>CM077665.1:564046147-564690147 GCA_039707655.1 Elymus sibiricus | reverse complement strand
CAATCATCTCAAGAAGAATAAGTGGTATGCCAAATCCGTTGCTTGTCATCAATTAAACTTGATGAAGGATAAGTATAACATAATTCTTATTCTTGTTTCATCAAGTGATTTCTGTCCTTCGTCCGGAGTTGTTCATGATATCAAATTCTCGGTTCTAAGTTGTTCATCTTTTCTTTTCCGGAGTTCCAAGTTTCTCAAGTATCTCTTCGCGAAGCTTCATCTAAATCTCTGCAAGACCTCAATCTTGTTCTTTTGCATCCTTCAATTCTATTTATCATCCTTTCGTTTCAGAGTTCTTTCCGGAGGTTCTTCATGGTGGTTCATCAAGATTTCTTTCATTTTCAAGTGTTCTTCAAGATTTTTGGAGGTCCTCAAGTATTCTTTATCTTGCATTTCTAAGTGCAATTCTTTCTTCCTTATCATTGAGATGGTATTATAGCATTCTTGACTAATGAGGAGTCTCGAAGAGAATTTGTCAAGAATGAATTATGTAAACCCATCTTTTCTTTGTTGGAGTTATCTTGGCATGGATTTCACCTAAAGCTCTTCCTAAAGATTGTTGCTATCATGGTGCTATCAATGATCCAAGTTCTCCATGTATCCTCTTGTTGAAAGAAGCGTGCATATCTTGTTGCTCCCAAGCAACCAATTGTTTTCGTTTGTGGCGCGTTGTCACCTCATAATTTTGAGATGTTTACTATAAGCCCACAACAAGTTTTCTTTTCGTTGTTGATTTTTCAACAACTCTGATCAATCCTTGCTTCTAAGGTTGTTTTCATATCCATTTCTGTTAGAAATTGTCATTTCTTCTCCATTCTCCTCTATCCAATGATCTAGCATCATTCTTTCGTTCCGGAGGCATTGTGATGTTGCTCTATTCATCTCATCATCTCGTGGCCAAGATCATGTTCTTCCCTTGCTTGTCCATTTAACCGGAGTGTTGTGTCATCTTTTCAACTTCCTTCCACATTATCAATTTTGTCCCTCTATCCTACCGAAGTGCTGCCGAAATTTCTTTTGAATTCTTGCCTGTTCCTCATGTGATTCATCATCTCTTAGTAACCTTCAAGATTGTGGTATCACTAGTTTGTCAAAGAAGCAACTAAGTTTTACCTCTCCATTCTCTTTCTCTTCCCCTTCTCATTCTAAGATCTCGGGGCGAGATCTCTTGTAAGTGGAGGAGAGTTGTAACAGCCCGGGACCGACGCTCCAGAAGATTCCCCTTTTATTCCATTGACATCGTGTGATTCGTCTGTTTGTCGCATTCATCATCGCATCATTCGCATCATTTGCATTGCATCGTCACTCGTTTTCAAAAAACTTGCATCCGTTCGTAGTTGCCGGTTCTCTCCATTCGTGTCGTCGACCGTTTTGAGACCAACCACACACGCACGCGCCCGCGGCATCGGTTTATTATCGGACGCTTTCGGTATTTCAAAATCATGTCACGGGCCGCACCTCCCTCTCTCCTCAGCCCACACCACCTCTCCACAGCCCACTAGCCCAACTTAGCCCCCCTCCGTTCGTGGTCATCGGATCGCGATCGGACGGACAAGGTCCAACCCCCAACCCTAGTGCCTTCCCTATTTAAACCCCCATGGAGAGAGAGCCCCTCACTTTTTAGGGTTTCCCCATGTAAAATTGCAGCCACACCCCTAGAAAACCCCCACCTGCTAGCCCTCTTCCTCCAGATCCCACAGCCCCAAACATCTGCCCATTTTCGGCCCACGGATCGCGATCTAGAGGCTGAAATTAGTCCAATTCCCCACCTACCGGACATGTTCGGCGGCCAACCCGGACAATGTCCGGCCGACCAAAGAGCCCCGAGCTCACGCAGCGTGCCCGCCGCCGCGCCCGAGCTCGTGCTCGCCTCCCGTAGACAGAGGAGCCCGAGCTCCTTCCCCGTGCACCGCCGGCCACCGGAGCGCCGGACGACGCCGGCGACCACCGAGACCAGCCCCGCGCCCTTCTCTCTCTTCTTCCTCCTTGCTCCCTCTCCCTAACCTCCTCCCTGTTCTTCTCTGTTCCCGCAGGGAGCCGCCATGGGCGCCGCCCGATCTCCTCAACCGCGGCGCCACCAAGCTCCTCTCCTCCGGGAATGGATGGATTCGGAGTTCCCCGTCGCGGATCCGGCCTCCCCCGCCTTCCTCGTCCCGCCAGAGCCCTGCCCTGTAGGCCCGCCACCGGCCACGAACTGCCCTACGCCCTGGCCTCGTGCTGTGGAGCACGGGAGGACGGAGCCCTCGCTCGCTCGGGCCGCCGCTAGCGCCAGGCCTGCCCCGGCCTCTGCCTCGCCTCTGCCTCTCACCGAGTGGGCCAAGGCCCACGAGGTGAGCAGTTCCCCCCACGTGTTTTTTGTTTCTTTTCTGATTAGGCCCATATGATTTTCTTTAATATCAGTAAAATTGCATGTTTTAAAACGTTAATAATTAATTAACCGTACGCCGTATAAAAATGTTTCATATATGTTTCTTGCTCAGAAAAATGTATAGATTCATAATATGCCATTTTCATCCATGTCAAAAATACCTAAGCTTGCCGTTTGCATCATTTTGCATAATTGCCATCATTTTGCATTGTCATATTTAATTAGCGTGCATCGGCATTTAATCCAACAATATATTAAAATGTTCATATTATCGGCATCGCATTTTCATGCATGAAAAACTTGTCCATTGCAATATTTGCATTTAACTTGCATTTATAATTGCTAGAAAGGGGATTAGGCCATAAACTTGCATAATTAATTGTGACTTATTTTCCCACATGAGCCATGCATATTATATATGTTTTCGGGGTAGAAAAATCCATAGAATTTAACTGAGCATTTGGTTTTGTCATTGGAGGAAGTTCGTGTGCATGTCATTTTTGCCATGATGCCCTTTTGTCTATTTTGTGGGATTTAATCCGTGCATCATATGAAATAATTTTGAACATGAGATATGCCCTTGAACATGTGTGCTATGCCCTGGTATTTTTGGTTGTCATAGAAATGCATGTTTAGGTGTTGTTTTTCTTGTTGCCAACATGCTATAAAAATCTGTAGTTTTGAGGGTCCAAAATATTTCTAAGTCTCGAAATCTGTTTTTGTTGCTGTCTTGCCATGGGAATTGCTAGTGTTCTAGGAGTCTTTTGGTGATGCCACCATGGAGTCTTTTATTAAGCATGTTATGCTCTATCATGTCGTGCCAATAGTTTGCATGAATAGGTTTTGCATCATAATTATTTCTGTTGCTCAATATGTCAATCTGATAAAAACTGCTGCTCATGACTAGCCTAATTTTCACTAAGTCTGAGAATCTGTTTTCTTCAATATGCCATGTTGTGTTGATGGTTGCCATGAATCTGAGCATAATTTGATGTTGCCATAAAGTAATGAATTGTAGTGCATCATGTCCTCTACCATGCTGTTAATTTTCATGCCATAATATGCCCTGTAGCATATAGTTTTACTGCTGCCAATATGCCTCCGTAAAAATCTGCTATGCTAAACCCTGTCATTTTCACTAAGTCCTAATCTGCCATATTTTGTTGCCATGTTGTGAGCTTCCTACCATGTGATCCATGACTCTTTGGAGTATGATATATGAAGATGGAATGAAGTGTGTGTTATGTGCTACTGCCCCATGCTTGGTTTGTGCATTTTATAATCTTGTAGCTTGCTGTTTTCCAGTGTGCAAAATGCTATGTTGCTGTTTTGGGCAGATTTAATTAAAGTCTTGCATTGATGATTGTGGTTGAACCGTAGCTCCGTTTTGAACATGTTGCATATGTAACTTGACTAGAATTTCATGTAGTTTCATAATAACTTGCTGCATTCATGATTTGAAATGTTGTGGTTGTCATTTTCATGCATTTTGCATTCATGTCATATGCATCTTGCGAATGTCATATCTTTTAGACCGTAGCTCCGTTTCAAACGTTCTATATATGTAAATCGACTAGAATGACGTGTAGAATTGCATGGTATACTTTATTTCCCTGTTTAATAAATATAAAACATGATTAGTTCAGATCTGGACCAATTTCGAAATTAACATATGGGTCGTTTCGGAAATGCTATATGTTGTTTCCGGCCTCATTTAAACTTGCCTAGATATGTAGTTTACTTATGCTTCACCTCTTGCCATGTTTAACAACATTTAATATTGTTGTGTACCTAAACGAGAGTGAACTAAATATTCAAATGTGGAGCTTCGTCAATATGCAACTTGTTGCATATTGAACTTCACTTAATGTGTAGTAATCGATTGTTGTGAATTGCCTTGTTTTGCATATTAAACCGGACATGCATCATGTTTGTTTGTGCATCATGTCATGCATTTGTTGTGGTGTTCTCGTGTGTTGATTGTTGTTTCCGGGTTGCTTCTTCTCGATAGAGTTCCGAAACCGCTTCGGAGTGTGAGGATTCGTTCGACTACGTTGGCTCGTCTTCTTCATGGACTCGTTCTTCTTGCAAGCGGGATCTCAGGCAAGATGATCATTTCCCTGGATACCATTAATATCATTGCCATGCTAGTTGTCTCGTTTCTATCGCTGTCTCGCTACCTACCATTTGTATGTCAAGCCTCCCAAATTGCCATGAAAAGCCTCTAACCCCTCCACGTCCCAGCAAACATTGTTTGGCTATGTTACCGCTTGCTCAGCCCTTCTTATAGCGTTGCTAGTTGTAGGTGCAAGCTCTTTCCATGTGCAACATGGATATTTTGGTATATCACAATATTATTGCTATTTAATATAATGCACATATATACTTGGTAAAGGGTGGAAGGCTTGGCCTTTTGCTCGGTGATTTGTTCCACTCTTGCCGCCCTAGTTACTTGTGTACTGGTGTTATGTTCCATAAATGAACGCTCCTAACATGCGCGGGGTTGTTATGGGGACCCCCTTGATTTTCGTTTTGGGATAAAACTCGTCTGGCAAGGCCCAACATTGGTACTACATTTGCCTAATAACTAATAAACCTGCATAGGGAGTAATTAACCCGAGGATCTTTAATCAACAACCCGGGCCAGTGCTCCTCATGAGTGTTGGTCCAACCTGGGCTGCCTGCGGGGCCGCCTCGAGGAAACTCGGAGATTGGTTTTTCCCCGTAGCTAGTCCCATCCGATTTGCCCTGAGAACGAGATACGCGGCTCCTATCGGGATTGTCGGCACGTCGGGCGGCCTTGCTGGGTTTGTTTTACCTTTCTCGAATGTCTTGTGCGAGGAATTCCGAAAATACTTCGGGTTATCTCGAGGTTGCGGTTTTCCAGTGGAATTGCCTAGGAAGATCATGAGATTCGTGGTCGAGGTTATTCCCGTTGCGTGTGGTTAATTTGTGATGGATGAGTTGGAGCACCCCTGCAGGGTTAAATCTTTCGGAAACTGATCCGAGAGAGAACACGGTGGGGTTATGTTTGACGTAAGTAGGTGTTCAGGATCTCTTAGAGATCATTACTAGTTCACGTCCGTTTATGCGACAATCATCCCCCTTTATTCTTGTACTCGTAAGTTAGCCACTTAAATAAATGCTTAGTGCTTGCTGCAGCCTCACCACTTAACCTTACATCACCCATTAAGCTTTAATAGTCTTGATACCCTTGGAAATGAGATTGCTGAGTCCCCGTGGCTCACAGATTACTACAACAACAGTTGCAGGTACAGGTAATGCGATGATTTGACGTGAGCGCGATGCTTGTTTGATTTAGAGTTCTTCTTCTTCTTCTTCTTCTTCATCGATCTAGGATGGGTTCCAGGCAGCAGCCTGGGATAGCAAGGATGGATTTCATTTTATCGTTTGATTTCATCCGTAGTCGGACCCTGCTCTTCTGTATGATGTTTATATCTATTGTTGTATTGATGTGGTATTGATGTAGCTTGTGGCGAGTGTAAGCCAATTCCATATATTCATCTCTTCTTTACATGTACTTGTAATGATATCCATTCTTGCAACACGACGAGATGCGCTTCTATCCCTGTCGAGGCCCTCGTGCCAAAATAAGGATATGATCGCATCTTGGGCGTGACAGTGTGCTTCGTCCCGTTCCTCCTACGGGGGCTCGGATTTCCCATCCACCCATTCTTGAGAGCGTTATTGGCATTCTACGGGATCCAGCTCCATCACCTTACCTGACGGGGTTATTACCCCCGGGTAGGCTAAAGCTGGGGGGTTCTCTCCCTCTTTCGAAGAAAAATGATACAGCCGGCTGGTCTGCGACCGGCTGGTGGCTCCCTCGGAGCCGGCTGGCGGCTCCCCTCGGGACCGGCTGGCGGCTCCCCTCGGGACCGGCTGGCGGCTCCCCCGGGGCCGGCTGGCGACTCTCTCGGAGCCGGCTGGCGGCTCCCCTCGGGGCCGGCTGGCGGCTCCCCCGGGATTGGCCGGCGGCTCCCCTCGGGACCGGCTGGCGGCTCCCTCGGTGTCGGCCGGCTGCCTCGCGACCGGCTGCCTCCACAACCGACCTACGGGCGGACCAACGCCCGTCCCATCCCTCTGCACACCAGTACGGCGACAAGACAGAACCTCCTCATCAACCGACTTACGGGCGGACCAACGCCCGTCCCATCTCACTGCGCCTCGGCCGGCGACCAGGCGCGACCCCGTTCATCCGCCCCGACGTGGCTACAGGGGTTGCTGACGGCGGCCGACCGCGACAGGGCTCCCTGACAGCACCGGCACGCCCCCGTAACCACTCCATTGCCTGTCGGGCGTGGCTACAGTAAGCCGGCTGCGCCGCTGACTCCGCCCCGACAGACGCAAGACGACGCCCCGGCGGGCCGCCCGTGCCGCGACTTGACCGGCGCGGGAACCCACCCAGCGGGTCCCGCCGGCTCCTGACGGACTCGACAGCCGGCGGGCCCTACCAGCGACAAGACCCTTCAGCCGGCGGCCCCCATAGCCGGCTAAGAGAGGCTGCCGGCTGGGACCCCCCGAGACCTTCTATTCGTATTGTAACCCGGGGGGTTAGCCTATAAAACCCCCCGGGCCTCCCCCATGCAACGGGTTCACGGTTTTCCCTTCTTCCTCCTCCGTCCATACAGCTCCAGGAGCACCATTGTAACCTCACCACTGTCTTAACTAGACCAAGCAGGACTAGGGGTATTACCTCCCACGGAGGGTCCTGAACCTGGGTACATCGTGTGTCTGCCACCGCTTGTGCCTAACCCCGCTCCCGGAGCCCGTCGGCGTCCTTCGGCCCCTCTCGATAAGCCTACCCATGGCATCTGCCGTGACGAAACCACGACAGTTGGCGCCCACCGTGGGGCTGTCCGCGGCGCCGGCCGGAGTCACGCTCCGGGCGGGGCCCTTCACCACCTCCCTCGGCCGCCTCGCGTCCGGGCGGAACCGCATGCTCGTGGGGCTTGCTCCGGCAGGTCCTGCGGGCGACGCGGACGGCTTCTCCGACGACTGCTTCGGCCGCGACCTCGCTCCTGACGTCGCCGCGCTCGCTGGGCGGCTCAGCAAGCTGAGCCTCGCCGGCGAGCCGGCGGCCGACGAGTACCCCAGCGGGGTGCTCGGCTGCTCCAACGACTGCCTCGACCGCGACCTCGAGCTCAACGTCGCCACGCTCGCCGGGCAGCTCAGCAAGCTGAGCCTCGCCGGCGAGCCGACGGCTGACGAGTACCCCAGCGGGGTGCTCGATTGCGTCGACCCCCCATCGTCCGTGGGCGCGCTCGCCACGGGCAAAGCTATCACCTCCCACGCCCGCGTGGGGGTGATGGCCACCGCCTCCTCCACTACTTCGGGCCGTGTGCGGGCGGCCGAGGCCGACGCGGCCGCCGCCCGCGCTGGTACCTCCGACCCGCTCGCCGCCACCCTCCGGGGTCTGAGCACTCCCATCGCCACGACGGCGGACCCCGCCGCCGCCAGAACCGAGCTAGAAGCAGCCCGCCCCCTGATCCTCGACAACGCCACTGCCCTCGCTGCCGAACGACGCCGGATGGAAGCCGCGCAGCGAGAATACGCCTCTGCGTATGGTCTCACCTCGGCTGGCCCCGAGCTCAGCCGGCGTGGGGCTGTACGGGAACGCGGCCGCGTGGTCGCGGAGATTCTCGGTGGCCGCCTGCCCGTCTACGACACTCCCGCGGCCAACCTGCGCGCCGCCAAGGTTGCCTACGAGGATTTGGCAACCTTGGAGGGCGAGGAACGCGCCGCGCGCGAGCGACACATCAAGGACCTCATCGACACCGCCAACGCCCAACAAGTCGTCCTCACCCCCGGTGGGGCCGTCTCCGAACTTCCCGGGCCCGAGGGCGAGGGTGCTGGGGCCCCTAACCGTCAGCCGGCCCAGCACTCCAGCACACCTCGTCCCTCCGCCCGGCGGAGCGAGGGAAGCGACGTTCGGCGCACGCAGCTGCGCGGGAACGAACAGCCGGCTGTAAACAGCCGACGCAGCAACGATCCGGCCGCCAGCCACCGCCGGGACAAGGCTCCGGCTGGCGACAGCCGCCGGGACAAGGCGCCGGCTGGAGGTAGCCGGCGGAACGAGGCTCCGGCCGGCGGTAGCCGGCACTACCGCGAGCATACTCCACCTCCGCGGACGGAATGGGCCCGGTCCATCCCGCCGGCCGTCCGCCCCGACCTCGCGGCCCGGCTCGGCCCGCGCGTCCCCCACAGCGACAACGACGCCCGGCTCCGCCTCGACCAGCTGGCGCAGTCGGCTCTCCTCGAGGAGGAGGGCTCGATTGGTCCGGCCTGCTTTGGCCCACGGATAAGCAACGAGCCATTTCCGCCCGGCTTCACGCTCCCCCGCGACACCCCGAAGTACACCGGGGCCGCCAAGCCGGAGGACTGGCTAATCGACTACACCACCGCCGTCGGCATCGCCAGGGGGAACAAGCGCGTAGCCGTCCGCTACGCCCCCCTCATGCTGATCGGCTCGGCCCGCACCTGGCTCAATAGCCTCGTGGCCGGCAGCGTCAACACCTAGACGGACTTTGAAGAGGCGTTCGTCCGCAACTTCACCGGCACCTACAAGCGGCCAGGCCGGCCCCGCGAGCTGGCCATGTGCGTCCAGGGGGCGGAGGAACCCCTGCGCGACTACCTTACTCGCTGGACCGAGCTCCGCAACTCCTGCGAGGGGGTCCACGAGGTGCAGGCCGTCCAGTACTTCATCGAAGGCTGCTGCGACGGCACCCACCTCAAGCACAAGCTCTTGTGCTCCGAGCCAACCTCCCTGGCGGACCTAATGTCCAAAGCGGACAAATACGCCACGGCCGATTCCTCCATGAGGATGAAAGCCAAGGCACCAGCCAAAACGGCTCCGCGCCCCGCTGCGCTGCGGGCGGCAGCCGACAACCGGCAGCAGGGCACTAAGCGCAAAAACGACCAGCCCGACTCCCGCTACGGGAGCCGGCAGGTCGCCTCGCTTGAGGAGGAGCAGCCGCCTGCCCAGGCTTCCGGCCAGCGGCAGCGCATCGGCAAGGCTGCATGGCAGCCTAAGCTCACGTTCGAACAAATGCTCGACCTCCCCTGCAAAAACCATTCCGGTGCCAAACCGGCCACGCACACGCTCCGGCAGTGCAGCTTCTCACAGCGATTTGCCCGGGGGGACGGCCTCCCGGCTCCCCCCGTGCCGCCTGCCCGCGCGCCGGCTCCGGCTCCAGCCCCGGCGCCGGCTCCGGCTCAGGCTCCGGCCCCGGCTCAGAACGACGGCCGGCTGCTCGATCGGTTCCCCGACCAAGACGGCTGCTACGCCGTCTTCACCAGCGAAGAGACGGACAAGCACGCCCAGCGCCGGCTCCACCGTGAGGTGAACGCCACCGTGCCCGCGACTCCCCAGTTCATGCACTGGTCCGAGAAGCCGGTCACGTGGAGCCGGGCCGACCACACGGCCGTGATGCCAAATCCGGGCAGCCATGCCCTCGTCCTCGATCCTACCATCGCCTCCGAGAAGCGCACGTGCCGCTTCTCGCGGGTGTTGATCGATGGGGGCAGCAGCATCAACATCCTCTACCTTGACACAATGCTCAAATTGGGGCTCAAGGTAGAGGACCTACAATCAAGCCGGACCGTTTTCCACGGCATCGTGCCGGGAAAGTCCTGCACCCCAGTCGGCAAGATCAAGCTCGACGTCCTTTTCGGCGGCCACGACCACTTCCGCCGCGAGCCAGTTTGGTTCGAGGTAGTGGACCTAGACAGTCCCTACCATGCACTGCTGGGCCGGCCGGCCCTCGTCAAGTTCATGGCGATCCCCCACTACGCCTACCTCAAGCTCAAAATGCCGGGCCTCAAGGGCATCATCACCATCACCGGCAAGTACCAGATGTCAATCGCGTGCGCGCGAGACGGCAGCCGGCTGGCCGAGGCCCTGGAGATAGCGGAGGAGAAGCGGCAGCTCGACCGGCTGGTGGCTCTCGCCTCTGCCCAGCCGGTCGTGCCGGCTCCTTCGTCCCAGTCAGTCGGAGAAGGCTCGTTTCAGCCGTCCAAGGACACCAGACAGGTGCCACTGGATCCGGCTAACCCCACCCAGTGCGTGACCATCGGCTCCCGCCTCGACAGCAAATAGGAAGGCGAGCTCGTCGATTTCCTCCGTGAGAATCAGGACATCTTCGCATGGTCTCCCAAAGACATGCCGGGTGTCCCGAGGAAATGCGCCGAGCACAAACTTCACGTGCGACCGGACGCGAAGCCGGTCAAGCAACCCCTGCGCCGTTTCTCCGAGGAGAAGCGGCGTACAATAGGAGAAGAAATCGCCCGGCTGCTCGCAGCCGGCTTCATCATGGAAGTGTTCCACCCGGACTGGCTGGCCAACCCAGTTCTGGTGCTGAAGAAGAACAAGACCTGGCGCACGTGTATCGACTACACAAGCCTGAACAAGGCCTGCCCCAAAGACCCGTTCGCCCTACCGCGGATCGATCAAGTCATCGACTCCACGGCCGGCTGCGACCTGCTATCTTTCCTCGACGCCTACTCCGGCTACCACCAGATAAAGCTGGACCCAGCCGACCGGCTCAAGACCTCCTTCATCACCCCCTTTGGAGCCTACTGCTACATCACCATGTCCTTCGGCCTGAAGAATGCAGGCGCTACCTTCCAGCGCTGCATGCAGAAGTGTCTCCTGCCTTAGATAGGCAGGAACATCCACGTCTACGTCGACGACATCGTTGTCAAATCCAATAAGCATTTCAGCCTCCTCGACGATCTCCGAGAGACATTTGCCAACTTGCGCGAATACAAGATCAAGCTCAACCCGGAGAAGTGCGTCTTTGGCGTCCCAGCCGGACAACTCTTGGGTTTCTTCGTATCCACTCGCGGCATCGAAGCTAACCCCAAGAAGATCAGCGCAATCGAGCGCATGCCCAAGCCGGTCCGGCTCCGCGACGTCCAGAAGTTCACCGGCTGCCTCGCCTCGCTCCGCCAGTTCATCAGCCGGCTAGGCGAGAAGGCTCTGCCCCTCTACGGCCTCCTACGCAAGACCGCTCTGGTCGAGCCGGGCCGCGACCCCTCCAAGAGGCCGGCCCTGTTCGACTGGTCCAACGAGGCGGACGAGGAATTCCGCGGCCTCAAGCGAGCCCTCACCAGCGCGCCCATCCTGGCCGCGCCGGCTGAGAAGGAGCCTTTGGTCGCCTACATCGCCGCAACCACGCGCGTCGTCAGCGTCGTCCTGGTGGTGGAGCGGCCAGAGGAGGGCAAAGCACTGCCGGCCCAGCGCCCCGTCTACTACCTCAGCGAGGTCCTCTCCGCCTCCAAGCAAAACTACCCGCACTACCAGAAGATGTGCTACGGCATATATTTCGCCGCCCAGAAGATCAAGCAGTACTTCCAGGAGCATGTCATCACCGTCGTCAGCACCGCGCCACTGGGCGAAATCATGAGCGGCCGGGACGCCACCGGCCGGATCGCCAAGTGGACCATCGCCCTCGCCGACTACGAGATCCGGTACGAACCTCGCACCGCCATCAAATCTCAAGCAATGGCCGACTTCCTCGTCGACTGGGCCGAAACCCAGTTCGTGCCACCTCCGCCCGACTCCACGCACTGGCGCATGCACTTCGACGGCTCGAAGATGCGAGCCGGCCTGGGAGCCGGCATCGTCTTGTCGTCTCCCAGGGGAGACCAACTCCGGTACGCCCTCCAGATCTACTTCTCCGCCTCCAACAACGTGGCCGAGTACGAGGCCCTCGTCCACGGCCTCCGGCTCGCCAAGGACATCGGCATCCAACGCATCATATGCTTTGGCGACTCCGACCTTGTGGTGCAGCAGGTCTCTGGCGAATGGGACGCCAGGGACGCCAACCTGGCTAGCTATTGCTTCCTCGTCCAACAGCTCACCGGCTCTTTCGAGGGCTGTGAGTTCCACCACGTCCCCCGAGCGGACAACGAGGCGGCCGATACGTTAGCAAAGATCGGCTCCACCCGGCAGGCCATCCCAGCCGGCGTCTCCCTCGAGTGGCTGCTGAAACCTTCGATCAAGCCATCTCCCGAGTCGGAGTCTATCTTTGTGCCGGCTAACGCGGCCGGCCCCTCGACAGGTCCGGCTGCCCAGCCGGTCCCACCGGCTGCGGCGACTTCATCGGCCCCACCACCTTCGGCGGCGGCAACTTCACTGGCACCGCGCACCCCGGCTGCCGAGCCGGACTCATCCATGACAGCCGGCCCAAGGCCCGCAGCTGTCATGATGGCGATCGACGTTCTTCACGACCCGGGGACTAGCCAGCCGGTCCCGGGGGCTGGCGAGCCGGTCCCGGGGGCTGGAAAGCCGGTCTCGGGGGCTGATCTCCCGGACCCTGGGGCTGCTGCGACCTCCGACGTTCCGCTTGGGCCCGAGCCGGCTCCCGTCTCGGCTCCCTCGTGGGCTCAGCCCATCCTGGCGTTCCTCCTACACGGCGAGCTTCCTTCCGACGAGGCCACGGCAAGGCAAATCCAGCGTCGAGCCCCGGCCTACGGCATCATCAACCACGAGCTGGTTCATCGCAGCACCACCGGCGTCTTCCAACGCTGCGTCGAGCCGGAGAAAGGGCAAGAAATCCTCCTCGACATCCACCAGGGCGAGTGCCTCGGCCGGCGACCAGGCGCGACCCCGTTCATCCGCCCCGACGTGGCTACAGGGGTTGCTGACGGCGGCCGACCGCGACAGGGCTCCCTGACAGCACCGGCACGCCCCCGTAACCACTCCATTGCCTGTCGGGCGTGGCTACTGTAAGCCGGCTGCGCCGCTGACTCCGCCCCGACAGACGCAAAACGACGCCCCGGCGGGCCGCCCGTGCCGCGACATGACCGGCGCGGGAACCCACCCAGCGGGTCCCGCCGGCTCCTGACGGACTCGACAGCCGGCGGGCCCTACCAGCGACAAGACCCTTCAGCCGGCGGCCCCCACAGCCGGCTAAGAGAGGCTGCCGGCTGGGACCCCCCGAGACCTTCTATTCGTATTGTAACCCGGGGAGTTAGCCTATAAAACCCCCCGGGCCTCCCCCATGCAACGGGTTCACGGTTTTCCCTTCTTCCTCCTCCGTCCATACAGCTCCAGGAGCACCATTGTAACCTCACCACTGTCTTAACTAGACCAAGCAGGACTAGGGGTATTACCTCCCACGGAGGGACCTGAACCTGGGTACATCGTGTGTCTGCCACCGCTTGTGCCTAACCCCGCTCCCGGAGCTCGTCGGCGTCCTTCGGCCCCTCTCGATAAGCCTACCCATGGCATCTGCCGTGACGAAACCACGACATTACCCCAGGGTCTATCCATCACATCTCAGGCTTCGTAGCCCTCTGCGAGATGTTCCTGGGGTGCGAGGCACATTTCGAATTGTGGAGGAAGTATTTTTGCCTTGCCCCACGTACAAGGGACGGGACAATTTTCGAAGTTGGCGGAGCCGAAGTATGCCGCATAGCGGGGACAGGTTACCCCGTAGGAACCCCGAAGGAATTTGAAATGTGGACCTCGGAGTGGTTTTATATTGAAGACGTTCCTTTGTTTGATCCAACTCGGCGGGGTTTGCCCGAATAATCCGATGCCTTTCCGAATAAAAGGTACAACTGGCGTCCGAAGAGCCTGCCCCAAGAGGAAAGTGCTGAGGTGCTGCGTTTATCGACCCGTGTGAGGCTATTAGCCCATCACAAGCTGACCATGATAGACGTCATGGCCGCCGTCCTCACTCGATGCTTCCAACCTCTTCAGCAGAGGGTACATCCTTTGTGGTGCTATAACGGGACAAACGACACTACTCGCTCCCGAAGACTGAGTCCTGCCAATCAAATAGCATTAGCCGCCGCACTTGCCGATCTATTCAAGGGGAGCAAGAGGACTTTGTTCAGCGGTCATCAAAGGATGTATATTCTTGCCACAATCCCATCGAATGGGTGAGCCTTTATACCTACTGTAATTATAGTTCAGTTTTTTCATTATGTCCCTTTCTGACCGAAGCCCTCAAACTTTATGCAAACAGGAATGGAGGAGCTTCATCGAGACAGTCAACTGTCCGGCTCCTCAACCCGAAGAGTATGCCTGTGAGGACGATCCGGGCTATCACGAAGACCCGGACCTATCAATCGAATACGAAGGCGGGGTTTTCTACCAGGAGGGCCTTGATTACGCCAAAGTGGCCATCGTTGCCGACTACCCTGGATCTTTTCCTTCCCCCGCCGTAAACAAGAAGAAAAAGCAGAAGACGTCCCACAAGAGACAAGTGTCCACCAGTGACCCCGACATACCGGTTCCTATCGCCAAACGCCGTAGATCTGCGCGACTTACACCGGCCGCAGCGACAGTGGCCGAATCGGGAAGTAATAAGGATTCGGCAGATAGGCCGGTCACAGGTGCAAGCGCACCAGCGAGCTCATCCCAAAGGTATTTCGCTTGATCACACGATTTAACACCATGATTTGATAAAGCTCGTCGAAAGATAATTCCGCCGAAATATTCAGGCAAGAAGTTCGGCCGTCTCCTGTCGAGGACGCCGTAAAGACATCCATCGGTGCCCAAGGTTCAGGGCCTTTCGCCCATGTTGATCCTGTTGCCGGAGCTTCCACCGCCAATCTCGCCCCAGCCGATTCGGGCGATGCCATATCGGTCACCAAATCAGAGGTTGGGAGCGCTATGCGTCTTCGGCAGCGACGTAAAGTCCTGCAACATCCGGCCTTTTCCGAACAACAATTCGGCGCTCTACGCACGACGGATGCATACCTCGGGGCCGCCCGAACTGGGTTCGGTGAAGCAATAAAGTTGATATCATCCAGCTTGCAGGTGAGTTGTTGGTTATTTAAAATCCGAACATGCATGTAAACCCAGTAGCCCCCGAGCCTTAACTTGGTCGGCACGACCGAATTAAGGATCCCTTTCTGCAAATGCAGGCCTCTAAACAACAGTGCGAGCAACTGGCCAAGGAACTTAAAGCCAGCCAAACACAGGTCGAATCTGTGAAGGCTGAGCTAGAGCAAGTGAAGAGCTTTACTCGGGAGGCACACGGTGAGTGCATATATTAGCCGAATATATAACATGTTCCCATGCTTACGTGAGGGTACTATGTAGCAGCTGAATCAATAGGGCAATTACAAAAAGATTTGGATGTAGCCCGAGAATCTCAGCGGTACGCCGAGTCCCAGCACGAAGCTGGAGATCGCGTTATGACGCGACACATTGAAGAGAAGAACTGCTTCAAAGAGGAGAACCAGAAGCAAGCCGAGGAAATTGAAAGCTTGAAGGCTCAATTGGCCCAGGTCCAGGGAGAGAACCAAATCTTACAAAGGGGCATGTATGGTGAGCATGATTCTAACATCAGAAGGTAATTTTTCCTTTATGGATGTAATATAACCTGTATGACATAACTCATGTGTAGGTCTCCTGACCGGGCATTCCGAAGAAGAGATCAGATCTTACCAGGGAAACTTGCTAAAGGATCTAACCGCCTTGCACGAGCGGGCTCGGAAGGCCATAAAGGGCATGGTAAAAGTACTGTGGCCCGCTGAGCAGCCTTCCGAGGGGATGACCGAGCTAGTCGATCGTTTCAAGGGAGCTCGAGCTAGGTTCGAGCTATGGAAGACATCGGCATGCCGGGAGGGAGCGAGGGAGGCGTGGGCGATGATCAAGACCCGCTATACCGGACTTGATCCCGAGCATATGGCTCGGGTTGGGCCAGTGGGGGTAGATGGACAAGAAATTCCGCTCCACCTGGTTTATGACCAGGTGATGCCTGCCGCCCGATTGTCACAACAGGACTGCTCCCTGGACACTATAATCGATAATCTCGATCAGCAGCCGGATATATGATTGTATGTAGCTATGTACTATCAATCAAAGATTTGCTCCGCTGTGTTGTAAACTTTGTCTTAACCGGCCATCGGCTTTAGCCTCCCGTGCTAGAAGCTTGGGAGTGTTCCGCTGAAAGTATCACCCTAGGGTGGACGAACTATATTCGGGGAACCAGGCAATCCGGCCATGTGGTGCGAACAGACAGAAAGCACGCAGGGAGATATGTTATATTACTATTTAGCGTAAGAAACATCTTCTGAAGAAAATAGTACCTCTACCGATACCTTTCGTCAGGTTGCTACGTAAGGCGTAGGCTATAGCCCGTACACTGAGAGTATATGGCTTAAGGGTGATTGTAAGAAAACAAGACCCTGGTAATGGTCATGACGACCATAGTGTTACAAATTGTTTCCGTCGGGGCCGATCAATTGTCTACGTAAGATAGCTAGCTTTTGGATTCACCCGTCTGAGGCACGTGTCCGGATGACCCGGTCATAACAATCGCAGAGGTGCTCCCTTTACCCTCTAGCCGAACAATCGGGAACGTAGAGGGTAACCACAGGAGCGAGGCAACCCAGCTTGGCAAATCTTAGTTCGAATTGATGCATACGATGGCTTGAAAACGACAAGGAAAATGGGCACCCATAGTGAGTGTGAACAAGTGCGGAGAATATAAAATCATTGGCTTCGGAAAGGAAGCCCCCAGGTGATGTGTTCGGATTTAACACTTGAAGGTGTAAAACGAAAAGTCTTATAACTAGATTGAATGAGCCGAACACAGAGTTGGGATAAAAAAGGTGCAAACCTGCCAAACATTAGTGCGAAAGGAAAATTGGAAAATAAAGAGGAAAACACGAAGGAAGAAACATAAAGTAAGGAGTGCGACGACACCGGTTTATCCGTAGAAGCGCCGAAGACGAGCTGCGTTCCATGGGTTTGGTTCGAGGCGGTGATCCGACGGGTTCCGAAGACGATAAGCCCCTCCCATGAGCACTTCGTCGATTATGAAGGGGCCTTCCCATTTGGGCTTGAGTTTATGCTTCTGCTTCTCCGGGAGTCGTAGGACTAATTCGCCTACGTTGTATGCTTGCGCCCTCACCTCTCTGCTCTGGTAACGCCGGGCCTGCTGCTGATAAAAAGTGGAACGGGCCCGAGCTATGTCTCGCTCTTCCTCCAAGGCGTCCAAGTCGTCCTACCAATCTAACTCGGCCTCTCTTTCCTCGTACATGCATACTCTTAGCGCATCGTGAATGATATCACAAGGAAGGACCGCTTCGGCCCCGTAGACCATAAAGAACGGTGTGTAACCCGTTGATCTATTCGGGGTGGTGCGCAAGCCCCATAGTACGGAGTCCAGCTCCTCAACACACTGACAATCGGATTCATGTAGAGACCGGACCAAACGCGGCTTCATGCCACTCATTATGAGGCCGTTTGCTCGTTCAACTTGTCCATTAGTCTACGGGTGATAAACCGAGGCGTAATCGAGCTTGATGCCCATATTTGCACACCAGTCTTTGACTTCCTGAGCGGTGAAATTGGATCCGTTATCAGTTATTATACTGTGCGGGACACCGTAACGGTGTATCACGCCGGATATAAAGTCGATTACTGGTCCGGATTTGGCTGACTTGATGGGTTTAGCCTCGATCCATTTGGTGAACTTGTCGACCATAACCAGCAAGTATTTATTTTTATTGGTCCCCCCTTTATGTGGTCCGACCATGTCTAGCCCCCAGACCGTGAAAGGCCAAGTGATCGGAATAGTCCGAAGAGCCGTTGGGGGCATGTGACTTTGGTTTGCGAAAAGTTGACACCCTACGCAATATTTGACAAGTGACTGAGCGTCCGCCCGAGCTGCGGGCCAAAAGAACCCCGCTCGGAAGGCCTTGCTTACTAAGGCACTTGCTGCAGCATGATGACCGCTGATCCCTGCGTGTACTTCGGCGAGAAGCTCTCGCCCCTCTTCCTCAGATATGCACTGCTGTAGTACTCCAGTGGTGCTCTTTTTATATAACTCTCCTTCGTGTACCTTGAAGGCTTTGGAGCGCCGGACTATACGTCGGGCCTCCGTTTGATCATCAGGGAGTTCCTTACGAAGGAGGTAAGCGAGGAAGGGTTCGGTCCAAGGAGCGATTACTGCCATGACCTCGTGGGCCGAGGGCGTTTCGTTCATTACGGAGCCGCCGATAATTCTGTCGTATGGTTCGTCAACAGGGGGAACAACCGTGTGTGCGCATGACAGATCGGCGCCCGCTTGATCGTCCTGCCAAACCACGGATGGCTTAAAGAGCCGTTCCAGGAAAGTGTTCGGCGGGACAGGGTCGCGTTTGGCTCCTAAGCGTGCCAGTATGTCAGCGGCTTGGTTGTCGTCTCGAGCGACGTGGTGGAACTCCAGCCCCTCGAACCGTGCGGATATTTTGAGGACATCGTTTCGATATGCCGCCATCTTTGGATTTTTGGCGCGAACTCACCGTTTACTTGAGAGATGGCCAGATTAGAATCTCCCCGTACCTCCAGCCGCTGTATGCCCATTGAAGCTGCCATCCGAAGACCGTGTAGACGGGCTTCGTATTCGGCTGCGTTGTTGGAGTCGGCATACATGATCTGGAGCACGTATCGGACGTTGTCACCTATGGGGGATGTGAGAACGACTCCAGCCCCTAGTCCGGCCAAGGTTTTGGATCCATCAAAGTACATCGTCCAATGTGAGTATGTACTGTATTCCCTGGGGAGTTCGGCTTCTGTCCATTCGGCAAGGAAATCCACTAATACCTGAGATTTAATAGCTCTGCGCGGTTTGTATGTGATCTCGAAAGGAAGGAGCTCAATCGCCCATTTGGCTATACGGCTTGTGGCGTTCCTGTTATTGATTATATCATTCAGGGGTTCTTCCGATGCCACCGTGACTGAACACTCCTGGAAGTAATGTCTTAATTTACGTGATGCCATAAATACCGTATAGGTTATCTTCTGGTAGTGCTGGTATCTTGACTTGCATTGCGTTAGCACCTCTGACACGTAATAGACCAGCTTCTGTATCTGGAATTTGTGCCCCTCCTCCTCTCGTTCGACGACGAGCACTGCGCTGACAACTTGGTTGGTGGCCGATATGTATAACAACATGGGCTCACCCGCGCTTGGTGCTGTGAGTATGGGGTTATTTGCCAGCAGTGTCTTGATATCTTCTAACGCGGCCTTTGCTTCGTCGGTCCATTCAAAAGTCTTGGTCCGTTTCAGCAATTTATACAGTGGTAAAGCTTTTTCACCGAGGCGGGAGATAAAGCGGCTTAATGCCGCCACGCAACCCGCCAATCTTTGTACATGCTTTAGCTCTGTGGGGATTGCAAGTTCTGACAAGGCGCGGATCTTGGCCGGATTCGCTTCTATTCCTCTATGGGAAACGATGAATCCGAGCAACTTACCAACGGGAACTCCGAAGACACACTTCTCCGGATTGAGCCGAATATCATATTCGCGTAGGCTTGCAAAGGTTTGCCTTAGGTCGTCGATTAAATTGCTAACGTGTTTGGTTTTGATGACCACATCGTCCACGTATGCTTCGACTGTTTTGCCGATCTGTTTCTCAAGACAGGTCTGGATCATGCGCTGGTATGTAGCCCTAGCGTTTCTTAGCCCGAAAGACATTGTGTTAAAGCAGAACGGCCCGTAGGGGGTGATGAATGCGGTTGCCGCTGATCGGATTCCTTCATTTTAATCTGGTGGTATCCGGAATAAGCGTCGAGGAAACACAGCGAGTCGTGTCCGGCTGTGGCATCAATTATCTGGTCTATTCGTGGTAGCGGGAAAGGGTCCTTGGGGCAGGCCTTGTTGAGGTCTTTAAAGTCGACGCACAGCCGCCAGGATTTGTCTTTCTTTGGTACCATCACCAGGTTTGCCAGCCATTCGGGGTGCTTAATATCCCGAATGAATCCGGCCTCTAGCAATTTAGCTAATGCTTCACCCATAGCTTGTCGTTTGGGCTCGGAGAAACGGCGGAGAGTCTGTTTGACGGGCCTAAAACTTGCCATGATGTTTAGACTGTGTTCTGCCAATCGTCGTGGGATGCCAGGCATATCGGAAGGATGCCAGGCGAATATGTCCCAATTTTCTTGTAAGAATGCTCGCAGCGCCTCCTCCGTGGTGGGGTCGAGCTGTGCTCCGATGGACGCTGTCTTGTTAGGGTCCATCGGGTGCACCTGAACTTTAATGATTTCTTTTGCAGGCTTGAAGGACGTGGATTTGGGCCTCTTGCTCAGGATCACGTCGTCTTTGTCTACCGTTAACCGGAGTGCGGTCAGCTCTTCTGCAGCAAAGGTCTCAGCTAGGGCCTCGAGGGCGAGTGCTGCTGTTTTGTTTTCGGCCCGTAGGGCTATATTCGGATCACCAGCTATTGTGATTACTCCGTTTGGTCCTGGCATTTTAAGTTTCATATACCCATAATGTGGTATAGCCTGGAATTTTGTGAAGGCTTCACATCCCAGAAGGGCGTGATAGCCACTGGGGAAGGGCACGATGTGGAAGAGGAGTTCTTCCGATCGGTAGTTGTCGCTCATGCCGAACACTACGTCCAGGGTAATACATCCTGAACAGCGTGCCTCCTTCCCTAGGATTATTCCTCGAAAGGTTGTGTTGCTATGTTCGATCCGAGATCGGTCGAATTGCATTTTCTCTAGCGTGTCTTCATAAATTAGGTTTAGACCGCTGCCGCCGTCCATTAGCACTTTGTGTAACCGGAAGCCGTCGATGACGGGGTTCAGGACTAGTGCGGCTGGTGAATGGTCGGGATGAATGGCTGGTCGATCAACATCTCCAAACGTGATGGGTGTATCTGCCCATACACTTGTTGCAGCCACGTGGTACACCTGTCCAATTTCTTTCAGGGCTCTCTTCATTTTGTTTCTCGAAGGGAACGTTTCGTAGATCGTTAGGACTTCGGTGTGATGTTTCGATGAGTCTGCGGGGCGCCCTCTGGGCGGTGACGCCTCGAGGATGGCCTCGCCGCTTTTTGCGATTTGTCTGACGACCCAGCAAGTTCTAAAACTGTGGGTTGGAGCTGTGTTTAGCAACACGGAGTGTATAGGGCAAGGTTTGTCCAATAGTCCGTTCAGGACAGTACTGACCCCAGGAAGGGATCTGTTTCTCTTTTTGGCGGGCTGAGTTTGGGCTGTTCGGTTCGGGGGTATCCTCTTTTGCCGATCTCCTCTAATGTATTCGGCCGAGGTTTGGTCCGAAAATAGCCGCTCTGCTTGCCAAGCACTTTCCATGGCATAATACTTCTGTACCAAGATGGATAGCTCGGAAAGGTCAGTTATGTGCCGCCGCACCAGGGCATTGAGGATTCCCTCGTTGTGGCAATTATGTTTGAAGGTTGCCATTATATCCGTGTCGCTGAGGCCACGCACGTTGTGTCGTGCGAGGAGTAGTCTGGCCCAGTAATGATGGACCGACTCCCCTGGCAAATGCGCAATGTCCGGTGGATTCGAACGATTGGGCTCTGATGCGATGATCGAATCATCGGCTTGGGAGGTGGGTGGGAGAAAAGGTAGTCCCTCACCAAGATGGGAGTCCGGAACTATAAGTTCCGAACTGCGGGAAAAGGTCGGGGGCCGACACCGGACTATTGCTGGAGCCGGTGACTAGGTCACGGGCAGGATCTCGGTGGTCGGAAATTGAGGTGTAGACCGTTTTTAGTTCCGGTAGCTGGGAGGTCGAACCCTCCGCCGGACACTCGATGGTGGCGACGAGGTGGGTGACCGTGGGGACGCAAATTTCCCTGTCATCGGGTTTAAGCCCGAGCCGGTCGTAGACCGGGATCTGGTCATCGGCCATTCGCATAGTCTCCATCCGATCGAACAACTCGTTGAGAAACGAGGCGATGGTGGGATGCGTGTCACCAAAGCGAGTGGGGTCGGTATGCGGCGTCGCTGTTCCAGAGTCACGCGAGGGCGTTCTTGGATCCTGTTCAGATCCATCCCGACCCGTACGAAGATCGATCTGAGAGCAGATCGGGGTTGGGTCGTCGTTGATTTTTATTGACGAGATCCGATCTAGGGCTTTGTCGAGAATCGAGAGCTCGATCGGACGGATCTGCCCGGAGCTTCCGGAGTTAGCCTCCGATGCATCCGTGCAGGGAGTGTGTTCGGCAAGAACGGGTGTTCGGTTGTCGGACGCTATGACCTGATCCGAACTTAAGATCAGGTCTCCGCCAGCGCAGATCCGATAGGCGGAGCCGGAAGATGGATCTGAGGTTAAAGCCTCAGGGTCATCGGGCATGGTAGGAGAGACTGCAAGCCCGGTTAGTGATAGATCGCCGCGGGAGTCTACGGAGAACTCTAAGTTCCCGAATCTGACCTCCTGATAAGGGGCGAAACTTTCGACGCGGCCAAGGCGGCCGGTCGGGTCGGCGCACAGCACTATGCTGCCGAAGGCGAAGATCTATCCAGGGGCAAAAGTCCCTGTGTTGCGGACCTCTTCATTAACGACTAGGCGAACCATCGATTCCTTCTGGCGATCACAGTGGAACTCTCAATGAAAGCACCAATGTCGGTGTCAAAACCGGCGGATCTCGGGTAGGGGGTCCCGAACTATGATGCTTGGCTCGATGGTAACCGGAGACGAGGGGGACAAGGTCTTACCCAGGTTCGGGCCCTCCTATGGAGGTAATACCCTACGTCCTGCTTGATTATATTGATTGTATAGAGATTACAGAGTGATCTACCACGAGATCGTATGACTAAACCCTAGATGAGTTCTCTCTCCTCTCATGATCTAAAAACCCTCCGGCTTATATAGACGCCGGGGGTGCCTAGGGTTTACACAAGGTCGGTTACACGTCGAGGGGATAAACATGCCTATTCTACTTTAAACGTGGAGAACACGCCTTGCTTCTAGAAACTTCCCTTCTAGAGTCCGGTCCTTCGAGTGATCCAGTGTCCGGCGAACGGCCCATATAGTCCGGCCCATATTAGATAGGCCGGCCTCCCGAGGACCCCCTGGTCCCGGACTCCCTCACCTGGCCTTGCATGTGGCCAATTGCAGGAGAAGATCTGTCGTGCTAGAGCGTAACCAAGCCAGTCCTGTGCGTTATGGAGCCCAGCCAGAGACGTCGTTGCCAAGACCTCCAATGCCATTTAGTTAGCCCTGGAGTTATGTAATATTGTTGTAAGCAACAGTATTGTAATACACCATTATAGTTAATAAAGCCATTTTTGCTTGGAATTGCTGTATCATGTCTTTGGCGTGCGTCAGGTCTTATCCTAGGGACTGGCGTGCGTCGGCCGTCTATCGGGGTGCCACAGATACCCGTGGTGACAATGGGGTATTCTATTGACTCACTTGATGTATGTTTTGGTAATCAACTCGCGGATTCCCGTGACCATGGGGAGTCTAGCACTACTAGGGAAAAGCCTGGCAGTAGCGCCGGTTTTAGGTATAGCAGTAGCGCGGCACAGCGCGCTACTGATAAGGCGCTACAGCTAAAGTGTAGCAGTAACGTGTGTTCGCCCGCGCTACTGATATACCTGCTTAGCAGCAGCGCTTTTTGTAGAAAGCGCTGCTGGTAGTTACTAGCAGCACACCTCTCTACCCGCGCTACTACTATTATTACGTATTTCTTTTTTGTTTTATGTCGTATATTCATACGCCATTATACAAGTTTTCATACAGTATCATCATAATACATCATTGTCATATAACAACTACTCATCATCATCATTTTCGTCCATGAGACATCATATAACAACTTGGTCACTAGTTATAATAACAACTCCTAGGACCTACTATCACTACTCCTCTTGAATAAGTAGTTTGACCGTAGTTTGACCATAGTTTGACCACAGTTTGACCAGATTTGACCAAAATTCAAAAAACTGAAATAATTATTTAGCAGCACTAATATTCTTGAATAATTATTTAGTAACACTAATATTCTTGAATAAGTAGTTTGACCAGATTTAACCAAAATTCAAAAAAACTGAAGTTTGAGCATAACTTTTTTTCCTTGTAGAATTTGAGGATTCTAAAAATTGCAAAACGGCCATAGGCGGTCAAAATCGGTTGCGGATTTTCGTGCTGAACATTTTGATATATTATACGTTTTTTTCCGACATCGTATGCAAAAGTTACAGCCGTTTTACGTTTTCATAACATTTTTTTGCAAAACATGTTGAAATTTATGTTTTTTAATTTTCCTAACTAATAGATGTATTAACATAACTACATCTCGAAGGATTTTAATTTTTGAAGTTTTTATCATTTTCTTCTATTTTTTTCATAACTGAAATGGCGATACACGGGGGGGGGGGGGGGGGGTAGAGACAAATTTCAGACCGGTTCTAGAGGGCCTTTATTACTATATATATGAGAGTCTTTAGTACCGGTTCGTGCCACGAACCGGTACTAAAGATGCACGCGGGGCCCAAGTCTGACCAAAAGCCTACCACGCGGGGCCCAAGTCTTTAGTACCGGTTGGTGTCACCAACCGGTACTAAAGGGCAACCTTTAGTACCGGTTCGAGCCACGAACCGGTACTAAAGAGGCACGTGGGGCCCAAGTCTGATCAAAAGCCTGCCACGCCCCCTTTAGTACCGGTTCGTGACACGAACCGGTACTAAAGGTTCCTTACGAGCCGGTACTAAAGGTCGCCCTGCTCCTAGCCGTTGGAGCCGGCACGAACCGGGACTAATAGCCTCTTTAGAACCGGCTCGTAACCAGACCGGGACTAATGGGTCGGACGAAAGGTCTGTTTTCTACTAGTGCATCACCATCAACTCGAACACATTGTAGCACATAATAAAAACTTCTCATCATCATCATAGTCATATATAATCAGCACTAACTAATTGTTCTTAATACCTATGACCTACTCCTGCTGCTCTCTCTCAGGTAAAATAGCATAAAACATGTGTAGCACTCCTGCTTCATCATATTGGAGAATGCAGATGAACCTGTCTCCTAATTGTGGGCTACGCTTCTGATTGCTGCCCCCTAGTACTTCTCTGCTGTGATCCTTCACA
The DNA here is from genome assembly GCA_039707655.1 of Elymus sibiricus. Taxonomy (NCBI): domain Eukaryota; kingdom Viridiplantae; phylum Streptophyta; class Magnoliopsida; order Poales; family Poaceae; genus Elymus; species Elymus sibiricus. The sequence continues at coordinate 564,664,961 of CM077665.1, read as the reverse complement.
ATTTTGCTCCAGTCTTTGACTATTAAGACTTGCTCGCTTCGAGAAATGATGAATGCACTCATGTGCAATACAGGATATCTTGGCCGTAAGCTAACCATTGTTATGCGACCTTTAGACTCGATCCAACGAGGCACAACACTCATCGGGAGTCCCTGTTGAAGAACATCATAGTAACATACTTAGCAATGAAGATTAGCTTAAAAAATAATGTATGGAAAAGATGCACTGAGGACAAATAGTAAAAATCTTACCATCTTTCCTAGATAGATGTGACCGTAGTTCAATACGCACACTAGTGGTCGCACGTTTTGAGTACTAATATCTCGAAGTCCAGGAAAATAACCTGTCTTGACAGTATCAAGATCCTCAAGCCATGAAACATAATGACCTATCTCCTCGCAGTTTAGTTCAGCCCCAGGACAGTAGTAGGTGCTGTCTACCAAGTGCTGGACATGTTTGCTTGAATGGAAATAAGATGTCAATAGAAATTAGTTGTCAACTATTTTTAAATAAACAATATAAATTACTTAATAAATATGGTTGAGAAACTCACATAATGGTAGAACTGGAGGCGTCTGCACATCGACCCAGATGTCGATATTACCTTCAATTTCATCTTCCGGATGAATATCAAAGGTGATAAGCATATTAGGCTCAAATGCATAAGCCTTGCATAGTGCTCTCTAATTTTTCCATTCAAAATAGGAGTAGGTGTCTCCATTATACAATTTTACGGCAAAAGTATAACCATGCTCGGTCCTCAAGTGAACCCTCTTTACCTCCATACTTTTTTTAGTACTGAAACCAATCTTATCCAAGACATAAATTCTTGCATGGAAGGGGATACGCTAGTAGAATAGTAAAAAATTAAAATTATAAGTTGAAGCAAAAGAAGCAGAAGTCATGCTTAATTACGAAAAAAGACTTGTCGTTGTGACTTACTGTATCCACTTCGAAGGTCTCATCCACCATGATGCTGAAGCGCCTACCACCAACTAGGTGAGGCTTGTCGCACAGGCCGCGCTCGTCTTCGCAGCATTCGCACATAACAAATTTCCGTTTGTCGTCAGACATTTCCTATGTTCATAGTTGAAACATTTAAAATCGATCGAAGGCAACTACCAGGAAACTGGTCAACACACAGATCACTATTACTCAATATACAACGGGTTGACTTTAGGTCTGTCGAGTCTTCCTTCCTAAACTCTTATCTCACGTATATGGTGGACACTCCCTCACCGATTTTTCGACCGTCGATGATGGTCGCTACTCCTCCTTCCCCTAGTGCATAACAAATATCTATCACAAGGAGAAGAAGGAGAAGCGACCCCCACGACAACAGTCGGCATTCTTCTTCTCTCATATATGGTGGACACGCCCTCACCGATTTTTCGACCATCGATGATGGTCGCTACTCCTTCTTCCCCTAGTGCATAACAAAGGTCTATTAAGTTCCATGGATAAACTAGTTCTATAACCACTTCCTAAATAAACTATTTCTATTAAACACTTACTAAAAAACAGTAAAAAAACTACATTATACAAGAATAGTAAAAAACAGTTTAGGGTTTAGGAGAGATGGAGGGAGGAGGGGGTGGGAGGAGGGAGGAGGAGAAGGGAGGAGAGAGGAGGGCGGTGGGAGGAGGGATGAGGAGGAATGAGGATGGGGTGGGAGGAGGGAGGAGAGAGGAGGAGGGGGAGGAGGGCGGTGGGAGGAGGGCTGCCGGCGGAGGGCTTGGCCGGAGGAGGAGGGAGGAGGGAGGAGGGGGCGGCCGGAGGAGGAGGAAGGGGCGTGGAGGGGGAGGAGGGCGGTGGGAGGAGGGAGAAGAGAGGAGGAGGAGGGAGGAGGGAGGAGGAGGGATGGTGGGACTACCTCAGTGGAGGAGGACCAGGAGCGTCGGCGGCGGCGGGCGACGACCGTGGTCGGGGAACGGCGGCGGCGGCGGACGACGGGGGGTGCGGGGGAGAGTGAGAGTGGAGTGGAGAGGGGAGAGTGAGGGGCGGCCGGTTGGAGAAGTTGGAGAAGATAGGCTTTAGCAGTAGCGCTCTTTGGGATAAAGCGCTGCTGCTAAACGACATAGCAGTAGCGCGTTTAGGAAACAGGCGCTACTGCTATACCAAGTCTCGCGGCAAGGTCGTGGCAATTTTAGTAGTAGCGCTGTTTCCTCCTGACGCGCTACTGCTATGCGGGTAGCAGTAGCGTGGTCTGTTGTAGCACGCTACTGATAAGTAGCAGTAGCGCCTTTTTTTAAACCGCGCTACTGGTAAGATTCTGTCTATAAGATTTTCCCTAGTAGTGTACGCATATGCGTTGGTACGCGTTTTCATCTTCGTTTCTCCGATAGAAACTTTGGGGTACTCTTTGAAGTTCTTTGTGTGGATTGAATATTATGAATCTGAAGTTGTTTGATGCATATCAAATAATCAACTCACGGATACTTGTGGTGACATTGGAGTCTCTAGGTGACATTAGAGTTGGTTGATGCGTATCGTATGGTGTTATTTTAGTACGAACTCTAGGGCTGTTTGTGACACTTATAGGAATGGCTCAATAGATTGATCGGAAAGGATAACTTTGAGGTGGTTTCGTACCCTACAACAATTTCATCTTATGTTCTCCGCTAATAGGAATTTTGGAGTGATTCTTTATCGCACGTTGAGGGATTGTTATATGATGATTATATTGATGAAGTGGGTTTGGAAGAGTGTCAACTCTAGGTACTAATGATCCCACTATTTTGGAGGGTGTTGAATCTTATTGTAATCATTATGAAAGTGGATTTGGACAGGTCATGACTTTATTTAATGATGATTCCACTATTTCGGAAGAGGTTTCAATTGATTATGACAACAAAGTTGCTATCTGTGATGATTATGGTGATGACATGTATGCTAACCATGAAACTTGTCATCATGATTTTAATGTTCAATTTAATTATGTCAATCAAGTATCTCATGATAGTTATTTTGTTGAGTTTGCTCCCACTACTATTGATGAGAATAAATTTGCTTATGTGGAGAGTAACAAAAATTTTATGCTTGTGGATCATGAAAAGAATGATTTATGTGATAGTTATATTGCTGAATTCTTTCATGATGCTACTGAAAATTATTATGAGAATGGAAGATATGCTCATAGATATCTCAATAATATCAAGTTTCCTCTCTTTATGTTGAAAGTTTTCAAGTTGCACTTGTTTTGCCTTCCTATGCTAGTTGATTCTTGTTACAATAAATTGCTTGCTTACAAAATCCCCATGCATAGGAAGTGGGTTAGACTTAAATGTGCTAGTCATATGCTTCATGATGCTCCCGTTATGTTTCAATTCATCACTCTTATGTGAGCATCATTAGAATCATCATGCCTAGCTAAAAAGGCATTAAAGAAAAGGGCTTGTTGGGAGACAACCCAATACTTCTACCTACTGTTTTGTGTTTTCACATGATTAAGTTACTGTATTAATAATGTTTTATAGCTTTTGTTTCAATAATGTGCCAAGTAAAGCCTTTGGGATAGTGTGGATGATAGTTGACTTGATTTTGTGCAAAAACAGAAACTTTTGCGTCAAGTGTAGAAATTCCTATAATTTACTGGAGCATCAAAACCTTCCTAAATTTTATCACATAGTTGATATACAAATTTCCTACGTTGTCCTAATGTTTCAGAAATTTTGGAGTTGCAGAAGTATGGTGTTTGTTCAGATCATTACAGGCTGTTCTGTTTTTGACAGATTCTCTTTTCAATGCATAGTTTGCTTGTTTTATAGTTTCTATGGCTTATATTGGTCAATATAAATTGTAGAAATGATATATTACAGTAGTCATTATGTGATAAAAATTATGAATCTTGTCTTGACAGTACCAAAGTGAATGATTTATCCATTATAATACTAACCCATCTCACGAAGTTCCGTTAAGTTTTGTGTGATTTAAGTTTTCAAGTTTTGGGTGAGATATCGATATGAGGAGAATAAGGAGTGGCAAGACCCTAAGCTTGGGTATGAACAAGGCAGCCCAAGGAAATATACAAGGAATACCGAAGCAACTAAGCTTGGGGATGCCCCGGATGGCATCCCCTCTTTCGTCTTCAACATTATCGGTAACCTCACTCGGAACTATATTTTTATTCGTCACATGATATGTGTTTTGCTTGGAGAGTCATTTTCTTTTGTTGATATTTTCTTGCTGTTATTAATAATCAGGTTGGTATCTTTTATTTCAATAAAAGTGTCACGTATAGCCTCTACCATGCTCTATTTGCAAGTCTATATGTTGCTATTCGAAAACAGAAAGTTTGCTGTTATGTCTTGAATATTACTGAATAATTAGAACATGATAAAATCTTGAAATTTTTACACAGTAAGTTATGAAAAAATTTATATAGTGTGGTAAATTTTCTTATGTTTTGGAGTTAAGTAAGTATGAATTTTGCTTCATCCTTTACAGGCTGTTCTGGTTAGACAGATTGTTGTTATGTTTGCATTGTTTGCATATGTTGGCTTGTTTAATGGTTCTATTTGAGGATAGGAGTATTAAATATGCAGATGCATTTACTATGCAATGTTAAATTATAATTTTAGTGATTTTTTAAGTAGACCATGATAAGGTTTTGCATTGATTTATACTAACTTATCTCACGAGTTCTTCTTGAGTTTTGTGTGGATGAAGTTTTTAAGGTTTAGGGAAACCGTGATATGAGAGGAATTAAGGAGACACAAGAGCTCAAGCTTGGGGATGCCCAAGGCATCCCAACTTAATATTCCAAGAAGTCTCAAGCGTCTAAGCTTGGGGATGCCCCAGTAGGCATCCAACCTTTCTTCATCAACAAGTATCGGTTAGTCTTGGTTGAGCCTAAGTTTTTGCTTCTCCACACGATGTGTGCTATCCTTAGTGTGTCCTTTTATTTTCATTTTGCTTGCTGTTTGAATAAAATCCTTGGATCTGAAATCTTGAATGAGAGAGAGTCCTCACATAGCTACTTAATTATTTAACTACTCATTCGATCTTCACTTATATCTTTTTGGAGTAGTTTGTCATTTACTCTTGTGCTTCACTTTTATCCTATGAGTAAATTTTTGAATGAATTGAATATCATAAATCTGAAATAAAATATGTTTCATATACTCGTCCCATGGGGATTAATGACTCCACATATAAGAAGTATAAGTGGTAAAATTTATTGAAAGTTAGCAAACACAACATTGGTCACTTGAACAATTCATGAAAGAATGTTGAAGTAAGAGAGATTTCACATATAAGTATACTATCTTGGACATCTTCTATGATTGTGAGCTCCCATTAATTATTTTCAAACTTGATCAATTAGTTGATGTTGGACAAGGAAGACAACGTAATGTGTTATGTTTGTTTATATTCACATATAAGTTATATTGTCATGGATCATCTAACATGTGGTGCTTGCCCATAATCTTTTGCTAGCCAAAATTTTGTACTAAGTAGAGATCCTACTTGTGCATCCAAAAACACTTAACCCCATTTTCTTGCCATGAGAGTCCACTATATCTACCTATGGATTGAATAGGATCCTTCAAGTAAGTTGTCATCGGTGCAAAAGCAATAAAAATTGCTCCTAAATATGTATGATCTTTTATTGTATGGGAAAATAAGCTTTGTACGAACTTGTGATGGTGAACAAATAAAAGCGACGGACTGCATAATAAAGGTTGATATCACAAGGGGCAATATAAAGTGATGTTCCTTTGCATTAAGAGCTTGCACATCCAAAAATAAAAAGGGCATGACAACCTCTACTTCCCTCTGCGAAGGGCCTATATTTTACTTTATATATTTACTTTTATGCAAGAGTCAATAGTGTTCTTCTCTATTCCGTTTTTATTTGCTCGCTTGGCAAGCATCATGTGGTGGGGAAAGATCCAGGCACATATATTCAGCTGAATATAAGTGATCATGAGTTATTATTGTTAACATTATCCCTGAGATAAACAAGTCGGGAGGCAAAACATTTATCCCCTATCTTCCTATGTGTTTGACTGAAATGGTTTGTTCTAAAAATATGCTTTGAGTATCAGAAATCATGGAAGACTATATGATAGTTGAGTATGTGCAATTTGCTAAATAAAAGCTCTTACATAGACCCTTCCTAAAAATAAGATGAATTGCAATTGTTTGATGACTGAAAACATAGGTTGTTAGTTTTCAAGAAAGTTTATGGTCTATACTTTAACATGTGAATAGCTTGCTACTTGATCATGAGAAGTTTTATGAGATGAGTTACTGTTTATGATATATAATGATGCTGGAGAAAGTGATTGGAATTATAATTGATCAAACTTATGCACTATGCTAGCATTCACACTTCATAAATTATTTCTTTTATCATTTACCTATTCGAGGACGAGCAGGAATAAACTTGGGGATGCTGATACGTCTCCAACGTATCTATAATTTATGAAATATTCATGACATGTTTACAACAATTTTATATGGTTTTGGTATGATTTAAGTGGAACTAACCCGGACTGACGCTGTTTTCAGCAAAACTACCGTGGTGTTGTTTTTTGTGTAGAAATAAAAGTTCTCGGAATGGGCTGAAAATTTAAGGTGATTTTGTATGGACCAAAAGAGACCCCGAAGCTTCGAGGAAGGACCAGAAGCCTCACGAGGAAGCGACAAGCCTGGGGGGCGCACCTAGCGAGCTTGTCACTCCCTCGTGGGCCCCCCTTGACGTGAATCCAACGCCAAAAATTCCTGTAAATATAGAAAACCCCAGAAAGAAACCTAGAACTTCCACGCCGCCGCCACAAGCCTCTGTTCTTCCGCAATTCCATCTAGAGGCCTCTATGGCACTCTGCCGGAGGGGGAAATCATCACCGAAAGCCATCTTCATCATCCGAGCGGTCTCCATGATGAGGAGGGAGTAGTTCACCCTCGGGGCTGAGGGTATGTACCAGTAGCTATGTGTTTGATCTCTCTCTCTCTCTCTCTCTCTCTCTCGTGTTCTTGATTTGGCATGATCTTGATGTACCGTGAGCTTTGTTAATATAGTTGGATCATATGGTGTTTCTTCCCTCTCTATCTTCTTGTGATGAATTGAATCTTTCCCTTTGAGGTTTCCTTATTATCGGATTGAATACTTTGGATTTGAGAACACTTGATGTATGTCTTGCATGGGATACCCATGGTGACAATGGGGTATTCTATTGAGCCACTTGATGTATGTTTTGGTAATCAACTCGCGGATTCCCGTGACCTTGGGGAGTCTAGGTATATGGGTTGGTACACGTTTTCATCTTTCTTTCTCCGATAGAAACTTTGGGGTACTCTTTGAAGTTCTTTGTGTGGATTGAATATTATGAATCTGAAGTTGTTTGATGCATATCGAATAATCAACTCACGGATACTTGTGGTGACATTGGAGTATCTAGGTGACATTAGAGTTGGATGATGCGTATCATATGGTGTTATTTTAGTACGAACTCTAGGGCTGTTTGTGACACTTATAGGAATGGCTCAATAGATTGATCGGAAAGGATAACTTTGAGGTGGTTTCGTACCCTACAACAATTTCATCTTATGTTCTCCGCTGATAGGAACTTTGGAGTGATTCTTTATCGCACGTTGAGGGATTGTTATATGATATAATTATGTTACACTGTTGAGAGATTGCACTAGTGAAAGTATGAACCCTAGGCCTTGTTTTCAAGCATTGCAATACCGTTTGTGCTTACTTTTATCACTTGTTACCTTGCTGTCTTTATTTATTCATATTATAAAAACCTATTTCTACTATCCATACTACACTCGTATCACCATCTCTTTGCCGAACTAGTGCACCTATACAATTTTCCATTGTATTGGGTGTGTTGGGGACACAAGAGATTCTTTGTATTTGATTGCAGGGTTGTTTGAGAGAGACCATCTTCATCCTACGCCTCCCATGGATTGATAAACCTTAGGTCATCCACTTGAGGGAAATTTGCTACTGTCCTACAAAACTCTGCGCTTGGAGGCCCAACACGAGTCTACAAGAATAAAGTTGCGTAGTAGACATCAACATGCAAGTCGTGAACCTATTACAAAACATGATCATCTCATACATCAACATGTATCACATCACGTTTTGGCCATACCACATCACAACATGCCCTGCAAAAACAAGTTAGATGTCCTCTACTTTGTTGTTGCAAATTTTACGTGGCTGCTATGGGCAACTACCAAGAACCGTTCTTACCTACGCAAATCCACAACGGTGATAATCAAGTTGCCTTTTAACCTTCTACAAGGACCGCCTTTGTCAAATCAGATTCAACTAAAGTAGGAGAGACAGACACCCGCCAGCCACCGTATGCAATACAAGTTGCATGTCAGTCGGTGGAACCGGTCTCATGTGCGAGGACATGTAAGGTTGGTCCGAGCCGCTTCATCCCACAATACCACCGAATCCAAATAAGACAAGGGAAGTAAGCAATCTGAACATCAACACCCACAACTTCTTTGTGTTCTACTTGTGCATATACATCTATGCATAGACCTAGCTCATGATGCCACTGATGGGGAACGTTGCATGAAAATCAAAAAAATTCCTACGCATCACCCAAGATCTATCTATGAGAAGCATAGCAACGAGAGGGGAGAGTGTGTCCATATACCCTCGTAGACCATTAAGCGGAAGCGTATATTACGCGGTTGATGTAGTCGTACTCTTCACGATCCAATCGCGATCCAATCCGATGAAGTACTGAACGAATGGCACCTCCACGTTCAGCACACGTGCAGCTCAAGAACGTCTCCTCCTCCTTGATCCAGCAAGAGAAGGGGGAGAAGTAGATGGTATCACAACCAGCATGATGGCGTGGTGGAGATGGTGGTGCTGCTGCTCCGGCAGGGCTTCACCAAGCCGTGACGGGAGGAGGTGGAAGTAGAGAGGGGAGGGGCTGCGCCAGATCGAACGGTACAGCTGCCCTCCCTCCCCTCCACTATATATAGGAGCAAGGGGGAGGGGGTGCCTGCCTTGGCCCCTCCTCCAAGGGAGGGGGTACCGGCCTAGGGAAGTTTCCTCCCTCCCCAAGGCACCTAGGGGGTGGAGTCCACCCACCACAAGGCACCTCCCAGGTGCCTTGCCCCTCAAGGTTCCCTCTCCCCAGCCGCATGTGCCCCTTGGGGGGCTGGTGCGCCTGGCCCATCTAGGCCAGGGCGCCTACCCTCAGCCCATGCTACCCTCTAGGAGTGGTGGGACTCACTGGTGGTCCCCCGGAACCCTTCGGTGCCCTCGGTACACTACCGATGGACCCCCGAACTTTTCCGGAACCCAAACAAGACTTTCCTATATATAAATCTTTACCTTTGGACCATTCCATAACTCCTCGTGACATCCATGATCTCACCCGGGACTCGGAACAAACTTCAGTTACCAACGTACATACCCCAATACTACTCTAGCGTCACCGAACGTTAAGCGTGCGGACCCTGCGGGTTCGAGAATCATGTAGACATGACCGAGACACCTCTCTGGACAATAACCAATAGCGGAACCTGGATGCCCATATTGGTTCCTATATATTCCACGAAGATCTTTTATCGGTTGAACCACGATGTCGAGGATTCGGGTAATCCCGTATGCAATTCCCTTTGTCCAGCGATATGTTACTTGCCCGAGATTCGATCGTCGGTATCTCCATACCTAGTTCAATCTTGTTACCGGCAAGTCTCTTTACTCATTCCGTAATACAAGATCACGTGACTAACTCATTAGCCACATTGCTTGCAAGCTCTTTACGATGTTGTATTACCGAGAGGGCCCAGAGATATCTCTCCATCATACGGAGTGACAAATCCCAGTCTCGATCCATGTAACCCAATAGACACCTTCAGAAATACCTGTAGAGCACCTTTATGATCACCCAGTTACGAAGTGACGTTTGATAGCACACAAGACATTCCTACGGTGTCCGGGAGTGACACGATCTCATGGTCTAAGGAACTGACACTTGACATGAAGAAAGCTATAGCAAATAACTAAACGATCTGATGCTAAGCTTATGGTTGGGTCTTGTCCATCCCGTCATTCTCCTAATGATGTGATCCCGTTATCAAATGACAACTCATGTCTATGGTTAGGAAACCTTAACCATCTTTGATCAATGAGCTAGTCTAGTTGAGGCTCACTAGGGACACGGTGTTGTTTATGTATCCACACATGTATTTAAGTTTCCGGTCAATACAATTCTAGCATGAATAATAAACATTTATCATGAAAAAGGAAATATGATAATAACCAATTTATTATTGCCTCTAGGGCATATTTCCAACATCTAAAGCGACAATATACTTAACTTTCTATTATAGAATTCACCACAGTAACTTTCTTGGACCAATTCCAATTTACTGTGCCACCATAAATCATTTAAATTGAAATTTGCTTGGAGCACCAATTGAAGATTTTTGTTGATGTACTACTTACATCAAGCCTGTATTGATGTAACTCTTTACGATAATCTCTTCATTCTCTGCATATGCGAGAAACATGTCGTTAAAACTTAATGATATTTTCACTGTTGTCCTATGATCAACAATTTGACCATCCTGGTAACTTTATTCACAACTTACTTGGAGTACTTGAACATATCTGTTCATTACATACCATGGAATTAACACAAGTGTGATTGAAATCATGTATTTCACTCATCAGTATTTCAAGATACCGATTCTTGTTAAGAACTCCTTCCATGTGACTTTGCCAAAAAAAACTCTTCTTGACATTTTTCATACTAAACTGCTTTAGTACTTTTGTCAATATCTATTTTGGCTAAGACCGATTAGACACTGCTATCTCCATAGATTATTATGTCTAATACAAGGACTATATTGCCTAAGTACTTTACTGAAAAACTATTTTCAGTAAAGTCTTAATCCGTGTCAAGAAATTTATATAATTTCCAATCAACAATGTGTCATGGACACACAGTGTTTAGAAATATTACCATGCTCCCACTTATTTCGTTGTAAATACAAGCATCTTTGTTTCTATCAATGAAATCATATTATTTGATCAATTCATCAAAACAAAGATTCCAACTCCACTATGCTTGGTTCAGATCATTACTGGATCTCTTGAAGTTTGCACACTCACTAGCATTCTCTGGATCGAGAAAATTACCTTGGGTCGTATCAAATATACATCCTTGGTTCTATTTCTATCGCATGGGAATCATTTTGACATCCATCTGTTATATCTCATAACTAAAATATTTAGTAATTGCTAGTTTAATCCAAACCGACTTTAAGTATTATTATGATGAGACAATCTCATCATAATCAACTCCTTGATCTTGTCATAAACTATTTAAAACAAGTCAAGCATTATAAAACATTTTTATCTTTGTCAATTTATAGATCCATCACTACACTTTAGACTTTAAGTCTTTCAGAGGGTCTATCAAGTTCTAAACTTGAATTATGTGTATGAATACTATCTCGGATTATTTTGGCATATAGCCAATTCCGGAGTCAGGGACCATCAACGCTTCTCTGTGTATTATACGTTCATTGTTTGTTTCAACAATATTTCGTCTGCATACCCTGAAGGTTTGTACGAATTTTCCAACCTATATAGTTCAGCTGCATGTTCGACCAAAGTCTCTATATCCTATGTAGAGGCTTCTATATCAGTCGCGGTAAGAAATTTTAGAACCACTTCGAGCATTTTTTTTCTTTGACATGATCACGAAGATTCTGTAATCTCGTTGAATTGCACTGTCCTCCCAGTCACTCTTTTGCAGAAAAAATTTACTTCAAAATTACTGCACTCTCTAGCAAAACACTTTGCCTTGGCGTAGTGATAGAGGAATACCCAATCATTTGGGATAACCTACAAAGTAGCACTTATTTCAATAAACTTGATGGCGCTCTTTTAGTGTAAAAGCCATAGTCTCTAAAGAATCACATTAAAAAGTATATTGGCAAAATAATTAATGTCATCTTTGATCGCACCATGTCATACATAGCTTGATTACATCTTCTCAAAACACTCTACTCTTAGTAGTGTTTCTAGGAGGTGCAAGCTATAAAATTCTTTTATAGCTCATTAGACATTCGCTAAATTTGTAACTCAAATATTCTTTTCTGCAATCCAACTTGTAGAAACATAATTTTCTTGTTATAATAATTTCTACTTCATTCTGAAAATCTTTTTGAAACATTTCAAAAGATCCAGATTTATGTCTTGAGTCATCTTGAAGATAGATAAATCCACTGCTTGCAACAGCACTTATTGGATTACATACATCAATATGCATATTTCCAATTATTTTTGTTGCTCGTTCTTTATGGCCTGTGAATGGTATTTTAGTTTACTTCACTAATTGGACGAATTTGCAAGTGTCAGATGATTCTCAATCAGATGACTTCAAAATTTATCACTATGAAATTTCTCCATGCTGGTTTCTCCAATGTGACTAAATGCAGTGTCACACAGATGTGGTATTCTTTTAGTCTTGCAACATTTAGCGTCAGTGTTATGGATATTCAATTTTATTATCAATATTCGTAACATACATCTTATTCACAATAAGAGTATGGCCTTTTGTTCATAACATTGAACAACTATTGTTCTCTCACGAACAACCTCGTTGCAACTTCTATGCAATAGGCTAGAGTGTACAAAAAACTCAAAAATGAATTATGATAATAAATATAGAGGAATTACACTTATGGAAATACTATAACCTTTTACAATCCATCAATTATTTTAACCTCATTATTTGTTGGTCATTTAGGCCATTCAAAGTTTCTTGGAATGATTCGCAATAATATGCAATCGAGTCGATATCCTTGTGGTCAACCTTTTAACCACAATACCGAAAATCAATGATCAACAAATTGATCATATTTCCCAAGAACTACACTTTACTTGACCAACAATCTCTACATCTCATAACTTGTATGACATTCATACCTGAGCTGGAGATTCCAATCTTTTTTCTTTCTGCCTTTTACTTTTATAGTTCTACTTCAATATTTCTCTTACTCTCAGAAGAAACATCAACTTTAAGAGTGGCATGTGCCCCGAACTTCCCTAGGTGTGTAAGTCTCATTGCATCCTTCGATTTTGTTCTTTCTCTATAAGTTCTCACTGTCAACACATGACTGGTGTTCTTCCGGATCTTATGCATTTCAGTCTTAAACATAGTTGAACACTTCACTAGAACTTGCAAACAAAAAACTTTTTTAGATATCACATATCTATTAGCCTTTGTTTGTTTCTGAAAACAATTTTCAGTTCCAAGAATATCACATAACTATCCCAAACATTTTGAAGTTCAGGTTTCTCGGAAGCAATGTGAGTCTTGTCATCCATAGCATCAGCAAGAGAGTATTGTAAACATGCAGTAGGACAAAATCCTTCTTGGCACTTTCACCAACGTTTGCTTTACCTAGAAACAAGTAATAAAACTAGAAGTACTTTGTAGGTGTAATGGGATAAGTTTGCAAGATAATAAATAACGTGAAAATATAAATTAGGTGCTGTTCTAATAAAAGTATAATTAAGTTAGTATAGCGAGTGTGGAAAACTGGTGGTAGGATTTGCGAAATTGTCCCCAAGCAATTGGCTACGTTACTAGACCGATAGCAAGTTTTTATGTGGGAGAGGCCACGGCTAGCATGTCATCCCTTACTTGGAATTCTATGCACTTATGATTGGAACTATTAGCAAGTATCCGCAACTAATAACATTCATTAAGGTAAAACCCAACCATAGCATTAAGATATATTGGCCCCCCTTCAATCCCGTATGAATCAATTTCTATGGTAGGAAGAAGCTTCTGCCACTCTTGCCCTCCAATGCATAGTCCTATCAACATACAACTAACCCTATGGTGTGATCCATGCGCGCTCTCATATGATGGGCACCAAAGGACAGCAACATAACCACAAGCAATTTAAACCAATCATAGCAATTCACCGATTACCCAAAAGGACAACAAAAATCTACTCAAGCATCATAGGATGGCAACACATCATTGGATAATAATATGAAGCATAAAGCACCATCTTCAAGTAGAGGGTACAGCGGGTTGCGGGAGTGTGGACCGCTAAATATAGATGGGGCAAGGTGATGGATGTGTTGATGAAGATGACGGAGTTGTTGGAGTAGATCGTCGTCACACGATGATTGCCCCGGCGGCGTTCCTGCGCCACCGGGAGAGAGGGGGAGAGAGCCCCCCTCCTTCTTCTTCTTCGCTGGCCTCCACCCTAGATGGGAGGAGGGTTTCCCCTCTGGTCCATGGCCTCCATGGCAGCGGAGGGGCAGGAGCCCCTCCGAGATTGGATCTCTCTCTCTCTCTGTTTCTCTTCCGTTTCACGCTCCTGTTTCTGGCCGAAAACCGTTTCTTATATTCCTGGAGATCCGTAACTCCGATTGGGCTGTAATTTTGAGGGGATTTTATCTAGATATTAGCTTCCTTGTGGCTAAAGGATACCCCCAACCGACCAACAGGGGACCCACAAGCCTAGCAGGTGTGCCCTGGGTAGGGGGGCGCGCCCTCTGGGCTTGTGGCCCCCTCGGTCATCGTCTCGCGTTGATATTTCCAAAAATCACATATATTCCAAAATAAATCTCCGTAAATTTTTATCGCTTTTGGACTTTGTTTGATATGGATTTTCTGCGAAACAAAAACATGCAACAAATAGGAACCGGCACTGCGCACTGGATCAATATGTTAGTCCAAGAAAATCAAATAAATTGTTGCCAAAAGTATGTAAAAGGTGTAAAATATTGGCATGAAACAATCAAAAATTATAGATACGACGGAGACGTATCAGCATCCCCAAGCTTAATTGCTGCTCGTCCTCGAGTAGGTAAATGATAAAAAGATAATTTTTGATGTGGAATGCTACCTAACATAATCTTGATCATATAATCTAATCATGGCATGAATATTAGGATACGAGTGATTCTAAGCAATAGTCTATAATTTGATATAAAGACATCAATACTCAGGCATACCAACAAACAATCATGTCTTTCAAACTAAAAATGCTAAAGAAAGTTGTCCCTACAAAATCATATAGCCCTGTCATCCTCCATCTTCTTAACATAAAATACTTATCATGAACAACCCCGGTTTCAGCCAAGCAATTGGTTCATGCTTTTTAACGTGCTTCAGCTTTTTCAACCCTCATGCAATATATGAGCGTGAGCCATGGACATAGCACTATCACTACTAGGGAAAACCCTAGCAGTAGCGCGGGTATTTGGTGTATCATTAGCGCGGGTAACCGCGCTGCTGATACGGCGCTACAGCTAACGTTTATCAGTAGCGCGTTTTGACACGCGCTACTCCTATACCTACTTAGCAGTAGCGCTTTCTGTACCAGTGCTACTGCTAAGTCTATCAGTAGCGCATTTTGACATGCGCTACTGCTATACCTACTTAGCAGTAGCGCTTTCTGTACAAGCGCTACTGCTAAGTCCTTTAGCAGCAGCGTTTTCCTGTCCAGCGCTAAAGAGCGCTACTGCTATATTTTTTCATATCATTTTTTTTGCTACGTATTTGTGATGTTTCTGTACAGGTTTCATATAGTATTCTAATCATATCATAAACATGCAATATGCTCATCATATCATACACATAATAGTCTCATCATACCATCCAACACAAATCATGTCGTCATGTCATAATCACGATATAACTATACAAGTTACATGACATGTCTCATCATACATAATGTAGTACTTCTTGAGGCGTTGGTTCGTATCCCTCTCTCGCACTAGCGTGAACCTAAACTAACTACTGGCTGTCGCTCGGAAACCGGAAACCGGTACACCAGTTGGGCCTCGCCAATGCCTCAGACGGCGAGTCGCTTTCGGCCGCGATCCTGTGCTGCTCTCTCTGCAAAAGGAACAAGGATTGTTTACAAATATGACTAAACGTGCAGTCGAATTGATCAGAAGCTAAAAATTACCAGCAGTCTCATGAACTCCGTCGTGACCGCGTCCGTCTCGAAAAACTTCTTCACTGGGTCCCAATGGT
This sequence comes from Elymus sibiricus, assembly GCA_039707655.1. Taxonomy (NCBI): domain Eukaryota; kingdom Viridiplantae; phylum Streptophyta; class Magnoliopsida; order Poales; family Poaceae; genus Elymus; species Elymus sibiricus. The sequence continues at coordinate 564,648,948 of CM077665.1, read as the reverse complement.
ACCGGGCCCTGAGGACGTCACGCTCCTGCGGGACGGTGACTCCGCCAAGGGGTCTGGGATGCCCAGACTTTCGCGTTGAGCGTCCTCCTTGGCCCATATGGACCTCTTCCCCGCGTAACCATGGCTTCCGAGGTGGTGGCACCCCATGTTCCTCTCTTGAAGCCCCCTTCATGTACTCCGACTTTTCTTTGGCAGCTTCGGCAATGCAAGCCGCCTTGAATATTTCAAACTGCTCTTCCGTAATTGTCGGATTATCCTTTAAAATCTCGGAGTAGGGTTCCTTTTTGTCGATGATCCTTGCTTTCACCCTTACTTTCTAGGAGGACAACGCGCCGCTAAACTTGCCCATGGCGCGTCTGTTTATCTTCTTCATTGCCGGGTCTTTATCTGGATTTTTATATTTGATTTCATCCCGGCCCGGGAACAAGAACACCTGGTGCAGCTTCGATAGGAGGGACTGCTTCATATCTGGTATCTTCCATAGTTTCGCATCGTTGATGGTGGCGGTTGCCCATAGGATGTAGCCTATTTGATTGCCGAAGCACGCGCGCGCTTCCGCAGGCTCTTTTGGGTCAAAATTGCCGTCGTCCACCTCCGTGACCACCAGTCTAGTAGTGATGAGCTGGTTTGGGCGCCGTTGCCTCTTTGGTTTCGGTTCTATACCGGCTTCGCCAGTCTCGGTGCCGGTCTCGGCGCCGGTGTCAGTCTCAGCGCCGGTCTCGGCGCTGGTGTCAATCTCAGCGCCGGTCTCGGCGCCGGTCTCGGTGTCAGTCTTAGTCTCGGTTGTGACAGGTGGGCCCTGCAACAACCGTTGCTCATCGAGAAGGTTCAAATAGGCGTCTGCCGCCGCGTAGAAGTTGCAATCACCAGATCCCTGTCCTTCATCATTGCTAGCCATGTTTCCTACGATTAAATCTAGTCAATTAATTCTAGACCTAATAAAATGAATAATGACATAAAAAAGGCCAATGTTTTGCAGGAATGTTGATTCATTCCCGTTGCGGCAAATCCCAGGCACTCGATATGTCCTAGTTTGTAGCACAAGTCATGCCGATATTCACGGAAATTTTCGGCATGACCTTTGCTACAAACTGGACAAATAGAGCGCCTGAAATTTGCCGGAACGGAAATGAATCAACATTCCGGCAAAACATAGGCCGCTCGGAATCATTCCCTGCAAACAATTTTTAAATATCCATCTTCGACACCGCAACCCATGTCCAAATATACACGAGCAACCACATGTCCAAATATACATGTCCAAATTTCACAAGCTAATTCAAAAACTAAGTCTAGAAGCAAATTCAGCTAACTACTAATAGAACAAAATTCATTTAACTTTAGTGCTCTACAATGATGAAATGACAAAATTTACTTAACTACTAATAGAACAAAATTCAGTTAACTTTAGTGCTCTATAATGATGAAATGAAAAAAAATTAGTACTGCCCTAGAATAATATTTCTGTCCTAATTTGATATCTAGCTAAATTCATATATATCAAAATAGCTACCTAGGGTTTATACCAAAACCTAGCTACCTAGGTTTCATACCAAAACCTAGGGTTCATACCTAAATTCACCTAAGTAAATTAACCTACTGCCCTCTTGCAAAGTATTCACCTACTGTACCACTACTACTCTGCTTAAACCTAGCTAGGGTTCATAACTAAATTCACCTAAGTAAATTAACCTAGAGAGGAGGGGTGGGGTCTTACAGAGAGGGTGCTCGGGGGAGGTGCTCGAGGGAGACGGTGGCGAGGAGGGCGTCTAGGGTGGCAGGGCCGTGGAGGGAGGCAGGGCGGCCCCATGACGGCGACGGAGGTAGGGCCGTGAAGGGAGGCAGGGCGGCGAGGAGGGGACGAGGGTGGCTCCCGGGGGCGTCCAGGGCGCGTGGCTCCGGTGGCGGCGACGGAGCGCGGCTCCGGTGGCGGCCCCGGTGACGGCAACGGAGGCAGTGGCGGCGAGGGAGCAGGGGCGGCGAGGGGAGAGGGGCGGCGAGGGGAGAATGGGGAAATGGGGAAGGAGGGATAACCGCGAAGGGACAAGTCAAACTTAGTGGTAGCGCTTGTAAGGAAAGCGCGCTATCGCTAAGATAGCTATAGCGCTTTCGAAAACAAGCGCAGCTGCTATTGAATTTATTTTTTCTTTTTCTTTAATTTTCCTTTTCTTTTTTTCTTTCCTTTTTTCTTTTCTTTTCCTTTTCTTAGCTGCAGCGCTGTCTCCTTAAAACGCGTTGCTACTATTTTCTTAGCAGTAGCGCTTGTCAAAATAGGGAGCTACTACTATACCTAGCCTGTTGGCAACGGTGTGGCAGTTATAGTAGTAGCGCTTTTTGTGTGGGACGCGCTACTGCTATTTACATAGCAGTAGCGATGTTTGTCTCCCTGCGCTACTATTAGATAGTAGTAGCGCCCTCTTTTGACCAGCGCTACTGATAATCCTCTGTGTATAAGGTTTTCCCTAGTAGTGTATGGGTGGAATAGAATGCGGTGATAGGGATCAATAAGGAGAAGTCAAAAAAGGAGAAAATCTCGCACCAACTAGTTGGATCAACGGGCTATGGAGATGCCCATCAATCGATATCAATGCGAGGAGTAGGGATTGCCATGCAACGGATGCACTAAGAGCTATAAGTGTATGAAAGCTCAAGCTGAAAGCTAATAAGTGGGTGTGCATCCAACTTGCTTGCTCATGAAGACCTCGGGCATTTGAGGAAGTCCTTCATCAGAATATACAAGCCAAGTTCTATAATGAAAAATTCCCACTAGTATATGAAAGTGACAACTCAGGAGACTCTCTATATGAAGAACATGGTGCTACTTTGACGCACAAGTGTGGAAAAGGATAGTAACATTGCCCCTGTTCTCTTTTTCTCTCTTTTTTTATTTTCATTGTTTTCTTCATTTTTTCTCTTTTTTTCTTTTTTTTGGTGGGCTCTTTTTGGCCTCTTTTTTTTCTTTTTTTTGTCCAGAGTGTCATCCCGACTTGTCGGGGAATCATAGTCTCCATCATCCTTTCCTCACTGGGACAATGCTCTAATAATGATGATCATCACACTTTTATTTACTTATAACTCGATAAAAACTATACAAGATGACTCTATATGAATGCCCCTGGCAGTGTACCAGGATGTGCAATGATCTAACGTAGCAAAGATATCAAAAAATGGACAAGCCATGAAAATATCATGCTAGCTATCTTACGATCATGCAAAGAAATATAACAATGAATGCTCAAGTCATGTATATGATGATGATGGAAGTTCCATGGCAATATATCTCGGAATGGCTATGGAAATGCCATGATAGGTAGGTATGGTGGCTGTTTTGAGGAAGATATAAGTAGGCTTATGTGTGATAGAGCATATCATATCACGGGCCTTGGATGCACCGGCAAAGTTTGCACCAACTCTCGAGGTGAGAAAGGGCAATGCACAGTACCAGAGAGGCTAGCAAATTGCGGAAAGCTGAGAGTGCGTATAATCCATGGACTCACATTAGTCATAAAGAACTCACATACTTATTGCGAAAGTTTATTAGCCCTCAAAGCAAAGTACTACTACGCATGCCCCTAGGGGGGGAGGTTGGTAGGAGTTAACCATCGCGCGCCCCCGACCGCCACACAAAGGAAGACAATCAAAAATAAATCATGCTCCAACTTCTTAGCATAACGACAGACCATACGTGCATGTTTCGGGAATCACAAACCTTAATAGCAATATTTTTACTAAACCACAATCATTCACTAGTACCTCCCACATATTACTATCTCAATATCGCAAAACTATTGCAAGGAATCAAACTTATCATATTCAATGATCTACAAGTTTTATGTAGGATTTTATGACTAACCATGTGAATGACCAATTCCTGTTGACTCCCTAAATAGATATAAGTGAAGCATGAGAGTTTTAATTCTTTCTACAAAAGACCACGCTCTAACAAGTATAAGTGAAGAAAAAGATCATTCTACAAATAATAGTTTTCCAAATGTAGAGAAACAGGCATCCAAACTTCAAATAATATAAGTGAAGCACATGAAGCATTCTATAAAGTCATACTCAAAAGATATAAGTAAAGTGCAAAGAGCATTCTATAAATCAACCAAGGACTATCTCATACCAGCATGGTGCATTATTAAAAGAAAAATAAAAGGCACAGGATGCTCCAAGAATTTATGCATATCATGTGAACAAAACAAAAACCGAGACATACCGATAATTGTCGAAGAAGAAAGATGGGATGCCTTCCAGGGCATCCCCAAGCTTAGACGCTTGAGTCTCCTTGAATATTTACTTGGGGTGCCTTGGGCATCCCCAAGCTTGAACCCTTGCCTCTCCTTATTCTTCTCATATCGATACCTCCTCGATCTTCGAACACTTCATCCACACAAAACTTAACCGAATCTTTTTATTAGAGGGGTTAGTACATATAACATCAAATCCCATCATGTCCTGTTGTAACATTATTGTATAATTATAATCAAACATTACCCATTGTATGCTATCACAATTCTGTGGCTCCCAAGTCAATGGGGCTCAACAAGATTTCAATCATAAGCAAATAAAGAAACTATAACAGCAATGTGTGAAAACAGGACAGTCTGTAAAGATGCAGGTGATACATATACTTCTGGAACTCCAACAATTCTTAAAAATTAGGAAAAAATAAACAATTTGCATAGAAGTACTGTGTAAAAATTTCAGAATTTTTCATATTCCAGTAAAATATAGAAATTCAAACACTACAGCAAAAGTTTCTGTTTTTTCACAACACACATCAAACAAGCAATTTAAACATCCTAAAGGTAAATCTTGGCGCATTATTTTTATAATACAATGGATTTGTACAAGGGGATAATTATTTTTGTTGAAAAGTTTTTGTAATCAAGATTCACAAAGTTTCCATGGGCATGAAAAAGTTCAAGGCTAGCCCCCACTTCCACATTGCTCATCTGTCTCACTTTCACTTTTATTTTTGTAAAAGTTTTAGGTTACCCACTATATTTTTTGTTTTTAAACTTTTTAAAAGCACACAATAGAATAAAATGACTCTCTAAAACTTTTGGGTTGTCTCCCAGGCAGCGCTTTCTTTAAAGCCATTAAGCTGGGCATAAAGTGCTCAAGTAATTGATCCACCCGGATCCCAAGGTATATCAAAGCCAATTTTAATTAACAATGATTTATAATTTAGTAGTGAGCACAAAGCAACATATATCATAGAACAACGAAGTCTAACTCTCTTCCTATGCATAGGCATGTCATAAAAGAACAATTCATGCACATCAATTAAAGGCCAATGCATGGTATAAACAGTTTCTTGCAATTTTATCGTATTGGAAACATAAAGAGCTGGAGATGTAGTTACTCTCTCATAATAATTGCAAGTAGGAGCAGCAAACAATGTAGGGAAACGCGATAGAAAACAAAAAAATTCTGACCTACGCACCAGCCCAGGACCACTATGGAGACTGCATACAAGGTTTGATCTTTTCGTTACCGACTCGTAGCGCAGCGGAAGTAGAGTCGATGACGATCAGCGGTGCATGTCCCCGCAGCTAGGATTTACAACCTCCCAACCGCAAAGATGTATTCCCAAATCTACCCCTCGAACAGACCTCCGGGAGGCGGTCGGACAGTCCCTCGGACTATGTCGCGGACAGCCCTTCGGGAGGACCTTCAAAACTCAGACGGTCACTAGGACAGCCCTTCGGGAGGACCTTCGAAACTCGGACGGTCACTAGGACAGCCCTTCGGGAGGACCTTCGAAACTCGGACGGTCACTAGGTCAGCCCTTCGGGAGGACCTTCGAAACTCGGACGGTCACTCGGACAGCCCTTCGAGAGGACCTCTCGAACTAAGACCGAAACTACGATCTCTCTATAGAGTTGCACACATATGGTGTCATCTATCCGGCAGGGCTTCGCCGTCCAGAACTAGTTCCCACCGGAACCTAGACAGCCTTTCGGCTCTACGAAACTATTTTATGGGAGGGAGAGAAGAAAGCCATATCATGCATGGCATTTGTGAGAGAGTTGGAGTGGGTGTGGAGAGCTCCTCTCCACCTCCTTTTATAGGGGAAGGAGGGGTGGGTGGTGGCTTAAATTTCAGCCCACCAAACAAGGAAAACATGTTCCCACCAAACATGGAGAAAACATGTTCCCTTGTCCATGGTGTTCCCACATGGGGCCCCACCTCCTCCCAACACTTTCCACCATTTGTGGGGGCTGCCCACCACCATAGGGGGCCCCCCAACATCTTGTCCAGCCACAAGGGGCTGCCCCCTAAAGGGGGCGCCCCCAAAAACAGCCCAATAACAGCCCCCACGATCTGTGGGATCTTGTCCCCTCTCGCTGGGACAAGATGTTTTCCGCGACTATTACTTCTGAAAAATTTCGGAAGGTCCCAAAACATTTCCGGCACCCTCTAAAAATATTCTGGACACTCTCCGGAACATTTCCGGTATGATGGTTTTATTCTGAAACATTTTCGTTTACTCCGAAACACTTCCGGTTTTCTCTCCGGAACTTTTCTGCCGTCTCCAAAACTTTTCCGGTGACTTTCTCTCAGACTCCCTGTCTAGTATTCAGCAGATAGATGACCCTTAAGCGTGTGACCCTATTGGTTCGGTGAAGTATAGACATGACCGGAACACTTTCCGATCAATGATCAGCATCGGAGCCGTGGACACCCATATTTACCCCTATAACCACACGAATGAATATTCGAGTGAACCTCCAATTGTCGTGTGATATTCCTGTTGCTTCACGATATGTTACAAATACCCGAGGTGAGAATTATCGGCATCCCCGTGGATCAACAACTTGTCCACTATGCCAGTTACCTCGTTATCGGTTTTGTTCTCTTTTCTCGTTTCCGTGTTCCGGCATCCCTATGATCAAATCACAATGTGTCTGGCCAGACGATGGTGGATACCGTAACACCGAGAGGGCCCAGAGATATCTCTCCATCGTCGGAGGAGCAAATCCCAATCTTGAGCTCTCAAGTTGCTTGACATACTTTTCCATGAACCCGTAAGCCGCCGTAATAGCCACCCATTTACGGATGACGTTTAACAAACCCCAAAATTCATGAAGGAAGCATGAAGAAACTCGCTACTCTCATGGTCTAAGGAATTATGCAAACGTTAACTATCTTTGTGTTATTATCCATTAACTTGTGACGAATGTATCTCATAGCATAACATCAATTCGGGTCGATTCAACACAAGTGTTCTCCTAACATTGTGCCCTCAAAGTTGCCGGCATAGCCATGCCCATGATCAGGAAAATAGAACCATCATGCAACACTTGAGCTAGTGTTAGAGGCCAGACTAGGAATACATTTTACTGTTTATTATTCCACACGTGCATATGAGTCTTTGATACGTCCCTTTTGCATCATGATTTTATATTGATATTTATTGCATAATGGGCTGTTATTACACATTTTGGTACAATACTTATGTCTTTTCTCTCTTATTTTACAAGGTTTACATGAAGAGGGAGAATACCGGCAGCTGGAATTCTGGACTGGAAAAGGAGCAAATATGAGAGACCTATTCTGCACAACTCCAAAAGTCCTGAAAAGTTACGGAGAATTATTTTGGAATATATAAAAAATATTGGGCGAAGAATACACCAGGGGGAACCCACCAGGCAGTCACAAGCCAGGGGGCGCGCCCTACCCCCCTGGACGCGCCCCTGTGGCTTGTGACCCCACTGGCAGGCCTCCGGTGCCCATCTTCTGCTATTGTGAGGGTTTTGACCTGGAAAAAAATCATAAGAGAGCTTTCGGGACAAAGCGCTGCCGCCTCGACGCGGAGCCTTGGCAGAACCAATCTAGGGCTCCGGCGGAGCTGTTCTGCCTGGGAAACTTCCCTCCCGGAGGGGGAAATCGAAGCCATCGTCATCACCAATGATCCTCTCATCGAGAGGGGGTCAATCTCCATCAACATCTTCACCAGCACCATCTCTTCTCCAAACCCTAGTTCATCTCTTGTATCCGATCTTTCTCTCAAAACCTCAGATTGGTACCTGTGGGTTGCTAGTAGTGTTGATTGCTCCTTGTAGTTGATGCTAGTTGGTTTAGTTGGTGGAAGATCATATATTCAGATCCTTAATGATAATTAATACTCCTCTGATTATGAACATGAATATGTTTTGTGAGTAGTTACGTTTGTTCCTGAGGACATGGGATAAGTCTTGTTATAAGTAATCATGTGAATTTGGTATTCGTTCGATATTTTGATGAGATGTATGTTGTCTCTCCTCTAGTGGTGTTATGTGAAAGTCGACTACATAACACTTCACCATTATTTGGGCCTAGAGGAAGGCATTGGGAAGTAATAAGTAGATGATGGGTTGCTAGAGTGACAGAAGCTTAAACCCTAGTTTATGCGTTGCTTCGTAAGGGGCTGATCTAGATCCATATGTTTCATGCTATGGCTAGATTTATCTTAATTCTTCTTTCGTAGTTGCAGATGCTTGCGAGAGAGGGTAATCATAAGTGGGAGGCTTGTCCAAGTAAGGGCAGCACCCAAGCACCGGTCCACCCACATATCAAATTATCAAAGTAACGAACGCGAATCATATGAGCATGATGAAAACTAGCTTGACAGAAATTCCCATGTGTCCTCGGGAGCGCTTTGCTTTATATAAGAGTTTGTCCAGGCTTGTCCTTTGCTACAAAAAGGATTGGGCCACCTTACTGCACCTATGTTACATTTGTTACTTGCTACCCGTTACGAATTATCTTATCACAAAACTATCTATTACTGATAATTTCAGTGCTTGCAGAGAATACCTTGCTGAAAACTGCTTGTCATTTCCTTCTGCTCCTCGTTGGGTTCGACACTCTTACTTATCGAAAGGACTACGATAGATCCCCTATACTTGTGGGTCATCACTCTTCCTCCGAGCCTCGTGGTTATTGTAGACTCGAGAACCATAGCAGTTATAGCATGGAACATAAACATAATTATGAACATGGAGATAAATAATAACATTTATTATCCCCTCTAGGGCATATCTCCTACAGACGCCCACTTGCACTAGAGTCAATAATCTAGTCAATGCTAATGTACTTTACACCAATGGCACACTGGTGTAAAATATCCTTCGCATGTGGTATAGCCTGATGTCTAACGGATCTGACAACTTCAACTCTGTGTGTATCTTTGCATATCCTTGCGTTTTCACGCTTTCACAAAATTCATATTTTGTGTGGACTTGGCTTTGTATATATGTGAATCACTGGTCGAACCTTGATTCCTCAGACTGAGCTATGGAGCAACTATCTGCAATAGTGTCCCATTAACCAAAGCCTTCTTGGAACCATACTAAGTTCATGAATGAACTATATGATTCAACATCTTGTTTGTCGCTTCGAAAGCGGCAACATACTTAGCCTTTGTTATAGAATTCACCACAGTAACTTGTTTAGAACAATTCTAACTTACCGTGCCACCATTTTGTGTGTTACACAAAACCCTCAATTTAAATCGAAAATCGCATGGAGCAATGATGAAGACTGTATCGATGTAACCTTTTACAACGAACTCTTCATGATCTCCGCTTGCGAGAAAACTTTTCATCAGTGCTAGTTTAGTACTCAATGACCTTTTTTCACTGTTGTCCCATGATCAGTACTTTTGATCACTTTGGTATCTATACTCGCAACAACTTTGGAGTATTGGACATATCTGGTTGTTTTTCCATACCATAGAATACATGATTAATCCAAACACAAGAGTGTGTGGAATCTCCATCATGTATTTTACTCGTCAGAGTTTTGGGACACCGAGTCTTGCAAATACTCTTTCCATGTGACTTCGGCAAGAATCACTCCTTGACGTTTTTAGTGCTAAACTGTTTTAGCATCTTGTCAATATGTATTTTTTCTTAGCCCCATTAGGTAAATATATCTCCATACATCATCATGCCTAATATTTAGGCTATTTAGCCCAAGCACTTCATCGAAAAACTATTTTCAAATGAAGTCCTAATTCGTGTCAAGAAATTTATTTCCATTTAACAATGTGTCAAGCACACAAGGTGTTTAGAAATATTATTATGCTCCCACTTACTTTCTTGAATCACAAGCATCTTCGTTACCCATTGATGAAGTCAAACCCCTTTGACCATTTCATCAAAACACGAAGATTCCAACTCCATTTCGCTCTCTTCTGTCCATCGTTGGAACTCTGAAGTTTGCACACTCACTAGCATTCTCTGGATTGACAAAATACCTTGGACTGTATCACATGCAAGTCCTTGGTTTCATTTCCATCAGATGGAAATCCTTTCGTCATCCATGTTTCATATCTCATGATTGAAATATGTATTAATTGCTAGTTTAACCCGATCTGACTTTAAGCATCGCTACGGTGAGACAATCTCATCGTAGTCAACTCCTTGAATTTGTTATTGCAACAAGTCGAGATTTATGGATAAAACATTTTTATCCATATCAGTTTATAGTTCCAATACAACTGTTAGACCCTAAGTCTTCCGGAGGGTTTATCAAGATTTAAATCTTGAATCATTTTATGGAAACTATCTCGGAGTATATTGGCATTTAGCCAATCCCGGAGTCAGGGCCCATTAACTCTTCCTTGTATATTATTGGTATACTGTTGTCTAACAACAATATCTCGTATGCACACCTGAGAGGTTTGCACGAGTTTTTCCTACGTGGTTCAGCTGCAAGTTCGACCGAAGTCCATACATCTCATGTAGAGGCTTCAGTATCAGTCGCAGTAGGAAACTCTGGAATCACTTCCAAGGTCTCTTTCCTTTGATCTAATGACGAAGATACTGTTATCTCGTTGAGTTGCACTGTTCTCCCACTCACCTTTTTGAAAGAACCATTTTCTTCAAAAAGCATACCGTTCTTTGTGGAAAACCTATTTGCCTCGGTATAGTGAGGGAGGAATACCCAATTACTTGGGATAACCTACAAAGTAGCACTTGTCTGAATTGGAATAGGTTTGTAAACATTTTACACAAGCCCCATATTCCAAATGTTAAGAAAAAATATATCATGGTTGGGTGTACCATACCATGGAGTCATTTCAACAGATATGATGGCACTCTTTTCAGTGTAAAAGCGGCAGTCTCTAAAGCATTACTTTAAAAGGGATAATGGAAAATTGATTTATGTCATCTTTGATCTCACCATGTCAGAAATGGTTTGATTACATCTTCACGGGCATTCCACTCACAGTGGTGTTCCGAGAGGTGGAAGTTATGAAACTCTTTTCACAACTCATCAGACATTCGCTAAACTTGTAACTCAAATATTCCTTTCCGCAATCTAATTTGCAGAACCATAATTTTTCTTGTTACAATAATTTCTACTTCATTTTGAAAACCTTTCGAATGATTTCAAAAGATCCAGACTTACGTCTCATCAAGTAAATATCCATATATCTACTTGAGTCATTTATGAAGAAAGATAAATCCACTACTAACAACATTTATCGGACTACACACATCAAAATGTATGATCACCAATAAGTCTGTTGTTCGTTCCTTATGGCCTGTGAACGGTATTTCAGTCACTTCACTTTTTGGAGGAAAGTTGCAAGTGTCAGATGATTCAAAATCAAACGACTTCAAAATCCATCATAATGGAATTTTCCATGCGGGTTTCTCCAATGTGACCAAATGCAGTGCCACACATATGTGGAATTGTTTTAGTCTTGCGACATTTAGCGTCAGTGTATGGATGTATCATATTACCATCAATATTCATAACATACATCCCATCTTGGATGGAAGCATGGACCTTCATGTTATTCATAATACTGAACAACAATTGTTCTTTTATGAACAACCCTTTTGCAACAAACATTATGCAATGGGCTAGAGTGTAAAACTCTAAAATGAATTATGAAGTAAACACAGAGGTAATATATTATTATCAATATTCATAGCATAAATCTCATTCATAATGAAAGTATGGCCCTTTTGTTATTCACAGCACCGAACATTAAAAGTTCTCTTATGAACAACCTTCTTGCAACATACTTTGTGCAATGGGTTAGAGTGTATGAAACTCTAAATGAATTATGAAAATAAATACATTTGGTGATACACCGATGGAAGATATAGTAACATTTACTATGTTCACAGCGCGTATCTAAACCTCACTCCGGCAAGTCTTTTAGGCCGTAGTAGTTCTTACATCGAGTCGCAACAGAATGCAATCGAGCGGGTATCTTTGTGATCAACTCACAATACCCAAGAATTAGTGATTAACATGTTTAACCATAATTACCAAGAACTATATCTTTGACCAGCCTTCTATACATCAAAAACTTGTTTGACATTCATACATGAGCTGGATATTCCAGTCTTCTTTCTTTCTGCCTTTATACTTCTAACAGTTTAACTTTTAGTATTTCTCCTACTCTCAGAAGAAGCACCCAACTTAAGAGTAGCATCAGGCCCAGACTTCCTAGGTGTGAAACTCTCACTAACACCCTTTGGACATTTCCTTTCTTTTTAAGTTGTTTGTTTTATTCACCATCATCACATGATAGGCGTTCTTCCGGATCCCTCTCTTATCAGTCAAATGCCCAGTAAACACTTTTACTAATATTTTGCAAACAAACACTACTTTGGATATCTCATATCTTTTAGCCTTTGTCTGTCTCTGAAAATGATTTTCAGATTCCATGAATATCACATAACTATCCAAACTTTTGAAGTTCGGGTCTCAGGGAAGCAAACATATTTCACTTGACCGTAACGGAATTTTAGCTTTTGGATCGAAGGACGAGAGTCACTTCATCCATAACATTAGCAGGAGAATACGGAAAGTATGCGATAGGACAAAGTCCTTCTCGGCACTCTTGAGGACAATCCTCACATTACGCTACCAACCATAAAGTTTTAACCAAATATTTAACAACTATTTAATTTTAACAGGGAAGGTGGAAACATGAGCCATTATTCTACAACTATTATGCATATAACACTTAGACAGTGTTCACAATTAATTACACTGAGAATTAAACAAGTTAATTTCTACAGCGCGCTCCCACTCAAATCAATATCTCTCAAAATTGATTATGAGTGATTCAAAATCCACATTTCAATTCAACGCCATTGATGTGGACATCACTGATGACGAGAATTTCAATCGGTAGGCAAACTTGCCGATCACATCTCTATGTGACTTTTGTTCATCTTTCGATGGGTGTGTTCCGAGCTCAGGACTATCCTGCCTGAACGTCAAAGACAACCAAGTGATCTTGCGGTGAGGTCTGACCTCACCCGCCTCATTCCTCTCAATTCGTTCGTACCCATGTGGACATGGCGCACCCAGAAAAGATACGAATTTCAGACGGTGCTACACTTGGGTGAACACTAACTACTTTGATATTTTTAAGTGAGAGATCATCCTAATAAAAAGCGACTACCGCGCAATCAAGAAGGGTGCATCATAAGGGATGAACATCTCAGGCAATTCATAATTAGCATGATATGGTATAGCCCTTTCTGACGGAGAAGTCTTTCATTTCTTCGTCTTCGGCATTTGCGTCAGTGTTCACCTTCGCGAAGACTGCCACCACCTTGTCGATGCACCAGATAATATTGATATCTCTATAGCTAATAAAATAAGTGCATTACTTAAGGTTGACACGCAGGTCATTAAAGTGACAATCACTTGGCTCCAGCCATCATGCCGAATCATGACACACAGGTCATGTTAATTTACATTGTATAGTCATCTCATACATAATCAAATTAAATATGAGCACTGCTATACCACATCATATGTACATCTCATGTCATCCTGCAAAACCAAGTTAGATGCCTCTTATTATTTTATGCAAAATTTTATTTTTCGTGGCTTCTAAGGTTTTGACTTAAACCGCAGCTACCAACGTTCATCATCAAGTATGATTTATTCAAGTCGCTAGATTAACATCGCGGGGTGTATGAAACACGAGATAATAAAATCTCGAGCCCCATACTGAACTTTGTCATACGCATGACCCCCGTGCAGATCATATCTGCATTGCCCTTTCGTCTGCGAAACATCCATCTTTCTTTAACTAAGGTTGAACCCAAAGAACTGTTAGCACTTTGTTGATCTTTCAATCAGCATACTCAGTTGCAGCATGAAAGGATCGCGGATTGCCAGAACTTTTTGAGATTCCACCATGCTGTCAAGATCAGGACCAGGCAAATTCAAGGGAAGCAACAGGAACATCAGGTAACAGATTTCATCTGCTACCCGCACAAATAATTTTCAGTAATAGAACTCATCTACTACCTAATTATATTGTGCAACACCCATACATCTCTATGTATTCTAGATCGCAACCTGCATCTACGCATAGCACGGCTCATGATGCCACTGTAGGGAAACCCGATAGGAAACAAAAAAATTCCGACCTACGCACCAGCCCAGGATAACTATGGAGACTGCATACAAGGTTTGATCTTTTCGTTACCGACTCGTATCGCAGCGGAAGTAGAGTTGCTGATGATCGGCGGTGCAGATCCCCGCAGCTAGGATTTACAACCTCCCAACCGCGAAGATGTATTCCCTCATCTGCCCCTCGGACAGCCCTCCGGGAGGCGGTCGGACAGTCCCTCGGACGGTGTCGCGGACAGCCCTTCGGGAGGACCTTCGAAACTCGGACGGTCACTAGGACAGCCTTTCGGGGGGACCTTTGAAACTCGGATGGTCACTAGGACAGCCCTTCGTGAGGACCTTCGAAATTCGGACGGTCACTCGGACAGCCCTTCGGGAGGACTTCTCAAACTAAGACCGAAACTACGATCTCTCTACAGAGTTGCACACATATGGTGTCATCTATCCGGCAGGGTTTCGCCGTCCAGAACTAGTTCCCACCGGAACCTAGACAGCCTTTCGGCTCTACGAAACTATTTTATGGGAGGGAGAGAAGAAAGCCATATCATGCATGGCATTTGTGAGAGAGTTGGAGTGGGTGTGGAGAGCTCCTCTCCACCTCCTTTTATAGGGGAAGGAGGGGTGGGTGGTGGCTGAAATTTCAGCCCACCAAACAAGGAAAACATGTTCCCACCAAACATGGAGAAAACATGTTCCCTTGTCCATGGTGTTCCCACATGGGGCCCCACCTCCTCCCAACACTTTCCACCATTTGTGGGGGCTGCCCCCCACCATGGGGGCCCCCCCCAACATCTTGTCCATACACAAGGGGCTGCCCCCTAAAGGGGGCGCCCCCAAAAACAGCCCCCACGATCCGTGGGATCTTGTCCCCTCTCGCTGGGACAAGATGTTTTCTGTGACTATTACTTCTGAAAAATTTCGGAAGGTCCCAGAACATTTCCGACACCCTCTCAAAATATTCTGGACACTCTCCGGAACATTTCCGATATGATGGTTTTATTCTGAAACATTTTCGTTTACTCCGAAACACTTTCGGTTTTCTGTCCGGAACTTTTCCGCCGTCTCCGAAACTTTTCCGGTGACTTTCTCTCAGACTCCCTGTCTAGTATTCAGCAGATATATGGCCCTTAAGCATGTGCCCCTATAGGTTCGGTGAAGTATAGACATGGTCGAAACACTTTCCGATCAATGATCAGCATCGGAGCCGTGGACACCCATATTGACCCATATACCCACACGAATGAATATTCGAGTGAACCTCCAATTGCCGTGTGCTATTCCCGTTGCTTCGCGATATGTTACAAATACCTGAGGTGAGATTTATCAGCATCCCCGTGGATCAACAACTTGTCCACTATGCCAGTTACCTCGTTACCGGTTTTGTTCACTTTTCTCATTTCTGTGTTCCGGCATCCCTGTGATCAAATCACAATGTGGCTGGCCAGACGATGGTGGATACCGTAACACCAAGAGGGCCCAGAGATATCTCTCCATCGTCGGAGGAGCAAATCCCAATCTTGAGCTATCAAGTTGCTTGACATACTTTTCCATGAACCCGTAAGCCGCCGTAATAGCCACCCATTTACGGATGACGTTTAACAAACCCCAAAGTTCATGAAGGAAGCATGAAGAAACTCAATACTGTCATGGTCTAAGGAATTATAACAACGTTAACTATCTCTGTGTTATTAACCATTAACTTGTGACGAATGTATCTCATAGCATAACATCAATTCGGGTCGATTCAACACAAGTGTTCTCCTAACATTGTGCCCTCAAAGTTGCCGGCATAGCCATGCCCATGATCAGGAAAACAGAACCATCATGCAACACTTGAGCTAGTCTTAGAGGCCAGACTAGGAATACATTTTACTGTTTAGTATTCCACACGTGCATATGAGTCTTCCTCCGAGCCTCGTGGTTATTGTAGACTCGAGAACCATAGCAGTTATAGCATGGAACATAAACATAATTATGAACATGGAGATAAATAATAACATTTATTATTGCCTCTAGGGCATATCTCCTACAAACACATGCATATTATATCCATCAAAATCATCATGTGTAACGGTAAGACGCAACCCATCAATATAATCCTTAATAAGCGCAAACTTCTCTGATATAGTGTAGTTGGGAGAATTCAAAAAGATAATAGGACTATCATGTGTGGGTGCAATAGCAACAATTTTATGTTTAACATAAGGAACTATAGCAAGTTCATCTCCATAAGCATAATTCATATTGGCATCATGGCCACAAGCATAGCAAGCATCAAGTTCATCAAAAAGGGATATTTCAAATGAATCCAAGGGATCATAGCAATCATCATAGCATTCATCCTTGGTAAGCACGAAGGGAAATTAAACAATGTATGAGTTGAAGAGTTACTCTCATTAGAAGGTGGGCACGGGTGATCAATCGGCTCTTCCTCCTTTTGTTCTTCGTTCTCCTCCTCATCTTTTTCATCTAATGAGCTCACAATTTCAGCAATTTCTTCTTCCATAGATTCCTGCAAAATATTAGTCTCTTCTTGGACAACAGAGACTTTCTCAATAAATTCATCAATATGGCCATTGTATTTATAATTCTCATTGCAATATTTAAGTATAGCAAAATTTTCAGATCTGTAAAGAGCATCATCGCAATCTTCATGCTTTTCAATCAAAGATTCAATTTCATAAGCACCCTTAAAAGCAACAAATTCTTCTATTTGTTCCACATCATAGTAATCATATATACCATTAGCATAAGAAGCTAAGGTTTCATTATCATTAAATTTACGTTGAAAGGGAAGGTATGGAGCCTTCATCTTAGAGCAACAAATATAATCATATCTTAAGCACGAATTCCAAGCATACCAACGCAACATTTTAATTTGATCCCATAAGTGTTTCCCTTTTTGAGACAAGCAATAATCCCTAAAGTATTCCTGCTGATCCAAAGTATCTCCTATCATCAAGTTGAATGGAGATTTATCAGGATTATGAAAATAGTATTTTATGTTTTCCACATAACGAGCATCGAGGGTTTTAGGAGGTTCCCCATCTCCAAGAGTAGCAAGTAGAACTAATTTTTTTTGTATTTCGTGTTCCATATCCATAACTAAAGATAGAGAACAACTTAGAACAGAAAATAAAAACTTCTTAGTGATAAAGCAAACAAGCACACACGAGAATATCAACCCCACCCTATTGCTCCCCGGCAACGGTGCCAGAAAAAAGTCTTGATAACCCACAAGTATAGCGGATCGTTTGTAGCCTTTCTCGATAAATAAGAGTGTCGAACCGAACGAGGAGCTAAAGGTAGAATTAATATTCCCTTCAAGTTCTATCGACCACCGATACAACTCTATGCACACCAACGTTTGCTTTACCTAGAAACAAGTAATAAAACTAGAAGTACTTTGTAGGTGTAATGGGATAAGTTTGCAAGATAATAAAGAACGTGAAAATATAAATTAGGTGTTGTTCTAATAAAAGTATAATTAAGTTAGTATAGCGAGTGTGGAAAAGTGGTGGTAGGATTTGCGGAATTGTCCCCAAGCAATTGGCTACGTTACTAGACCGATAGCAAGTTTTTATGTGGGAGAGTCCACTGCTAGCATGTCATCCCTTACTTAGAATTCTATGCACTTATGATTGGAACTATTAGCAAGCATTCGCAACTACTAACGTTCATTAAGGTAAAACCCAACCATAGCATTAAGATATATTGGTCGCCCTTCAATCTCGTATGAATCAATTTCTATGGTAGGAAGAAGCTTCTGTCACTCTTGCCCTCCAATGCATAGTCCTATCAACATACAACTAACCCTATGGTGTGATCCATCCGCGCTCTCATATGATGGGCACCAAAGGACAACAACATAACCACATGCAATTTAAACCAATCATAGCAATTCACCGATTACCCAAAAGGACAACAAAAATCTACTCAAGCATCATAGGATGGCAACACATCATTGGATAATAATATGAAGCATAAAGCACCATGTTCAAGTAGAGGGTACAGCGGGTTGCAGGAGAGTGGACCGCCGAATATAGATGGGGGAAGGTGATGGAGGTGTTGATGAAGATGACAGAGTTGTTGAAGTAGATCGCCGTCACACGATGATTGCCCCGGCGGCATTCCGGCGCCACCGGGAGAGAGGGGGAGAGAGCCCCCTCCTTATTCTTCTTCCTTGGCCTCCTCCCTAGATGGGATGAGGGTTTTCCCTCTGGTCCATGGCCTCCATGGCGGCGGAGGGTTGGGAGCCCCTCCGAGATTGGATCTCTCTCTCTGTTTCTCTTCTGTTTCACGCTCCTGTTTCTGGCCGAAAACTGTTTCTTATATTGCCGGAGATCCGTAACTCTGATTGGGCTGAAATTTTGAGGGGATTTTTATCCAGATATTAGCTTCCTTCCGGCCGAAGGATACCCCCAACAGACCTACAGGGGACCCACAAGCCTGCCAGGCGCGCCCTCTGGGCTTGTGGCCCCCTCGGCCATTGTCTCGCGTTGATTCTTTTTCCCAAAAATCACAAATATTCCAAAATAAATCTCCGTAAATTTTTATCACGTTTGGACGTCGTTTGATATGGATTTTCTGCAAAACAAAAAACATGCAACAAACAGGAACATGGCACTAGGCACTGGGTCAATATGTTAGTCCAAGAAAATCATATAAATTGTTGCCAAAAGTATGTAAAAGTTGTAAAATATTGGCATGAAACAATCAAAAATTATATATATGATGGAGACGTACCACACTTTTAGAGGACGGTCCTCTCAAACATAAAGTTTCAACCAGATAAATAACAGTCAATCAATTTCAACAACAAAGGTGGAACAGTGAGCCATAATTCTACAACTATAATGCAAACTACACATAGACATGGTTCATAATTAATTTGCACTAGTTATTAAACTTAATTAATACTTAATTGTGCTCCCACTCAAATCAATATCTCTCATAATTGATAGTGAGTGATTCAAGATCCAAACCTAGTTCTCAGCCATTGATGTGGACATCACTGATGTCGAGAATTTTGACCGGTGGGCAAGCTTTTGCCGATCATATCTCCATATGACTCTTGTTCATCTTTCGATGGTTCGTGCTCCGAGCTCAGAACGATTCTGCTAGAACTTCAAGACAACCGAGTAGGTGCGGGAGGGAGAGAGAAGCCAAATGTTAAAGTTGCATGTGTTCTGAAGATGCAATTGGGGGAGGGAGGGGAACCAAGACCAGATGCAGCATGTGTACCTGCTGATGTTGTTGTTGCACGAGGAGGAGATCAGCAGGGGCACACCGGAGCACCTTGCCATCGGAGGAGCCGGCCCTGGTCAACAGAGAAATAGGCGATCGGAGAGAGAGAGAGAGATAGAGAGAGAGAGAGAGAGACCTGCCGGCGGAGGGAAGGTGGCGCCGCGGAGATGGTCGGGCGACCTCAACCCTAGCGGACGGGGAGGGGCGGTGGCGCCGATGGGAGGGCCTGCTCGGGGCTCCCCATGCTCGGGGAGGGGGCGGGGGGTCTGTGCGTCGAGGAGAGGGCGGCGCCGGGGGGGTGACGGCGAGGCAGCCGGTGGGTGGAGTGTAGGCGGCGGCGTGAGAAGAGGGGCGGCGCGGGGGGAGAGACAGAGGGCGGCGCGGGGGGAGAGACAGGGGGGCGGCGCGTTGGAGATAGTGGGGCGGGTCGATTTGGGCCAAAATGAGCTCTGCGCGCGTCTATTTTCGCTAAGTCCCACGCTCACTGATAAGCCTAGAGCAGAAGGGTAAGCCGAGTGTCATAGGGAAATACACGGTTTACAAAAAACTATTTTTTATTTTTATTTTATTTCAATACAAAAAGCTTATTAGTCTTATTGTTAATAATTTCTGTGTTTCATTTTATTGTATTTTTATTATACTTATTTTATTTTTCTTCTTATTGTATTTTCTTTTTATTGTATTTTTATTTCGTTGTTTTTATAAATGACACCCTCTCTCCTTATTTTATTATTTCCACTCTTTAATATATCGGCCGATATTCCGATAAACCGGCCGATTTATCGCTTCGGTATCTGTCCGATAAGATAAATCGGCCGATAAATCGGCCGATATGCCGATAAACTGGCCGACTTACCCATTATCTCGGGTCAACCAATAAGTTCCCGATAAGCGATATCCCGAACATTGATTATTTCATATATATATTAGGTCCTTTTTAAATGTCGAACCAACATTGGGCCGCACGCAGGTGCGAGCGGTTTTCCTACCCTTTCTCGCACCGTTTAAATCCTAGTAAAATCCTATGATGCCGGAAATCCTCGGGGAGCTCTCACAGTGTCATCACATGGCCCCTGTAGGGTGTGCTAAAAGTTTGGGCTCGTTTTGAATAGGCCTCACCTGAGGCCGCTTGTAAACTACACCATCTCCAATGTAGTCTCTGGGTACCGGGAGGGAACGTGTCGGGTTTGTGAAGGAAGTGCGGGTCCTGTTGCTCCATTGGCCTCAAAACTTCTCGTGCTCTCAAAGGAGATCGTCGAATGACACGTGCCAGCCACCGCATTTTTCCGACCCACCTGCAATATTTGAGACATTTATTGCACTGCTAGGGTTTCGGCGCCGGAAATTGCAGATCTACAAGGCAGCATGGAAAATTCTATGTGATGTCTTTGCGACATGCATAGGCCTTTTGCAGACGAGGGAGGGGCAGGCCCAGCCACCGGGGGCCGAAATTACCTCGGCGCCATTCCTGATCCAACCGTTTAAATCCTCAGAAAACCGTACTATGCCGGAAATCCTCGGGAGCTGGCACGGTGTCATCACATGCCCCCTGTAGGGTGTGGTAAAAGTTTGGACGCGTTTCGAATAGACCTCACCTGAGGCCGCTTGTAAATTGCACCATCTCCGAGGTAGTCTCTGGGTACCGAGAGGGAACATGTCGGTTTGTGAAGGAAGTGCGGGTCCTGTTACTCCGTTGGCCTCAAAACTTCTTGCCCTCTCAAAGGAGGCCATCGAATGACACGTGCCAGGCCCCCACATTTTTTGGACCCACCTGCAATATTTGAGACATTTATTGCACTACTAGTGTTTCAGCGCTAGAAATTGCAGATATGTAAGGTGCCACATGAAATCATGCCAACAAGTGGCATGGAAAATCCTATGTGATATATTTGCGACATGCGCAGGCCTTGTGCAGATGAAGGAGGGGCAGGCTCAGCCACCAGGTTGCGAAATGACCTCAGCGGCATGCCTGATCCAACCGTTTAAATCCTCGAAAAATCGTACGATGCCGGAAATCCTCGGGGAGCTGGCACTGTGTCATCACATGGCCCCTGTAGGATGTGATAAAAGTTTGGGCGCGTTTTGAATAGGCCTCACCTTAGGCCGATTGTAAACTACACCATCTCCGATGTAGTCTCTGGGTACCGAGAGGGAATATGTCGGGTTTGTGAAGGAAGTGCGGGTCATGTTGCTCCGTTGGCTTTGAAAGTTCTCGTGCTCTCAAAGGATATCATCGAATGACACGTGTCAGGCCCCCGCATTTTTCGGACCCGCCTGCAATATTTGAGACATTTATTGCACTGCTAGGGTTTGTGCAGACAAGGGAGGGGCAGGCCCAGCCACCGGCGGGCAAAATTACCTCGGCGACATGCCTGATCCAACCGTTTAAATCCTCAAAAAATCATACTATGCCGGAAATCCTTGGGAGCTAGCAAGGTGTCATCACATGGCCCCTGTAGGGTGTGATAAAAGTTTGTGCGCGTTTCGAATAGGCCTCACCTGAGGCCGCTTGTAAACTACACCATCTCCGGGGTAGTCTGTGGGTACCGAGAGGGAACATGTCGGGTTTGTGAAGGAAGTGCGGGTCCTGTTGCTCCGTTGGCCTCGAAACTTCTCGTGCTCTCAAAGGAGGCCATCGAATGACACGTGCCAGGCCCCCGCATTTTTCGGACCCGCCTGGAATATTTGAGATATTAATTGCACTGCTAGGGTTTCAGCGCAGGAAATTGCAGATCTGGAAGGTGGCACATGAAATCATGCCCAGAAGTGGCATGGAAAATCCTATGTGATGTCTTTGCGACATGCGTAGGCCTTGTGTAGACGAGGGTGGGGCAGGCTCAGCCATCAGGGGGCGAAATTACCTCGGCGGCATGCCTTACTTCGCGTTTCCGAGTGCCCGTGTTTTGACTCTTGACGAAGAGCCAAGCACTCGGCGTAGAGTGAACTTTCAGTAGTGACTTTTGCATGTCATCATAATATGGGTACACTAGGGGGTCGAAAGAGTCATCAAAATATTAAAGTGGCGTTAAATTGAGAGTTTCAGAAATAAGACCCATGAAAACTAGTCGGGAGAAAATATGTGAGAATAATAATAATAATTAAGTAGTAAAGATAAATGCAATGAAAATCATCTTAAACCAATTTCGCATAAATGTCATGGGTTACAAAAAATTCACAAAAATGTAAGCGTAGTGCTTTCATCGGGCACACGGCTTATATATCCTATAAGCCGAGTGCTAAAATAGAGCACACGGCTTATATACCATGTAAGCCGAGTGCCAGCTTTGAGCACACGGCTTATAGGCTGCTCCATGACGGCGCCGTCAGCCACCTCCGTTGTAGACACGTGGCAAATGTCTTTGCCGAGTGTGTGTTGTAAGCCAGGCTTTTTCTGGTAGATACCGTGTGATCCCTATAAGCCGAGAGCTTTTTTGCAACACGCGGCTTATGGATGGCTATAAGCCGAGTCCTTCGAATTTGCCGGGTGTTTTTTTTTCTAGACTCGGCTTAGAGGAATATAAGCCGAGTACCCGAAAAATAGCACTCGGCTTATAGGCTAACACACGTGAAAACCGGATTTTCCTGTAGTGCTTGTGGCGGTTTGTTTTATATATAGAACGGGATGAAAGCCTTTTACAGTATGTATACACTGCAAACCATACATATCTAACAGACCATAAGAAACGAAAATTCTTCAAATTTGGCGTTTGACTTTGCCATCACTGAATGTTGTTGATGAGCAGTTTGTGTTACTGCTCCACAATTCAATTGAGATGTACACTACTGCTCTAAAAGGTATTTTTGCAACAAGTGTCAAAGTTTATAGGATTCCAGAACTAGCACGCATATATTTGTGTTGCTCAAACCCAAATAACTGATTATCGCACCATTGCTGCTGAGATAGTTCTTATCTTTTCTCTAGTTTGCGTGGCACGACCTTTACACTTTACAAATATGGATTTCTCTTGGTGGAGAGTACAATAGAATTCTATGATCATAATATGACGCTAACACAACTGGAATGGATCATGACTAATCTTGTGGCTGTACCTTGAGGATGAAAGAGATTTAGGTTAGAACACAGGGCACACACTATCCGGGCCCAAGTCCACCCCTTTAGCAGTGGGGCATGAGGCCAGAGGGCAGTGCGCACCGGCCGTGCCCCACCAGTCGACGGTCCGGTTCTCCATCGTCAGTGTGAAGTACAGCAGCACCGCCATGAACGCGACGCCTGCGTCGAGTGCGCCAGAGAGGATGTAGTTGTACCTCTGCCACCACGTCTTCCGGTACCGGAACACAAAGAAGTTGAATATGGTGCCTATGAGCAGCCACGAGTTGTAGTTCACGGCTGTCGCTGCTGGCATCTGGGCTGTAGCGCCGATGAGGACTGGCAGGTTTATCATGAGTATCCACTTCTGGCTGGGGAATATCCTGTGGAAGATGTACACGATGAAAGGGCCTGCTGCACCTATGAGGAAGAACCAGTTGACAGCTTCATAGTTACCATGTGGCCCGAAAATGCGCTTCGGGCCAACAAGGCCCCAGATAACCGATGCATCAAAGAAGACACGGTCACCGGGGCATGTCCATGGGCTGTCTGATGACAGCAGTTGGTCCTGGCAGATGTTCTCGACAGAGCCAAGTAGCCACCATGCCACGCTGAGGTTGACAGTCCCGGCCACCAGTGTACCGACAAACTGGATAAATAGTGCGTGACTGTCAGTAAATTTTATCTTCCTGCATATCACTCCTTCGCTTACAACGTAAGCAGATTTAGTGGTTTAATTACCTGAACAATGAACATTGATCTGGGAGGTATCTTCATGTAGTGTCCGAGCTTGAAATCTGAGAGGAAGGCAACTGCCTGCGACATGCTCATGTAGCCGTACACCTTGAAGCAGACATTGGCGATGGGGTATCCAGGCATTATTAGCCCCATGGCATATTCGGTGATGACATTCAGACCAGGAGTCTGCCCATCAAAATTTAAAGCTTTTGTCAGTTTTTGTTGCAGAAATCATGAAAGAGCAGGAGAAATGGAGAAACATTAAAATTCTAAAATATTCTTGCCTGGTTAGTGGTTGCAGTAATGATGCTTATGGGGAGCGTGAAGACGAAGGCCATACCACAGGCGAAGAGGAGGCCCCACCATGGGAGCTGAACCTGGTTCTTGAGGACGGTGCAGAGGATGAGGGCCACTGTCATTGACAATACCGTCAGCGAACAGAACCACCACGCTGGTATGTCATCGTACTTCCTCATCAGCTTTGTGTGGATGTCAGGCTCCTCCTTCTGTGAAGCTCGGAACCGATGGTAGATCTCTCTGTACATTGGTGTCCCATTGCATGCAGAAGTGAATTTTGCATCTTTCAGTTCAGAAACCACATGTATTCACAGCGTACAGAGTTGAGAATCCTTACTTTCCGTAGAAGATGCCGACGTGAGTGATGGTTGAGGCAATGGTGGCAAAGTTGAGCCCATAAGCAAGTGCAAAAAAGGTACTGAGGTTTATCCTTCCGAGCTTTGCATACGCATCCGTATCAAGCTGGAACTGTTGGTTCACAATGTCAGTGATTTGATAGGCGGATCCATTAGACATGAAGAGATGTGAGGAGAATATGGGGAACGTCTTGGCGTTGTAGAGGTTCATTCCCCAATACGCCGTGGGCACAAGCACATAAAGGAAGAAGACGTAGCCGACGAAGATGTTTGCAGTGGCGAAGAATGGCGATATGAGCGGGCTGAAGAGGAAGGAGGAGACGGCCGACCAGTCAAGTGTGAAAGCGCCAAGGCCCAGGCCCTTCATGCCCGAGCCGAGCTGCTGCGCCGTCACGGACTTGGTGAAAACCCAGCACACCCATGAGATGGAGGTCAGGGTCGGGAAGAGGTAGCCCGGGACGACGTACCATGCGAAGCTACAGATGAGCGCCACTAGGAAGAACTTGGAGCCGGAGATCTGCCGTGAGCCCTTGGAAGATTCTTCCTTCTCGTGCAGTGCCCTGGTACATACATACATACATACACAAGGGTGCCGTTAGTGCCGTTGCTACGTAGTAGTACAGAAGAAGTTTCACAATTTTATTTATGGATTCGAATGGTTTCCATGTAAACGAATTGATTCATCAATCATTATTCATAAGTTCAGCGCCTGGAATTCATGCGGCGGGCGACGAGCAAGCAAGGAAGAAGACGACCAATATGATTTTCAATGTAATTTAATTTTTACAGGTCGTTTTGTGTCTTGTTGTCCTTCAGTTGTACTGTCTACTGTTTTTCTTGATAAATTTCAGATATGAGATCTTTTTTTTTTTTGATAAAGAGGGCGCCCCTACGACTTCCATTATCAGAAACCACCAAGTTCTTACAAAGCTACTGAGAAAGAAAACCAAATATATCCTGAACCGCCAAGTTCTTACAAAGCTACTGAAAAAGAAAACCAAATATACCCTAAGGTACCTATAGCATCAGACTGCCAAAGACCTGTCCATAGCTAAGAAGCTCTGGAGCATTGACAACAGGTAACCCAGGTCCCACTCAAAAAAAAAAAAAAGGTAACCCAGGAAGATAATAGCAAACGTTTGAGACGCTGCTATCTAAAAACTACAACGAGCAGCAAACAGTTTCTCGCCGTCAACATCATGAACAGAAAGGTATGGATATGGCTATTACAGACCAAAACAAACTCACGAGATGCCTTTTGAGTGTCTTTTCTAAAAGAAAACTAAGACATCCGTGTATGAACATTACGTACGGATAACAATTGATTGTTACCCGCAAAACAAAAATTTGATTATTTACTAACCGCTCTCTTTCAGTCCCGTAAAAAAAAAAAACGCTCTTTCAGTGAGAGCGGCAGGACCGCGTCTTTTCTGGACCTGGACCGTGAAAATACAACCATCCATTTGCACGCAAAATTCAAACGCGCATGGTCTCCCTCTTCCTCTCCATCAAAACTGTGTGGTGCAAGCTAGGCGTCGCAGCCGACCAGCCGCATGTTCACATCATGTCCGTCGCGTACCGCCATTTTTTCGTCTTAACCTCTGAATCCGGATGCAGTGCAAGAGCGATTCCTTTGTCCAGCGCTGACGAGGAGAAAACATGCCCATGCATCCAAAACGTCGCCGTCCGTCTTGTCTCGGTGGAGTCGACGGAATCTAAATGTGCTCTGAAGTCCAAACTGTATTGACAGGTGAAGTGACCTGTAGGGCATGACCAGTACTACCTCTGTACACTAATATACGATGTTTTTATAGTTCAATTTGAACTGCAAAAACGTCTCAAATTAATTTACAGAGGGAGTAGCATATTCATCCTATCTGTCATGTAATCACCTGATTAGTCTAAATCAAAGTTGGACATCGATTAGCCTTTTCTTCATGGCCTCTTTGATTCATATGGTTCCCAAAAAACAAAAAAACCCAAGATTAGAATGGCATGTCATCTTTACTACTAGCTCCCTCCGTTCCATAATATTTGAATTTCTTGGATTGTCCTAATTTAACTTTTTAAAATTTGACCAAATTTTTAGAAAAATAGATCAATTACACCAAGTGAGAGTACACTATTTAAAGTAAAAATGTCAATATGTCCTAAGTGAGAGTAAAACCTTTCAACCCATATGTGCGCCGCAATCAGACGGCCTAGATAACCCCTACCAAAGGAGAGTGGATATCTTGCTCCCGGCAGCCCGGTTTTTGAAAAAAATGGAAAACATATTTTGACGTAAACCAAAAATTCTGAAAATAAATGCACATAAGCAAAGGGATCTATACTACATTTCTGAAAAAAAAATCATGATGAAACACGAATTGGTGTGATCTGCAAAAAAAAAAAAAATCGGAACAGAAGGAAACGGGGAAATCATATTAGGGAAATCTAGTAGCAAGCTAACCAAAATCAGACCAAATCGATTTAAAAAATGTAAAAATGCAGGAAAGCAACCAGTCCAAGGGAAGGACAGAGGAGTATAGTGTGGTGCTCACCGGAAGAGTGATACCTGGACGAGCGTACCCGGCCACCACATGTGCGCCGGCTCCACCACGTACTTGCGCATCAGCCCGGCCCACCCATACCCAAGCACCTAGATCGATTTGATTTGTTTTGGATGCCACACAACACAAGTAAGAATCGGATAGAGTAGCAGGAATTAATGAGATGAGATCAATCTCGGCATGGCGACCACGCGTGAATGAGATCTAAGTAGTAGTACCTGGGTGGTGGTGATGAGGATCCAGGCGGCGAGGAAGGAGATGGAGCGGTGGTAGAAGGCGCGGATGATGTTGACAATCGCGACCGCGTAGGCATGACCGTTGCCGAAGGCGTAGCCGGCATTGGCAAAGATGGAGATGAGCACGTGCTCCTTCATGTTGAAGGGCCCCGGGTTGAGGCTCCACTCCCCGCCGCCGAGCATCGCCGGCGTCCGGAACTTCCGGCGCGGCAGCACGCGGGCCAGGAAGTGGCCCATGGGCAGCGACGCCACCTGCACCGTGATCTGGGTCACGATGAGCGGCTCCGTCCGGTAGGAGAAGAACTGGTTGAGGAAGCTCATGAGCGCGCAGGACAAGAGGCCAATGCTCCACATCCGGAACGTCCACACCGGAAGCGTCGGGTCGTCGCCGAGGGGGACCGTCAGCCGCACCTCCTCAATCGGGGACGTCTCCTCGTCCGACTCGCTCACCGCTATCTCACCCATTGTGCGTCAGATGGTTTAATGGCCAAGGAGGCTTAGCTGTGACTATGCGTGCTCTACTGTAGTCTTGAGAGCGAGCAGAGATCAGACGCGCGTGTGCGTGTTTATATGGGCGGTATGGAGGGGTGGGGTTGGAGGCTGAGGAGCTCCTAGCTATACTTAGAGTAATGCAACATCTACAAAAGGTTACTTAAACTTTTTACATGCAAGCTGATGTGGAGGATTATGATTGGTAATAGGGACTGAAGGGGCCCACCCAGTTGAATTAGGGGGGGGGTTGTCCAGATTGCTTTGGACGTAGCGTCCTGTTTATTTGCTGCTAGCATTTACGACAGGAAAGCAATGTTGTACTAGTTGCAGGGCAGGAATCTTGATGTCGGGCCCTCCTGATAGTCTAAAAAGTACTACCTCCTGATCTAAAACGTCTGGCTTCTATGAGATGGTTTGCTTACGTACTATAGCATGGTCTGTCTATGTGATTTGTAAACATGGATGTGCTTGATATAATGATATCTGCCTGTGTTTTGTAAGCCTACTGTCATGCGCCGGTGTCAGTTGTTTGGACCATGTAATATTAAGGCTTCGAACTATATTTATTTATTTTCTCTATTAATACAGTCGTGTCTGGCTTGCAATTATTCTGAACTGGAACGAAGATCACCTTTTGCCTCTGACTTGTAAAGATGTATGATTTGAGTAGGACATGTTCAGACAGAACCACGCACCCCCCTGTACATACATGGATGGAGGAATTAGCAAGATATATGATGAATCATTCAGCTAGGCCGACGCCCGGAGCGCCTCGTGGAACTCCTGAGCCACGGAAACGAGGAAACGGTCGGCGCTGTGCCGCACAAGCAGAAAGACCGACACCGGGATGCTGCAGCGGGTGCCCAGTGGGAAGCTGACCTGGCAGAACCCCGAAAGGCCAGCGATGGACAGCAGGGAGAAGGCCCTCGCTCGGGAGTCCTCCAGCAGCGCCGCCTCCATGCGCAGCTTTCGAGGGGCGCCGGGGACTGTCAGCATCGCCAGGATCCCATCCTCCTAAGAATAGATACAGATTCATTCATTCAAGTCAACAAAATATGATATGGGATTAAGATTCTTTGAGCAGTTAATTTGTTAATTACCTTGAGAAGGGTAGCAAGTGCAGATTCGAATTCGGTTCTGACGGCATGAAGGTCCTTCATGGCCGGTTCATCCTCCGACGTGGATGGCCTCGTGTACTAGCTCTCGGATGCGGGGCCCTAGGTTCGGCTTCACTGAGTTTGCCCACTCTCCATGGTTTGCTTTGAATTCAGACCTAAAAATATGCAGTGGCACATATTCACAAAATTTATGCACATAGCGCACATACAATTTCGGGGTAAACTGCTAATTTAAGTACACCTGGTAACCAATTTTGCGGTTATGCGGAGATGTTTTTTTATGCTAATGTGAGCATGGGTTGCAGGCATTTGATTGAATTTGAAACCAACGAGCAAACCTTTGAAGGACTCGCATGACATGCGAGATGGCAGACAGAGCCGGCACACAAGATGATGATGCAGACGAGCCGTCATTCATGAATTTCCCGATGCTCGGAACGTTGCTGGACACAAAATCACCCAGGTTACTGTTGTCCACTAACGCAACACCTGCCAGTCGGTCACCAAACAGAGCTTCAGAAAACTTATACTCCAGGTTAGCATTTCCCTGCTCTGCTCTACTCTACTCTACTTTACTAGGATTGATGAGTTGGAGTTCATGCTAACTACTTACTGCCGAATATCTTGGCCGCCCAAGCGTTGAGGATCTCGGAGGTGCGGTCGTCCGTAGAGCCCAAGATCTTGAAACAGGCTGCAGGAATGGTGACATGGCTTGGTCGTCATCGTATCCCGACATCGTCGGTGGCAGCTGGCACCGGCGGCAGCAGCACGTCGGTGACACGGGACAATGTAGCCAGATCCCTGGTAAACCACCCTGCAGCCAAAATCACAATCAGATGCTCTGATACAACTGAATGAACAGATTTGTGTGCTGAACACTGACAGTTAGCTAGACTGAAATTACCGACAGTGCGAACATCTGCGCCATCGGGACGACATTTTCAGTGAACACCAATCCATGGAAGGCCGGAGGCCGAAGATGCCGCAGTCGGCGGCGGGCACCCTCACGCTGCCGCCGGTGTTGGTGCCGTGGACGAAGTCGACGAGGCTGGCGGCGACAGCGGAGCCGCCGGGGTTGGCGGGGGTGCCGTAGTGCGTGTTCTCTCCGTTGATTCTGTAGGCCATCTCGTCAATCCCACGCGATGGGGGCCGTGGCGTGCGTCCGGGACCAGTCCAGCGACGTCGAAGCTGCAATGAATCGATCAGTCAGTTGATCGGATTGTTCACAGAGAGGTCAATGTGATGGAGGAAGGAATGGAAGGGAGGGAGCGAGGGAGTGATGTAGCACATATTTTGCAGCACCACCCTAACGCCAGTTCATCACATATGTTCATGACATTTGCTCTGCCACATGATTTCAACATCAAAAGCACATATATGCATTTTATCGATGACAAACTTACATGAACAATCAACATGAGTTTGTTGGAAATACATGATTTCAGTGACAAACACATCTGCATTTTTCATACGACAAACTAACAGATAACAGCAACCTTTTGTCACTTACAGAGAAACTGAGATTTTACATAAGACCGATCTTCTGCAACATTTATACACGTCAATCTAGATCTAGTAAAGCTCCTGTCGAAATAATTTCCAACACCTGAAAAGCTATATATGCACAGCTGGTGATTGTTTGTGTTTGAATAGAACCAACCACATTTAGACTGCTTCGAATGATTTCACCTACAAAATTACATACTCATTCGTTAATAGGTACAAAAATGCATCAGTATGGTGACCCAACAAATTTACTGGCATATGCAATTCACATTCAGAACTACTGGAGATGGCAGTGGGCATGGGAGCCCCTCGTCTTGTAATAGGACCTGGAATAAAAACAAGGAAAGTGCTTCTGTAATAGAACCAGACCTACATTTCATTACCATGTCCTTCAAGCTCCTTTTGGTAAAAGGCAGGGAGTAGATCAAGTCTGCTTGTTTTACTAGTCCATTATATGCAGACATTATGGGCACTGGAGCAAATATCACATTTTCCCACTAAAAGAAAGATAATAGTTATCAAGTTCTATTCAGAACTGAGTAAGGTCAGGTTCATTTTGATTTTTGACAAAAGATAACAATTCAGGATTTTGCTAAACCCCACTAAACTGCAAGAGGCCAAAGGTAGGCCTCCAGCCAGCCTAATATACAAGCCATTCCAGCTGCCGGCATTCTTACTCTTCATGTAAACCTTGTAAAATAAGATAGAAAAGGCATAAATATTATACCATAATGTGTATTAACAGCCCATAATGCAATAAATATCGATATAAAAGCATGATGCAAAATGGACGTATCAGGGGGCGGCGACGACGTCGACGAGGACGAGGAGGCGCGGGCGGCGTCATGCGTCGGGGGCGGCGACGACGTCGACGAGGACGAGGAGGCGCGCGGGGAGCTCCGGCAGCCTGGCAGCGTCGGGGCAGGGGCATCGGCGTCGGGGGGCAGAATGAGAGAGGTTTGGGGAAGAAACGACTAAGTCATGTATATACAGAGGGACCTTTAATCCCGGTTGGTGGCTCCAACCGGGACTAAAGACCCCTTTTTCGGCTCCCGCGCGGGAAGGGACCTTTAGTCCCGGTTGGTGGCTCCAACCAGGACTAAAGGTCTATTTTCTCTTTTCTTTTTTGTTTTATTTTTCTAAACAGCAAAGTTCTATTTTTAGATTAGGACTAACTGTTAGAGTATTTATAGTTTTTGAATGCAACTATTTGATTTAGGTCAAAAAATTATAAACTATCTGTTAGTGCCAGTAGTTTTTAAATTTAAATAGTTTAAATTTGAATTTTTTTGAAATTTGTGTGAATTACTAGTTAGTGAATAACTTTAGTTTAAAAATAGATTTTTAAGTGATTGTTTTTCCTGTAGTTTAATATTAGTATGTTTTATCAGTATATTCAATTTGGGAATTTTTAGGATATTTTAAATAGGTGTTTTAATCAAAACCAGATTTTGTTTAACTCTTTTAGTTTTATACCTTCATCTGTTACAAAGGCATTTCATTTTTTTAACTTATTTCAACTCCATACTTTTTGTGCATTCAATATGCACTATTCTAAGCCATATCCTCAAATTTCAACCCTTTCTAACTTCATTTGCTATTTTTCATGCATTTAATGATTTTTTTTGAGCTAAATGACCCTAAAATTAAAAAGCACTACAAATGAACTCTGAAAAATTTAAACTTTGCATGGTATCATCATTTCACCTACAAAGCATATGCTAAAAAGTTGAGACGCTTACGGTAATAACTGGATGCACATCGTGTACAAACTGGACCATCTACTTCGAAGTATGAGGGTTTCGGACGAAAAACTCATCTGTTACAAAGGCATTTTATTTTTGTAACTTATTTCAACTCCAGACTTTTTGTGCATTCAACATGCACCATTCGAAGCCACATCTTCAAATTTCAACCCTTTCTAACTTTATTTGCTATTTTTCATGCATTTAATGATTTGTTTTAAGCTAAATGACCCTGAAATTAAAAAGTAGTACAATTGAACTATGAAAATGTTGAAACTTGGCATGGTATCATCATTTCACACACATAGAATGTGCTAAAAAGTTGAAAGGGTTACGTCAAAAACTGGATGCACTTCGTGTACAAACTGGACCATCTACTTCGAAGTATGAGGGTTTCGAACGAATACTCATCTATTACAAAGGTATTTCATTTTTTTAAACTTATTTCAACTCCAGACTTTTTGTGCATTCAATATGCACCATTCTAAGCCACATCTTCAAATTTCAACCTTTTCTAACTTCATTTGCTATTATTCATGCATTTAATGATTTGTTTTGATCTAAATGACCCTTAAATTAAAAAGCACTACAAATGAACTCTGAAAAGGTTGAAACTTGGCATGGTATCATTATTTCACCCACATAGCATGTGCTAAAAAGTTGAGAGGCTTATGGCAAAACTGGATGCACTTCGTGAACAAACTGGACCATCTACTTGGAAGTAGGAGGGTTTCGGACGAAAACTCATCTGTTATAAAGGCATTTTGTTTTTTTAACTTATTTCAACTCCAGACTTTTTGTGCATTCAATATGCACCATTCTAAGCCACATCTTCGAATTTCAACCTTTTCTAACTTCATTTGCTATTTTTCATGTATTTAATGATTTTTTGAGCTAAATGACCCTGAAATTAAAAAGCACTACAAATGAACTCTGAAAAGTTTGAAACTTGGCATGGTATCATCATTTCACCCACATAGCATGTGCTAAAAAGTTGAGAGGGTTACAGCAAAAACTGCATGCACTTCGTGTACAAAACTGGACCTTCTCGGCTACTCACGAGAGAAGAAAAGTGATTACGGTGAAGCCAATCACATCCCAAAGTGGGATCTTGGAGTATAAAAAATTTTCTTCGCGTTTGTCCCTTGATTATTGCCCCGTAACCATGGACAATCTTCATCATTTAATAGGATGCTTGGATCAGTCTTCACTGTGAAGGGAGGAATTTCATCAAATTTTTCATAATGTTTTGACATGTCTGTCTTGTCCTCCACTCCCACGATGTTTCTTTTCCCAGAAAGAGCTATGTGGTGCTTTGGCTCATCGTATGATGTATCCACTTTCTTATGTTTTCTTTTTTTTGGTTTGGTAGACATGTCCTTCACATAGAAAACTTGCGCCACATCATTGGCTAGGACGAATGGTTTCACTGTGTACCCAAGATTGTTGAGATCCACTGTTGTCATTCCGTACTGCGGGTCTACCATTACCCCTCCTCCAATCAGATTGACCCATTTGCACCGGAACAATGGGTCCTTCAAATCACCTCCATAGTCAAGTTCCCATATCTCCTCTATGTAACCATAATATGTGTCATTTTCCCTATTGGTGTTTGCCGCATCGTCAAAGTGGACACCACTGTTTTGGTTGCTTCTCTTTTTATCTTGGGCAATCGTGTAAAATGTATTCCCATTTATATCGTACTCTTGGAAAGTCAATATAGTCAAAGATGGTCTCTTGGCTAACAAGTACATGTCATTTTCAACATTGTCGTCATTCATGAGATGTGTTCGCAACCAACCGCCGAAAGCATCAATGTGTGTACGTTTAATCCAGGGGTCAGACTCCTCCGAGTTCTTGGAGCGTATAATATCCATGTGTTTCTCGATATACGGGGTCACCAAGGTAGAATTTTGTAGAACTGCGTAGTGTGCTTGCGCCCAAGAATGTCCGTCCCTGCATATTATTGATTTTGGTCCAAGCGTGCCTTTTCCACGCAGTCTCCCCTCATGCCGTGATTGAGGAACATCAACCGGCTTAAGGTGAGGAATAAAGTCAACACAACTCAATAACCTCCTCTGTTTCATGGCCCTTGGAGATGCTTCCTTCTGGCCTAGCATGGTTACGAGCATATTTCTTTAAGACTCCCATGAACCTCTCAAAGGGGAACATATTGTGTAGAAATACAGGACCCAAAATGGCAATCTCTCCCACTAGGTGAACTAGGACGTGCGTCATAATATTGAAGAAGGATGGTGGGAACACCAACTTGAAACTGACAAGACATTGGACCAAATCATTTTGTAAGCTTGATAGGATTTCCGGATCGATTACCTTCTGAGAAATTACATTGAGGAATGAACATAGCTTCACAATGGCTAATCGAACATTTTCTGGTAGAAGCCCCCCTCAACGCAACCGGAAGCAATTGCGTCATGATCACGTGGCAGTCATAAGACTTTAGGTTCTGGATTTTTTTTCTCTGCCATATTTATTATTCCCTTTATATTCGACGAGAAGCCAGACGGGACCTTCATACTGAGCAGGCATTAAAAAATATTTCCTTCTCTGCTTTGGTAAGAGCGTAGCTGGCAGGACCTTCATACTGCTTTGAATGCATACCGTCTTTTGCGTTCATATGTTGTTGATCCTGTCGTGCCTCCGGTGTATCTTTTGTCTTCCCATACACGCCCGGAAAGCCTAGCAGGTTCACGAAAAGATTCTTCGTGGCGTGCATCACGTCGATTGCAGAGTGGACTTCTAGGACTTTCCAATATTCTAGCTTCCAAAATACAGA
The DNA here is from genome assembly GCA_039707655.1 of Elymus sibiricus. Taxonomy (NCBI): domain Eukaryota; kingdom Viridiplantae; phylum Streptophyta; class Magnoliopsida; order Poales; family Poaceae; genus Elymus; species Elymus sibiricus. The sequence goes on along the minus strand of CM077665.1, from coordinate 564,613,422 downwards.
TTTTTTCTTCCACGTGGGCGCATGTCCATCAACGTTAATCGGAACAGATTGTCTGCCAAGACCCTTTCCAAAGATTACTTGTAAATCCTTGACCATATCAAGTATATCATCACCAGTACGGAGGACATGCTTCTTTCGGTGATCTGCCTCACCTTTGAAATGCTTGACTTTCTTTGTTAAGGTATGCTTGGTCGGAAGAAATCGACGATATCCCAGGTACACATTCTTCATGCATTTGTCCAAATATATACTTTGAGTCTCATCTAAACAATGCGTGCATGCATGGTATCCCTTGTTTGTCTGTACTGAAAGGTTACTAAGAGCAGGCCAATCATTGATGGTTACAAACAACAACGCTCGCAGGTCAAATTCCTGCTGTTTGTGCTCATCCCACACGTGTACACCTTTTTTATTCCACAGCTGTAAAAGTTCATCAACTAATGGCATTAGGTACACATCAATGTCGTTGTCGGGTTGCTTAGGGCCTTGGATGAGCACTGGCATCATAATGAACTTCCGCTTCATGCACAACCAAGGAGGAAGGTTATAGATACATAGAGTCATAGGCCATGTGCTATGCTTGCTGCTCTGCTCCCCAAAAGGATTAATGTCATCTGCACTTAAACCAAACCATAAGTTCCGTGGGTCATCTGCAAAGTCTGCCCAATCTCTCTCGATTTTTCTCCACTGTGACCCATCAGTGGATACTCTCAACTTTCCGTCTTTCTTACGGTCTTCTTTGTGCCATCGCAACGACTTGGCATGCTCCTTGTTTTGGAACAAACGTTTCAAGAGTGGTATTATAGGAGCATACCACATCACCTTGGCAGGAATCCTCTTCCTGTGGCGCTCGCCCTCAACATCATCACCAGGGTCATCGCGACCGATCTTATATCGCAATACATCGCATACCGGGTATGCATTCAAATTCTCGTACTCACCGCGGTAGAGGATACAGTCATTAGGGCATGCATGTATCTTCTGCACCTCTAATCCTAGAGGACAGACAACCTTCTTTGCTTCGTATGTACTGTCGGGCAATTCGTTGTCCTTTGGAAGCTTATTCTTCATTATTTTCAGCAACTTTTCAAATCCCTTGTCAGATACACCATTCTCTGCCTTCCATTGCAACAATTCCAGTGTGGTACCGAGCTTTCTGTTGTCATCTTCGTAATTTGACTACAACCCTTTTTTGTGATCCTCTAACATGCGCTGCAACTTCAACTTCTCATTTTCACTTTCGCAGTTTCTCTTTGCATCAGCAATGGCCCGACCAAGATCATCAGGGGGCTCATCTGATGCCTTAGCTTCTTCTTCTTCATTCTCTTCCCCCATTGTAGTACCATCATATTCAGGAAACCCAGGATAATTGTCATCATCCTCTTCTTCTTCATTCTCTTCTATTAGAACCCCTCTTTCTCCGTGCTTGGTCCAACAATTATAGCCGGACATGAAACCGGACGTAAACAGGTGGACCTGAATGTGTTTTGAGCTAGAGTAAGTCCTATCATTCTTACACACACACCACATGGACAACACATAAACCATCCCGCTTGTTTGCCTCAGCCGCACGCAAAAAACTATGCATGCCATTAATGAACTGGGAAGAGCGTCGGTCATCATACATCCATTGCCGGTTCATCTTCATTACACAACATCGGAAAGTCCAAATTAATACAAGTTCATACACACTTATTCTCATAAAACAACATACAACTATCTAGCTAAAACATTTAAATGCAGCAACAAATGCGATCAAAATCGCAACTAAGGTAACAATTGATCCAACAGCATAATGATACCAAGCCTCTTTATTAATGGCATATTTTCTAATCTTTCTAATCTTCAAGCGCATTGCATCCATCTTGATCTTGTGATCATCGACGACATCGGCAACGTACAACTCCAATTTCATCTTCTCTTCTTCAACTCTTTTCAATTTTCATTTCAAATCCTCGTTTTCTTTTTCAACTAAATTTAACTTCTCGACAATAGGGTCGGTTGGCATTTCCGGTTCAACTACCTCCTAGATAAAAATATCTATGTCAACTTGATGGGCATAATTGTCATTAACATGAAATGCAACAAATAGTTATAAAAGAGAATATACCACATTCGAATCGTAAACCGGACGAGAGCCGATGGGCACGGATATCAAAACCATGGCACTGTATATAACAACAATCATACAAGTAAGAAAATTATGCAAGTAACTATCTAAATCATACAAATACGATTTTTTTATAAAAAGGATAAGAACACAAGAAGAGGGTCACCAAGGTGGTGCTGGCGACGGGACGGTGCGGGCGATCGACGGTGGTTAGGACGGGGACGGGAAGGCACACTAAGTAAATGACACCTACACATATGCAAACTAAGAAGTTAATTTGAGCTCAAATTACATATAAATCAAAAAAAACTCTCATATAATTACACCCAAACTAAAACCCACAAATCACTATACTTATAAAGCATTGCACGAGCTGATCTAGCAATGAGAGATGAAAGGACAAAGTTGCTAACCTTTGTGAACACTTAGATGGATTGGGGTGCCTCAAATCTTGACAAATCTTGGCAAAAATGAAGGGATGAGCTCGAGCTAGGGAAGAATAGAGAGGAAAATATGGAGAAAACAGAGAAATGGACTCGGGCTGGACGAAGGATTTATATAGGAAAAGCTTTATACAAACCGGAACTAAAGGTCTACCTATAGTCCGGGTTTGTGAGACAAACCGGGACTAAAAGGGCTCGTGGGGGCCCCGGCCTGACATCAGTCTGCCACCACCCCTGTATAGGTTCCAAATGAACTGGCACTAATGATGCCCGTGCCCCCCGACCGCTCCTAGCCGTTGGAACCGGGACCAAAACCAAACCGGGACTAAAGGGGCAAACGTAAGGCATGTTTTCTACTAGTGCACCCGGACGCGTCCGCGGACATTTGAAGCGTCCGATTTGCCAAGTTCAGTTGTAGATGTCTTATTTCCATTTTTTCGATTGGGTCCCTGCTACGTTTGCTGAACACATACTGTATGTATAATGTGATTCACTAGCAATGTCTGCTTCTATGTTTACTGTTTCCGCGTGCGTGCGCTTCTATTTTTAAGAAGGATCGCCATACCTATTGTCATCGTATTGTGCCAACTAACAAGAATTTTAACGTGGTTTGGACTTTGGACGACCGCACGCATGGCTAAGCTCACGGGGGCTCATTGTTACATGAATCAATCATACATGAATAATTGAGTAACAACAATTTACAGGATGCAGGAGACACAATACAATAAAAGTGCCTCTTCAGCTAATGTTTAGGCACGCATGATATGATACGCATTTTCTTTTTATGGCACTTTACTTATCACTGGGTTTTGCAGATAGAATGATGTGTAAAAACTGTGGTCAGTGCAGGTGCAGCACTTTTGGAAGAAGAAAAAAAATATTGTTTTACGACGGGCCTGCCTTCTTTGGGCCTTGCCCAATTCCCAGGCCAGGCCAGCCCAGCGCAGGAGATGGATGATGATACTGTACCCCGACGGAGACGAGGCGGCATCGATGTGCATGCACACATAAAAATTCTGCAACCTGATTGAAAATGCGAGTAATTTATTCTCAATTAAAAAACAAAATAATAATTGAATCACAATATATTCACACGGTACAACCACCTCCAGCAGTGGTTACATCTTGACTCGTTTTATTATCTCTCGAAACAGGATTTCGCCCCGCTTAAAGCACTGACCCAAATTCACGGCCGAACGATACAATATGGTGGGGAGGACCCCTTACAAAGCAGATCAAAAGATAAAACAAGAAACTAGAAGAAGCCTAACACCTCGCTGAGAACCGAACAAGGACCCCTAAGCTCAATGACAACGCCCCCAAGAGGGTGACGGCGCGAAGCGTCTCCGCTGCCGAGTCTGAGAACAGACAATGGTTTTCACCGTGAGGCCTGGCATAGATACGTGAACGACAGCGCCGTCTTCAAGAAGCAGTCGGCACCCACGGGCGTTGCCAGCGTCGGCGCCATAAGCGCAAAGCTTTCACTCGGACACTCGCCTGAACCACCAAGAGGAGTCCTGGCCACCAACCCAACGAGGGCCAACATGTCCACACCAGATCTGGGCACCGCGAGAGCAGGCCTGAGCCTCCCGTCACTACATCCCTAGTCGCCCATACGACCAGAAGACGAAGCCACCACCGCAACCACGATGCCTGCCGGAAAGCCAATCATGGAGCCCGCCGTCCCGGCATCCATGCTCCGGGGCACCGCCAACCATCCACGTTTCAACACCCAACCACGGTAGTAAGAGTGAAAGGGACCACCTTTCACTCCCAGCCCGGCATCAGCCACCGGGTTTGGGTCGGCACCTCCACAGTAGGAGGCGCCCACGCCCGTGTCCCCAGCCAGTCTCGGTGGACCGAGGGGGACACAACCCAGTGACTACCGATAGCCACCGTCAAGCACGCTCGAGCGCCGCCATGTCCATGGTCATTGGTGTCGATCCGAACGACGACACAACAGCGCCCGGAGAGCAATCCTCGGACCGACGCCACAGCAAACACCAAGCAAGAAGGGCACAACGCGAAGCCATCCAACGCGGACCAAGTCAACCCCTCGTAGCTGAGCACCACCGGACATCGTCCACCACCACGAACAAGATCCGCGTCGCCCGCCAAACGTCGACAACCCGGATCGCACCGCTGCCCAACCGAAGCAACCGAGCCGCCCCATCGCCTCCCACGAGCAACTCCCGGGTCGCACCTGACCTCGCCTACCCGGAGCTGGCGCTCCGATCTGCCTCCGGCCCAAATCCGGCCCGCCCGAGCACAAACCCTAGGTCAAGGCCTACCCCGACGCAGGAGCGTCACCGGCATGGACCTAGGAGAAGGGAGGCCACCTCCACCCCCGCGCCTCGCCGTCAAGTCCAATCGCCGTGCCGCGACCACACCCACAACCAGCGCCACCACCATGAGCTTCCCCACCGCAAAGACGAACCAGGAGCAACAGGGATCCAGCCGGAGGCAGCAGACCCCAACCGAGGGACGCCCCAGCCCGGGCCAGCCACAACTCTGGGGGCAGCCCCGCGCCACCCGGGTCGCCGGCGACCAGATTTGGCCTCGCCAGATCGGGGCCGCGGCCACCATGGGCACGCCCCAGGCGGCCATCCACGCAGATTCCAGGGCAGCGGCAGCCGTGGAGCACGCACGGGAGCCCGCCGTCGTCGCCTCGAGCCTGCGCCGTCGCGCGCCGCCACCAGCGTGCCGCCACCCGCCGAGAGGACCGCCCACGCCGATCCTGCCCGCAGAGGGGAGAAGAGGACCCGCCGCCGCCGCCGCCAGCCGGGCTTTGCCCGGCGGCGAGGAGGAGAGGAGGGAGGGGGGCGCGGGGCCGGCGGCGCTGGGTTTCCCCCTCGGTCGCCGCGGGAGCGACGCGAGGAGGAGAGAAGGGAGGGGGTCTCGACTTGTTTTATTATTCCTGCAGGCAGTCGGTACAACTTGCTCCATGCATCAATGGTCCTCTAAGAGAGCCATCGGGCTTTAGAGGATATCTGTCAAAGGGCCCATTCCTGTGCACATATAAGAATTATTAGACATGGTTGAATCATTAGTACTTCCTCCATCTTAAAATAAGTGCCGTTGATTTAGTATAACTTTATAGGGAGTAATAAACAAAAACTTCTTGAACAGTTGAGTTAAATGTTGGTAGGTAAGGTAGTGTCATGGTCAACCTACATGTTAGAATAAATCCAAAGCTCAACGTTGATCATCCGAGGACCAAGTAATCGCACGAGCACGACACCGAGATTTGTTAACGAGGTTCCCCGATATGGCTACATCCCCGGGGCTTAACTATGGGCGCTCCTCCCCGTGACACCGTCACAATACCGCATCCTGGCCGCCCTGGGCGCCGGCACACGCCGTTGGCTCCCCCTGCGCGCATGTGCTATAATGTTGGCATAGGTTACATCGTGTGTGAAAGAACATGCGGTGCCCCCATGTTTGGTTTTGGTAATTGATGACAACCCCTATGGACTAATGGTTGCCTTGAGTTATATTCGAAGGATTTGTCCATAAGCACTTCTTGAAGTCCATCTGTTGGTTTCAAGGAGTTTATATGGTGACCAAGGTGGTATTCAAGGTTTTATCCAAAGATTGGTCATAGAGAAGATAAGATACAAGGTTGATCAAGACTAAGTCAAAGAGTGAACCAAGTTGATCAACACACAAAGCGTGCAAGATGTACCGAGAAGGATCAGGTGATCCTATGGTATGGTAAGCATTGTCCATTACGCTTTGTGTACTAACCCATGTTCCCTGTGAGTGTTCTTTGTGGGGTTAGGTATGTTTCCATGGGCGATCATCAATAAGAAGATCCCATACAATCAATGAAGGATGACATCAAGTGGTGATCGTCATCAAGGTTGCGGTGTGCAAGTTCAAGTGAAGCATCACGGAGAGATCATGCTTGAAGCTTGCCGTCCATTGTGGTGACAATGGACTTGTGAAGATGTACCGAAGAGTGGCTCACCCATAGTGGAGTATGGGGGAGCAACCAACTAGTCTTCATCGAGCCAACGCAATCAAGAAAGGTGGTCCATCTTGAGGAAGTCAAGATCGTCATCATCTAAGCTCAAGTGGACTATGCGCAAGGCTAAGGTTTGACCTTGATAGGGTTTTCTATTTTACCGGTCTCATAGTGGTAGTTGGGAGACCGGGTTATAGGATAGATAGCCGTACTATCAAGGGGGCTCTCAAGTGAGTAGCTTGATCGTATCGTTCGTAGAGAGCTCAAACCATTGCATCATTGCATCATCTTTCTTGGTTCTTATTTAGTTCTTTCTCTTTGTGAGTTTTGGAGCTTCTGGTCATCTTCTTGACAAGCTCAAGTTCATCGAAAACGGAGTTCATATGCATCTTCTATGATGTTTTTGATGTTGGAGTTTTTGCCGATTCTTCATTGAAAGAGGTTTCACATCTCTATGCCATTGGCATTTTTATACTGCCTCTTCTTAAGAAAACCAACAAGCTTGAGTTTGCTCAATTCGGAGCTCATTTGCAGAAGTTATGGCAGTTCAGGTTTTCTTGCTTCATTCTGTTTTCTGTGGACAATGTGGTAGCACACAAGCGGTAGTACCACTGGTACCCACGGTAGTACCGCTCAGGCGGTAGTACCGCTTGGTACTGTCGTGCCAGTACCGCTTGGGGGATTCCTGCGCGTGCAACTTTCTATTGCCTTTTTCCCTTTGTCGGTACTTGCACGGTAGTAGCACGGTAGTACCGCTTAAGCGGTACTTCCGCTCTACTACCGCTTCCAGTTCCGCTTGCAGTAATCCCTCCGTGCTACTTTCTGTTTCCTTTTTCCCTTTTGCGGTAGTAGAGCGGCACTAGAACGGTAGTACTGCTTGGTGCGGTACTGCCGCCCTAGTACCCTCTACTACTGCTGCCTTGCCCTGTCCAGGGACCCCAAGCGGTAGTACCGCTTGGGGCGACTGTAGTACCGCTCCGACGACAGTACCGCTCCTGTACTCAACGTACTCCCTGGTCAGCGTGTGGTAGTACCGCCTAAGCGGTAGTACCGCTCCTAGGAGCGGTAGTACCGCTTTACTGCGGGCTGGGCAGATAACGGTTGGATTTCCCCCCCCTCCTATAAAAGGGGGTCTTCTTCCCCATTGCTTCTTATCCCTTTAGCTCGTGTTTGCCCCCCATTGTTGACCTTCTTCGAGCTTGCTATCTCTCAATCCCTCCAATGATTCTTACTAGTTCTTGAGGGAAAAGAGACAGGAGATCTAGATCCACCTTTCCACCAATCACTTTCTCCTCTAAGTGAGGGGAACCCCCTTGGATCTAGATCTTGGAGTTCTTCGTGTTCTTGTTCGTTCTTCCTCTCATTTTCCTCCCTAGCATTAGTTGCTTTGGTGGGATTTGGGGGAGAAGGACTTGGGCACTCCGTGTGCCCTTGCCATTGCATCTGGTGCATAGGTTTGAGTTCTCCACGGTGATACGTGGAAGTGAGAAGTTGAGAAGCTTATTACTATTGGGTGTTTGAGCACCCTAGAGCTTGTTCCTCTTGGGTGCCTTGGCGCCCTAGACGGCTTGGTGGTGCCTCGGAGCTCAATTATTGTGGTGCAAAGCTCCGGGCAAGCGTCGGGGTCTCCAATTAGGTTGTGGAGATTGCCCCGAGCAATTTGTACGGGTACTGGTGAACCGCCCCCAAAGGTTGCCAAAGTGTACGGGTACCGGTGACCGCCCCCAAGGATTGCCATTTGTACGGGTTCGGTGACCGCCCTCAAGGGTCCCATAGTGGAATCACGGCATCTTGCATTGTGCGAGGGCGTGAGGAGATTACGGTGGCCTTAGTTGCATCTTGGGGAGCATTGTGCCTCCACACCGCTCCGAACGGAGATTAGCATCCGCAAGGGTGTGAACTTCGGGATACATCGTCGTCTCCGCGTGCCTCGGTTATCTCTTACACGAGCCCTTTACTTATGCACTTTACTTTGTCATAGCCATATTATTTCTTGTTATATATCTTGCTATCACTTAGTTGTCTATCTTGCTTAAGCATAAGTTGTTGGTGCACATAGGTGAGACTAGTTGTTTTAGGTTTTGTGCTTGACATATTAAACGTTAGTTTTATTCCGCATTTGTTCAAACCTAAACCGTAATTATTTTATAGCGCCTATTCACCCCCCCCCTCTAGGCGACATCCACGTCCTTTCAGTGTGTCTACCCTCATTATATATGAGAGGTTAAGGATACAAGTGTCCTATTACGACATGATTCCATATCGTGTCTAAAAACAACACAATTACAAGTCGAACTGTAACCTACCTTGTACATAATATTCGACACAACTCTAACACTAAATCGTACAGCCACATCCAGTGGTGGCTCCATCTTGACTCGTCTTTTGCATCAATCTGCCAGCAAGCCATAATGATTAGGTTCATACTCACTTCTTTTCGTAATTCAGCTAGAGCTAGCATCACTTCATGTATCATACATGTGTCTCTCTTTTTGTGCGGTATAAGCATGTCCCAGCATCTGAGGGTGAAAGGGCAGTCTTAGAATGAGTGTGAAAGGGCAGTCTTAGAATGAGTGCAAAGCAGTCTCTTCCACTTGATTTCCATTCTTTCACTTTAGCTTTAGCTTCGCTAGCATTTCCAGTATAGCCTGTCTAGTTACAAGAATGATTAACGGACAACTTGAAAACTTTATCGAGGATAGCAAAGTCTGTCTAATCGCTATCCCTATCCTTTCTTTCACTTTTGATTTAGCTTTGCTAGAATTTCCAATACAGCAAAATCTTTCAAAGCTTGTCTTATTGCTTGAATTATTAACGGGCATCTTGACAACTTTGTTCAGGATAGCAAAGTCATGTAATTGCTATCCTTTCTTTCACTTCAGCTTTGGTAGAATTTTCAGTAGCATGTCCGTTTTTACTAGTATTGCAGGAAATTTATACAATTTACTCAAATTGCTATGCATCAATATCAGTGTTGACTGAATTAACATAATAGAAACTGTGTCCAGGACACCAAGTCTCAATGCCCTTCCTGTGAAATTTGCTTTGATAGAACTTCAAAAGCACATCGCTGGCGCATCCTTTGTTGTCGCCAATTCTCTACACATTTTCCACGTTTATTCAGCCTCAAGCTGATGTCAAGAGAAGTCCGATGACATCGTAGACATGACTTAGTGGGGCACACACATGATTCATGCATGGGGTCTACGGGCGCCATCACCAACTCACGAGGGAAAGAAAACAGATAAATTCAGTGAAACATCAACGAGTACTGCACGTCACTGAATGGGGGAACTTTATTTATCATCATCAAACATATTAGATTTACTCTTTTTTTTTTGCGGAAAGATCTCTGGATTATATTGGAAATTCGCAAGTGGTACAAAGGACCCCAACAGAAAAGAAAATTACAGCTCGATCCTTAGACCACACACCGAAGACCAAACTCGCCGGAGCGGGTTGCAGACGCGCCGTCGTCGCTGCCGCTCCACCACCGGAGCACGCATCCTTTTGAAGACAGCCAAGATGACGAACGGGAAGTCTTCCAACCTCGGCCTCGAAAGACCAGCACGCAGGAAAGCAGGCCACCGCCGGCGAATCTCCTCCACAAACCAAAGATCCAGAGCTCCTGACCAAGCAAGATGCGACGAAACCTGCCACCAGCAGCCGCCGGCGCAACGCCACATCACCAGATCTGAAGCCACTCCAGCATACCTTAGCAGCCCCACACCGTCGTTGGAGCAGACGGCGATGCGTCGACAGCTGGGCCCAAGGACTGGATCCCCACAACACGCGGCCGACCGCGTCGCCATGACGACCGCACAGGGGAACTCCCACAGATCCATCGCCGCTGCGGAGAGCAACGACGAGAGGGAGCAGGGACCGGGAAGACCGAACAGCCGAACGCGCCGTCGCCGCTCCCACGCAAGCGTCGCCGCCGGCCACACACACCCACGCCCTATATACACCCCAAACGCACAGATCCAGGGTTCCCCCACCCTTCCACCGCCGGAGCGGACGGAGAAGGGGAGGGGAACCCGCGGCGGTGCCGGGGAATCAGGGGGGAGACGAGGACGCCCTCCTTTCGCCTTATCTGTCGCGAGAGAGAAAAGGGGAAAGGGAACTCCACCTTTCTTTATAATAAGTGATGACAAAGCACGCACCGAGATACAGGGGACAAGTTAAAACTGCAACATGGAGGTCGCGATGGGAACTCCATCGATCATATCGAGTTAAACAAAGAAAAACACGCTTGTTTGTTTTGTACTAAAACTGAAACTGCGCGCGTCACCGATTGACCGAGCTCGATTGTTCATGGAATTCAAAATTCAAAGTTGCCTCGGTATATCACCGATGAATTCAAAATTTACAGAAATATAGTATACGTCGTTAGTTCATTGCCAAAATTCAAATTATTTAAAATACATAACCAGGTACCAATGGATACTATATGGTCCGTAATTCTTCCTCTTTCTCTTAAATAAAATAGAACTAGCCCCTGTTCCGTTTGGCAATTTAACCACTCAAAAAAATAAAATTAACCACAATTGATCGGTTGCCCGAAAACGTGCAAAGTGAACCTGCGCCCCACCCGGCTGAACTGAAACCAGCCGCACTTGTATAGAGACACACGCACGAGCGGAACAGAGATGAATGAGTTTCAGACAGTCTATACTCCTCTGTTTTCTGAAGATAAGAAAAATCAGACAACACAATCTTCGAAGCTCATTGCGTCACGGCTAAGCTCATATATGTTCATTTTTACATGAATCAATCATATGCATGAATAAGCGAGTAAAACAATTTACAGTGGATCGAGTGCAGCTAAAAGGTGCAGGATGTGTAGACACACGGGATAAGCTACAGGTTTTCTTTTGGTGGCACGTTACTAATTAGTGTGTAGGAACACAACAAATGTAAAAGCTGTGGTTACTGCAGCACTTTCAGAAGAAAAACAAACTTGTTTTACAACGGGCGTCGGGCCTTTTTCGGCCTAGCCCATTCCCAGCCCAGGCCAGTAGTATCCGACAGAACCGAGGCCGCCCATGGGGCTTTGAAGGATATCACTCACCTCCGAGGGCACATTGACGCATACCTGGCCAGACGGGCGGCCCGGCCCGGCACGGGGCCCGGCCCGTGCTAAACGGGCCTGGCACGGCACGGCCCGTGAGGGCACGTTTAGCAATCAGGCCGTGCCGTGCCGGCCCGTGTGCTGCGCCTCCAGGCCCAAGCACGGCATGTTTACTAAACGGGCCGGCACGTTGGCCCGTTTAGCACGCTAGGCTTTAAATTTTTGGCCTAATGGGCTTATTTTTAGGCCTATTGGGCCGTATTGAAGATATATACTCCCTCCGTTTCTAAATATAAGACCTTCTAGAGATTTCACTATGGACTACATACGTAGTAAAATGAGTGAATCTACACTCTAAAATATGTCTATATATATCCGTATGTAGTCCATAATGAAATCTATAAAAGGTCTTGTATTTAGGAACGGAGGGAGTATATATTTTTTTTTTAGAAAAATACATAAAAAAATAAACAGGCCGTGCCGTGCCGGCCCGTGTGCCCAGCCTCTAGGCCCAGGCACGGCCCAAGGCGGGCTGCGTGCCTGGCCTGCGTGCTTCTGGGCCGGCCCGATTAGCACGGCCCGTTTGGCCACATATACATTGACGTGCATATATAAAATTTTGTGGCCTGCCTGAATAATTGAGTCACAAACTGTTGGTAGGTGTATTGTCATGGTCAATCTGCATATTTAGTACAATCACCACCAGTAGTAGCAATCCACCAAAACTTTGGCCTTCACGTGGTCTTCTCCTTTGGCTCAACTCCGAACGCTAGTGCTAATTGTGTTGCCTCAACACTTGCCTTCTGATGTACTGCTACGTATCAATGGATTTTTTTTTCCTTCCCGATTGATCTGCTGCCTTGATCTTTCACGTCTACAGCTCGGACTCGTCATTATGATGTTCTTCAAACAAATCTAGTAGCTGTGCAGCACATCATAATGCCCTTTTTTTTTTTTGAGAGAGTGCACATCATAATGCCTTGATCTCTTCGCACATCATAATGCCCGGCCTGCCCTGAGTGTGCACACGTTCCTGACTGGGAACCCTGAACGCCTATGGGCCTCAAGGCGTCCTTGGGCCACTTGAGATGGCAGCCCCACATGGGCCACAAGCAAGCTACGCATCACACGTCTTCTTTACACGCGCGACCTAGCACGTCTGGTTACACCTTCCAGAGTTAGCGAGTACACCTTCCAACGATTACTCTCACCTCCTCAGGTTGCGACAAGTGGCGCACTGCATGCGTGCCACTTGTCGCAACCTGGGAGTTTTTCCTTTTTTCGTAGATCCGTATTTTCAAAACGTTTTATCTCCTAAACCGTCCGTCCAAATCTCGAACCGTTTTCACCGTTGGCTTTCTCGTGTCGAGATCTTCAAAACTAGATCCCATGTTGATAGGTTTTGACGAACTTTTTTTTCACGAAAAAAACTGACGAAAAAACCGTGCCTCACGCGATAGAAAAAAAAAACAAAAAACGCGTTTTTTTTTTCCTTTCCTAGGAGCACGGGACGTGCCTCTCGCGAAGGCAAAACCGTGCCTCTCGCGGAAGCAAAACCGTGCCTCTCGCGGAAAAAAAGAGAGCAGAAAACGCGTTTTTTTTCCTTTCGGGAGAGGCACGGCCGTGCCTCTCGCGATAGCAAAACCGTGCCTCTCGCGGAAGCAAAACCGTGCCTCTCGCGAAAAAAAGAGAGAGCAGAAAACGCGTTTTTTTCCCTTTCTGAGAGGCACGGCCGTTCCTCTCGCGAAGGCAAAATCGTGCCTTTCGTGGAAGCAAAACCGTGCCTCTCGCAAAACAAAAAAACAGAAAACGCGGTTTTTTTTCCTTTCCGAGAGGCACGGCCGTGCCTCTCGCGAAGGCAAAACCGTGCCTCTCGCGGAAGCAAAACCGTGCCTCTCACAAAAAAAAACAGAAAACGTGTTTTTTCGCGTAAAAAAAAACAGAAAACGTGGTTTTTCACGCAAAATTTTTTTTTAATTTTTTTCGTCCAAAAGCTACGAAAGACCGGTGAAAAACCGGAACACCAAAAAAATCCGGAAAAAAACCACTCAAAAAAGGCAAAAATGCGTGCGAAAAAAAAAAACAAAATCCGAAGGGAACGCTCAGAGCGTGACACGTGGCGGCGACTGGGAACGCGCCAAGTGGCGGCGCGTGGAAGTGATCGCTGGAACGCTTGTGAGGCAGTGCTCGCTAACTAGTTGCTCCCGTTTGGTTACCAGCCACCGTTCTTCTAAAAAAAAGGTTATCAGCCACCGTACGCGCCGCTAGCTTGTGCGCTCGCCCGATGAATTCAACGATCCATCGCCGCACGCCCTGCCGCTGCAACACGCACGCGATACCGCCTCTGGTCGCCCGCCTGCTTGCCGATTCCGCCGCGTAACTTTGCTGCACATACACAAACCTCCCTCTGATTCGCTTTCTCCAATCACGCTGAGAACCACGCCGTAGCCGGCTGCATCTCATACTCGATTAATCCTCTAAATCAACAATTGACAACCTTCAAATAACCTAGCTCATGATACCATTTATTAAAATAAAATTCGAGGCATATCGTCGACCATCCGAGGACCAAGCAATCACACGAGTCAGGACACCGAGATTTGTTAACGAGGTTTGGCGAGCTCACCTACTCCCTGGGGCAATGACTACGGGTGCTCCTCCCCGTAACACCGTCACAATACCGCACCCCGGCCATCCGGGCGCCGGCACACGCCGCCAGCTCCACCTGCGCGCCTGTACTATTATGTTTTCATAGGTTATATCATGTGTCTACCCCAACTATATATGAGAGGCCTATGATAGAAATGTCCTATTAGGACACGACTCCATATTCTGTCTAAACACAATACTACTCGGAGTTCAATAATCTACCTTGTACACAATATTCAACAGAACTCTAACATTGTCTGGCATCTTTGATGATCTCATGGCCCTTCACAGAACCCCTAGCCAACATCTAGTACCAAAAAATTATCCTACTGTGGTACCAAGCAGATGTAAGCCATATATAATATCATATAAGATTATTAAAGACTTCTGTCGTCGTCTCTCAAAAAATAGTAGAAAGTTCTACTCCAATAAGAAAAGAAAAATATTTTCTACTCGACGAGTGCAGAGGGTAAGGAAGCTAGCTGAGCCTAGGAGGATTCATTTAGGTAGCTGGAACGTAGGGTCTCTGACAGGTAAGCTTCAGGAGGTAGTTGATACAGCGGTGTGGAGATGTGTTGATATCCTTTGCGTTCAAGAGACCAAATGGAGGGGACAGAAGGCGAAGGAGGTGGAGGGTACCGGCTTCAAGCTGTGGTACACGGGGACAGCTGTAAATAGAAATGGACTAGGCATCTTGATCAGCAAGAGCCTTAAGTATGGAGTGGTAGACGTCAACAGACGTGAGGACTGGATTATCCTGGTCAAGCTGGTAGCTGGGGACTTAGTTCTCAACGTTATCAGCGCGTATGCCCCGCAAGTAGGCCACAACTAGAACACCCAGAGGGGGTTCTGGGAAGGCCTGGAGGACATGGTTAGGAGTGTAGAGATTGGCGAGAGGCTCTTCATAGGAGGAGACCTCAATGGCCACGTGGGCACATCTAACATATGTTTTAAAGGGGTGCATGTGGGATTTGGCTATGGCATCAGGAATCAAGAAGGAGAAGATGTCTTAAGTTTTGCGCTAGCCTACGACATGATCGTAGCTAATTCCCTCTTTAAGAAGAGAGAATCACATCTACTGACTTACAGTAGTGGTCAACGCTCTAGCCAGATTGATTTCATTCTCTCAAGAAAAGAAGACATGCGTGCGTGCTTAGATTGTAAGGTTACCTGGAGAGAGTGTTGTCCCTCATCATAAGCTAGTGGTTGCTGACTTTCACTTTAGGATTCGTGTCCAGCGGGACAAGCGTGCCAAAGTCGCTAGAACGAAGTGGTGGAAGCTCAAGGGGGAGGTAGATCAGGCGTTCAAGGAGAGGGTCATTAAGGAGGGCCCTTGGGAGGAAGGGGGTGATCACTACAAGAAATATGTCAACTTGTGACCTTCTGGCAGTGACCCTGGAAGAAATGGTCGTAAATCTACGACCATTTGAGACCAATTGGTCGTAAGCTGTCCGGAGGGGTCCTAACCCTAAACACTAACGACCATTTTGGTCAGAAAGGTCATAATTTTCTTACTGGAAATGGTCGTAAAGCAGACAACACTGGTCCACTGCCTTATTTCTAGCTGATCATGACCAATATAAATGGTCATTACACTTGAGTTCGAATGTATTAGGATGATTAGACAGCCACCTCAGCAGCCTCGAGTATGTGTCATTGTTTAGGTGTCATTTTTGCTTACATGTCTATATTCAACAGACAGATAGGACCCATTTGACAGAATGTGAGCACACACTGACAGGGGGCCCGTTTGACAGGCGGGGTTGAGCGTTTAATTCCCTAAAAAAGTTGCGGGACCGGGGACTCGAACCCACGACCGAGCGCTGTCTTCGCTCGTTTGCTACCGCTGGGCTAGAAAGGGATTGTTGCTCATGTATGGGAATGTGTCTATATACTATATAAAACCACGGCTCTCTCGTATCACTGACAAGTGGGACCTTCTAGGTCTTCCGACAGTTAGCATCGAACAGAGCCAACACTTAGCGTTTTTCTAGGTCTTCCGACAGGGGCGGGGGCGGCGACCGACGGGGGCGGGGGCGGCGACCGGCGGTGGTGGTGCCGACGCCACGGCCACCTCGCCCACCGGCGGCGGTGGTGGTGCCGATGCCATGGCCTCCTCGCCCACCGGCAGCGTTGGTGGTGTCGCTCGCCTCACCCACGACAAGAACGACGACCTCGCCCACACATGGGGGACTCGCCGCCGCCGAGCATGGGGGACTCCTCCCCCCTCTCCTCCGCAAGCACCCCTCCCAGTATGCACGCCTCTCCCCCTCTCCCCTGACTCCTCTCCCCCTCAGATTTGCACCTGTTGCGCCTGTTGATGAACACTAGCTAGATTTTGTCAAGTGTAGCTTAATTTGAGTGCGAATAGAGAGATAATCTGAGTTTTTTATCTTACTGTGTGAACTAGCTAGTAGTCAAGTGTAGCTTAATTTGAGTGTGAATCCATCAGCTGCAGCTGGAGCTTAATCTGATGGATGGATGCTACAACTTGCTTCATAAGATGGATGCAGCTGGAGCTGGATCTCCTCTGTTTCTTAGTGCAGCTCTGCCTGATCTATTTTAGGTTTTACAAGTTTTTGTTAGCTTTTCTTTTCTCCCATGTGAAATCTGTATTTCCTGTGAACTTCTTTTTCTTGCTCCCATGTGAAATCAGTAAACCATGTGAACTGAACTAAAGTAGTGAGAAATTGGAAACAACTCAATGTTGTGGTTAGGCAGTTAGCATATAAAATTGTGCGCCTACCTTATTTTCTGGATTTTTAGCTGCCATTACTGCCATCCATTTTTATTAATTAATGTTGATGCACTTAGATTGATTTGCTAAGTTGCAACAATTTGTTGTCTTTGGGAGATGGACAGAAGCTGGATTAGAAAAGGAGTTAGAAGGTTTTCAAAAGAACATATGAAAGGAGTTGATGAATTCATGCAATTTGTTCGGGCAAATTTTGCCATGGATGCTGTCATTCTTTGCCCATGCTGCGATTGCCTCAACCGTTCAAGAAAAGCTCAAGGAATATTGGAAGATCATCTGCTTCTTAATGGGATGGCCAGCACATATGATAGATGGATATATCATGGAGAACCTTTAGACAGACAACCTCAACATATAGAAGCTGATACATGGGGCCCTCATATGATGGGTGGTGGTGATGTTGGCATTGATTTTATGGAAAAGATTTTGCGAGAGAATGCTGGTTTGGAGGAAGAGGATGGGCATGAAGATGATAGGATTCCTGACCTATTGAAGGATCTGTACGATGCTGAAGATCGTGCTGATGGACAGAAGTCGATGTTTGCCGAGGTGTTAGAGGAGGCAAAGCGCTCAGCTCAGGAAGGGGGTAAATTTTCAAGATTTACCTTCACCGTGAAGTTACTCCACATCAAGTCTTTCTACCGGATTAGCAATGCCGCATTCAACGCTATACTCCGCCTTTTGACCTTGCAATTCCCTGATAGCTGTGTCCCCGGGTCTTATGATGAAGCATTGAGCATAATCCGCAGGCCGGGGCTAGGTTATGTTTCAATACATGTGTGCCCAAATAACTGTGTCTTGTTTCGGAAGGATTATGCCAAGCATGACAACTGTCCAAAATGCAATGCCTCTAGGTGGAAAGATGCTGATGGGAAGAAGTCAATACCGGAGAAGGTAATGAGGCACTTTCCGTTGATACCAATGCTGCAGCGGATGTTTATCTCGAAGAAATCACTGCTGGAGGTACAATGGCACAAGCTGAAGCGGCAACCTGTGGACAATGAGCTGAGCCATCAAGCGGACGGAGAGGCATGGAAAGAATTTGACAGAATTCATATAGATTTTGCTGTAGATCCAAGGAACATAACACTCGGCATTGCCACTGATGGCTTTAATCCGTTTGGGAACATGAGCACCTCTTATAGCATGTGGCCTATTTTTGTGGTGCCGTACAACCTCCCACCATGGGCATGCATGGATCAGTCCAACTTCATGATGTCGTTGCTTATCCCGGGTCCAGAGTCTCCAGGAAAGGATTTTGATGTCTTTATGGAGCCCCTCGTAGAAGAACTGCTGCAGCTCTAGACTGGTGTACTTACATACAATGCCTCGACTACGGAAGAAAAGTTTAATCTACGTGCTGCAATCATATGGTCCATCCATGATTTCCCGGCGCTACACACTCTGTCTGGGAGGATCACAACGGGTTATCAGGCCTGCGTGCATTGTGACAAAGACCCTTGCTCGAAGAGAATAAGGAACAAGATCTGCTATGTTGGGCACCGCTGTTTTCTTTCCCGAAACCATCGCTGGCGAAGAAGTAAAGATTTTAATGGTGAGACAGAAACCCATGACAAGCCAGCGGAATTCACTAAAGAAGAGCTGGAGCAGCAACTTGAAAAGGTGAAAGATGTGAGACCAGGAAATCTTGCAAAGAAAAGAAAGCGTGAGGAAGGTCAATGTTGGGACCGGAGGTCTTCTTTGTGGGACCTGCCATACTGGGCTGATCTGAAATTGAGGCATAATCTCGATGTAATGCACATTGAGAAAAACATATGCGAGAATCTGCTAGGGACATTTCTGAACATTGAAGGGAAGACAAAGGACACGGTTAGTTCTAGGCTTGATTTGGAATATATTGGCATAAGAGAAGATTTGCATCTACAACATAATGAAGATGAAGATTCATTTGAAATGCCACGAGCATGGTATACAATGACTAAAGAAGAAAAGCTTGCATTCTGTGAATTCATAAGAGCGGTGAGATTTCCAGATGGTTATGCTGCTAACCTAGCAAAGTGTGTTACTTCTAATGGATTCAAGCTTTCAGTACTGAAAACCCATGATTGTCACATCCTCCTCCAAAGGATTTTACCGGCGGGCCTTCGAGGAATCGTGGACAATGATATATATGTAGTGGTTAATGAGCTGGGAAATTTCTTTAGAGAACTGTGTTGCAAAACACTCAAGTTAACTGTTCTGGAAAGACTTGAAAAAGAAATCCCAATTATTCTTTGCAAGCTTGAGAAGATTTTCCCTCCAGCTTTCTTCACCATGATGGTTCATTTGACGGTGCATTTACCAAAAGAGGCAATGCTTAGAGGCCCTGTGCAATACGGTTGGATGTACCCAATTGAAAGAAGGCTGCTTACTTGTAAGCGTTATGTGCGAAACACGGCAAGACCAAAAGGTTCGATTGCTGAAGCATATGTCGTTGATGAGTGCTTGACATTTTGCTCTAGATAATTTGGCGATGTGCAAACAAGATGGAATCGGCCGGACAGAAATAGAGAGCGGTCTGATTCGCAAAGTGGTGATGTCTCGGTTTTCAACCATGGTGTGAACTGTCTTGGAGCCTCACAATACTTGGAGGCTGGTGATGAGTATGACAAGATGGTTTGGTATGTGCTCAACAATTGCGCTGAGGTTCTACAATATATCGAGTACGTTATATCTTGTGCACTCGTTATATTCTTTTGCTTGGGTTGGCACCAGCCTAATGTTTTAATTCACTTGTTTTTTTGGCATTGCAGGAAATGCAAGGAAGAATTGAATCAGGAAGAAAGCCACATCCATGTTGATAAAAGGGTTGCCAAGGGATTTGCTAAATGGTTTAAGGATCATGTGAGATCTTTAGCCACATGTTTTTTGTTTTCTTTGTTATTCACCAACTGTTAAATAGCATAGTTGCTAAATGGTTTATTTGTGCAGATTGGAAAGTTGCATGAGGAGAAGAAGTCAGTGATGATTTATTTGCTTTGGCATGCGGACCTGATAAGCGAGTGAGACTGTATTCAGCATGCATTGCTGACGGTGTCCGGTACCACACCGTTGACCATGAGGAAAAAAGAAAGACACAGAATAGTGGAATCGTCACTAAGGGGTCACATGCTGGTCACAACGATGACTTCTATGGTCAGCTGAGAAGCATCGTTAAGTTGCAGTACAACTCTAGCGGAGGCTCCATCGCTCGGTTGCCTTATTTCGCTGTGACTGGTTTGATCTTGGTGGTAAGAAGTATATAGGAGTCAAATATGATGGCCACTTCAGAAGCATCAACACTGGAAGGTGCTGGTATAAGAATGATCCCTTTATTCTAACAGCACAAGCAACAATGGTGTTCTATCTTCCAGACACTCTTTTGCACAGAAAATGGCGAGTTGTGCAAAAGTTTGAGCACAGACACTTATGGAGTGTGACTGAAACTGAAATGGAAAAGGGCCCCGGTGGTAGTGGACTAACATACCAGGATGATGACTCTACGGAAGTTCCGGTGCAATCTGATGATGACTCTATGGATGTTCTGGTGCAAACCAGAGTGCGAAGGGACCGGGAAAGTGTGATCGTTGATGCTGAAATTGTTGAAGGCATTAAGAAAAAAAAGAAAGGTGGTAGTGGATGGACATGAGAGCGAGGATGATGAAAACAGGACTGATCATACTATGCCGCAATATTGTAGTGACAATGAGGAAAACAGGAGTGGGCATAGAGTTCCTTGTTTTGGTATCGACGACGATGAGTAGCGAATGGACTAATACTATGCATGGTGATCCTTCTAATTCTCTCTAGTTTTCCTTGCAATTCTCTATAGTTTTCCTTCTTGTACATATGCATGGCGATCCTGATGTACTACAATTCTCTCCAGGTAGAAAAATGCATGCTTGAAGATCCTGATGGCTGTAGATGCATGGCTGTAGTGATGTGATCCTGATGCTTGAAGATGCATGGCTGTAGCGATGTGATGCTGATGGCTGTAGTGACAAAATGCTGGTTGTAGTATTTGATGCAAAATGCAAAACATTTGATTTCCTGAATTTGATGCAAAATGCTGGTTGTAATATTTGATGCAAAATGCAAAACTATGATGCTGGTGCATTTTGGATGCTTATTGTTATGATATCTGGGCAGAAATGACAAAAGTTTCTTCACTGAATTTGTTATGATTGTTTTCAGAGCTGCTTTTTTGCTTTAACTGAATTTTGTACTCCATCAGGCACACAACCGTCTGATCCCACGCGCGGCAAAAAAAGTGGGCAAAAAAAATGCGCGAGCGGGGACTCGAACCCATGACCGAGCGCATGTTTCACTGTGTCCAGAACCACTAATCTAGGAAGAGATTGTTGATTATGGTATAGTTGTTTCACTATATACTCGAACTCACGACCGAGCTCACACATGTGGGTGCGACCAAAAAATAATGCGCGAGCGGGGGCTCGAACCCACGACCTGGCGCTTATTTTACCGTGTTCCTACCACTGGGCTAAGAAGAGGCTGTTGGTTGAGTACATGAACTTTTCGCTATATCAAACAGAACTGGCTGACAAGTGGGACCCACTCTTTTCCCCACCCTACCCACTCCCCCTCTCCATATCAAACAGAACCAGCGAGTCCTTCTCCTCCCCGACGAGTCCACTTCTCCTCCCCTTTGCCGGCGCCACCGCCTCCTTCCTCTCCCTCCGTCTCGACCCACCGCCGCCGCTGACTCCTTCCTCTCCCGCGAAGGTATGAATCCGCCGCTGACTCCTTCCTCTCCCGTTGGTTTTCTACTACTGTTTAGATTAGGGTTTGATTAGGGTTCTTGCCACCGCTGTTGTTTTGTATTAGGGTTGGATTAGGGTTCTTGCCGTTGCTGTTGATTAGCGTTATTAGGGTTTGATTAGGGTTCTGGAAATTTGGGTTAGATTAGGAAAGAAAGTAAAGGTAAATTTGGGAGGAACCACTAGTAGAAAACATGCCATTAGTCCCGGTTGGGAAGGACTTTTAGTCCCGGTTCCCCAACTGGGACTAATGTATAGGGAGTAAAGGTTACAAGCCTTTAGTCCCGGTTGTCTACGACCCGGGACTAAATCCCTGCCACGTGGGATGGCAGCGCGCGTCGGGGGATGGGGACCTTTAGTCCCGGTTGGTAACACCAACCGGGACTAAAGATTTAGGGGCTTTGGGGTTTATGGGTTTAGGTTTTATTGTTTATTTTTCCTTTTTGTTTTGTGTATTCGATTTAATGCTTTTTCATTTCAAACGTATTTTATGCTGCTACATACCGTACACGTTATGCATATATAATAGAATATATCGTAGAACCAATCATATACATAGAACTTTTCGTACGACCATGCATACACATATGTACAATTTGGTATATACAATTTCTCCTACAATTTGCAAATCATTACATGTAGGCATTAGGTGTAATGGTATTCTCCGTCAGGAGATATGACCTGCTCAAGCAAAAAACCCGCAATTTCCTCTTGAATTGCTCGTATGCGGTCCTTTGGTAGGAGCTTCTCCCGCATCTCGTGCATCTTTAAAGAAGGAGATCAATATGAACATGTTAGTTGTTTGTATATATATATATATATATTACATCATGATAAAAAAATGTGAATGGTGTTTACGTACCCAAAGATCTCTTGTAGTTTTGGTCCTTTCGGTCATAAAACGAATGTTCTCGCAAACGTAATATGCACATAAAGAAGTCCCTTGTTGCTGCCTCATGCACTTTACGAGAATATAATTCAATCAGATAATAATCAAGGATGATAATGGTATTGAAACTATACTTAAAGGGATGCGTGGACGTAGCTAGTACTACTTAAATACCTTGGACCTTCGCCATTTCAGCTCCTTTTTCCATTCACCTCTAACATCTTTGGCGAACTTTTTCCAAACCCTGCCCGGCAAAGAAAATGAATAAAGGAGTTACTAATTACTTGACATCAGGAAACGAACTAAAGAGGCCGACATAGTGCGTAAATGATTGAAATTACCTATCGAGCATCGAATGCAGGCTTCTGTATTCTTCAGGGTCTTTACTTAGTGAGTCGAGTACTTCAACAGTTCCATCGTCAATTCTAATGATTAGCAGGATCTAGTGGTAGCTTTGGACACGATTTGTATAAGCGGGCATGCATAACTCATCAACTACACTTAACATCGAGCATATATATAAGGTAAAAATAACACTCACTTGAAGTTGTAAGGTAAAAGTATTTCTGGTTTGGTAGTTAGGGCCTTCAAAAACCTTAGCAACATTTTCTCCTTGTCTTTAGGGTAAGTACTTAACACCTTTTAATTAACGGTATTTGGGTCAATGAACCCAATGCCATAGACTCCATCTCTTTCCAATTCAAAAATCTTCATTCTGCACAATACCACAAAATAGAATATAGTGAGGATAATTACAGGCAATGAACGACCTGAGCTAGAGACTTAATCAAATTACAGAAAGAAATCACTTACAGACAGTAGCAACTAACGATAGATTTGTCGAGTGCTTTTTGATTGAATAACTGGAATAATTCTTCATTTTCAATCCACAAATCATTTTCATGGATGTAATGCTCTCGCTTGACTTTCACCATGAGGCTCTCTCGCCCGACCTTTACTTCTCTTATGTACCACTGATGCAAGCTGTACATTTGCGTTCATAGAAGCTTCTCATCTTCAGGACTCACTAGAGGGTTCCCGGTGACATATGCCCATTCTAGTTCCTTCAGATCCGTCGGTGGGAATTCCTCGATCTCTAGGAGTTGTTCAACAGTGATATCGAGCTGTCTAGCATTCTCTTTATCAGCGTCCGTTATTACCACCTTATCGGTAGTCACCTTGAGCGGGGTGATCGATTGCACTGCCTGTTCTCCGAGCTGGGGAACAGTTTTCCCGCATTTACTACTACCGCTCGACTTCTGTTTTTTTGTTTATGATAGGACTTGCTAATAGAGCGTTCATAGTTTGATAGCGTCCTTTTCTCCGCCGGTTTAGCTGCATTCAAAAAGTGTTGTACGACTTCCTCAGGTATTTTCTCCTTTGGCGGCGGGGGCAGTTTCGGTCCAAAATAGGCCTTCAATTCCTTAGCCTCTTGTTCATCGATTTCCTCGTCAGTCTTCTCGTAAGCTAACTTCTTTTTGGCAGGAGGCTCGGGTTTCTTCTTTTGTGCTCTCTTCCCATTGGGAGACGGTGGATATCGATATCGCGGACTCGCCCTAGGCTCCATCTCGGGGTGGGATTGACTATGCTGACGTGGCGGAGATCGATATGGCGGACTCGCCCTGCGCTCCGTCTCGAGGTGGGTTGGAGTCAGCTAACATGATGGACTTGGAGGACTCGCCCTGTGCTCCGTCTCGAGGTGGGTTGGAGTCTGCTGACGCGGCGGACTTGGAGGAGGAGTCGGTGGCCTTGGCATCATGTTTGGAAACACGATGCATTCCTTTTTCCATAAAATGACACAACGCCTGGCTTCCCCCAGTGTCCGCTCCCCTTCACCTCCAAGGTAATCAAGATCTAGTGATTCATATGCCGACACAACTTCATCCACCCCGACACGAGCATAGCCAGGTGGAATGGGATTGCCATGGAAAGTTGCTTCAGGTCCACTCGGTAAAGCAAAGCCGTCCACCGCCTTCATGGATTTGTTCTTCAGTTTCACGTGTAGCTCACAAGCTGTCAACTCTAGGATATCATCCATAGGGTAGCGAGCCAGCAGTGCATCATCGGCCGGGACCCCCGTGGAACCCACGCTGCTTTTCGGTATAGATGATGGAATGGCACCATCCAATGCTGCATCTGGATGCTCCTGCTGCTGAGACGCGCCTTGCTGGCTTAGTTTGTTGATTTGCTCCTGCTGCAGCATGTATTTGCGTTCCAAGTCTGCGTTCGTTGCTTCTACCATCTGAATCCGATCTACTTCATGCTTCTTCTTTCTCTCACGGCTTCTGTAACTGTCGTTCCAATCCGCAAACCCCAGAAGCCACGGAACAAGGCCGTTGCCTCGTGTTCGTCCCAGGTGTTCAGGATTCTTGAGGGCGCGTGTAAGCTCGTCGTTCTCTCTCTCGGGCTGGTACAGACCCATTCGAGCTTCTTCTATTGCTTTAAGTAACTCGTCCGTGGCTTCTTTAAGACTTGCCTTTTCAAGAACCTTCCCTGTCTTTGGGTCCAACTTTCCCCCATGTGCATAAAACCAAGTCCTGCACCTGTCGGGCCAATTCTCTGTTTCTGGAGTGACCCCTGCAGCCTTCATTTTTCTCTCGGATTCATCCCACTTAGGCAACCCAGACTTGTAGCCACCTGGCCCCAGATGATGGTGCCACATTTTTTTCTCGGCATTTTTCTTGTTTACTCTCGACCGTTTCTTAGGTTCTTCTGATTCCTTGAACTACACAAATCTGTCCCAGTCATCTTTTAACTTCGTATATTCTTCTTTGAATTCTGGAGTCTTCTTTCCTCCTTTCACGTAATTGGTCCATAATCTTTTCTTATAAGTCTGGAATTGTGTGGCCATCTTCTTAAGAGCACACTTCTTGACTTTCTCCTGTTGGAGATCTGTGAGACCCTCTGGTAGGGTGAAATGTTTCATGAGCTCCTCCCGAAGCAGATCTTTTGCTCTTTGGCTGACAAAAGGAACTCCGTGATCTTTTGGCTGATTCCATTCTTGAGCGGTGATCGGGATTTGGTCCCTAACGATAACTCCGCATTGACGTATAAATTTGTCTGCATTAATTATAGGAGCAATCGGTTCGCCATCTGCTCTGATTTGATCGATGTTGTACTTTATGCCTTGTTTCAACGGTTTTGTCGGGCCACGTTTAACCCTTGTAGAAGATTTGCTCGATCCGGAGGGCTAAAAGAAGAAAGAGTCATTAATATATACAAATCAATCAATACTTCTGATGATCACTAGAGGGCAAATTAATACCTCGCCGGACTTTTGATGATGGAGAAAAATTTCTTCGCCATCATTGTCAATTGGTTCCCCTTCGTCTCTTGGTTGTTCTTCCTCAATTCCCTCACCGGATGGGTTACGATATTGTGAGCCATCATCTACTTCTTCATTCACTTCGTTTCCGGAGCGTATCAAGTCGTACATGGCATTCTCTTGATCACGGTCTCTGTCTGTACCGTCCATAGCTTAACTAATCGGGCACAAATATAAAACAATTAGAATGCATTCAATAAGCAAAACCGGAGATATGCAAATCAATACAAGGCAATGCAACAATATGATCATATAATATCACTAATACATCATCAAATAGTATCACTAATACATCTCAAATATTATTATATAATATAACTAATACATCATCAAATGTTATCACTAATACATCTCGAATATAATATCACTAATACAGATCTAGTTGACGTCTCGCGGCGCAGGCGGTGGACAACCAAAGAGAAGGAACTATGACATGATCATAGCTCGGGTGAGATCCCTAAAGAACCTGCCAGGTATTAGAGAACCTGGCATCCAACGCAGCCATGTAGCGTCGGACGTGCTTGTCCTCCTCCCTGACACGGCGACATACCACCTCCGCGGGTGCCGGCTCCCTCTGCACCGACAGTGGTCCACGCGACCGCCACCAAAGAATCTCCGGGTCGACGACGGGAGCCTGATTCCTCACCAAGCTCCGCACCCTGGAAGGTAGCGCCTCCTAGTGCCAGCCCGGCGGAGCCCAGTCCCGGACATGCTGTCGCCTCTCAAGCAGGTGGTCGCCGGCGTCTAGTCGACGACGAGGATGCGGGCCGGGCATCGTCGACTTCAAGAACAAATTCTTATGAAAACAAATTCCTATGCAATAATTATCATTTTATTATGATACTCATATTTAATAAACTTTTACAACTATATAGTAATCACCGGCGATGGTCGGGGACTCTTCACTTCTACATGAAACACTAATAATCTCACTTCTACATGAAACACTAATAATCGTCGGGGACCCTTCCCTCCACCATTAGGTTCCTCGTGGTGGCCCTACATCTCGAATATCACTACAATGTCAAATGTCGAATATCACTACAATCTCGGGGACCCTTCCCTCCCCCAATAGGAGCTCGAATGTCGAGGCTCAAAATTTAGCGAAACATGTCATGAGATTAGGGGAAGGCCGCCATGTTTGGTTAGTCAACCCCGGAAACTTATCTTTTGTACCCTTAACATTGATCAATAAAGTTTCGTGAGATTGTCTAAAAAAACCCTATATAGATTAATAGATTTCATATTCATAGGAATATAAAAAACCTATATGTTAATTCATATTAATAGATTAATAGATTTCATATTCATTGGAATATAAAAAAAACTATATGTTAATTCATAGATTTCATATCCATTGATTAATAGATTTCATATTCATAGGAATATAAAAAGAACCTATATGTTAATTCATAGATTTCATATTCATAGGAATATAAAAAACAAAAAAAAATGCGCAGAGGAGGCCATGGCGAGGGCCATAGCACCGCCGCGCTCGGGCAGGCCGGCGGCCATGGCGCAGCCGGCTCGGGCAGAGTTCCGCGGCCACGGCGAGAGCTGGGCGAGGGCCGGGCGAGCGAGAGGCGAGGGTGGCGAGCGCAGCAGGGGGGCGGCGGCGCCATGGCCCTGCTGGGGCTTGTCGATGGGTAGGAGCGGTTGGAACGAGGCGGAGGGCTCACCGTGGGGCTCGTCGGCGGTTAGGAGCAGCAGGGGGACGACGACGAGCGGCGACGGCGTCGGGGCGGCGACGGCGAAGAGCGGCGACAGCGACGAGCGGCGATGGCATCGGGGTGGGGCGACAGTGACGGGGCACGGCGAGGAGGTGCGCGGGCAGCTTGGCGGCGTCAGGGCGGGGCGATGGCGAGGAGGCACGCGGGCAGCCTGGCGGCATCAGGGGCGTCGGCATCGGGGGGAGAATGGGGAAGGAAACGGTGGCGTCCCAATTGATATAGAGACCCCGTTTAGTCCCGGTTGGTGGCTCCAACCGGGACTAAAGACCCCCTTTAGTCCCGGTTGGAGCCACCAACCGGGACTAAAGACGTCTTTTTCGGCTCCCGCACGGGAAGGGACCTTTAGTCCCGGTTGGAGCCACCACCCAGGACTAAAGGTCTGTTTTCTTTTTTGTTTTGTTTTTCTAAACAGCAAAGTTCTATTTTTAGAATTGGAATAACTGTTAGAGTATTTATAGTTTTTGAATGAACCTTTTTGATTTATGTAAAAAAAATATAAACTCTGTGTTAGTGCCAGTAGTCCTGGTTGGAGCCACCAACCAGGACTAAAGACCTCTTTTTCGGCTCCCGCGCGGGAAGGGACCTTTAGTCCCGGTTGGAGCCACCACCCGGGACTAAAGGTCTGTTTTCTTTTTTGTTTTGTTTTTCTAAATAGCAAAGTTCTATTTTTAGATTTGAAATAACTGTTAGAGTATTTATAGTTTTTGAATGAACCTTTTTGATTTATGTCAAAAAAACTATAAACTCTCTATTAGTGCCAGTAGTTTTCAAATTTAAATAGTTTAAATTTGAATTCTTTTGAAATTTGTGTGAATCACTTGTTAGTGAATAACTTTAGTTTAAAAATATAATTTTGAGTGATTGTTTTTCCTGTTGTTTAATATTAGTATGTTTTATCAGTATATTCAATTTGGGAATTTTTAGGATATTTTAAATAGGTGTTTTAATCAAAACCAGATTCTGTTTAACTCTTTTAGTTTTATACCTTCATCTGTTACAAAGGCATTTTTTTAACTTATTTCAACTCCAGACTTTTTGTGCATTCAATATGAACCATTCTAAGCCACATCCTCAAATTTCAACGCTTTCTAACTTCAATTGCTATTTTTCATCCATTTAATGAATTGTTTTGAGCTAAATGACCCTGAAATTAAAAAGCACTACAAATGAACTCTAAAAAGGTTGAAACTTGGCATGGTATGATCATTTCACCCACATAGCATCACTACTGGAATCAGGGTCTTTGCCATCTGCCAGCTCTTTGTCGTCTGCCAACTGATGGCAAAGAGGCTGTTTGCCGTCTGTCTTTCCAAAGCAGACGACAAAGAACCAGCTAATGGCAAAGAGGGTCTTTGCCATCTGCACTTCTTTGCCGTCTGCTGGTAGACGGCAAAGAACTCTTTGCCGTCTGCCAGCAGACGGCAAAGACCAAAGTGGGCCCTACGGGGCACGGCACTGGCTAGGTCAAGCTCTTTGCCATCTGCCACTTCTTTGCCGTCTGCTGGAAGACGGCAAAGAAATCTTTGCCGTCTGCCAGCAGATGGCAAAGAGCTGAGGGGGGCCCACAATGTCACGGCCGGGGCGGACTAACAGTTACCCTCTTTGCTGTCTGCTGGCAGACGGCAAAGAATTGAACTTAACTTTTGGCCCCCGCGCCTCTCTCTCTCTCTCTCTCACATCTCTCTCTCCCTCTCTCTCAGCGCCGACGCCCCGCCCTCCCGCCGCCGCCCCCTCCCCGCAGCCCTCCTCCACCATCGTCCCCTCCCCGCGGCCCTTCTCCACCACCGCCGGAGCCAGGCCGCGGCGCTGCCCGCCCCCTCCCTGCGGCCCTCCTCCACCACCTCGGCCCCGTCGCCTCCTGCCCCGCCGCTACGCCGCGTCGGGTCGCCGGCGAGCAGGCACCCCCGATGACCCAGCTCCGCCACTCCCCCTCCGCCGCCCCGCGCCGCCGCCTCGACCCCCCCTCCGGTGAGCTCCACCCTCCCCCCTTTTTATGTTTTTTTCTATTTTTATTAGGTCATATTAGTTAGTTTATATTAGTTAGTTATTAGTTCATATTAGTTAGTATATATTAGGTATAAAAAACTTAGATAGAAAAGAAGAAAAGAAAAAACCTAGAAGAAAAAAAAGAAGAAAAGAAGAAGAAAAAAAAGGAAAAATAAAAAAAGGAAAAGAACAAAAAATAAGAAGAAGAAGAAACAGAAGAAGAGGAGGAGGAGAAGAAAAAAGAAGAAGAAGAAGAAGAAAAAAAAGAGGAGAGGAGGAGAAGAAGAAGAGGAAAAAAGGAAAGGAAGAAGAAGAAGAGGAGGAGGAGGAGAAGAAAAAAAGAGGAGAGGAGGAGAAGAAGAAGAGGAAAAAAGGAAAGGAAGATGAAGAAGAGGAGGAGGAGGAGAAGAAAAAAGAAGAAGAGGAAGAAGAAGAAGAAAAAAGAGGAGAGGAGGAGAAGAAGAAGAGGAAAAAGGAAAGGAGGAAGAAGAAGAAGAAGAAGGAAAAAAGGAAGAAAATGAAGAAAAGGAAGAAGAGGAAGAAGAAGAAAGGAAAAAAGAGGAAAAACCCCGACCCCGACCCCGACCCGACACCCCGACCCCGACCCCGACTCGACACCCCGATCCCGACACCCCGACCCCGACCCCGACCACGACCCAACACCCCGACCCCGACCCCGACCCGACACCCCGACACCGACACGGCACCCCGACCCCGACACGGCACCCCGACCCCGACACCCCAACACCCCTGACACCCCGACACCACGACACCCAGACACGACACCCCCGACACCCCGACACCCCGACCCCGACACGACACCCCGACACCCCGACCCCGACACGACAAAGCATACACCACGACACCCCCACACCACGACACCCCGACCCGACACCCCGACCCCGACCCGACAGCCCGACCCCGACACGGCACCCCGACCGCGACACCCCGACACCCCGACCCCGACACGGCACCCCGTCCCCGACACCCCGACACCCCTGCCACCCCGACACCACGACACCCAGACAAGACACCCCCGACACCCCAACACCCCGACCCCGACACGACACCCCGACACCCCGACCCCAACACGACAAAGCAGACACCACGACACCCCGCGCCACAACAAAAAGTAATAATAAGAAGAAGAAACAAAAGAAGAGGAGGAGGAGAAGAAAAAAGAAGAAGAAGAAGAAGAAAAAAAGAGGAGAGGAGGAGAAGAAGAAGAGGAAAAAAGAAAAGGAAGAAGAAGAATAGGAGGAGGAGGAGAAGAAAAAAGAAGAAGAGGAAGAAGAAGAAGAAAAAAGAGGAGAGGAGGAGAAGAAGAAGAGGAAAAAGGAAAGGAGGAAGAAGAAGAAGAAGAAGGCAAAAAAGGAAGAAATTGAAGAAAAGGAAGAAGAGGAAGAAGAAGAAAAGAAAAAAAGAGGAAAAACCCCGACCCCGACCCGACACCCCGACCCGACACCCCGACCACGACACCCCGACCCCGACCCTGACCCCGACCCGACACCCCGACCCCGACCCCGACCCGACACCCCGACACCGACACGGCACCCCGACCCCGACACCCCGACACCCCGACCACGACACGGCACCCCGACCCTGACACCCCGACACCCCTGACACCCCGACACCACGACACCCAGACACGACACCCCGACCCCGACACGACACCCCCACCCCGACACGACACCCCGACACCCCAACACCACGACACAAATTTTTTATTATGTTCATGATGATCATACACTTAAATTATATACATATTATTCATGTCAGGTATTCATTCTTTTTATGTTGTACTAATTTCGTTTACTCTTTGTCATTGCAGGTGTTGACAGATGGTGGGCGCGGGTCGAGAGCGCTCCGAGGCTCCTACCTTGGCGCGTGGTGGGAGGGGTAGTTCCATTCCACCCCATAGCCTCCGGAGAGCGCTGGATCTCAGTATGCAGACACCACCGGCGGTCGCTTCTTCTTCGGCCGGGAGAGGTCGGGGGGGGGGAAGAAGGCTGGTAGAGGTGGACGTGGCTTCGGGAGAGGTAGGAACGCTGCTACTACGCCTTCCTCGCCGCCACCCCCAGCTGATTCACCCGACCATAGGAGTGCTCCATCTGAGATGGAGCCGCCTGAGGTGGACCCGTCTCGGACTCCGGTCCACGAGCCTCGGGCCGACGAGCCTATGGCAGACGCGCCTATGGCCGACGAGCCTCGGGCCGACGAGCGTCGGGCCGACGAGCCTTCGTCCCACGAGACTCCGTCCCACGAGACTCCGGAGCTCAGCAAGGATCATGCTGAGTCACAGCGGAACCCATGGGCGGACTCGACGGAGTCGAGTGGCCGTGCTGAGGGTGGCTATAGTTCTGATAGCTATAGCGAGGGTGAGTGGGTTGAGGGGCGCAAAGTCTACCAGCGTGGTGGTACAAAGCTCCCGCCCACCCCGGCGACCCCCGACCAGAGGTGGTTGATTGCGCCTAACGGGGAGAAGTAAGTGCATTTACTCTTTTTTAACCTTTTGCCTTCACGTTTCTTCGAATATCTAATGCGTTGGCCTTGTCATACTGCAAGTCTTGGACACACGAGCCTCGTGTCCGCAGGCCCAACAGTGTCCTTGGTGTGATTTGTCGCCAGATCTTCCCGGGGTGGGTCACGTTGTCCGGTGAGGGCCGGGTTCCAGAGCTAGGAATGACCTGGGAGCACTACTTGGCTGCCCCGGCCCCGCCAGGGCATAGGATCGGCGATGTCGAGTGCCACAAGGTGGCCGACATTGTGATCCAGACGTTTTGGGTAATTTCTCCTTTGCCGTCTACGTTGTGTTTCCTTCTTTTATTGGCAACCCTAGTGATTGTACTAATCCGTGTTTTCTTGTTTTATTGCAGACCTTCTACAGGTGTGCTGAGGGACAGGAGGAGGCCATGGCTCGGATTATTGACAACGAGTGCAGGCGCCTACTTCAAAACTTTCGGCACGAGGCTCGGATGCAGGCTGTTCGAGACTACTTCGCCTCGGCTGGTATTAGGAGGAAAAGAGAGAAGTGCCGCGAGAAGTTTCTGAGTAAGGAGAAGTACATGAAGGTAATTACCTATTCTTAAGGCCTTGTACTTAGTTTCCTTGATTTGATTCGTAGGCGTAGCGCTCAAATTTCTCTTGCTTAACTTAGGTGCCCCCGAGATGGTGTGCGGATAGGATGGACTATTGGGAGGTGTTGGTGGATGTGTGGTGCTCTTCCCAATGGCGCTCCACCCACGACACTGCAAAGGACAAGCGTGGCGAAATGAAAGGTGTCCCACACCATCTAGGCAGCGTCAACCTACATAAGTACGGGGAAAACTGGGTATGTGGTTTGCTTCATGATTCATGCAAATTTATTCTTCATACTAGCTTGAGCCCTCAACTAATACTCTGTTCCTCTCTTTTAGGCGCGAGAGAACAAGGCTCCAGTGCAACAGCTGTTCGACCTCTATGCCCTGTCCAATACTGCCTCGTACAAGAAGGCCAAGGCATTCTCTGAGTCTGACCTCGATGATCCGGAGAAATTCACCAACCGCGCCTCCCACCACAAGCTTGTGAGGTACAGAGACGAGGGGAAGGCGAGGAAAGGGCCGGACTTTAACCCGAGCCAGCAACCTCTTGATCCAGAGCTGGTGATGATATCTGGTGGCGGGAGGCCCCATGGCTCGTTAGCCATTGGGGATGGACTGATACGTTGTAGTAGCACTCTCCCGCAGATCAAGAAGCGCCAGACCAGCTCCGATCCTAAGATATTGCCTCGTGCACGGCCAGTGGAGCTCGAATTCAAGGTTAGTTATATGGACTCAGATACCTTTCCTTCATTACATTGTGTGTGCGGCCGTCGATGATTACAATGCTAACGAGTGGTGTTGCAGGCTGCTATTGAGGCAAAGAGAGTGAAGACCCAGGTTGCTATTGAGGAAGAGAGAGCGAAGACCCAGGCGCTTCTAGAGGAGAGGGACCGGCAGGCGGCGGAGAGGGAGAGGGAGCTTGAGGACAGGACGGCTAATGCGTTGGAAGAAGAGAGGAACCGGAACATGATGGCTAACCGGGCCCTATACGAGATGTTCGCGGTAAGTTTCTTCTGCATATTAGCCAAATCATGCACGTAATGTTCCTTACAGTAGTATCTAATATGACTGACTCATCAAAACCAAATGTGCAAACCTTGTGCGAGAAGACCGGCACGACCCCTCCGCCGATGCCAGTCATTGCTCCGGCGGGCACGGTGAGTTTCATTTGAATGGTCATTAGTTACTAGTCTTCACATTTGAGTTGCATCATGCTAACGATACATTGGAAATGATCTTTGGTGCAGCATAACTCCCGACAAGCATCGACCGATCCTCCTCCGTCTGCCACTGGTGCGACCGGTCCTACAACTACTCCTACAACTACACCTCCGTGATGACGGTAAGTTTTTGCAAGTGTTTAGCATGACAAATGCGTACTTAGCTTAAGAAATGACCTATTTATCTCCAAAATGCCGTATACTTAGCTTAGTTTCCTCGAAAATGTCATTATAACCTTACTTAGCTCCAAAATGACCAATTTTACCATGGATAGCTCTCAAATGACCTATACTTAGCTTAGCTTAAGAAATGACATATTTAGCTCTAAAATGACCTGTACTTAGCATTATTTCCTCCAAAATGACATAATAACCATAATTAGCTCCAAAATGACCAATTTTACCACGGATAGCTCTCAAATGACCTATACTTAGCTTAGCTTAAGAAATCACCTATTTAGCTCCAAAATGACCTATTTAACCTAGGAAAGCTCTAAAATGACATATACTTAGCATTTATTCCTCCAAAAATGAATTTATATGGTTAGCTAGCTCAAAAATGACATAATAACCTTAATTAGCTCAAAAATGACCTATTTAACCTAGGATAGCTCTAAAGTGACCTATACTTAGCATTTATTCCTCCAAAATGACTCAATATGCTTAGCTAGCTAAAAAATGACATAATATGCTTAAGAAATGACCTATTTAGCTCCAAAATGACTTAATATGCTTAATTAGCTAAAAATGGCATAATTACCTAGGTTAGCTCTGAAATGACCTATACTTAGCTTATTTAGTTCATTTATGACATACTTAGCATATTTAGGTCAAAAATGGCCTATTTAACTAGGTTAGCTCTAAAATGACACAAGTAAGCAATAAGAAGAAGAAAGAGAAAGAGAAGAAAAATTCTTCTTCTTCTTCTTCTTCTTCTTCTAGTCTTCTTCTTCTTCTTTTTCTTCTTCTTCTTCTAGTCTTCTTCTTCTTCTAACTTCCTTCTTTCCCATTTTGCAGATTTGATTCACTTCACGGAAGCTTGCGTTCATGGAGTCCTTGTCCTTCCATTTTGTTTTGATTTTGTAGGATCAACAATTGACACTGGCATATGTATGTATAGATGAATGAAACTTGCATATGTATGGATGAGACTTGCATATGTTTTGATTTGGTATGTGTTGGATGATCATATCCATATGGCTTGCATATTATTTGCATATGTGTTGTTTATTATGTGGTGGATGAGACATTTTATGTGATGGAATAGACATAATGTTTGCCTTATTATGTGATTCTGAATATATATATATGTGTGTGAATTTCTGTGCAAATGAATTGATATAAGAGAAAACAGTAAAAACAGGGGCTATATAGCCACTTTGCCGTCTGCTAGCAGACGGCAAAGAGGCCACGTGGCAGCAGCCTGTGCAATCTGGGCTGGCCTATTTGGCCTGTTTGCCGTCTGCGAGCAGACGGCAAAGAGCTTTCTTCTTTGCCATCTGCTGGCAGACGGCAAAGAGCCTGTGCTCGCCCAGCTGACGCCTGACGTCAGCTGCAGCTCTTTGCCGTCTGCTAGCAGACGGCAACGAGCGCCGTTAGCCCCCTAACGGGGCTGGCACCTTTTGTCTGCCGTCTAGGGGCTTTGCCGTCTGCCAGCAGACGGCAAAGTGGCCTTTGCCGGCAACTATTCGGCCGGACTGTTCGCCGTCTGCTGGCGGATGGCAATGGCTTTGCCGTCCGCCAGGCAGGCCTTTGCCGTCTGCTATGGCAGACGGCAAAGACCCTGATTCCAGTAGTGCATGTGGTAAAAAGTTGAGAGGGTTACGGCAAAAACTGGATGCACTTCGTGTACAAACTGGACCATCTACTTCGAAGTATGAGGGTTTCGGACGAAAACTCATTTGTTACAAAGACATTTCATTTTTTTAACTTATTTCAACTCCACATTTTTTGTCCGTTCAATATGAACCATTCTAAGCCACATCCTCAAATTTCAACGCTTTCTAACTTCAATTGCTATTTTTCATCCATTTAATGAATTGTTTTGAGCTAAATGACCCTGAAATTAAAAAGCACTATAAATGAACTCTGAATAGGTTGAAAATTGGCATGGTATCATCATTTCACCCACATAGCATGTGGTAAAAAGTTGAGAGGGTTACGGCAAAAACTGGATGCACTTCATGTTCAAACTGGACCATCTACTTCGAAGTATGAGAGTTTCGGACGAAAACTCATCTGTTACAAAGACAATTCATTTTTTTTAACTTATTTCAACTACAGACTTTTTTGTGCATTCAATATGAACCATTCTAAGCCATATGCTCAAATTTCAACGCTTTCCAACTTCAATTGCTATTTTTCATCCATTTAATGAATTGTTTTGAGCTAAATGACCCTGAAATTAAAAAGCACTACAAATGAACTCTGAAAAGGTTGAAACTTGGCATGGTATCACCATTTCACCCACATAGCATGTGGTGAAAATTTGAGAGGGTTACAACAAAAATTGGATGCACTTCGTGTACAAACTGGACCATCCCGGCTACTCACTAGAGAAGAAAAGTGATGACGGTGAAGCCAATCACATCCCAGAATGGGATCTTGGGGTATAAAACTTTTTCTTCGCGTGTGTCCCTTGATTATTGCACCATAACCATGGACAATCTTCATCATTTAACAGGATGCTTGGGTCAGTCTTCACTGCGAAGGGAGGAATTTCATCAAACTTTTCATAATCTTATGACATGTCTGTCTTGTCCTCCACTCCCAGGATGTTTCTTTTCCCAGAAATAACTATGTGGCGCTTTGGCTCATCGTAAGATGTATCCGCTTTCTTATCTTTTCTTTTTCTCGGTTTGGTAGATGATACATCTCCATCGTATCTACTTTTCCAAACTCTTTTGCCCTTGTTTTGGACTATAATTTGCATGATTTGAATGGAACTAACACTGACTGACGCTGTTTTCAGCAGAATTGCCTTGGTGTTATTTTTGTGCAGAAATAAAAGTTATCGGATTGACCTGAAAATTTACGGAGAATATTTTTGGAATTAATAAAAAAATACTGGTGAAAGAATCAACCGGAGGGGGTCCGCCACCTGGCCACAAGCCAGGGGGTGCGCCCCCCTGTCTTGTGGGCCCCCTGGAGCTCCACCGACCTCAATTCCAACTCTATATATTCCTGTTCATGGAGAAAAAATCAGAGAGAAGAGTTCATCGCGTTTTATGATACGGAGCCGCCGCCACCTCCTGTTCTTCCTCGGGAGGGCTGATCTGGGGTCCGTTTTGGGCTCCGGAGAGGGGAAATCGACGCCGTCGTTATCACCAACCATCCTTCATCACAAATTTCATGATGCTCTCCGCCGTTCGTGAGTAATCCCATCGTAGGCTTGCTGGACGGTGATGGGTTGGATGAGATTTACTATGTAATCGAGTTAGTTTTGTTAGGGTTTGATCCCTAGTATCCACTATGTTCTGAGGTTGATGTTGCTTAATGGTTGTCACTAGGACCCGAGTGCCATGATTTCAAATCTGAACCTATTATGTTTTCATGAATATATATGTGTTCTTGATCCTATCTTGCAAGTTGTAGACACCTATTACGAGTTATGATCCGCATCGCCCAGGGTGACAATAACTGGGATTCTTTCCAGTGATTACCGTAGTTTGAGGAGTTCATGTATTCACTGAGTGCTAATGCTTTGGTCCGGTTCTCTATTAAAAGGAGGCCTTAATATCCTTTACTTTCCATTAGGACCCCGCTGCCACGGGAGGGTAGGACAAAAGATGTCATGCAAGTTCTTTTCCATAAGCACGTATGACTATATATGGAATACATGCCTACATTACATTTATGAATTGGAGCTAGTTCAGTGTCACCCTATGTTATAACCGTTGCATGATGAATGCCATCCGACATAATTATCCATCACTGATCCATTGCCTACGAGCTTTTCACATATTGATCTTTGCTAAGTTACTTTTTCATTGCTACTGTTACAATCACTACAAAACTGCTACTGTCACGTTTGCCATCGTTACCGTTACTTCCATACTACTTTGCTACTAAATACTTTGCTGTAGATATTAAGTCTTTCAGGTGTGGTTTAATTGACAACTCAGCTGCTAATACTCGAGAATATTCTTTGGCTCCCCTTGTGTCGAATAAATAAATTTGGGTTGAATACTCTACCCTCGAAAACTGTTGCGATCCCCTAAACTTGTGGGTTATCAAGACCTTTTTCTGGCGCTATTGCCGGGGAGCATAGCTCTATTCTCTGAGTCACTCGGGATTTATATCTGTTGATCACTATGAAGAATCTGAAAGACCCAAAAACCAAGATCTATCCCTCTACTACGATGGGAGGTAAGGAACTACCATCTAGCTCTGCACTTGATTCACCTTCTGTTATGAGTAAATTTGCGACACCACCACCTGCTATTAATTCTGATATGTCGCAAGTAATTGATGATGCCACTTCTGCTATGCATGATGCTTATTATGATACTTTGCTTGATAATACTATGCCACTGGGTGAATTTCTTGATGAACAAATTGCTAGAGTCAATGCTGAAACTTATGATATTTCTGAAACTGATGAAATCATTGAAACTGAACACTATGAGACACCTGCTAGACCTAGCTCTCCTAGATATGAATTGCCTAATATACCCAAGGGTTATGTTATGGAAGGAGAGGTAGCTAGGGACTTTCTTGCTTGTAAGTGTTGGGGAACGTTGCATGGGAAACAAAAATTTTCCTACGCACACACAAGATCTATCCATGGTGATGAGCATCTACGAGAGGGAGAGTGAATCTACATACCCTTGTAGATCGCTAAGCGGAAGCGTTTAAGAAACGCGGTTGATGTAGTCGAACGTCTCCGCGATCCAAATCGCAAGTCGTCCCTCGATCCGATCACGAACTAGCGCCGAACGGACGGCACCTCCGCGTTCAACACACGTACGGCTTGATGACGCCTTCACCTCCTCGATCCAGCGAGTGATGATGAAGTAGTGGTTGAGTTCCAGCAGCACGACGGAGTGGTGATGGTGGTGGGGAACAATCTCTGCAGGGCTTCGCCAAGCGCTACGGAGATTATGACGGAGGAACTAGAGGGTTAGGGTTGCCGCACATGGCTTGGGGAAATCTTGATGTATCCCGTGTGCTAGCCCTGCCCCTCTATTTATATGTTGAGCCTTGGGGTCTAAACTTGGAGCAAAAGCCTCCTCCAAGTCGGTTTTGCCCGCACAAGGTCGGTTTGGCCCGC
This sequence comes from Elymus sibiricus, assembly GCA_039707655.1. NCBI lineage: Eukaryota > Viridiplantae > Streptophyta > Magnoliopsida > Poales > Poaceae > Elymus > Elymus sibiricus. The sequence goes on along the minus strand of CM077665.1, from coordinate 564,574,165 downwards.
AGGAAAAGAGTCCAACTCGGATCCCTGCCGAACCGCGCACAGCCGCGCACAAGCGGTAGTACCGCTCACAAGCGGTAGTACCGCTTGGGCGGTAGTACCGCTTCACACAAGCGGTAGTACCGCTCGGGCGGTAGTACCGCTTCACACAAGCGGTAGTACCGCTTACGCGGCAGCAAAACTACTTTTGCACTTTCCAATACCTCGTGGGCTTTGTCCCTTTGGCTCATATAAAGTGTTGCTGCACCCGAACACTTCGGTAAACATCCGGAACCCCTTCCGGTGAATTCCGGAACCCTTCCGGAGACCAAAACACTATTATCACATATATCAATCTTTACCTCCGGACTATTCCGGAGATCTTCGTCATGTCCGGGATCTTATCCGAGACTCCGAACAACTTTCGGTCACCAACATAATAACTCAATTATACTAATCGTCACCAAACGTTAAGTGTGTAGACCCTGCGGGTTCGAGAACTATGTAGACATGACCGAGACACCTCTACGGCCAATAACCAATAGCGGGACCTGGATGCCCATATTGGCTCCTACATATTCTACGAAGATCTTTTATCGGTCGAACCTCTATGTCAAGGATTCAGTTAATCCCGTATGCTGTTCCCTTTGTTCTTCGGTATGTTACTTGCCCGAGATTCGATCGTCGGTATCACTATACCTAGTTCAATCTCGTTACCGGCAAGTCTCTTTACTCGTTCCGTAATACAAGATCTTGTGGCTAACACTTTAGTCACATTGCTTGCAAGGCTCATTGTGATGTTGTATTACCGAGTGGGCCCTGAGATACCTCTCCGTCATACGGAGTAACAAATCCCAGTCTTGATCCATGCCAACCCAACAGACACCCTCGGAGATACCTGTAGAGCACCTTTATAGTCACCCAGTTACGTTGCGACGTTTGATACACACAAGGTATTCCTCCGGTGTCAGTGAGTTGCATGATCTCATGGTCAAAGGAACAGATACTTGACATGTAGAAAACAATAGCAATAAACTGACACGATCAAATGCTACGTTCTTAGTTTGGGTCTTGTCCATCACATCATTCTCCTAATGATGTGATCCCGTTATCAAATGACATCTCATGTCAATGGCTAGGAAACCTTAACCATCTTTGATCAACGAGCTAGTCAACTAGAGGCTTACTAGGGACACAGTGTTGTCTATGTACCCACACATGTATTTGAGTTTCCAATCAATACAATTATAGCATGGATAATAAACGATTATCATGAACAAGGAAATATAATAATAACCAATTTATTATTGCCTCTAGGGCATATTTCCAACAGTCTCCCACTTGCACTAGAGTCAATAATCTAGTTCACATCACTATGTGATTTACATTGTAATGAATCGAACACCCATGCAGTTCTGGTGTTGTTCATGTTTAGCCCTTGGAAGAGGTTTAGTCATCGGATCTGCAACATTTAGATCCGTGTGTACTTTGCAAATATTTATGTCGTCCTCCTTGATGTAATCGCGGATGGAATTGAAACGTCGCTTTATGTGTCTGGTCCTCTTGTGAAATCTTGGTTCCTTGGCTAGAGCAATGGCACCAGTATTATCACAAAATAGAGTCATTGGGTTAAGCGCACTAGGCACTACTCCAAGATCTGTCATGAACTCCTTCATCCAGACACCTTCCTTCGCCGCCTCCGAGGCAGCGATGTACTCCGCTTCGCATGTAGAATCTGCTACCACGCTTTGCTTGGAACTGCACCAGCTAACCGCACCCCCATTAAGAATAAATACGTATCCGGTTTGCGACTTAGAGTCATCCGGATCAGTGTCAAAGCTTGCATCGACGTAACCCTTTACGACGAGCTCTTGATCACCTCCATAAACGAGAAACATGTCCTTAGTCCTTTTCAGGTACTTCAGGATATTCTTGACCGCCGTCCAGTGTTCCATTCCTGGATCACTTTGAAACCTTCCGACCATACTTATGGCAAGGCTGACATCGGGTCTTGTGCACAGCATTGCATACATGATAGAGCCTATGGCCGAAGCATAGGGGATGACACTCATCTTTTCTCTATCTTCTGCAGTCACTGGGCATTGAGTCTTACTCAACTTCACACCTTGCAAAACAGGCAAGAACCCCTTCTTGGACTGATCCATTTTGAACTTCTTCAAAATCTTATCAAGGTATGTGCTTTGTGAAAGTCCTATTAAGCGTCTTGATCTATCTCTATAGATCTTGATGCCTAATATGAAAGCAGCTTCTCCTAGGTCCTTCATTGAAAAACTCTTGTTCAAATATTCCTTCACGCTTTCCAGCATTTCTATATTGTTTCCAATCAGTAATATGTCATCCACATATAATATTAGAAACGCTATAGAGCTCCCACTCACTTTCTTGTAAATACAAGCTTCTCCGTAAACTTGTATAAACTCGAACGCTTTGATCACCTCATCAAAACGAAGATTCCAACTCCGAGATGCTTGCACCAGTCCATAAATGGATCGCTGGAGTTTGCAAACTTTGTCAGCATTCTCTGGATCGACAAAACCTTCTGGTTGCATCATATACAACTCTTCCTTAAGGAAACCGTTAAGGAACGCTGTTTTGACATCCATCTGCCAAATTTCATAATCGAAAAAGGCAGCTATTGCTAACATGATTCTGACGGACTTAAGCATCGCTACGGGTGAGAAGGTCTCATCGTAGTCAACTCCTTGAACTTGTGAAAAACCCTTTGCCACAAGTCGAGCTTTATAGACGGTGACATTACCGTCCGCGTCCGTTTTCCTCTTAAAGATCCATTTGTTCTGAATGGCCTTACGCCCTTCAGGTAATACTTCCAAAGTCCATACTTTGTTTTCATACATGGATCCCATCTCGGATTTCATGGCCTCTAACCACTTCTCGGAATCCGGGCCCATCATCGCTTCTCCATAGCTCGTAGGTTCATCGTTGTCTAACAACATGACCTCTAAGACAGGGTTGCCGTACCACTCAGGAGCAGTACGCATCCTTGTCGACCTACGAGGTTTGATAGCAACTTGATCCAAAGCTTCATGATCATCATCATTAACTTCCTCTTCAGCTAATGTAGGCTCCACAGAAACAACTTTCTGCGTTGCGCTACTCTCAGGTTGAAGTAAAGGTTCAACAACCTCATCAAGTTCTATCTTCCTCCCACTCAATTCTTTCGAGAGAAACTCTTTCTCAAGAAATGTTCCGTTTTTAGCGACAAACATTTTGCCTTCGGATCTGAGGTAGAAGGTATACCCAACTGTCTCTTTTGGGTATCCTATGAAGACGCATTTCTCCGCTTTGGGTTCCAGCTTTTCAGGCTGAAGCTTTTTGACATAAGCATCACATCCCCAAACTTTAAGAAACGACAGCTTTGGCTTCTTGCCAAACCAAAGTTCATATGGCGTCGTCTCAACGGATTTCGATGGTGCCCTATTTAAAGTGAATGCAGCTGTCTCTAATGCATAACCCCAAAACGATAGTGGCAAATCGGCAAGAGACATCATAGATCGCACCATATCCAATAAAGTTCGATTACGACGTTCGGACACACCATTACGCTGTGGTGTTCCAGGCGGTGTCAATTGTGAAACAATTCCACACTGTCTTAAGTGACTGCCAAACTCATAACTCAGATATTCTCCTCCTCGATCAGATCGTAGGAATTTAATCTTCTTGTTACGATGATTCTCAACTTCACTCTGAAATTGTTTGAACTTTTCAAATGTTTCAGACTTGTGTTTCATTAAGTAAATATACCCATACCTACTTAAGTCATCAGTGAAGGTGAGAAAATAACGATAACCACCGCGCGCCTCAATACTCATCGGACCGCACACATCAGTATGTATGATTTCCAATAAGTCACTTGCCCGTTCCATTGTTCCAGAGAACGGCGTTTTAGTCATCTTGCCCATGAGGCATGGCTCACATGTGTCAAGTGATTCAAAATCAAGTGACTCCAAAAGTCCATCAGTATGGAGCTTCCTCATGCGTTTTACGCCAATATGACCTAAACGGCAGTGCCACAAGAAAGTGGTATTATCATTATCAATTCTACATCTTTTGGCATCAATGTTATGAACATGTGTATCATTACTATCGAGATTCAATAAGAACAAACCCCTCACATCGGGTGCATGACCATAAAAGATATTACTCATATAAATAGAACAACCATTATTCTCTGATTTAAATGAGTAACCGTCTCGCAATAAACAAGATCCAGATATAATGTTCATGCTTAACGCAGGCACCAAATAACATTTATTTAGGTTCATCACTAATCCCGACGGTAATCGAAGAGCGAGCGTGCCGACGGCGATCACATCAACCTTGGAACCATTTCCCACGCGCATCGTCACTTCGTCCTTTGCCAGCCTCCGTCTATTCCGCAGTTCCTGTTTTGAGTTGCAAATATGAGCAACCGCACCGGTATCAAATACCCAGGCACTACAACGAGAGTTGGTAAGGTACACATCAATAACATGTATATCATATATACCTTGTTTGTGGTTGACCGCCTTCTTGTCAGCCAAATACTTGGGGCAATTCCGCTTCCAGTGTCCAGTTCCCTTGCAATGAAAACACACAGTTTCTGGTTTGGGTCCAGTCTTGGGTTTCTTCACGAGAGGAACAACTGCTTTGCCACTCTTCTTGGAGTTACCCTTCTTACCCTTGCCATTTTTCTTGAAACTAGTGGTTTTATTGACCATCAACACTTGATGCTCCTTCTGAATTTCAGACTCAGCGGCTTTCAGCATCGCAAACAGCTCGGCGACTGACTTGTTCATCCCGTGCATGTTATAGTTCAACACGAAGCTCTTGTAGCTAGGTGGCAATGATTGAAGAACTCTGTCAGTGATAGCCTCTGGCGGAAGGGGCATCCCTAACTCAGCCAGACGGGTGGAGTACCCAGACATTCTGAGCACGTGATCACTGATAGACCCGTTCTCTTCCATCTTGCAAGCATAGAACTTATCGGAGATCTCATATCTCTCGATCCGGGCATTCTTCTGAAAGATAAACTTCAACTCCTGGAACATCTCATATGCTCCATGACGTTCAAAACGTCTTTGAAGTCCCGGTTCTAAGCCATACAACATTGCACATTGAACTATTGAGTAATCATCAGAACGAGCCTGCCAGGCGTTCGCAACGTCTAGAGACTCAACTGGAGCGGGTGGATCACCAAGCGGTGCATCAAGGACATAAGCCTTCTGGGAAGCCGTAAGAATAATCCTTAGATTACGGGCCCAGTCCACAAAGTTACTTCCATCATCTTTCAACTTAGCTTTCTCTAGGAACGCATTAAAATTCAGGGGTGCTACTGCGCGAGCCATGATCTACAACATAAATATAGCAAAGACAACTTAGACTATTGTTCTAGATAATGAGTTTAATTAATCATATTACTTAAAAACTCCCACTCAAATTGACATCCCTCCGGTCATTCGAGTGTAACATGATCCAAATCCACCAACTCAAGTCCGATCATCACGTGAGTTGAGGTGGTTTCAATGGTGAACATCTTCATGTTGATCATATCTACTATATAACTCATGTTCGACCTTTCGGTCTCTTGTGTTCCGAGGCCATGTCTGTACATGCTAGGCTCGTCAAGTTTAACCCGAGTGTTTCCGCACGTGCAACATGGCTTACACCCGTTGTATGTGAACGTAGAGTCTATCACACCCGATCATCACGGCGTGTCTCGAAACGACGAACTTTCGCAACGGTGCACACTTGGGGAGAACACAATTTATCTTGAAATTTAAGTGAGGGATCACCTTATAATGCTACCGTCGTCCTAAGCAAAATAAGATGCATAAAAGGATTAACATCACATGCAAATCATAAGTGACATGATATGGCCATGAACTTGTGCTTTTGATCTCCATCACCAAAGCACCGGCATGATCTCCATCGTCACCGGCATGACACCATGATCTCCATCATCTTGATCTCCATCAACGTGTCGCCATGAGGTTGTCGCGCCGACTGTTGCTTCCACGACTATTGCTAACGATTAGCGATAAAGTAAAGCATTACATAGCGCTTAATGATTGACACGCAGGTCATACAATAATTAAAGACAACTCTATGGCTCCTGCCAGTTGCCGTACTCATCGACATGCAAGTCGTGATATTCTATACAACACATGATCATCTCATACATCACATATATCTCATCATGTAATTGGCCATATCACATCACAACAAACCCTGCAAAAACAAGTTAGACGTCCTCTAATTGTTGTTGCAAATTTTACGTGGCTTCTACGGGTTTGCAAGAACCGTTCTTACCTACGCAAAACCACAACGTGGTGTAGTGATTGCTTTTTGATCTTCTAAAAGAACCCTCTTCATTGAAATCGATTCAACTAAAGTGAGAGAGACAGACACCCGCTAGCCATCTTTATGCAACGAAGTTACATGTCAGTTGAAGGAACCTGTCTCGCGTAAGTGTACGCGTAATGTCGGTCCGGGCCGCTTCAACTCACAGTACCGCCGAATCAAAAATCAACTAGTAACGGCAAGCAATATGTATACACCCACGCCCACAACTCGTTTGTGTTCTACTCGAGATCTCATCTACGCATAGACCTAGCTCATGATGCCACTGTTGGGGAACGTTGCATGGGAAACAAAAATTTTCCTACGCACACACAAGATCTATCCATGGTGATGAGCATCTACGAGAGGGAGAGTGAATCTACATACCCTTGTAGATCGCTAAGCGGAAGCGTTTAAGAAACGCGGTTGATGTAGTCGAACGTCTCCGCGATCCAAATCGCAAGTCGTCCCTCGATCCGATCACGAACTAGCGCCGAACGGACGGCACCTCCGCGTTCAACACACGTACGGCTTGATGACGCCTTCACCTCCTCGATCCAGCGAGTGATGATGAAGTAGTGGTTGAGTTCCAGCAGCACGACGGCGTGGTGATGGTGGTGGGGAACAATCTCTGCAGGGCTTCGCCAAGCGCTACGGAGATTATGACGGAGGAACTAGAGGGTTAGGGTTGCCGCACACGGCTTGGGGAAATCTTGATGTATCCCGTGTGCTAGCCCTGCCCCTCTATTTATATGTTGAGCCTTGGGGTCTAAACTTGGAGCAAAAGCCTCCTCCAAGTCGGTTTTGCCCGCACAAGGTCGGTTTGGCCCGCAGGAAAAGAGTCCAACTCGGATCCCTGCCGAACCGCGCACAGCCGCGCACAAGCGGTAGTACCGCTCACAAGCGGTAGTACCGCTTGGGCGGTAGTACCGCTTCACACAAGCGGTAGTACCGCTCGGGCGGTAGTACCGCTTCACACAAGCGGTAGTACCGCTCGGGCGGTAGTACCGCTTCACACAAGCGGTAGTACCGCTTACGCGGCAGCAAAACTACTTTTGCACTTTCCAATACCTCGTGGGCTTTGTCCCTTTGGCTCATATAAAGTGTTGCTGCACCCGAACACTTCGGTAAACATCCGGAACCCCTTCCGGTGAATTCCGGAACCCTTCCGGAGACCAAAACACTATTATCACATATATCAATCTTTACCTCCGGACTATTCCGGAGATCTTCGTCATGTCCGGGATCTTATCCGAGACTCCGAACAACTTTCGGTCACCAACATAATAACTCAATTATACTAATCGTCACCAAACGTTAAGTGTGTAGACCCTGCGGGTTCGAGAACTATGTAGACATGACCGAGACACCTCTACGGCCAATAACCAATAGCGGGACCTGGATGCCCATATTGGCTCCTACATATTCTACGAAGATCTTTTATCGGTCGAACCTCTATGTCAAGGATTCAGTTAATCCCGTATGCTGTTCCCTTTGTTCTTCGGTATGTTACTTGCCCGAGATTCGATCGTCGGTATCACTATACCTAGTTCAATCTCGTTACCGGCAAGTCTCTTTACTCGTTCCGTAATACAAGATCTTGTGGCTAACACTTTAGTCACATTGCTTGCAAGGCTCATTGTGATGTTGTATTACCGAGTGGGCCCTGAGATACCTCTCCGTCATACGGAGTAACAAATCCCAGTCTTGATCCATGCCAACCCAACAGACACCCTCGGAGATACCTGTAGAGCACCTTTATAGTCACCAAGTTACGTTGCGACGTTTGATACACACAAGGTATTCCTCCGGTGTCAGTGAGTTGCATGATCTCATGGTCAAAGGAATAGATACTTGACATGTAGAAAACAATAGCAATAAACTGACACGATCAAATGCTACGTTCTTAGTTTGGGTCTTGTCCATCACATCATTCTCCTAATGATGTGATCCCGTTATCAAATGACATCTCATGTCAATGGCTAGGAAACCTTAACCATCTTTGATCAACGAGCTAGTCAACTAGAGGCTTACTAGGGACACAGTGTTGTCTATGTACCCACACATGTATTTGAGTTTCCAATCAATACAATTATAGCATGGATAATAAACGATTATCATGAACAAGGAAATATAATAATAACCAATTTATTATTGCCTCTAGGGCATATTTCCAACAGTAAGGATAGGGATGATCTTAAGAAATTGCTATGCAAATGGAAGGAAAAATCTTTGAATGCTAGAATGCAATATGATCCTAAGTTTGCTACTTCACCTATCTTTGTTACTGATAAGGATTATGAATTCTCTGTCGATCCTGAGTTAATAACTTTGGTTGAATCTGATCCTTTCCATGGCTATGAATCTGAAACTGTTGTGGCACATCTTACTAAATTGAATGATATAGCCACCCTATTCACTCATGAGGAAAAAATTCGTTATTACTATATTCTTAAGTTGTTTCCTTTCTCATTAAAGGCTGATGCAAAGATATGGTTTAATTCTCTATCTCCTGGTTGTATGCGTAGTCCCCAGGATATGATATATTACTTCTCTGAAAAATATTTTCCTGCCCATAAGAAACAAGCTGCTTTGCAGGAAATATTTAACTTTGTGCAAATTGAAGAAGAGATTCTCCCACAAGCTTGGGGAGGCTTCTACAATTACTTAATGTTTGCCTGATCATCCTCTTAAGAAAAACGAAATACTTGATATCTTTTATAATGGACTAACCGATGCTTCTAGGGACCACCTAGATAGTTGTGCTGGTTGTGTTTTTAGGGAACGAACTATTGAACAAGTTGAATTGCTATTGAATAATATATTGAGAAATTATAATGATTGGACTATTCCCGAACCACCTCCAAAGCCCACTCCGAAGAAAAGAGGTATTCTATTTCTCAGTCCTGAAGATATGCAAGAGGCAAAGAAATCTATGAAAGAAAAAGGTATTAAAGATGAAGACATTAAGAATGTACTACCTATTGAAGAGATACATGGTCTTGATAACCCGACATAGGTAGTAGAGGTAAATTCTCTTCGTAGATTTGATGAAGGTGATATCCCTTATAACAAGTCTGCTAGACAATGTTTGGATGAATTTGATAACTTTATTGTTAAACAAGAAAATTTCAATGCTTATGTTAGTAGACAATTGAAACATAATGCTTACATGCTTGATCGCTTAGGTGATTATACGAGTAGAACTATCAATGATCTTAAGCTTATTAGTAAACATGCTTCCATGGTAACTACTCAAGTAGAACAAGTACTTAAGGCACAAAATGATTTGCTTAATGAGATGAATGGTAAGAACAATGATCATTCTGTTAGAGTTGTGACTAGAGGTGGTAAAATGACTCAGGAACCTTTGTATCCTGAGGGCCAGCCAAAGAGAATTGAGCAAGATTCTCAGAGAATTAATACTGATGCACCTAGTCGTCCCAGTAATAAAAGGAAAAAGAATGACGATAGGACTTTGCATGCTGCTAGTGAACCTGTTATAGATACACATGAAAACCCAAATGATATTTCTATTTCTGATGCTCAGACACAATCTGGTAATGAACATGAGCCTAGTGATAATATTAATGATGATATTCATGTTGATGCTCAACCTAGTAATGATAATGATGTGGAGATTGAACCTGCTGTTGATCTTGATAACCCACAACCTAAGAATAAAAGATATGATAAAAGAGACTTTGTTGCTAGGAAGCATGGTAAAGAAAGAGATTCTTTGGTTCAGAAACCCATGCCCTTTCCTCCTAAGCCATCCAAGAAAAAGGATGATGAGGATTTTGAGCGCTTTGTTGAAATGCTTAGACCTGTCTTTTTGCGTATGCGCTTGACTGATATTCTGAAAATGTCTCCTTATATTATGTATATGAAAGATATTGTGACAAATAAAAGAAAGATACTGGAAGCTGAGATTTCCACCATGCTTGCTAATTATACCTTTAAGGGGGGAATACCAAAGAAACTAGGAGATCCCGGAGTACCTACTATACCATGCTCTATTAAAAGAAACTATGTTAAAACTGCTTTATGTGACCTTGGAGCTGGTGTTAGTGTTATGCCTTTCTCTTTGTATCATAGACTTGATTTGAATAAGTTGACACCTACTGAAATCTCTTTGCAAATGGCTAATAAATCAACTGCTTTACCCATTGGTATTTGTGAGGATGTGCCTGTCGTAGTTCCAAATGTTACTATCCTAACGGACTTAGTTATTCTTGATATTCCCGAGGACGACAGTATGTCGATCATCCTTGGTAGACCTTTTTTGAATACTGCAGGGGCTGTTATTGATTGCAACAAAGGCAATGTCACTTTTCATGTTAATGGTAATGAGCATACGATACACTTTCCGAAGAAACAACCTCAAGTTCATAGTATCAACTCCACTGAAAAAATTTCGACAATTATTATTGGAGATTTGGAATTCCCTCTCCCTACTGCCAAAAATAAATGTGATATACTTATTGTTGGGGACATGCATATCCCCATTGAGGTAACCTAGTGTTATTCGAAAATTCTCCGGTTCCGTGTCATTCGAAAAAGTTTGTCAATAAGACTTGATCAACCTTATTGATGGATTTTTTTTGATGAGCATGAGATGGATGAATTTAGGAGGCACAACCTTCTGTACCCAACTTTTACTTTCTATTATTTAGATTTAATAAAGTAAAAATGCTATTATTTTTCTGTTTTCTGATTTACCCGTGCAATAAAAAATGACCTGAAAATAAAAGTTCTCCAAATGCCCTGAAAATGTAGTATGATTTTTTCTGGAATATTTAAGAATTTCTGGCACTGAGAACACATCAGGGGGCTGCACCTGTGGGCCACAAGCCTACAGGGCGCGCCCTCCCCCTGGGCGCGCCCCCCTAGCTTGTGGGTCCCCCGTAGGCCCCCTCACTTATTCCAGCATCCATCCACTTAGTCTTCCTCTAGAAAAAATCCCACCATTGCTCAAACCGTGTTCTAGCTCATTTTGCTACCATTTTCGATCTCCTTGTGCAAAGCTCCATTTGCAAAACTATATTTTGGGATTGTTCTTCGGTATGTGACTCCTCCGATGGTCCAATTAGTTTTTGTTCTAGTGCTTTATATATTGCAAATTTTTGTTGCTGTGGTGACCTTGTTCTTGAGCTTGCATGTCAAATTTGTATGATCCCAAGTAGTTTTGATGCATGATATAGCCTCTAGGCACTTGTGGGAGTAGTTGCTATAAGTTTTGTTGAGTTTTGTTCACCTTTATTATGAGTCACTAAAAATTTCAGAAATTTTTCAGAGAAAGAAATGATGAGGAGATTGTTAAGAGGCTCTTCAAGCCAGGGCTCTAAAGAAGATGAAAACGAGGTGAAGAAGAAGTCCAAATAGAATCTTCCTCGCATCGCGGAGGTTCGGCCATGTGAATGGCCAAGTGATGCATTCTTGAGGGCGGCCGGAATTTATGAAGATTTCTATTATTTGGCAGAGAATGCAGGCATCACCGACTTCCTCAACGATAAGTGTGACCAATACCTCCTACTCACTAATATCTTCATGCAAAACTTTCATTTTTATCCTAGGAAGAATCCTCCCATGGTAGAGTCTTACTTATATGATGTGCCTAAGGAGATGAAACTTTACGATTTTTGCAAGGTTTGCAAAATACCTTATGAGGGCAGCATCAGTGAACCACGTCCTAGAGACATGGAGGACTTTATTGCCGCAACCACTGTGGGGGAAGAGAGAGGGGTGTCAAAGGCAAGAGCAGCTAGTTTACATATTCCTGTTCTACCCTATTATTCATTATTTGCGGGGAGATGTTTAGTTGGTCGTGGGGAGAGTCAAAGCCTTAGTGCTCCCGACCTCGCCATTCTACGCCACGCTTTACTTACTGATAGAACTTTTAGTCTGGGCGCTATTGTGGCCCAACGGTTGAACTTAAACCGTTCGAAGGGCCCCATATTCGGAGGTATCTATGCATCTCATCTAGCCAAACACTTTAAGATACCCATTAGGCTTGACGAGGAAGAGGAAATGCTGCTACCTACAAGATATTTAGACTATGACAGTATGGTAGCACATGATTTTATTAGGAAGGATAATGATAGGAGGCTGCTTTACAACTTAGTGTTTAGTCAGGGTACTTGTGAGATTATTGCTCTGCCTGCTTTTTCTTTGTTCGACATCCATTCAGGCAGGTACACTATTATGCCCGAGGACATCTACAGATACTGGGGTCTGTCGCAACCTCCAGCACTTGAGCCGGCACCAGCCCTTGATCCGTATCAGGAACCAGTTTTTCAGTGGGAGCCACAGGAGCTCGCCAACCAGTGGAACCCCCAGAACCCTCCGGAGTATCCAAGAGATGGTTATTTTCATCCATGGCACTAGACCAACTTAGGCCAAAAGCCTAAGCTTGGGGGAGTACGTATTTCTCGCCGACATTACATTCATGTTCACACACTCATCTTAGTAGTCGGTGCTTATACTTTTTCATTGTATCTTCCATGGTATTTTATTTCTTCTTTCCGCTTTCTTCTTGTGTGTTTAATTAACCTTGAGAAAAAAAATAGTTCTAGCTTTACCTTTTAGTTTGTTTAGTTTTTTCATTAAAAGAAAACCCAAAAAGATTTCTTGTTGTTCTTTTGCTTGTTGGGAGCTTTCCCGTGTAAATAGTTTTTCTCGTTCTTGTTTTGAAATTTCTTTTCTTTGGGCTGTAAGGAGAAGACCACGATGAAAATGTTGAGTGGCTCTCATATGCATTATTGTTTATCTAACAGAGAGCCCATATTACCTTGTCTTCTCCTTTGAGTTATTGTTTGCATATTCCAGCTTAGTCCAATGCACGTGCACTCTTATTATTATTCACACCGTTCGGTCGTGCAAGTGAAAGACAATAATGACGATATATGATGAAGTGATTGAGATGGAGAAAAGCTGGTATGAACTCGACCTATTTTGTTCTTGTAAATATGATTAGCTCATGGTTCTGGATTCAGCTCATTATGGACGAAACATGTTTTCAATGACAATTAGAGATTATAGTTACTCATGCCATGCTTAATTAGTTAGGAGTGTATAATAGTTTGTCTTGAGTGCCAACATGCATGTTAAAATGGCTGTGATGTAGTATGATAGGATGGTATCCTCCTCTGAATGATTCAAGTGGCTTGACTTGGCACATGTTCACGCATGTAGTCGAAACAAAATCAACATAGCCTCCACGATATTTATGTTCATGGTGATTTATATCCTACTCATGCTTGCATTCAATGTTGGTTAATCTCAATGCATGTTTATGACTGTTGTCGCTCCCTAGTTGGTCGCTTCCCAGTCTCTTGCTAGCCTTCACCTGTACTAAGTGGGAATACTGCTTGTGCATCCACTTCCTTAAACCCAAAGTTGTTCCATATGAGTCCACCATACCTACCTATATGCGGTATTTAGCTGCGGTTCCAAGTAAATTTGCATGTGCCAAACTCTAAACCTTCAAATAATATTCTGTTTTGTATGCCCGAATCGCTCATGTAGTGACTAGGGGCTGTCGGTATCTTCCATGCTAGGTGGGTTATTCTCACGATATGTGTTGATTCACTATCATTCACGAGAAAGTGGTTGGTATTCGGGATGCCCAGTTCCATGCTCAAAAATCAAATCAAATTATAATGAAACAAAACTCTTTTGCCTTTGTTTTGGACTCTAATTTGCATGATTTGAATGGAACTAACCCGGACTGATGCTGTTTTTAGCAGAATTGCCTTGGTGTTATTTTTGTGTGCAGAAATAAAAGTTCTTGGATTGACCTGACAATTTACGGAGAATATTTTTGGAATTAATAAAAAATACTGGCGAAAGAATCAACCGGAGGGGGTCCACCACCTGGGGGGCGCGCCCCCCTGTCTTGTGGGCCCCCTGGAGCTCCACCGACCTCAATTCCATCTCTATATATTCCTATTCATGGTGAAAAAAATCAGAGAGAAGAGTTCATTTTGGGCTCGCGTTTTATGATACGGAGCCGCCGCCACCTCCTGTTCTTCCTCGGGAGGGCAGATCTGGGGTCCGTTTTGGGCTCCGGAGAGGGGAAATCGACGCCGTCATCATCACCAACCATCCTTCATCACAAATTTCATGATGCTCTCCGCCATTCGTGAGCAATCCCATCGTAGGCTTGCTGGACGGTGATGGTTTGGATGAGATTGACTATGTAATCGAGTTAGTTTTGTTAGGGTTTGATCCCTAGTATCCACTATGTTCTGAGATTGATGTTGCTATGTTTTTGCTATGCTTAATGCTTGTCACTAGGGCCCGAGTGCCATGATTTCAGATCTGAACCTATTATGTTTTCATGAATATATATGTGTTCTTGATCCTATCTTGCAAGTTGTAGACACCTATTACGAGTTATGATCCGCATCCCCCAGGGTGACAATAACTGGGATTCTTTCCGGTGATTACCGTAGTTTGAGGAGTTCATGTATTCACTAAGTGCTAATGCTTTGGTCCGGTTCTCTATTTAAAGGAGGCCTTAATATCCCTTAGTTTCCATTAGGACCCCGCTGCCACGGGAGGGTAGGACAAAAGATGTCATGCAAGTTCTTTTCCATAAGCACGTATGACTATATATGGAATACATGCCTACATTACATTGATGAATTGGAGCTAGTTCTATGTCACCCTATGTTATAACCGTTGCATGATGAATGCCATCCGACATAATTATCCATCACTGAACCATTGCCTACGAGCTTTTCACATATTGATCTTTGCTAAGTTACTTTTCCGTTGCTACTGTTACAATCACTACAAAACTGCTACTGTCACGTTTGCCATCGTTACCGTTACTTCCATACAACTTTGCTACTAAATACTTTGCTGCAGATATTAAGTCTTTCAGGTGTGGTTGAATTGACAACTCAGCTGCTAATACTCGAGAATATTCTTTGGCTCCCCTTGTGTCAAATCAATAAATTTGGGTTGAATACTCTACCCTCGAAAACTGTTGCGATCCCCTATACTTGTGGGTTATCAGTAGACATGTCCTTCACATAGAAAACTTGCGCCACATCATTGGCTAGAACGAAGAGTTCGTCTGTGTACCCAAGATTGTTGTGATCCACTGTTGTCATTCCGTACTGCGGGTCTACCATTACCCCTCCTCCAGTCAGATTGACCCATTTGCACCGGAACAAAGGGACCTTCAAATCACCTCCATAGTCAAGTTCCCATATCTCCTCTTTGTAACCATAATATGTGTCCTTTTCCCTATTGGCGTTTGTTGCATCAAAGCGGACACCACTGTTTTGGTTGGTGCTCTTTTTATCTTGGGCGATCGTGTAAAATGTATTCCCATTTATCTCGTACCCTTGGAAAGTCAATATAGTCGAAGATGGTCTCTTGGCCAACAAGTACAAGTCATCTTCAACAATGTCGTCATTCATGAGATGTGTTTGCAACCAACCGCCGAAAGCCTCAATGGGTGTACGTTTAATCCAGGGGTCAGACTGCTCCGGGTTCTTGGAGCGTATAATATCCATGTGTTTCTCGATATACGGGGTCACCAAGGTAGAATTCTATAGAACTGTGTAGTGTGCTTGCGCCCAAGAATGCTCGTCCATACATATTATTGATTTTGGTCCAAGCGTGCCTTTTCCACGCAGTCTCCCCTCATGCTGCGATTGAGGAACAACAATCGTCTTAATGTCAGGAATAAAGTCAACACAAAACTCAATAACCTCCTCTGTTTCACGGCCCTTGGAGATGCTTCCTTCAGGCCTAGCATGGTTACGAACATATTTCTTTAAGACTCCCATGAAACTCTCAAAGGGGAACATATTGTGTAGAAATATAGGACCCAGAATGGCAATCTCTTCGACTAGGTGAACTAGGACGTGCGTCATAATATTGAAGAAGGATGGTGGGAACACCAACTCGAAACTGACAAGACATTGGACCAAATCATTCTGTAAGCTTGGTAGGATTTCCGGATTGATTACCTTCTGAGAAATTGCATTGAGGAATGAACATAGCTTCACAATGGCTAATCGAACATTTTCTGGTAGAAGCCCCCTCAACGCAACCGGAAGTAATTACATCATGATCACGTGGCAGTCATGAGACTTTAGGTTCTGGAATTTTTTCTCTGCCATATTTATTATTCCTTTTATATTCAACGAGAAGCCAGACGGGACCTTCATACCGAGCAGGCATTCAAAAAAAATTCCTTCTCTGCTTTGGTAAGAGCGTAGCTGGCAGGACCTTCATACTGCTTTGGATGCATGCCGTCTTTTGCGTTCATACGTTGCTGGTCCTGTCGTGCCTCCGGTGTATCTTTTGTCTTCCCATACACTCCCAGGAAGCCTAGCATGTTCACGCAAAGATTCTTCGGGACGTGCATCACGTCGATTGCAGAGAGGACCTCTAGGACTTTCCAATATTCTAGCTCCCAAAATATAGATTTCTTCTTCCACATGGGGGCGTGTCCGTCAGTGTCATTCGGCACAGATTGTCTGCCAAGACCCTTTCCAAAGATTACTTGTAAATCCTTGACCATATCAAGTATATCATCACCAGTACGGAGGATGGGCTTCTTCTGGTGATCTTCCTCACCTTTGAAATGCTTGCCTTTCTTTCTTAAGGCATGCTTGGTCGGAAGAAATCGACGATGTCCCAGGTACACATTCTTCTTGTAATTGTCCAAATATATACTTTGGGTATCATCTAAATAGTGAGTGCATCCGTTGTATCCCTTGTTTGTCTGTCCTGAAAGGTTACTAAGAGCAGGCCAATCATTGATGGTTACAAACAGCAATGCTCATAGGTCAAATTCCTGCTGTTTGTGCTCATCCCACACACGTACGCCTTCTTTATTCCACAGCTATAAAAGTTCATCAACTAATGGCCTTAGGTACACATCAATGTCATTGTCGGGTTGCTTAGCGCCTTGGATGGGCACTGGCATCATAATGAACTTCTGCTTCATGCACAACCAAGGAGGAAGGTTATAGATACATAGAGTCACAGGCCATGTGCTATGCTTGCTGCTCTGCTCCCCAAAAGGATTAATACCATCTGCACTTAAACCAAACCATACGTTCCTTGGGTCATCTGCAAAGTCTGGCCACTTTCTCTCGATTTTTCTCCACTGCGACCCATCAACGGGTACTCTCAACTTCCCGTCTTTCTTACAGTCTTCTTTGTGCCATCGCAACGACTTGGCATGCTCTTTGTTTTGGAACAAACGTTTCAACCATGGTATTATAGGAGCATACCAGATCACCTTGGCAGGAATCCTCTTCCTCAGGCGCTCGCCCTCAACATCATCACCAGGGTCATCGCGACTGATCTTATATCGCAATGCACCGCATACCGGGCATGCATTCAAATTCTCGTACTCGTCACCGCGGTAGAGGATGCAGTCATTAGGGCATGCATGTATCTTCTGCACCTCTAATCCGAGAGGGCAGACAACCTTCTTTGCTTCGTATGTACTGTCGGGCAATTCGTTGTCCTTTGGAAGCTTCTTCTTCATTATTTTCAGAAACTTTTCAAATACCTTGTCAGATAGACCATTCTCTGCCTTCCATTGCAGCAATTCCAGTGTGGTACCAAGCTTTGTGTTGTCATCTTCGCAATTTGGATACAACCTTTTTTTGTGATCCTCTAACATGCGCTGCAACTTCAACTTCTCCTTTTCACTTTCGCAGTTTCTCTTTGCATCAGCAATGGCCCGACCAAGATCATCAGCGGGCTCATCTGATGCCTCATCTTCTTCTTCTTCATTCTCTTCCCCCATTGTTGTACCATCATATTCAAGAAACCCAAGATAGTTGTCATCATCCTCTTCTTCTTCATTCTCTTCCATTAGAACCACTCGTTCTCCGTGCTTGGTCCAACAATTATAGCCGGACATGAAATCGGACGTAAAAAGGTGGACGTGAATTTGTTTTGCACTAGAGTAAGTCTTATCATTCTTACACACACCACATGGACAACACATAAAACCATCCCGCTTGTTTGCCTCAGCCGCACGCAGAAAACTATGGACGCCATTAATGAACTAGGGAGAGCGTCGTTCATCGTACATCCATTGCTGGTTCATCTTCATTACACAACACGGAAAAGACCAGATTAATACAAGTTCATACACACTTATTGTCATAAAACAACATACAACTATCTAGCTAAAACATTTAAATGCAACAACAAATGCGATCAAAATCTCAACTAAGGTAACAATTGATCCAATAGCATAATGATACCAAGCCTCTTTATTAATGGCATATTTTCTAATCTTTCTAATCTTCAAGCGCATTAGATCCATCTTGATCTTGTGATCATCGACGACATAGGCGACGTACAACTCCAATTTCATCTTCTCTTCTTCAACTCTTTTCAATTTTCCTTTCAAATCGTCGTTTTCTTTTTCAACTAAATTTAACTTCTCGACAATAGGGTCGGTTGGAATTTCTGGTTCAACTACCTCCTAGATAAAAATATCTATGTCAACTTGATGGGCAAAATTGTCATTAACATGAAATGCAACAAATAGTTATAAAAGAGAATATACCACATCTGAATCGTAAACCGGACGAGGGCCGACGGGCACGGATATCATAACCATGGCACTATATATAACAATAATCATACAAGTAAGAAAATTATGCAAGTAACTATCTAAATCGTAGAAATACGAATTTTTTATAAAAAGGATAAGAACACAAGAATAGGCTCACCAAGGTGGTACCGGCGACGGGACGGTGCGGGCGATCGACGATGGTTAGGACGGGGACGGGAAGGCACACTAAGTAAACCACACCTACACATATGCAAACTAAGAAGTTAATTTGAGCTCAAATTGCATATAAATCAAAAAAACTACCACATAATTACACCTAAACTAAAACCCACAAATCACTATACTTATAAAGCATTGCATGAGCTGATCTAGCAATAAGAGATGAAAGGACAAATATGCTAACCTTTGTGGACACTTGGATGGATTGGGGTGCTTCAAATCTTGACAAATCTTGGCAAAAATGGAGGGATGAGCTCGAGCTAGGGAAGAACAGAGAATGGAGAGGATGAGCTCAGGCTGGAAGAACCAACTATATATAGGGGTACATTTAGTCCCGGTTGGTTACACCAACCGGGACTAGAGGTCCATCTCTAGTCCCGGTTGGTGTTACCAACTGGGACCAAAGGGTCTCATGGGGGCCCCACCCTCACACAACCCTGCCACCACCCCTTTAGTCTCGGTTTGTAACACCAACCGGGACTATAGGGTCCTCATGAACTGGGACTAATGCCTACCCTCAAGAACCGGGACTAGTGGCTGCATTAGTCCCGGTCCAATAGCCAACCGGGACTAATGCTTCGGACCAAAGACCGGTTTTCTACTAGTGAACATGGGTGGCAGTGTACTAATCATTGTAGCAAGAGACATGGTTGATGGCGCAAGGATAGAGAGGTCCATCAATCCATCCATCCATGTGACTGCCCTGCCCTGCCTCACTGATTGAACAAGAAGAAGAAAGAAGAAGTTTACAGTAAAAGAGCAGAGATGAGTGAGTGAATGAGATGGTGCAGAAGCAGACACTAGTTGACTCTGTAAATATGGTTCTGCTTGATGTTATATGGCAGATATGTTCTGTAAATATGGTTCTGCTTGATGTTCTTGTTTCTGTAAATATGGTCCATTTATAGTAGATATGGTTAATTTATCAAATATGGTTCTAGTTGTGGTTCATTTATCATGTAGCAAAATGTAGCAAATGGGCAGATATGGTTCTGATATCTAGCTATGAGTCTTTGATTATTTTATTCTAGGAATATTAGGCCAGGTTCTTACACAGTTGATAATTCATTTGTGGTGTTCATTGTGATGTTTATTTGTTGCTTTGTGACGTTGGGGACAGTATCTGACCTCCATCAAGATATAATATGTCTTCCTTTACTGCTCAATGGTTTTCTTAATTTGTACAAATCCTCTGCACTGTATTTGTATCCAACTGTGTAAGCTTGTAATACATGTAAGCATGAAATTTGCATACTCACCATGATTTATTGCTACTATCTTGCTTAAATAAGAACTTCAAGTTCTTTCTTTATGTGGATGTTGCAATAACCTGCCACTAGTTGTTAGGTTGTTGTAGATAGTTGTTTTGTGTTATCCACCTTGATGTAGTATAATTCATCAGCCCTGTATATTCACCTTATTTTGTGTTACATCGCTACTTGATGTCTACTACGCAACCTTCTTCTTGTAGACTTGTGTTGGGCCTCCAAGCGCATAGTTTTGTAGGACAGTAGCAAATTTCCCTCAAGTGGAGGACCTAAGGTTTATCAATCCGTGGTAGGTGTAGGATGAAGATGGTCTCTCTCAAACAACCCTGCAACCAAATAACAAGGAGTCTCTTGTATCCCCAACACACCCAATAAAATGGTAAATAGTATAGGTGCACTAGTTCGGCGAAGAGATGGTGATACAAGTGTAATATGGATGGTAGATATAGGTTTTTGTAATCTGAAAATATAAAAACAGCAAGGTAACTAATGATAAAAGTGAGCAAAAATGGTATTGCAATGCTTGGAAACAAGGCCTAGGGTTCATACTTTTACTAATGCAAGTTCTATCAACAATACTGACATAGTTGAATCATATGTAAATCCCTCTCATACGTCAAAGAGTTCACTCCAAAGTCACAAATAGCGGAGAACAAATGAAGAAATTATTGTAGGGTACGAAACCACCTCAAAGTTATCTTTTCCGATCAATCGTATGAGCTATCCCTATAAGTGTCACGAACAGCCCTAGAGTTCGTACTAAAATAACACCTTAAGATACACATCAACCAAAACCCTAATGTCACCTAGATACTCCAATGTCACCACGAGTACCCATGGGCTTGATTATACGATATGCATCACACAATTTCAGATTCATTCTGTTCAATCCAACACAAAGAACTTCAAAGACTGCCCCAAAGTTTCTACTGGAGAGTCAAGACAAAAACATGTGCCAACCCCTATGCATAGATTCTCAAGGTCACGGAACCCGCAAGTTGATCACCAAAACATACATCAAGTGGATCAATAGAACATACCATTGTCACCATGGATATCCCATCGCAAGACATACATCAAGTGTTCTCAAATCCTTTAAAGACTCAATCCGATAAGAAAACTTCAAAGGGAAAACTCAATTCATCACAAGAAGATAGAAAGTGGAAAACTCCATATGATTCATCTATATCAATAAAGCTCGCGATACATCAAGATCATGCCATCTCAAGAACACGAGAGAGAGAGAGATCAAACACATAGCTACTGGTACATACCCTCAGCCCCGAGGGTGAACTACTCCCTCCTCGTCATGGAGACCGCCGGGATGATGAAGATGGCCTCCGGTGATGGTTTCCCCCTCCGACAGGGTGCCGGAACGGGCTCCCGATTGGTTTTTCGTGGCTACAGAGGCTTGCGGCAGCGGAACTCCCGATCTAGGTTTCTTTCTGGGGGTTACGGGATTTATAGGAGTGCTTGGCGTTGGAATCAAGTCAGGGGGACTCCCAAGGGGCCCACAAGCCAAGGGGCGCACCCTAGGGGGGGCCCTAGGCTTGTGGCTGCCTCGGGACTCCTCTCCGGTATATTTTTGCTCCAGTATTTTTTATATTTTCCAAAAATATTCTCCGTAAATTTTCATCCGAGTCCGAGAAAATTTATTTCTGCACAAAAAACG
This sequence comes from Elymus sibiricus, assembly GCA_039707655.1. Lineage (NCBI taxonomy): Eukaryota > Viridiplantae > Streptophyta > Magnoliopsida > Poales > Poaceae > Elymus > Elymus sibiricus. The sequence continues at coordinate 564,552,099 of CM077665.1, read as the reverse complement.
ACATCATGGTAGTTCTGTTGAAAACAACATCATTCCGGGTTAGTTCTAATAAAATCATATAAAATTATTGTAAACATGGCATGAATACTTCATAAATTATAGATACGTTGGAGACGTATCAGCATCCCCAAGCTTAATTCATGCTCGTCCTCGAGTAGGTAAATGATAAAATAAATAATTTATGAAGTGTGAATGCTAGCAAGTGCACAAGTTTGATCAATGATAATTCCAATCACTTTTTCTAGCATCAATATAAACCATAAACAGTAGCTCATCTCATAAAAATTCTCATGATCAAGTAACAAGCTATTCACATGTTGAAGTATAGACCAGAAAGTTTCTTGAAAACTAACAAACCATATTCCTAGTCATCAAACAATTGCAATTCATCTTATTTTTAGAAAGGGTCTATGTAAGAGCTTCGATTTAGCAAATTCCACATACTCAACTATCATATAGTCTTCCATGATTATTGACACTCAAAGCATATTTTTAGAACAAATAGAATCCATCGAACACAGAGAAAGATATGGGCTTAATGTTTCGCCTCCCAACTTATTTATCATATAGATAATTGTCAACAATAATAATTCATGATCAAATATATTTGTTTGGATATATATGTCTAGATCATTCCCCAACACATTACGCTTGCCAAGAGAAAAAGGCGAAATATAGGAAGTGGTGAAGATCACCATGACTCTTGCATAAAGGTAAGTACTAGAAAGTAAAAGTAGGCCCTTCGTAGAGGGAAGCATTGATTTGCAAAGGTGCCAGAGCTCGAGCTTTTTAAACAGAGATAATAATTTTGAGAGGTATGCTTTCATTATCAACATAACAACCGAGAGATCTCGGTATCTTCCATGCTAGATACATTATAGGCGGTTCCCAAACAGAATGGTAAAGTTTTTACTCCCCCTCCACCAATCAATCACACTCCACGGCGAGCCAAATCCACGGGTACCGTCCATACAAACTACAATCCTGGGGGAGTTTTGTTTCATTATGTTTTGTTTTGATTTTTGAGCATGGAACTGGGCATCCCGAATACCAGCCACTTTCTCGTGAATGATAGTGAATCAACACATATTGCGAGAATAACCCACCTAGCATGGAAGATACTGACAGCCCCTAGTCACTATATGAGCGATTCGGGCATACAAAACAGAATATTATTTGAAGGTTTAGAGTTTGGCACATGCAAATTTACTTGGAACGGTTGGTAAATACCGCATATAGGTAGGTATGGTGGACTCATATGGAACAACTTTGGGTCTAAGGGTGTTTGGATGCACAAGTAGTATTTCTACTTGGTGCAGAAGTTTTGACTAGTATGAGGTGGAAGCAAGTACCACATGTTGGAGGATCCATAACAATATAACTTCTGTGCAAATATACCCAACCATAACTCATTACGTTGTCTTCCTTGTCAAATTTTAACTAATTTTCTCGAGTTTGAAAATAATTAAAGATCTCACAATCATAGAAGATGTCCAAGATAGTATATTTATATGTGGAATCTCTCTTCCTTCAATATTCTTTCATGAATTGTTCAAGTGACCAATGCGGTGTTTGCTAACTTTCAATAAATTTTACCACCTATACTTATTATGTGTGAAGTCATTACTCCCCATGGGATAAGTATATGAAGCATATTTAATTTCATATTTATGATATTCAATTCATTCAACCATTTACTCATAGGATATAAGTGAAGCACAAGAGTAAACATCAAACTACTCTCAAAATATATAACTGAAGATCAATGAGTAGGTAAACAATCAAGTAGCTATGTGAGGACTCTCTCTCTCAATAAAGGTTTTCACATCTGAGTATTTTATTCAAAATCAAGCAAAAGAAAAATAGCACTTCAAGAATAGCACGCATCATGTGAACGAATAGAAATTTAGGCTCAACATAGGCTAACCGATAATTGTTGATGAAGAGAGGTGGGATGCGTAGCATCCCCAAGCTTAGATGCTTGAGACTTCTTGAAATATTAACTTGGGGTGCCTTGGGCATCCCCAAGCTTGATCTTTAGTATCTCGTTCAATCCTCTCATATCATGGTTTCACCTATTCTCAAAAACATCTTCCACACAAAACTTGAAAAGAACTCGCGAGATAGGTTAGTACACATAATAATAAATCAACTCTTTATGTACTGCCAAGACAAGTTGCACAATAATTTTCAAACATCATCTACTTTTTACTATCATCTCCACAATTTATATCCACCAATATAGGCTATGGAAACTATAGGACAAGCAGATAACAAAACTATGACAGCAATCTGTCCAAACAGAACAGTCTGTAGAAATTTATGAAAACAGTGTACTTATGTAACTCAAAAAATTATGAAAATTTAGTACATGCTAAATAATTTATATGAAAATACTGTGTAAAATTTTCAGAAACTTTCCACGTTCCAGTAAAATATGAAAATTTAAACACTACAGCAAAATTTTCTGTTTTTACACAGCATACATCAAACATGCAATGCAAGCATCCTAAAGGCAATTCTTGGAACTTTTTATTGAAAAACAAGATTATAAATAACACCTAACAGAGAACAACAAAATAAAATGACTCTCCAAGAAAAACTCATATTATGTGACGAATAAAAATATAGCTCCAAGTAAGATATACCGATAGTGTTGAAGACGAAAGAGGGGATCCCCAAGCTTAGGCGCTTGAGTATTCCTTGGATATTATCTTGGGGGTGCCTTGGGCATCCCCAATATTAGGTTCTTGTCACTCCTTATTCTCCTCATATCGGTGTCTCACCCAAAACGTGAAAACTTCAATCACATAAAACTTAACGGAACTTCGTGAGATGAGTTAGTATAATAAAGGTAGATCATTCACTTAGGTACTGTCAAGACAAGATTCATAATTGTTCCCACATGATACCTACTGTATTCTATCATTCCCATAATTTATATCAATAAATATAAGCTATGGAAACAGTAAAACATGCAAACTATGCATGCAAAATAGAATCTGTCAAAAACAGAATAGTCTGTGAAGATCTGTAGTGTAACCATACCTCCCTGTCTCTAAAAATTCTGAACAATTAGGAAAACCTGAAGAATTTGTATATAAATCATGTGTAAAAAATTCAGATCAAAAGCGCGTTCCAGTGAATTTACAAAATTCCTGGACTGAGAGCAAAAGTTTCTGTTTTTGCACAGAATCAAGTCAACTTTCATCCACACTATCCCAAAGGATTTACTTGGCACTTTATTGAAATAAAAGACACAAAATATGATTACTACATTAGCTTAATCATGTGAACACACAAAAACATAAAGGAAAAGTGTTGGGTTGTCTCCCAACAAGCGCTTTTCTTTAATGCCTTTTAGCTAGGCAAGATGATTTCAATGATGCTCACATAAAAGATAAGAATTGAAACACAAAGAGAGCATCATGAAGCATATGGCTAGCACATTTAAGCCTAACCCACTTCCTATGCATAGGGATTTTGTGAGCAAACAATTTATGGGAGCAAGAATCAACTAGCATAGGAAGGCAAAACAAGCATAACTTCAAAACTTTGAACACATAGAGAGGAAACTTGATATTATTGCAATTCCTACAAGCATATGTTCCTCCCTCATAATAATTTTCAGTAGCATCATGAAGGAATTTCACAACATAACTAGCACATAAAGCATTATCTTCATGATCTACAAGCATAGAAAATGTGTCACTCCCCATTAAGCAATTTTCTTCTCATCAATAGTAGTGGGAGCAAACTCAACAAAATAACTATCATGAGATACTTGATTGACATAACCACTTTGAATATTAAAATCATGATAACAAGTTTCATGGTTACTATCACTCTTTATAGCATACATGTCATCACAATAATCATCATAGATAGGAGGCATGTCATCATCATAATAGTTTTGCTCATCAAAACTTAGGACACTAAAAATATCATCTTCATAAAACATAGCATCCCCAAGCTTGTGGGTTTGCATATCATTAGCATCATGGATATTCAGAGAATTCATACTAGCAATATTGCAATCATGCTCATCATTCAAGGAATTTTCATTAAGTATTTTCATAAATTCTTCCTCTACCAATTGAGCACAATTTTCCAAATCATCATTTTCACGAAAGACATTAAAAAGACGAACCAATTGATGCAACCTAAACTCCATTTTTTTGTAGTTTTCTTTTATAAAACCAAACTAGTGAAAAACATGAAACTAAAAGATTTAATTGCAAGATCTAAAGATATACCTTCAAGCACTCACCTCCCCGGCAACGGCGCCAAAAAAGAGCTTGATGTCTACGACGCAACCTTCTTCTTGTAGACTCGTGTTGGGCCTCCAAGCGCAGAGTTTTGCAGGACTGTAGCAAATTTCCCTCAAGTGGATGAGCTGAGGTTTATCAATCCATCGGAGGTGTAGGATGAAGATGGTCTCTCTCAAACAACCCTGCAACCAAATAACAAAGAGTCTCTTGTGTCCCCAACACACCCAATACAATGGTAAATTGTATAGGTGCACTAGTTCGGCGAAGAGATGGTGATACAAGTGTAATATAGATGCTAGATATAGATTTTTATAATCTGAAAATATAAAAACAGCAAGGTGACTAATGATAAAAGTGAGCAAAAACGGTATTGCAATGCTTGGAAACAAGGCCTAGGGTTCATACTTTCACTAATGCAAGTTCTCTCAACAATACTGACATAGTTGAATCATATGTAAATCCCTCTCGTGCGTCAAAGAGTTCACTCCAAAGTCACAAATGGCGGAAAACAAACGAAGAAATTATTGTAGGGTACGAAACCACCTCAAAGATATTTTTTCCGATCAATCGTATGAGCTATCCCTATAAGTGTCACGAACAGCCTAGAGTTCGTACTAAAATAACACCTTAAGATACACATCAACCAAAACCCTAATGTCACCTAGATACTCCAATGTCACCACGAGTACCCATGGGCTTGATTATACGATATGCATCACACAATTTCAGATTCATCATGTTCAATCCAACACAAAGAACTTCAAAGAGTGCCCCAAAGTTTCTACCGGACAGTCAAGACGAAAACAAGTGCCAACCCCTATGCATAGATTCCCAAGGTCACGGAACCCGCAAGTTGATCACCAAAACATACATCAAGTGGATCAATAGAACATCCCATTGTCCCCACGGATATCCCATCGCAAGACATACATCAAGTGTTCTCAAATCCTTTAAAGACTCAATCCGATAAGAAAACTTCAAAGGGAAAACTCAATTCATCACAAGAAGATAGAGAGGGGAAAACTCCATATGATTCATCTATATCAATAAAGCTCGCGATACATCAAGATCGTGCCATCTCAAGAACACGAGAGAGAGAGAGATCAAACACATAGCTACTGGTACATACCCTCAGCCCTGAGGGTGAACTACTCCCTCCTCGTCATGGAGACCGCCGGGATGATGAAGATGGCTTCCGGTGATGGTTTCCCCCTCCGGCATGGTGCCGGAACGGGCTCCCAATAGGTTTTTCATGGCTACAGAGGCTTGCGGCGGCGGAACTCCCGATCTAGGTTTCTTTCCGGGGGTTACGGGATTTATAGGAGTGCTTGGCGTTGGAATCAAGTCAGGGGGACTTGCGAGGGACCCACAAGCCAGGGGGGCGCGCCCTAGGGGGGGGGCGCCCCCTAGGCTTGTGGCTGCCTCGGGACTCCTCTCCGGTATATTTTTGCTCCAGTATTTTTTATATTTTCCAAAAATATTCTCCGTAAATTTTCAGCCCATTCCAAGAAGTTTTATTTCTGCACAAAAAACGACATCATGGTAGTTCTGCTGAAAATAGCGTCAGTCCGGGTTAGTTCTAATAAAATCATACCAAAATCATATAAAATTATTGTAAACATGGCATGAATACTTCATAAATTATAGATACGTTGGAGACGTATCACTACTTTTCAGAGAGGGGGGAGGCCGCCATCGCCAAGTGAGATGGTAGGTTTCGAGTTCTTCGAGATCATAATTGAGAAAACCTGACAAGTTTGCGAAGATGCTCGACGGCCGTGAGCCCCACAAATTGAAGCTGCGGGAGGCCGGCAGTGGGCGTCGCAGGCTGTGGGACGTGGTGTTGAAGTTCGACGCCGACGGCCACATGTACCTAGGGTGCGGCTGGGAGCAGTTCGCCCCCGCCCATGACCTGCGGCTCGGGCACTTCCTTGACTTCAGCTACGACGGCGACGGCGTGCTCACCGTGAAGGTGTTCAACAGCACCATGTGCCGCAGGCACTACCAGCACGACGACGATGCAAGTACGCTCTGCCTCTTCTTCCTCTCCTTTCTCTCCTTTTGGCTTTGTCTCACGCCGATTGTTAAAAAAAACTATGTTGCATTTGGCCAGGCAATGGGAGCAGCAGCGACTATTGATGGTGTCCTGGACTAGGGGGTACTCACCACGTCGTCTCCCGACCAGTGGGTCGGGCCGAGGACCCCTAGGGAGATTCACTAATGGTCCACTTTCGGCAGCCCATGATACATACAAGGGAGATTCCACAAGACTTGGCGCACAAGACAAAGACTCCTCTAAACCCTAAGCCAACGGTGCATTTTTTAAACCGAGGCCAGGCTAGTAAATAGACAATCTCATATTCATTACAACAATCTCGTGGTAGATACTTGTACTATATACTATACCTCATATGAATACAATGAAGAGCAGGAAGTAGGGTATTATCTCTTCGAGAGAGTCCGAACCTGGGTAAAATCATGTGTCCATGGTACCATCGATTCAAGACGCCTAGCTTAGGATCCCTACCGCGAGGTATGCCGGATTCAGAACCGACATTGGTGCTTTCATTGAGAGCCTGCTAGGTGTCGTCGCGGATCGAAGAGGTAAATCAGGTGTTATGATTTCAATTCAATTTATTCAGTCTTCATCAGATTTCTTTTGCAATTATTGTTTGTAGTCTTGTGTCATCTTGTTCGTAGACTGATTGTGATCTCGAGCGTTGCCGGGCGATCCGAATATAATAGGCGAGCCGAGGCCTCCGCCAGGTATGCATGCGTTAAGCAGGGGCCGACCCTGCCTCTCTGGAGATCAGGTAGCGGTGGTACCTTACAAGAAGTCAAATGAAAGCACCAATGTCGGTTCCGAGATGAAGCGGCGGCCTCGAACAAGTCACCAGTTTAATCTAAACATGGAACAGTCCACTAAATACTACTAGTTGTGGCACATCAATTGGTGTTTGATGGATGCAAGCGTGCTAGTCTAATCTAGCTACCCCTCACGCTGAAAACTCTAGAGCACTTAGGTGTTGTTTCTTTTACTCCTCGAGCTGCATCTGGAATAAGTCAAATCAAGATGAAGAAAAAGTGTCCGGCTGACAAATCCGAGCTCTGCTGTTGCGACTCCCACGCGCCGTGAAGGTGTTGAGGAAGCCGACACACGTATGGCAGGCCGTGGAAGGTCAACATAAAACAAATTCCATCGAGAGGCGCTTCAGCCGAGGAATCGAGCCGGAGTATTTTGACGCAGCAGCGCGTAAGGCCGACCATAGCTGATAGGCGGCAATCCAGGGAGCTCTTCCTTTTCTCTTTTTTATTATTTATTTTCCTTTCTTTATTGGAAGCCTAGGCGACGTTGCTCGTCCACTAGCAGTGTTGTGCATGCCTAGATCTAAAAGGTATTGCTAATCTATCTAACTACTAATTTTGCAGTATGGTATTCTAAATTTGGTCACTGAATTGTAGTAATTCAGGTACTACTACTTCACGTATAGACCAAAACTGAGTCTGTTCTTGGTAATAGTTCATACCAGTTCGTACAAACTGCTTCTTTTTTGCTTCGGTCTGCTACGGTCATCGCCGTGAAATAGGTTTAATATTTCCTAACTATTCGTTTAGCACGTAAAATTATTATTACACATAGAGTTTTTCATTTTTTGTTGCTTTGTACTGCATTATTTTTGCAGAGATATTATATAGACGCTTGTACATGGTGTCCGCTTCAATATGGCCGACTTCTCGTTGGCCAAATCCTTGTCTGCCGCCTAGCGGATGTTAAATATCACTCGTGACTGAGTCATGTTAGTACCTCGGTTAGCCGACCTGCGTGTTGGAACTTCCTAAAACCGACCTTGTCGTCCGGGCCACATCTTCTTAATTTACTTTGCGTATGTTCATTATGCAAAGAATTTATTATTATTATTATTACTTTTGGACTTGAACTATTTTGTTTGCACAGGTAATCAGCTTTGACAGTCCACGCCGTCACCTCGGCGTGCAGACGTCGTCATCCGCTCGTGTTGCCAAGTTGTATTACCACTCTTGCATGCTGCCCTGTGTCGGTATTGCCTCGACGCGTGCCCCTATGCTGGCATCTCGGCGTTGCCACTCCGTTGAGTCAACCTCGGCGCCCAGGCCATGTTTCTTCAAATATTCATTTCACTTAAATAACTAAGTAGAAGAATTATTTTTTATCTTCGTTTGTTATTACTTTTGGCTTGCACATACTTATGTGCGCAGGTAATTGACTTTGACTATGTAACTAGGTCACCTCGGCGCACGACGACGTCGTCCCGCCTCTATCGACCAAATTATGTCATCACCTTGGTGTGCTGCCTTTCATTGGGTTGGCAACGTCATCCTGCCACTACTAGAAAAAAGGCTGTTAGTGGCGCACCTATTTTGGCTATTAATGGCGCACTATAGGTGCGCCACTATTATCACGCCATTAGTAACAAATAGTAATGGCGCACCTCTGGTGCGCCATTAGTAATCCAAATACTAGTAGCGCACCATGTGGTGCGCCATTACTATTGCTACAGGTGCGCCACTGGTAACTTTTTTTTATTGATTTTTTTGATTTTTTTTTTTACATTTGAAGGCGGGGTAATGGCGCACCATGCACTGGTGCGCCATTGCTAACTTTATTTTGAATTCTAGATCCGGATCTGGCATGATTTTTTTTTGCGATTTTTTTTGTGATATTTTTTCAAATTTCGTTCTGCTACGTTCTTTGTGCCGGGGAGCTCCACATGTGGCCGGAGAGGAGGTCGCCGGAGAGGAGGGAGGAGAGACCATGAGGAGGAGAGGAGGGAGGAGGAGGTCGCCGGAGAGGAGCTCGCCTAGGTCGCCGGAGAGGAGGAGGAGGTCGCCGGAGAGGACCGGAGAGGAGGAGGAGGAGGTCACCTAGGTCGCCGGAGAGGAGGAGGAGGAGGTCACGTAGGTCGCCGGAGAGGAGGAGGTCACGTAGGTCGCCGGAGAGGAGGAGGAGGAGGTGGTCGCCGGAGAGCACCGTGAGGAGGTCGCCGGAGAGGAGGAGGAGGAGGTCACGTAGGTCGCCGGAGAGGAGGAGGTCACGTAGGTCGCCGGAGAGGAGGAGGAGGAGGTGGTCGCCGGAGAGCACCGTGAGGAGGTCGCCGGAGAGGAGGAGGGGAGTATGGTGGAGGAGAGGAGGAGATGGAGTGGAGGAGAGGAGGAGAGGAGGAGAAGAATGAAGAGTTAAGGAGGAGAAGGAGGCCGACCGGGTTTATATATGGCTTAGCAGTGGCGCACCTTGTACTGGTGCGCCATTGCTAACCCTTTTTTTATTTTTTTGAATTTTTTTGAATTTTGAAGGCGGGAAAATAGTAATGGCGCACCTAGGTGTGGTGCGCCATTGCTATGTACCTTAGTAATGGCGCACCTAGGTGTGGTGCGCCATTGCTATGGTACATAGCAGTGGTGCACCTAGGTGTGGTGCGCCATTACTATTTATAATTTTTTTTGAATTTTGAAGGCGGGAAAATAGTAGTGGCGCACTATGCACTGGTGCGCCATTGCTAACTTTTTTTATTTTTTTTATTTTTTTGCCTCCAGATCTTAAAAGCATCGTAACTTTTTTCTGTGGGGTTTTTGAGGATTCTAAAAAATCGATAACGGGCAAAGCCCCTTGAATTCGGATGTAACTTTTCGAGTAGATGCTTTTTCATATAAAAACGTTTTCATCGGAGGTCGTATGCAAAAGTTATGGCCATTTTACCGAAACATGGCGGCCTTTTGCAAAAAAATTCGAAATTCATGTTTGTTAATTTTCCTAACATCTAGAACACATAACACATGGGCATCTCGAAGGATTTTTAAATTTGAATCTTTTATCATTTTCTTTTATTTTTTTTAAACTGAAAAGGCAATCCGCGGGGGGGGGGGTGTGTGTTGTGGGGTGTGTGTTTGTGTGTGTGAGACATTAGTAATGGCGCACCCTCCCTGGTGCGCCATTGCTAACCTTAGCAATGGCGCACCAGGGCGGGTGCGCCATTACTAACCTCACACACACGCAGGCACATACCCCCCACCAGACATAGCAATGGCGCACCACACCAAGGTGCGCCATTACTATGTAGCATAGCAGTGGCGCACCTAGGTGTGGTGCGCCATTGCTATGTCTGGTGGGGGTGGGGGGATGGACAAAAAAATAGCAATGGCGCACTGCTCAGGTGGTGCGCCACTACTAAAAAAATAACAATGGCGCACCTGTTTCTGGTGCGCCATTGCTATATAGCAGTGGCGCACCACCACCATGGTGCGCCACTAATAGGGATATTGGCTATAACCATTTTTCTAGTAGTGTGCCAACCTACTACGAGACCTGGGCTGGACCGGGGCCTTCGCCATCACTTCATCGACTTACTTTGTTACCTCGGCTGGACTGGGGGATTCGCCTCAACGCACCGCCAGTGTTGTGTCGTCACTTCATCAAATCGAGCTCTTCGCCCGGCCACCTCGGGACCGGCTTGGGTGCTAGGACCTCGCCCCGCCGCAAGCTCGGACAATGTCATCAACACCGAGCACAATGACCCGCTAAGTCGCTTTCATGCTCAACTTTTTTCAATTTTTAATTTATGTGCGGTTCAACCAAACATTATATTTGTGTCAAACAAAAAAGTTGTTTGTTAAAAACTTCGATTGTTAAAAACGTTATTTGTTAAAAAATACTTTTCTTACCCAAGTTAACCGGGGACTCTTAAATTTATATGACCGTTTTATAATAAATGTTTTCTTCTTAGTCGTTGCAAAGTCTTTTTCTGCTACTCCTTTTTCGACTTCAGTGTTTGGTCAATAGCCGAATAGCTTGGTTTTTCTCCAGAGCCGCTCAAGTTTAGTTGCTAAACTGGCCTCAGAAACATTCCGCCTTCGGGAAGGGAGGCTGAAGCCAAAGGCTGACCCGCTTGAAATCTAGAAATCAGATATGTCATGTTAAAGAACGACGGAAGCACAACTTGATTTTAAGACCATTTTCGGTTTGTCACAAAAAAAACTTGATTCGATTTAGACATAAAGTTTTTTATGTGAACTTTTTCTTGTTTTTTCCGAGCGTAACTCTTGCAGTACAACGCCAGATGCCTTTAAAGCATCCGCAATATTAACGGGGGGTTGCGGCTAGATCCGAACCCACCAAAAGCAGAGGTACTCCATGCAGTCCTCGGTAAAACATTCTCGGATATTGCTTTATTTGCACCAGTTTCGAATTGTGTCTTCCGTCAATAGTTGGATTGCCCGGCTCCTATGATTGCCTCCTACATTTCGCTTTGTTCGGCTAGGTGTGCAAAGGGAGAACCACTGCCATTGTACTTCCAATTTAATTGGTCAAGTACCTCAGTGGAGAAAGCCGAAAACTGACTGCCACAATGAGCGCAAACTGGTCAGCGATCCAATGACTCTTTCAAACTATAGACCGATAGAGGTTACCCCGGTGGCATTTCATATAATTGGCCAAAGTGTTAATGGATTGACCTCGGCTGACGCCGAACACTAACCGGGGGCTAGCAACTGGCCTCCCAAACTTTAAGCTCCTATGACTAAGTGAAAGTTATGAAGCCTAAATATCTGATTGCCTCGTTTCCGCTAATACAACCGCCTCCGGGCACCGAGACGTCGGCTAAGGGTTGTCTTGTTACTGCGGAAACACCCTGTGTAGCATATACAAAGGGGTAGAAGCCGACGATGGGCCACTCTCAAATGGTAAACGGTCACAAAGGAGTCAAAATAGCATATAGCATAAAAGCATCTGTATTCAATATGTGAGTGCTGCCTTCCGTAATCATCGTTATAAAGCCATAAATATGCATCAATTTGAATTAAGATTTTGGCCAAGTTGGTTCGCCTGGCTCCTATGCTTACCCCCTACGTTCCCGATTGTTCGGGTAGGGGGTAAAGGGAGCACCTCTGTGATTATTAATTCCGGGTCATCCTGGTTAGTACCTCAGACTGGGTGAAGACGAAAGCTAGCCATCTTAAGAATATAATTGGTCGGCAACGACGGAATTGAAAATATCGGTTCATTAAAGACCATAGAGTTCGGGAACATTCCCCGAACTAAATCCTCTATATTTTCCTCCCGCATTGATCGGAGTTGAGATTTCACGATCATGGTCAACATGATATCCTGGGAAAAGGAACTTATAAATGAACTATTTTTCCTAGAAGATGTTTCTTATGTTAAATAAGTAATATAACATATCTCTCCGCGTACCTTTGTTTATAAAACCGTATGGCCGGATTGCCTTGTTTGTCGTAAATCTTTGCCCTTATAAAGGCTTTATAAAGTAGGACAAACACTCCTCGGCTACTGGCCGAGGAGGTTGAAGCCGATGGTCAGTCAACAAAGTCTTGTACAATGCGGATCCGAGCATTAATGATGTAAAGTACTTGGATACATAGAATCATTACACATAAATTGTGTCAAACGTAAAAAAATTTGTGTCAAACAAATATCGATCCTTAATTTGACCACCCGTGCCTAAATTAAGGCTCGGGGGCTACTGCATTGCCTATTCAATGCAGCAACCCAACGTGCAATATGGTTTCCGAGGAGATTTGATCCTCAGGTTGGTCGGCCGCACCCAACCCAAGTCTCGAAAACTACTGTGTACCGCGTTTCCATCCCTAACGTATGCTGCTGAGCAAGAACTTGATCCTCAGGCCAATTTTGCAAATCGACCTAAGTCTCAGGGGCTACTGGGATCAGTGGTTTTATTTTGATTATTATTTTTCCCTTCAAGTGTGTCTCAGGTTATAGACCGGCACACACCTTGAGGGCTACAGGCTATAAATATTGGTAGTAAATAAATTATAGCCATTGGAAATAATTTCCACAAAAAATAGCCCTAGACCGAGGTAGAGCACCACCTCGAAAGCAGTTCGGCATAAAGCTCGGATGCAAGTGGTTGGCTCCATTAAGGGCATTTCCGGCATTAAGCTTGGCTGAACTCCAACTTTTTCAAGTCCGAGGTAATCTATGACACCTCGAATGCAGTCCGGTGTTGGAGCTCGGACGCAGTCTGACGTAAATATCGGATGTGAATGGCTGGCTCCATAAAGCTCGGAAGCAGTCCGACGTAAAGCTCAGAAATTCCTCGGATGCCTACCAGCGTTGGAGCTCAGCTTCAGAATGATACTTCGGATGCCGACCAGCGTTGGAGCTCGGCTGTAAAAAGACACCTCGGACGTAGTCCGGCGATGGAGCTTGGATGCGAGAGGAGACTGCCACACGGGAAACACTTTGAGCCCGAGGTGTGGCATAAAAATTACAAGGCATTGATAAAGGCCGAGAACTTAAAGAGGCTCATCGGATGTCCGACGTGTGAACTCTTCGAATACACCTCGGCGATTCTCAAGATCGGAGATGGCAAGATTTGTTGAACCAGTTTTCAAGACCGACGGCTAAAGACGTAGAATAGTTCAGAAGAACCGAGGAGCGTCTCCAACTTGAAGACCGGTTCAGGGGGCTACTGATGGTGTCTTGGACTAGGGGGTACTCACCACGTCGTCTCCCGACCAGTGGGTCGGGCCGAGGACCCCTAGGGCGATTCACTAATGGTACACTTTCGGCAGCCCATGATGCATACAAGGGAGATTCCACAAGACTTGGCGCACAAGACGAGGACTCCTCTAAACCCTAGGCCAACGGTGCATTATATAAACTGAGGCCAGGCTAGTCAATATACAATCTCATATTTATTACAACAATCTCGTGGTAGATACTTGTACTATGTACTATACCTCATATGAATACAATCAAGAGCAGGACGTAGGGTATTATCTCGTCGAGAGAGCCCGAACCTGGGTAAAATCTTGTGTCCATGTTACCATCGATCCAAGACGCCTAGCTTAGGACCCCTATCGCGAGGTATGCCGAATTCAGAACCGACAACTGTGTCTACAGCAAAAGCAGCAGCGGGGATTAGGAGGAGCAGAGTGGGGAAGAAGAGGAGCAGAGTGGGGAAGAAGAGGAGCAGAGCGGGGCCGACAACAGTGACGACGAGCGTAGAAGGTGATGGTTGTGGCTGAAGATGACCTCGCGATGGTTGATGCTGAAGATGACCTCGCGATGGTTGATGCTGAAGATGACCTCGCGATGGTTGAGGCTGAAGATGACCTCGCGATGGTGGTGGTGCCTGAAGATGACCTCGCGATGGTGGTCGCGTCGGCGATCCCACAGCTGGGCGACAGGTCCAGGACAATTGTGGTAGAGGAGTATATTCGCCCCGTTGGCATTCGCCGCATCGGCATTCGCCGCTCTAAGCGCATCATGATGATGAAGGAGAAGAAGGAGGAGTGAAGATGTTAAGAAATCAAGTGGCAATGTTAACCATGTTAATCTGAACATGTCAATGTTAAGTATGTCAGGTTTAAGCTTGTTAAGTATGTCCGGTTTAATCATGTTACTGTAAAGCTCTTAAGTATGACAGTGTTAATCTACTGCTGTTTCTTAATTATGGGTTTCCGTGCATGGTCATGGATGAAACAACATAAGTTTCTAGAAAACACCGTAAAAACATTAATTAAATTTTGTGCATAAGTTTTTTGAAAACACCGTAAAAAATTAAACAACATAAGTTTTTGTGCATGCTTATGGATGAAACAACATAATTTTTGTGCGTGGTAATGGCGAATAAGGAGAAGAAAGAGGAGTGACGATGTTAAGAAATCCCCTAGCCATGGACGGCCGCCGCGACGAATTCGGACGGATTTAGAAAAGACCATAAAAAATTCAAAATAATCAAAAAAAATGGGAAATCTCCCCGTCACATCATCACATGTGACATAGCAACTAGCAAAAATATAAAACTCAGAATACCGGGGTTTTCGTGAAAAAGTGTTCTAAAAAACGACCTACCAAGAACGAAGATCCATGGCTTTCAAGCGAAACGGGAAATGATATGGCCACACTCATTGAATAGTTTATGATAGTATGCCCAAATTTGGCACCTGCCTGCATCTTGGTATGGCAAACAATGTTGCCAAAGCGAGGTTCCAGATTGTTTCACAAAAAAAAACATTTTCCATTTTTTGAATGCTAAAAACATGTGTTTCTCGTGAAGTGGCTACAAAGAGAGTCATTCCAAATGGCCCCATTCGATGTCTATCTCAAAGTATACCATATTTTACGCCTGGTCGCTGAAAATCATGCATTGTCGAGCCTCGTAGCTACCCCCGGCCATTCATACAGCCATCGGCCGATTCAGTTGGAACCAGCTAAAATTTCAACTACGGGTGCTCCATAGCTTGCCCGTTATTTTTACAAAAAATTATTTTTAGCTTCATAGGTAGCCATTTGATCAAAGAATCGCCAACACCTTTGCATGATTCAACCCCTAGCCACGGACATCCACCGCGAAGAATTCAACCGAATTTTGAAAAGGCCATAAAAAATTTAAAAAAAATCAATAAAATGGGAAACCTTCGCGTCACATCATCACATGTGACATAGAAACTAGCAAAAATATAAAACTCAGAATACCGGTGTTTTCGTGAAAAAGTGTTCTCAAAAACGACCTACCATGAACGAAGATCCATGGCTTTCAAGCCAAACGGGGAATGATATGGCCACACTTGTTGAATAATTTATGATAATATGCCCAAATTTGGCACATGCGTGCATCTTGGCATGGCAACAATGTTGCCAAAGCGAGGTTCCAACTTGTTTCACAAAAAAAAACATTTTCCATTTTTTGAATGCTAAAAACATGTGTTTTTTGTGAAGCGACTACAAAGAGAGTCATTCCAAATGGCCCCATTGGATGTCTATCTCGAAGTATACCATATTTTATGTCTGGTCACCGAAAATCATGCATTTCTGAGCCTCATAGCTACCCCCGGCCATTCACACAGCCATCGGCCGATTCCGCTGGAACCGGCTAAAATTTTAACTGCGCGTGCTACCTAGCTTGCCCATTATTTTTACTAAAAATCATTTTTAGCATCAAGGGTAGCCATTTTATCAAAGAATCGCCAACACCTTTGCATGATTGAACCCCTAGCCACGGACGGCCGCCGTGATGAATTCGGCCGGATTTTGAAAAGACCGTAAAAAACAAAAAAATGGGAAACCTCTGCGTCACATCATCACATGTGACGTAGCAACTAGAAAAAATATAAAACTCAGAATACCGGTGTTTTCGTGAAAAAGTGTTCTTAAAAACGACCTACCATGAACAAAGATCCATGGCTTTCAAGCCAAACGAGGAATGATATGGCCACACTCGTTGAATAGTTTATGATAATATGCCCAAATTTGGCACATGCCTGCATCTTGGTATGGCAAATAATGTTGCCAAAGCGAGGTTCCAACTTATTTCACAAAAAAAACCATTTTCCATTTTTTGAATGTTAAAAACATGTGTTTTACGTGTAGCGGCTACAAAGAGAGTCATTCCAATTGGCCCCATTCGATGTCTATCTCAAAGTATACCATATTTTATTTCTAGTCGCCGAAAATCATGCATTTCCGAGCCTCGTAGCTACCCTCGGCCATGCACACAGCCATCGGCCGATTCAGATGGAACCGGCTAAAATTTTAACTGCGGTGCTCCATAGCTTGCCCGTTTTTTTTACTAAAAATCATTTTTGGCTTCACGGGTAGCCATTTCATCAAAGAATCGCCATCACCTTTGCATGATTAAACTCGTAGCCACGGACGGCAGCCGCGACGAATTCGGCCGGATTTTGAAAAGACCGTAAAAAATTCAAAATAAATCAAAAAAATGGGAAACCTCCGCGTCACATCATCACATGTGACATAGCAACTAGCAAAAATATAAAACTCAGAATACCGGTGTTTTCGTGAAAAAGTGTTCTAAAAAACGACATACCATGAACGAAGATCCATGGCTTTCAAGCCAAACGGGGAATGATATGGCCACACTCGTTGAATAGTTTATGATAATATGCCCAAATTTGGCACATGCCTGCATCTTGGTTTGGCAAACAATGTTGCCAAAGCGAGGTTCCAACTTGTTTCACAAAAAAAACATTTTCCATTTTTTGAATGCTAAAAGCATGTGTTTTTCGTGAAGCAGCTACAAAGAGAGTCATTCCAAATGGCTCCATTCGATGTCTATCTCAAAGTATACAATATTTTACGTCTGGTTGCTGAAAATCATGCATTTCCGAGCCTCGTAGCTACCCTCGGCCATTCACACAGCCATCGGCCGATTCAGTTGGAACCGGCTAAAATTTCAACTGCGGGTGCTCCATAGCTTGCCCGTTAGTTTTACTAAAAATCATTTTTAGTTTCACGGGTAGCCATTTCATCAAAGAATCGCGAACACCTTTGCATGATTCAACCCCTAGCCACGGACCGCCGCCGCGACGAATTCGGCTGGATTTTGAAAAGACCGTAAAAAAAAATTTGGAAACCTCCGCGTCACATCATCACATGTGACATAGCAACTAGCAAAAATATAAAACTCGGAATACCGGTGTTTTCTTAAGCTATTCGGTATGATTTTAACCACTATTTCTACAATGTTTACAAAAAAAATAAAAAAGTCTGCCTCCAAACCCCAATAAACAGGTGAAAATTTCCCTCCCACCCCACCAAATTTTCCCTCTCACCCCACCAAAATTTCCCTCCACTCCCTCTCCCACTACCATGCGGGACCCACCACTCCCTCTACCACTACCACGCGGGATCCCCTCCCCACTCCCCAAAATTTCCCCTCCCCTCTCCATTCCACTCCCTCTCCTAACCCTAGCTCCATGCCGCCCCACCGACGACGACTCCCCATCCCACCGCCCCTCCCTTGCTCCGCGCCGCCCCGCCGCCCCTCTCCCCTCTCCCCGACGACGAATCCCCCTCCCCTCTCCCCTCGACGATGACAGCTACATCGACGGCGACGACTACATCGATAACATCGGCGGCTACATCGACTGCCCCGGCTACGACTACATCGATGACAGCGGCTACATCATCCACATCATCAACGGTCGACAACGACATGTACTTCTCCCCTCGATCCATCTCCCCTCGATGTTCATGGGTAGATCTTCTAGGGTTCGATAGATCCCCCTCATGGGTTCTTCTAGGGTTCATGGGGATGGATCGATGGGGATGGTTCGGTAGATTCATGGGGTTAGGGTTAGGGTTCATGGGGTACACGTTGCTCTCTGGTTCATGAGGTAGGATCTCCTGGTTTTCTTGTTCATGGGAAAGGATCGATGGTGATTTCATGGGGATGATCTCCCTCTGGTTCATGGGGTTAGGGTTCATAGGTTTCATTGGGTTCATGGGGTTAGGTTTCATGGGGTTCATGGGGTCCTGTCTTGGGGGAGAAATCTTTGAAATTGCCTGCCTATGCATGATTTCAATTGTTGTTAAGAGTGTGTGCATGTTGGTCAAAATGCATAGTTTTGCCTGTGTAACAAGGGTTAGCCTACATTTGTGATGGGTAACAAATGGGGGTACACAAAGCCACTTGCTTGCAATTGCTATGGGTCTTAGCAGAATTCAATTTTTTTGTTCCATTCTAATGAGAATGTGCTACTGCACATTGATTAGGATGAGTGTATCATGCATGCTTTACTTATTCAACATGATGCTGATTTCTTATTAATTAAAGTCATCTTTGTTCATCACATGCTAATTTCAATTTATCTTAGTTTAGTTTTATTTTAGTTTCGTTTTGCTTGGCATACACAGAGTAATACAATTAGAAGAATGCCAGTCCAAGCATTCTTAGTCTCTTCACTACATCATGGGGGTGCTTGCTTGCTTGCTGCTACTCTTCAATTTATTTGCTTACTAGCGTACATAGGGTTAGGGTTTGCATCAGCAGTACTACTAGCACTTTGCTTGGTTACTTGTGTACTTTATATGATGCACTAGGCAGATTTCTTGATGTACATTACTACCCCCTGCTTGATGTAGTCAAGCTTTTAAGGGATGCTTCATATCTTTCCTTTGTACATGCATGCTTGTTTAGTGCACTTACATGTTTGCTTAATTAATTTAACTAAATCACTATATTGTTGATCCAACAAGTTTGCTTCACATGTATTATTACTAATGCATTGCTACACCTGTATGTGCATGCTGGTCCAAGTGCTTTCCTTTATTGATACAAGTGCATCATTCTACTCTATCCTGTTGTATCTGATTGTAGTTTATTCAATTTTGCAAGCTATTATAGAAACCTTCCAACCACCTCAAGATCATCCATGGCAAGGATGACAAGGTCAAAAATGAGGCCGACAGTTGGTATGCAACTTCCTCCTTGTGGTTATATGATATGTCTCCAACGTATCTATAATTTTTGCTTGTTCCATGTTGTTATATTATCATTCTTTGATGTTTTACCATCATTTTATTACCACTTTATATCATTTTTTTGGGAATAACCTATTGACATAGTGCCAAAGTGCCAGTTGCTATTTTTGCTTGTTTTTTACGTCGCAGGAAATCAATACCAAGCGGAGTCCAATCGAGACGAAACTTTTTGTATATATTTTTTGGACCAGAAGACACCCAGTGGGCCAAACAACTGCCAGAGTGGTGGGCTGCGGAGAGCACAACCCACCAGGACGCGCCAGGGGGCCCCGGCGCGCCCTGATGGGTTGTGCCCTCCTCGGCCCCCTTCCGCACCGCCTCTGATGCCTATAAATTCTCAAATATTCGGAAAACCCTAGGGGAGTCGACGAAACACAATTCCAGCCGCCACAAGTTCCAGAACCGCGAGATCCAATCTAAACACCATCACGGAGGGGTTCATCTTCCTCATAGGTGCCTCTCCGATGATGCGTGAGTAGTCCACCATAGACCTACGGGTCCGTAGGCAGTAGCTAGATGGCTTCTTCTCTCTCTCTTTCTCTTATGATTCTCAATACAATGGTCTCTTGGAGATCTATTTGATGTAAACTTTTGCGGTGTGTTTGTTGGGATCCGATGAATTTTGAGTTCATGATCAGTTTCTATTCATGAATATTATTTGAGTCTTCTTTGATCTCTTATATGCATGATTGCTTATGGCATCGTATTTCTTTTTCAAATCTTTGGTTTAGTTAGGCCGACTAGATCGGTTTTTCTTGCCATGGGAAGAGGTGCTTTGTGATGGGTTCGATCTTGTGGTGTTCTTTCCAAGAGACAGAAGGGGCAGCAAGACACGCATGTATCATTGCTATTAAGGATAACAAGATGGGGTCTATTCCTACATGAATAGATCTTGTCTACAACATGTCATCATTCTTATTAAATTACTCCATTTTTCCATGAACTTAATACACTAGATGCATGCTGGATAGCGGTCGATGTGTGGAGTAATAGGGGTAGATGCAGGCAGGAGTCGGTCTAGTTATCTTGGACGTGATACCTATATAATGATGATCGCCTTGGATATCGTCATGACTATTAGATTTTCTATCAATTGCCCAACAGTAATTTGTTCACCCACCGTGCGCTATACTCATGAGACAAGCCACTAGTGAACCCTACGGCCCCCGGGTCTACTTTTCCATCGTATTGCTTTCTGATTTGCGTTTTTGCACTCTTTGTTTTCAGATCTAAAAAACCAAAAACCCAAAAATATATTGCTGCATATTTACTCATTTTATTTTGTGTTCTTGAGAGATCTATCTCTCCTATCTATCGCTACCTAATCTATCTTATTACTGTAGAGAGATTGACAACCTCTCTTTCGCGTCGGGTTGCAAGTATTTGTTGTTTGTGTGCAGGTGCTGCTTATTGGGTGTTGGTGATCCTCCTACTGGTTCGATAACCTTGGTTTCATAACTGAGGGAAATTCTTACCATCGCTGTGCTGCATCATCCCTTCCTCTTTGGGAAATGCCGACGCAGTCTCAAGACACGTCAAAGGAATTTCTAGCGCCGTTGCCGGGGAGGAAGCGGTCTCTTCTACGTGCCTATCATAGGCGCCGAGGGGACTCCATCATCATCCACCAGGTTCATAATCACAAATCTCATCTCCTTGTAATTACAATATTTGCCATTTTCCTATCATTTTCCTCTCCCCTACTTCACCAATTTTCCGTTTTATTCGCCCTCTTTTTCGTTTGCCCTTTTTCTTGCCGGGTCTCTTCCTTGTTTGCAATCTTGTTTGCGTAGTCACGATGACCCAAGAGAACACCAAGTTGTGTGATTTTTCCAGTACTAATATAAATGATTTTATTAGTACGCCTATTGCTCCTCCCGCCACTAGTGCGGAGTCTTGTCATATTAATGCCGCTTTGTTGAATCTTGTCATGAAAGATCAATTTGCCAGTAATCCTAATGAGGATGCCGCGTCCCATCTAAACACGTTCGTTGAATTGTGTGATATGCAAAAGAAAAAAGATGTGGACAATGATATTGTGAAGTTGAAACAATTTCTTTTTCCTTGTGGGATCGTGCAAAAATTTGGTTTTCCTCTTTGCCTCGCAATAATATCGATTCTTGGAATAAGTGCAAGGATGCTTTTATCACTAAATATTTTCCGCCCGTGAAAATTATTTCCCTTAGGACGCAAATCATGAAATTTAAGCAACTTGAGCATGAACATGTTGCCCAATCTTGGGAAAGAAGGAAGTTGATGATAAGAAATTGTCCTACAGATGGTTTAAATTTTTGGATGATCATACAATTTTTTTATGCGGGATTGAATTTTGTCTCTAGAAATCTTTTAGATTCCGCCGCGGGTGGTACTTTTATGGAGATTACTTTGGGTGAAGCTACTAAATTGCTAGATAATATCATGGCTAATTATTCTCAGTGGCAAAGAGCACCTACTAGTTAAAAAGTTAATTCGGTAGAGGAAATTAGTACTTTGAGTGATAAAGTTGATGCTTTGATGAAATTGGTTGCTAGTAAAAATGCTCCTATTGATCTTACTGATGTGCCTTTGTCTACTTTGATTGAGCAAAATAGTGATTCCGTATATGTGAATTTTGTCTCGCGAAACAATTTCAATAACAATGCTTATATAGGCAATTTTAATCCTAGGCCTTTTCCTGGAAATTCCTCTAATAATTATGGTTATTCCTATGGTAATTCTTCTTACAATAATAATAGGAACACCTCTGATCTTGAGAGTAATATTAAATAATTTATCAATACGCAAAAGGCTTTCAATACTACGATAGAAGAAAAGCTGAATAAGATTGATGATATGTCTAAAAGCATTGACAGAATTTCTCTGATGTTCAAAATCTCAAGTTGAAAGTTTTGTGCCTACGATTGATGAATCTATTAAAGGTTTATATGTCTCTATGGATGAAAGTAAGAAAGGAACCGCTATGCTTAGAGCTAAAAGAAAAATCTTAGAAAAATCATCTTCTAGTGATTGCCGCTATGAAAACGATGAAGATCTTAAAATGATTGGAGTTTCTTCTATTGATTCCTTGTTTAGTAATATTAAAATTGATAATGAAGGGACTGAAGTAGAGTCAACTTTAGCTAGAAGGCGTCCCAATAATTTGGAGGGTGAAAATCTTGATGAAATTTTTGATAAAAGTGGGTTTGAAGAGGTCAAAACTTTAACTAGTGATCTGCCCAATATCTTGGATTGCAAAGATTTTAACTATGATAGTTGCTCTTTGATTGAGTGTATTTCTTTGTTGCACTCCATGTTGAATTCACCCCATGCTTATGAGCAAAATAAAGCTTTTACTAAACATATCGTTGATGCCATGATGAAATCTTTTGAAGAAAAGTTGGAGTTGGAGATTTCTATTCCTAGAAAATTACTTGATGAGTGGGAACCTACCATTAAGTTCAAGATTAAAAATTATGAATGCTTTGCTTTGTGTGATTTGGGTGCTAGTGTTTCCACGATTCCGAAATCTCTATGTGATTTGCTTGGTCTTACCAACATTGAAGAATGCTCTCTTAATTTGCACTTGGCGGATTCTACTATTAAAAAGCCTTTGGGAAGAATTAATGATGTTCTTATTCTTGCAAATAGGAATTATGTGCCCATTTATTTTATTGTGCTTGATATTTATTGTAATCCGTCTTGTCCCATTATACTTGTTAGACTGTTTTTACACACTATAGGTGCCGTGATTGATATGAAAGAAGGCAATATTCATTTCAATTTCCCTTGAGAAAGGGTATGGAACACTTCCCTAGAACAAGAATTAATCCACCATATGAATCAATCATGAGGGCATCCGATGGATCCAAAACCAAAGAAGACAATACTTGAATCTATCCATTATGCCTAGCTAGGGGCATTAAACGATAGCGCTTGTTGGGAGGCAACCCAATGAATAAATAAATTTTTGCTTTTTTCTTTATGTTTTTCAGTGTTGACACAATTATGCCTCTGTTATTATTGTGTTTTTTTGGTTTATTTAGTGTTTGTGGCAAGTAAAGCCTTTAGGATGATTCATAGGATGAGTAGAAGTGATGCTGAATCTGAAACAGAAACTTTGTGTCCAGTATATGAATTTTCGTATTTTCCTGGAACGTGATCTTGATCTGATATTTAAACCAAGTGTTTCTATACAAATTCCTTACGTTTTCCTAATTTTTCAGAATTTTTAGAGTTACAGAAGTATGGGTATAGTACAGATTACTACAGACTGTTCTGTTTAAGACAGATTCTGTTTTTGTTGCATTGTGTGCTTGTTTTGATGAATCTATGGTTTGTATTGGGGGGTATAAGCCATGGTAAAGTTAAAATACATTAGGTATAATGCAATAACAAAATATGAATGGGTTTTCAACAGTACCTAAAGTAGTGATTTACTTTCTTATACTAACGGATCTCACGAAAATTTTGTTGATTTTTGTGTGATTGAAATTTTCAAGTTTTGGGTGAGATCACGATGGATGAAGGAATAAGGAGTAGCAAAAGCCTAAGCTTGGGGATGCTACCGCACCCCCAAGATATATCCAAAGAGAAACAAGCAACTAAGCTTGGGAATGCCCCCGAGTGCATCCCCTCTTTCTTCTAACAACCATCGGTATTTTACTTGGAGCTATATTTTTATTCGTCACATATCATGTGTTTTGCTTGGAGCGTCTTGTATTTTTGCTTGATTTGTTTGTTAGTTTTTCCTTTGTATCCTTGTTGAACACACCTATTTGACAAAGCTAAAATCATGCTATGATTTGTTAGAATTGCTCTATGTGCTTCACTTAAACTTTTGGAGCTATAGAAATTGCTCTAGTCCTTCACTTATATCTTTTTGAGCATGGTGTGCTTGGAAACTTTTTGTTGAAATACTCTCATGCTTCACTTAGATTAATTTGAGAGTTAGTAATTTTTGAAGAAATCCTCTCATGCTTCACTTATATCTTTTTGAGAGATGAAATCTTTATGCTCATGTGCTTCACTTAAATTTGTTTGAGCTTGCCAAAGAGCAATGGGAATATATGAAACTAGTCCCAAAGTGATAGATATCCAAGGAGGATATAATAAAAACTTTCATGAAGATCATTGGACAAATTAAACTTGATTCCTCGTAATAGTTTTGAAACATGATGATAGTAATATGTGAGTCATGTTGATGAGTAATTATGCTTAGTAGGAATATTGGTGTTAAGGTTTGTGAATCCCTATGCATGCACGAAAGTCAATAGTTATGCAATGAAGTTACATCCTACTTGTGGTGCATTATTCGGTGTTTGTTATGTTCAATGCTCACTTATGTGAATTTTCGTTTCTTGGTTTGGTTGCCTCCCAATCTATTTGCTAGCCTCCACTTGTACTAAGTAGAAATACTACTTGTGCATCCAAAATCCTTAAACCAAGTTTTGCCTTATGAGTCCACCATACCTACCTATATGCGGTATTTCCATGCTGTTCCAAGCAAATTTGTATGTGCCATCTCTAAATTTTCAAAATAAATTTTCTCTTTTGTGTGCCCGTACCGCTCATGAAACGGTAGGGTGTGTCCAATATTTTTCCATGCTAGATGTGTTATTCTCAAGATGAGTGTTTATTCACTTGTCATTGCACGAGAGTGCGGCGGTAATAGGGATGCCCATTCCCGAAATGAAAAAGAAAAAAATATTTACTTTATGTTGTCAAATAATAAATTCCCTGGAAAGTGTTGGTATGGAAGGCAACCGTGGATACGGCCCGCCATAGAAAGTGAAAGTTTGGTGGAAAAAGGAATTAACTCTATTTTCTTTTTGGGAACCGCCTATGATATATCTAGCATGGAAAGTATTGTGAGCTACTTTGTCGTTTTCGTTGACAGGAAAAGAATGCCACCCAAAATATTTCTCTCTCTCAAATTTAAACCTTGAGCTCTGGCTCCTCTACAAATCCCTACTTCCCTCT
Source organism: Elymus sibiricus (assembly GCA_039707655.1). Lineage (NCBI taxonomy): Eukaryota > Viridiplantae > Streptophyta > Magnoliopsida > Poales > Poaceae > Elymus > Elymus sibiricus. The sequence continues at coordinate 564,526,572 of CM077665.1, read as the reverse complement.
GCGAAGGGCCTATTTTTTACTTGATGCAATGTTTTATTTTTGCTTTGAGTCTCCATCTTCTCTTATCAGCACCAACTAGGGGGCACTATGATCATACTTGAGCATTGGGCATAGATAATATTTGAGTGTGTTTCATGAATCGATTAATGATTGAGCATGATGGGCTAGGGATAACTTTCTTTAGTGTTGATATTTTGAAAGACATGGTTGCTTGTTGACATGCTTGAGTATTGAAGTCATTATGTTAGAAGTAGACTATTGCTTTGAATCATTATAAGTCCAAATGTCCATGCTATAGAAAAGAAAAGAATGTGATGAACATGTTAGGCAGCATTCCACATTAGAAATTCTGTTTTTATCATTTACCTACTCGAGGACGAATAGGAATTAAGCTTGGGGATGATGATAAGTCTCCAACGTATCTATAATTTTTGCTTGTTCCATGTTGTTATATTATCATTCTTGGATGTTTTACCATCATTTTATTACCACTTTATATCATTTTTTGGGAATAACCTATTGACATAGTGCCAAAGTGCCAGTTGTTGTTTTTTCTTGTTTTTTACTTTGCAGAAAATCAATACCAAACAGAGTCCAATCGAGACGAAACTTTTTGGATATTTTTTCTGAACCAGAAGACACCCAGTGGGCCAAACAATCGCCGGAGAGGTGGGCTGTGGAGAGCACAACCCACCAGGGCATGCCAGGGGGGCCCCGACGCGCCCTGATGGGTTGTGCCCTCCTCGGCACCCTTCCGCATCGCCTCTGATGCCTATGAATTCTCAAATATTCAGAAAACCCTACGGGAGTCGACGAAACACAATTCCAGCTGACGCAAGTTCCAGAACCGCGAGATCCAATCTAAACACCATCACGGAGGGGTTGATCTTCCTCATAGGTGCCTCTCTGATGATGCGTGAGTAGTCCACCATAGACCTACGGGTCCGTAGGCAGTAGCTAGATGGCTTCTTCTCTCTCTTATGATTCTCAATACAATGGTCTCTTGGAGATCTATTAGATGTAAACTTTTGCGGTGTGTTTGTTGGGATCCGATGAATTTTGAGTTCATGATCACTTTCTATCCATGAATATTATACGAGTCTTCTTTGATCTCTTATATGCATGATTTCTTATAGCATCGTATTTCTTCTTTGAATCTTTGGTTTAGTTAGGCCGACTAGATCGATTTTTCTTGCCATGGGAAGAGGTGCTTTGTGATGGGTTCGATCTTGCGGTGTTCTTTCCCAGTGACAGAAGGGGCAGCAAGACATGCATGTATCGTTGCTATTAAGGATAACAAGATGGGGTCTATTCCTACATGAATAGATATTGTCTACATCATGTCATCGTTCTTATTGCATTACTCCGTTTTTCGATGAACTTAATACACTAGATGCATGCTGGATAGCGGTCGATGTGTGGAGTAATAGTGGTAGATGCAGACAGGAGTTGGTCTACTTATCTTGGATGTGATGCCTATATAATGATCATCGCCTTGGATATCGTCATGACTATTCGATTTTCTATCAATTGCCCAACAGTAATTTGTTCACCCACCGTGCGCTATACTCATGAGAGAAGCCACTAGTGAACCCTACGTCCCCGAGTCTACTTTTCCATCATATTGCTTTCCGATCTACGTTTTTGCACTCTTTCTTTCAGATCTACAAAACCAAAAACCCAAAAATATATTGCTGCATATTTACTCTTTTTATTTTGTGTTCTTGAGAGATCTATCTCTCCTATCTATCACTACCTAATCTATATGATTACCGTAGAGAGATTGACAACCTCTCTTTCGCGCCGGGTTGCAAGTATTTATTGTTTGTGTGCAGGTGCTGCTTATTGGGTGTTGGTGATCCTCCTACTGGTTCGATAACCTTGGTTTCATAACTGAGGGAAATACTTACCGTCGTTGTGCTGCATCATCCCTTCTTCTTTGGGGAAATACCGACGCAGTCTCAAGCCACATCATTATACTGTCCGTTTTACAAAAGATGTGTTTTAATATGCTAAGTGAAATGTATTTCTGTAATCTGAATAAGCTGGCTTAATTGTGCCCGTGTGTTGTTAGTCCATGCATTCCAACTAGGATTAATGATAATAACTAGGATTAAATGATAATAACATATGTTTGGCTGTTTGTCCATGCATTCCAACCATTCACCTAATAATTATGTTCTCTTTATCATGCAAAGAAGAGCCTCTCTCCGAGTACGAGAAGGTTAGGGCTAGAAATATGCTGAGGAACAATCGCATATTACAGTCCCTTGGCATCGGTGCAATAGCGTCAATGATTAGGAAAACAAATGATGTACAAGAAGGTATAACTAATGAGCTTCCAGAAGGTAGTGGAGTTATCAATGATGACCCAGAGTACAATCCTAAGGAGGATGAAGTTATTGATGGAGAGGAAGTGGATGATGTTGTAGTGAAGAAGACTATTAAGATACAATCACTGTCTTGCTGAGAGGGCTGGGAGTACTTGTATGCTTTTGTGTTTCCTTGTGCTCACATATTTGTCTTGTGGTCTAATGCTTTTTTCTGTGCTATTTACATGAGGCACTGAAGGAATCTAGGAGGAAGAGGCCCAGTGTTAAGAAGACAATCAACAAGAAGAGGAAGAGCTCAGAAACATCTGCTGCAATGCCTCCAGGAATGGTGATGGTCGTACCTCCAGGACAAACAAAGAGGATCCTGGAACCTGATGAACCTGCCCCTGTAAGAGTCACGAGGCAGAAAGCAAAGATGGCAGCTGCGACGGACCATCAGGAAAGTCCGCTGCGCATGGTCTTCGAGAGCTCGCTGCAAATGAGTGATGAGTTTCTGCCCATGGATGAAGAAAGCACTCCCCGCTTGGATGAAAGAGGCACTGACTCCCTAGATGAACGAGGATCTATCTGCATAGATGAAACATGCACTGTCCACACAGACCTCAGCCCTGTTACACCTTCTCTGGAAAGGAATGCTGTCAGCACTGAAGAAGAACATCAACTTGTGCTTCAATCAGGCAAGTTCACCTTTGCAATCCTCTCTCTTACAAGTGCATTTTCCAAATAGAAGCGATCATGTATGCTTACCTGTTTGGCAGAACCATTCCTGCATTTGTCGATTTCTCTTCTAATTTATGAGTTCAATTTCATTTTCAGATGTAATGTCTACCAAGCCTAAAAATAGAAAGGGCGCAGGGCTAGAGAGGATCACCAAGGCGCTTGGTACCAAGGGGCCAATCCAAATTAGCGAAGGGATGAAGCGTCCAGAGAAGCCTTTGCAGGCTGCAAAGCTTTCTTCTGAGTGTAGACTCGTTGCAAGAAGCCATCTGCCGGTTCTTCATCACTTCAAGGCATACAAAAAAACGCTAATCTATTGGAGGACTACATTGTAAAAGTTGCTGTAAGTTACTTGTTTCGTAGCTAATGTGCTATATATTTTCTGTTACACATACGTATGATCACTAATCTTGTTCGTACCTTGTTTGCTATCTTGGTAGGCAAATTTTGACATGAACACGGACTCGGAGACCATTAAGACCGCGTGCAAAGATATTCTGCAGAAAAGTTCAAAGAACAGACGCCACCAGATCAAGAAGAAATATTTTGATACGGTAGCAGCAAACAAAGTCAGGATCAAGTCTCCGGTGCCAGATATGACGGACGTTGAATGGCCAGCACTGGTGCAGATGTGGTCTACCCCAAGACACAAGGTTTGTATCTGCTGTTGTGGCATATTGTATACATGTAGCTGCTGGTTTATCTTATGCACATGATACGCTAGTGCTAGATCATGCTGACAGTATGCTTTTTTGTAGGAAACCTGTGTGTCGAACAAGAGGAATCGATAAAAAGTTGTGTACCAATAGAGAACTGGTTCTAGGCACTACACAACACACATATTTGCCACTGTAAGAACTTTTGTCTAGAGAGTTTACCGTTTGATCCTCGTTGAATAACATTTTTGATTCTTGCTGAATAACATTTTGATTTTTGTTGAAAAACATTTCAGAAAGAAGAATGTAAAGGTGAAGAGATGTCTACGATTGACTTGTTCAAGGCCACCCACAACAGCAAGAAGCACGGGTTTTCGGAGCCAGTCAAGATTGCTATAGTAAGTCACTCCATGTTTTGTCCAGCCGGTTAAGAGCCTGAGGTTTTACGCTTTGCTGATGCCGCTGTATGTTCCATGCTTTGATGTTGTTTGCTAGAGCTTTAGATAGGTTTGGTATGTTCCATGCTTTGCAGATACTGCTGTATGTTCCATGCTCTGATGCTGCTGTATTTTCCTCTGTTGGTATTTTGTTGAAAATTTTGCTTCGGCCATGTGTTGGAAACTGTCTTATTTTCTTTGCTTGGAAACTTTGCTTGGGCATTTTGTATCATGTTATATGTTGTCTTTCACAATCTTTTATCCATGCCATACCATTATGTCAACAAATACAACCATTAAATATGAATTGTTCTAATAATCTTTATAGCTATTTGCTGTAGCTATTTGGTAGATAGTTCTTAGCAAACATATCAGAATTTGATGTAGCTATTTGTTGCATTTTTTATGATATTATGAAAATTGATCTGAATGTCGTTTCCTTTCAATATCGGCTCACTTGGGAAGCCATCTTATATAGAACCACCATTCTAGGCTTATTGAAGCCATCATATTCTTTGATAAGCACTCACTATATAATGGATCTTAGAGCTATGTTAGAATTTAAATATTAGTTGTTGATAATATCTATGTGTAAATTCGAATAATGCTTTCATGTTACTAATGTCTATCATTTTCTTCTTCTGTCTGAGTTTGAGTAAAATATCTACCTATAGATTTTGTGTGCTGGTTTGGTTACTTCAAATAATTTATTTTGTGGCATTCTTGTTTGGTTTCTCTTGCTTGCTAGTATGCAAAATGTGAAATATATCTGCTACTAATGTCTTATCACTTTCCTCCATATGCTAGCTTGAGATGGAAAAAAGGAAGGACGCGCCAGTACTAGAAGGTGAAGAGCTAAAGTCTGCTGCTGAAATTGTTGACGAAGTGCTCAAGACCGAAGTCAAGCAAAGCACATTCCTGAGGAATGTTGGGCTCCAGTCATCTAGGAACAACTTCAGCAAAGCAAGTGCTGTTCTGTCTGCTCATGTGCGTGATCTTGAGCAGAAGATGGAGAGGTCGGAACTTCAAGCTGAAGTGATGAAAGCAGAATTGGCGGCAATCAAGATGAAGTCCGAAGAAGCTGAATTTGCACGCGAGAAAGAATTTGAGCTGCTGCGCAAGAAGTCTGAAGAACAGGATGAGAAGTTAGCCCACTGGATGGCTCTCTTTGGAGCTAAAGCAGTTTGATGGCTGTGAAGTTCTTTGGTTTTATGCAGTTTGTCTTTGAACCTGTGAAGTTATGTCGTAGTATGTCATGAACCGGTCAAGTTATGTCGTAGTAGGTCGTAGTTTGTTGCATTTTGCACTTGTGAACCTGGGAGCTGTGGAGTTATGTGGATCTTGCACTGTGAACCTGGGAGCTGTGTGTTATGTGGATCTTCCTGTTTTAAGTTATGCATTTTGTAGAGTTGTTTTAAGTTATGCATTTTGTGAAGTTATGCAAAATATGAACCTGGGCTCTAAACTTAGTTTAAAAGGCCGAGGCCCAAACAAGAATTATGCTGAAAAGGCTTGGGCTTGAAAGAAGAGCTAGCTTAAAAAAACTAGTCTGTATAAGCTTGCATTTCAGAAAATAAAAAGGCCAAGGCCCAAACAAGAACTAGAATCAAAAGGATGTGGCCCCAAAAAAGTTGACTATAATAGAAAAAACTGGTCAGTAAAAGGCTCCATCCCAGAAAATAAAAGGCCAAATTGTTGGGCCAAGCCCATGCAGCTAAGAAAAAAATAAAGAGAAATAAAACATTTTAAATGGGCTGAATTATTGGGCTTGACCCATATAGAGGCCGAATTGGACAAGGATGATTCTAATCTACGACCTTTTCATTTGGTCACAAATCTGCCACGTCAGCTTGCCACGGTGGATCTGACGTGGTGTGGGCAGACTTCTAATGACCAAAACGATTAGTCGTAGAACTTACGACCTACCATTTTTGTCGTAAATGTCTACGACCATTCCATAAGAAAGGTCATTAAGTTTCATTAAAGACGGACAGCTTTTGACCAACAGTTTTTGGTCACAAAAAGGTCACAAATGAAAATCAATGACCATTCAGTAACCAATATTGATGGTCGCAAATTAACATATTTCTTGTAGTGGATGCGGACAACATGTGGATGAAGATGGCGACTTGCATTCATAAGGTGGCATTCGAGGAGTTTGGAGTGTCCAGAGGAAGTAGAAGAAAAGCAGAAGATATCTAGTGGTGGAACGATGAGGTCTAGAAGGCAATTAAGGATAAGAAGGATTGTTATAGATGCCTATTTCTAGATAGGAGTGCAGACAACATAGAGAAGTAAAAGATGGCAAAGAAGGCGGCAAAGCGAGCTGTGAGTAAAGCAAGGGGTCGGGCGTATGAGGACCTCTACCGGCGGTTAGACACGAAGGAAGGCAAAAGGGACATCTATAAGATGGCCAAGATCCGAGATAGGAAGACGAGGGAGGTTGACCAAATCAAGTGCATCAACGATGGAGCAGATCAACTCATGGTGAAGAACGAGGAGATTAAGCATAGATGGCGGGAGTACTTTGATAAGATGTTCAATGGGGAGAGTGAGAGCTCTACCAATTAACTGGACGACTCCTTTCATGATACTAGCAGGCGTTTTGTGCGGCGAATCCAGGAGTCGGAGGTCAAGGAGGATTTAAAGAGGATGAAAGGAGGCAGGGCGATGGGCCCTGATTGTATCCCCATTTAGGCATGGAGAGGTCTCGGGGACATAGCGATAGTATGGCTAACCAAACTTTTCAACCTCATTTTTCAGGCAAACAAGATGCTAGAAGAATGAAGACGTAGCATATTAGTACCAATCTTCAAGAACAAGGCGGGTGTTCGGAGTTGTACTAATTACCATGGAATTAAACTGATGATCCAAACAATGAAGCTATGGGAGAGCATCATTGACCATCGCTTAAGAAGAATGACAAGTGTGACCAAAAATAAGTTTGGTTTCATGCCTGGGAGGTCAACAATGGAAGCCATTTTCTTGGTACGACAACTTATCGAGAGATATAGGGAGCAAAAGAAGGACCATTAACTTGGAGAAGGCCTATGATAAGATACCACAGAATGTTATGTGTTGGGCCTTGGAGAAATACAAAGTCCCAACAATTTACCTTACCCTCATCAAGGACATGTACGATAATGTTGTGACAATTGTTCGAACAAGTGATGGCGACACTGATGACTTCCTGATTAAAATTGGACTACATCAGGGATCAACTTTGAGCCCTTATCTTTTTGCCTTGGAGATGGATGAGGTCAAAAGGGATATACAAGGAGATATCCCATGGTGTATGCTCTTTGTGGACGATGTGCTGCTAGTCGATGATAGTCGAACGGGGTTCAACGGGAAGTTGGAGTTATGGAGACAAATCTTGGAATCGAAAGGTTTTAGACTTAGTAGGACTAAAACCGAGTACATGAGGTGCGCTTTCAGTACTACTAGGCTTGAGGAGGAGGAGAATGTTAGCCTTGATGGGCAGGTGGTGCCTCAGAAGGACACCTTTCGATAATTGGGGTCAATGTTGCAGAAGGATGGGGATATTGATGAAGATGTGAACCATCAATGTTGCAGAAGCATGGGGATATCGATGAAGACTTAGTAGGATATCGATGAGTGGCGCCAAGCTTCTGGCATTCTCTGTGACAAGAGAGTGCCACAAAAGCTAAAAGGCAAGTTCTATAGGACGACGGTTCGACCCACAATGTTGTATGGCGCTAAGTGTTGGCCGACTAAAAACGACATGTGCAACAGTTAGGTGCGGAGGAGATGCGCAAGTTGAGATGGATGTATGACCACACAAGGTAGGACCGAATTTGGAATGATGATATGTGAGATAGTGTTGGGACAGCGCTGATTGAAGAGAAGCTTGTCCAACAAGGTGTGAGATGGTTTGGGCATATTCAGCGCATGCCTCCAGCAGCCCCAATGCATAGCGGACGTCTAAAGCATGCAGAGAATGTCAAAAGAGGCCGGGGTAGACCGAACTTGACGTGGGAAGAGTTTGTAAAGAGAGATCTGAAGTATTGGAGCGTCACCAAAGAACTAGCCTTGGACAGAGGTGCGTGGAGGCTTGCAATCCATGTGTCAGAACCATGAGTTGGTCGCGAGATCTTATGGGTTTCACCTCTAGCCTACCCAAACTTGTGTGGGACTAAAGGCTTTGTTGTTGTTGTTGTTCCTGTTGTTTGTTTAGGTCATGATCTATCTACACATTTGCGCGGCACAACCACCTTTAGTAGTGGTTACATCTTGACTCGTATTTGTTATACTTGCAGGCAATTGATAGAACTTTCTCTATGAATTATTGTTCGATGTACATTGAATAGAGTAGGCATTAGGCAATTTTTCCGGATACCAAGTCCCACTTTTATTGTATATATAGGCTCTTTCATATTCGCTTGTCCTGGACAGGACATGCTAGTAACCGTAGCCATCATCTCCCACACCCCCGAGCCGTTAATAATTAGGCTCTAGACAACGATATTATTGTTGACGGAACATGAATATGAAATGGCATGAATCATCAACATAAATCTATGGAACACACACACTTATGTTCATCAAGAAGAAGCAATGTTGGGAATATCGCTTATCAGGAACTTATCAGCCGACCCATGATAAGGGGTAAATCGCCCGGTTTATCGGCATACCGGTCAATTTATCGACATATAAGCCATTTTATCAGCCGATTTATCTTATCGGCCAGACACTGGTAAGCAATAAATCGATCGATTTATCGGCATATCGGAGGGTATCTTGAACAGTGAGAAGAAGAAGAAATGTACTATATGTGTCTTGTTCATTGGGTTGGTTCTCTTCCAAGATGATTAAAAGCATTTTGCCCACAACATGCATGCTAGTTAATTTTTCGGTAGAAAAGCAAGGGCGAACCATGGCCAAATTCAGTATTTGAAGTCTAGCACAGTTGTTGATTTTTCTGGCGACGGCAAGGTCCCCGTCCCGCGGTAAGCAACACTCACATTAGGGATGTAAATGGCAAATAAGTGGCAGCCAGAAGTCCCATTTATTTAGCTTTTTCTAGCTCCATAATTCATTTTCCTCAAAAAAGAAACAAATTTTTGAACTACTAGATAATTAGTGCATTTAAATGGGATTAAATGGGACCCAGTTCCCATTCCTAACCCACATGCTTCGCGGCCTGTGCTGCGACCTGTAAGCGCAAAAGAACGTGCCTTGGCTACTCAAATGCCTGATCTTCACCCTACAAGGGGTGAATAGCATAAAACTACCACTTTTTAGGTTAGGGTTCTAAAAAAACTACATAAAAAATTATTTCTCGAAGATACCTATGAAAAGCATGGTCGATTATTTAAAAAAAATCTAAATGGTTGGGTGCTTAACCGTTTTATAACAGTAGGGGCCACTCGTGAGGTCCACATGGCACAGAAGCACACGGTTAGAGTGGATTGTTAAGTTGCACGTTATGACAATTGGAACCCACATGTCAGCCTCACAAAAATTCCCAGTTAAAAAATAAAATCTCCAATTTCTCCCTTGTCTTCTTCCTTGGATCGAGATGCGCTGAAGGACACCACGGCGCCTGCCTCCTCGAAGTTGAGCCCGCGCCTGAAGCACAAGTCAAGTAGTGGCCGCCAGCCACACTGCTACCCACGCCGCCACGCAGTGCGGCCTCCTTCCAACCGCAACGCTGCTGCCACGCCATCCGGAGGAGCCCCACCTTGGCATCGAGGCCAGCCACATCACAACCACCTCAAGGTGGTGCCACCATGGACCGAGTTTGTCCCATGCCTGGATCCCCGCCTCCGTCTCGAGGCCGGCCACATCGCCACCATCTTGAGCGGACGCTGCCATGGACCGGCGCGTCAAGCTGCTCCCTCCCCCCGTGCTGCCTGGTCGTCGCCGAGCTGTTGGCGTAGTTCCTCACTACGGGTGCGGCTTCTCCTCAGGGATCGATTGCCTTTTTAAAAACCTTATACGAACACGATCACTTTTAAAAAAAACTTATAGGGACCTGATTTCTTTTACAAAATACTTACAGGGACCCACTTGCTTTTATTTTTTTGTTGTCAAAAACGCTCTTATATTACGGGACGGAGTGAGTAATATTTAAAAAATGAGGACATATATTTGTAAATTTCTAAAGGAACATGGTGATTTAAGAATTTTTTACACAAGACACTGACATGTGGGCACCACATGTCAGTTAACCGTCAAACCAAACAGTTGTCTTACGTGCGGGCCCCAACTACCATAATTGCAAAAGCACTCCACCACTTGGTTTGTTTAAATAGCCGACCACACTTTTTGTAGTATCAACGACCCGAAAAGTGATAGTTTTACGCTATTCACTCCCTTGGCCGTCCTGGTCGCTGAGGTGCTCCTCGTGCTACGCTTCGCCACCACCCCGCAGATCAATGCCTACGTCCAGGACACTGTCTCAACACCTTCATCCTTACTAACACACGGCCTGGATCCACGACAATCCATAGGGTCGTCTTTCCTCTACAGTATCTCCATCTGCATAGATTACCCCAATATCACCGCGGGAATCCACAAATTGATTAACAAAATATATATCAAATGAATCAATAGTATACCCCATTGTCACCATGGGTATCCACATACAAGACATATATTAAGTGTTCTCAAATCCAAAGTATTTAATCCAACCTAACGAAATCTCAAACAGAAAGACTCAATTCATCACATCAAGATAGAGAGGGAAGGACACCATATGATCCAACTATATTGACAAAGCTCATGATACATCAAGATCATGACATCTCAAGAGCACGAGAGAGAGAGAGAGAGAGAGAGAGAGAGAGAGAGAGAGAGAGAGAGATCACATAGCTACGGGTACACACCCTCAACCTCGAGGGTGAACTATTCCCTCCTTGACATGGAGACCGTCGGGATGTTGAATATGGCCTCCGGTGATGATTCCCCCTCCAGCAGGGTACCAGAAAGAGCTTCGGATGAGATTTCTTCGATACAGAGAGTTGCGGCGGCTGAGCGGGAGTTCTAGGTTTATTTCCGAGCGTTTCTCTATTTATAGGATTTTTCTGCATTGGAATCAGGCGAGATGAAGCCACAGGGTGGTCTGATACGTCTCCAACGTATCTATAATTTTTGATTGTTCCATGCTGTTATATTACCATTCTTGGATGTTTTATAATCATTTTATAGCAACTTTATATCATTTTTTGGGACTAAGCTATTGACATAGTGCCCAGTGCCAGTTGCTGTTTTTTGCTTGTTTTTTTACTTCGCAGAATATCAGTACCAAACGGAGTCCAAATGCCACAAAACGTTTTGGAGATCTTTTTTGGACCAGAAGACAACTTGGGAGCCAAGGAAGCACCTAGGGGAGGCCCGTAGGGCCCAAGATACACCAGGGCGCGTTAGAGGCCCTTGGCACGCCCTGATATATCCTGGGGTCCACAGATGTCTTTATCGCCTCTCAGCTCTATAAATCCTCGGAAATTCAAGAAACCCTAGAAGAGTCGACGAAACATAATTCCAGCCGCTGCTAGTTCCAGAACCACGAGATCCAATCTAACACCATCACGAAGGGGTTCATCATCCTCATTGGTGCCTCTCCGATGATGCGTGAGTAGTCCACCATAGACCTACATGTCCGTAGGCAGTAGCTAGATGGCTTCCTATCTCTCTTTTGATTCTCAATACAATGGTCTCTTGGAGATCTATTTGATGTAATGACTTTTTGCGGTGTGTTTGTTAGGATCCGATGAAGTTTGAGTTCATGATCAGTTTCTATCCATGAATATTATTTGAGTCTTCTTATTTGATCTCTTATATGCATCATTATTTATAGCCTCATATTTCTTCTTCGAATCTTTGGTTTAGTTAGGCCATCTAGATCGATTTTTCTTGCCATGGGAAGAGGTGCTTTGTAATGGGTTCGATCTTGCAGTGTCCTCTCCCAGTGACAGAAGGGGCAGCGAGGCACGCATGTATCGTTGCATTAATGATAACAAGATGGGGTCTATTCCCACATGAATAGATCTTGTCTACATCATGTCATCGTTCTTATTGCATTACTTCGTTTCTCCATGAACTTAATACACTAGATGCATGATGGATAGTGGTCGATGTGTGGAGTAATAGTAGTAGATACAGAATCGTTTCGTTCTACTAATCTTGGACGTGATGCCTATATATTGATCATTGCCTTGGATATCCTCATGATTATTTGATCTTGTATCAATTGCCCAACAGTAATTTGTTTACCCACCGTGTGCTATTTTCTTGAGAGAAGCCACTAGTGAAATCTACGGCCCCCGGGTCCATTCTTTTAATATATTGCTTTCCGATCTATCTTTTTCCGCATTTGTTTTCAGATCTATTATTCCAAAAACCCAAATATACCTTGATTCACTTTTTATTTGCATCTTTTATTTTGTGTTCTTGTGCGATCTATTTATCCAATCTAATATAAAACCAATCTATCTTTTTACCGTGGAGAGATTGACAACCTCTCTTACGCGTCGGGTTGCAAATATTTGTTCTTTGTGTGTAGGTACCATTTACATAGTGTTGCTTCGTTGTCCTACTGGTTCGATAACCTTGGTTTCATAACTGAGGGAAATACTTACCGTAGCTGTGCTGCATCATCCCTTCCTCTTTGGGGAAAATACCGATGCAGTCTCAAGCCACGTCAAAGAAATTTTTGGCGCCGTTGCCGGGGAGACATTATCAACATCTATCAGGTTCCTAATCAAAAATCTCATCTCCTTGCAATTTACATTATTTGCCATTTGCCTCTCGTTTTCATCTCCCCCACATCACAAAACTTTGCCGTTTTATTCGCCCTTTTTTTCGTTTGCCTTTTTCTCGTCAGATCTCTTGTGTACTTGCAATGTTGTTTGCGTAGTCATGATGACTCAAGAAAATACCAAATTGTGTGATTTTTCCAATACCAATAATAATGATTTTATTAGTACTCCGATTGCTCCTCCCGCCACTAGTGCGTAGTCTTGTGATATTAATGTCGCTTTGTTAAATCTTGTCATGAAAGATCAATTTTTCGGTACTCCTAATGAGGATGCCGCGTCCCATCAAAACACATTCGTAGAATTGTGTGATATGCAAAAAGAAAGAAGATGTCGACAATGATATAGTGAAGTTGAAATTATTTCCTTTCTCCTTGCGGGATCATGCAAAAATTTGGTTTTCTTCTTTGCCTCGCAATAGTATCGATTCTTGGGATAAGTGCAAGGATGCTTTTATTACTAAGTATTGTCCACCCGCGAAAATTATTTCCCTTAGAACTCAAATCATGAATTTTAAGCAACTTGAGCATGAACATGTTGCACAAGTTGGGAAAGAATGACATTGATGCTAAGAAATTGTCCTACTCATGGTTTAAATCTTTGGATGATTATACAAAAATTTTATGCCGGATTGAATTTTGTCCGTAGAAATCTTTTAGATTCCGCCGCGGGTGGTAATTTTATGGAAATTAATTTGGGTAAAGCTACTAAATTTCTAGATAATATTATGGCAAATTATTCACAATGGCATATTAAAAGAGCACCTACTAGTAAAAAGGTTAATTCGGTTAAAGAAATTAGTACTTTGAGTGAAAATGTTGATCCTCTTATGAAGTTGGTTGCTAGTAAAAATGCTCCTATTAATCTTAATGATGTGCCTTTGTCTACTTTGATTGAGCAAAATAGTGATTCCGTAGATGTGAATTTCATCTCGCGAAACCATTTTAATAACAATGCTTATAGAGGTAATTTTAATCCTAGGCCTTTTCTTGGAAATTCCTCTAATAATTATGGTAATTCCTATGGTAATTCTTCTTACAATAATAATAGGAACCCCTCTGATCTTGAGAGTAATATTAAATAATTTATCAATGCTCAAAAAGTTTTCAATACTACGATAGAAGAAAAGTTGAATAAGATTGATGATGTGTCTAGAAGCATTGATAGAATTTCCCATGATGTAGAAAATCTCAAGTTGAAAGCTTTTCCTCCTAAGATTGATGAATCAATTAAAGATTTATCTTTTTCTTTGGATGAAAGTAAGAAAAGATACGCTATGCTTAGAGCTAAAAGAGATTTTTTAGAAAAGCGTTTTCTAGTGATTGCTTTCATAAAAATGATGAAGATCTTAAAGTGATTGGTGTTTCTTCTATTGATTCCTTGTTTAGTAATATCAAAATTCATGATAAAGGGACTGAAGAAGAGTCAACTTTAGCTAGAAGGCGTCCCAATGATTTGGAGGGTGAAAATCTTGATGAAAAAATTGATGAAAGTGGGTTTGGAGAGGTGAAAACTTTAACTAGTGATGTGCCCACTATTTTGGATTACAAAGACTTTAATTATGATAGTCTCTTTGATTTAATGTATTTCTTTGTTACAATCCATGATAAATTCACCCCATGCTTATGAACAAAATAAAGCTTTTACTAAACATATTGTTGATGCCATGATGAAATCTTTTGAAGAAAAGTTGGAGTTAGAGATTCCAATTCCTAGAAAATTACATGATGAGTGGGAACCTACCATTAAAGTCAAGATTAAAAATTATGACTGCTTTGCTTTATGTGATTTGGGTGCTAGTGTTTCCACAATTCCGAAATCTCTATGTGATGTGCTTGGTCTTACCAATATTGAAGAATGTTCTCTTAATTTGCACTTGGCGGATTCTACTATTAAAAAGCCTTTGGAAAGAATTAATGATGTTCTTATTCTTGCAAATAGGAACTATGTGTCCATAGATTTTATTGTTCTTGATATTGATTGCTATCCGTCTTGTCCCATTATGCTTGGTAGACCGTTTTTACACACTATAGGTGCCATGATTGATATGAAAGAAGGCAATACTAAATTTCAATTTCCACTAAGAAAGGTTATGGAACACTTCCCTAGAACAATAATTAAGCCACCATATAAATCAATCTTGAGAGCATCCTATGGAGAAAAAACTAAAGATGACAACACTTGAATCTATGCATTACGCCTGGCTAGGGGCATAAAACGATAGCGCTTGTTGGGAGGCAACCCAATGAATAAAATTTATTTTTACCTTTTTCTTTCTGTTATTGAGTGTTGACAAAATTATGCTACTGTTATGATTGTGTTTTTATGTTTAAATTAGTTTTCGTGACAAGTAAAGCCTTTGGGATCATGTTGGGTGATAGTTGATTTGATCTTGTAGAAAAACAGAAACTTTTGCGTCTAGTAGCAGAATTTTCAAACATCATAGAAGTGACGAAAAAATCTGAAGTTTTTACACAAGATTGATATAAATATTGCATACGTTGTCCTAATTTTTCAGAATTATTGGAGTTACAGAAGTATGGTTAGAGTATAGATTACTACAGACTATTCTGTTTTTGACAGATTCTGTATTCCTTGCATTGTGTGCTTATTTTGATGAATCTATGGTTTGTATTGGAGGGTATAAGCTATGGTAAAGTTAGAATACAGTATATATAATGCAATAATAAAATACGAATGGGTTTGCAACAGTACTTAGAGTGGTGATTTGCTTTATTATACTAACGGATCTCACGAAGGTTTTGTTAAGTTTTGTGTGATTGAAGTTTTCAAGTTTTGGGTGAGATCACGATGGATGAAGGAATCAGGAGAGAAAAGAGCCTAAGCTTGGGGATGCTATGGCACCCCAAGATGATGTCCAAGGAGAAACAAGCAACTAAGCTTGGGGATGCCCCGAGTGGCATCCCCTCTTTCTTCTAACGACCATCGGTATTTTACTTGGAGCTATATTTTTATTCGTCACATATCATGAGTTTTGCTTGGAGTGTCTTGTATTATATGAGTATTTTCTTGACTTTCTTTTTTATTTTGTCACAAGTATCCTTGCTGGACACACATATTTGTGATAGACAAAATTATGCTATGATTTGTTAGAATTGCTCTATATGCTTCACTTAATTTTTTTTGAGCTATGGAACTACTCTAGTGCTTCAGTTATATCTTTTTGAGCACGGTGTGCTTTAAATTTTTGAAGAAATAATGTCATGCTTCACTTACATTAATTTGAGAGTTAGTAAATTTTGAAGAAATTCTCTCATGCTTCGCTTATATTATTTTGAGAGATGAAATTTTTATGCTCATGTTCTTCACTTAAATTTATTTGAGCTTGTCATAAGCAATGGTAATATATGAAACTATTCCCAAAGTGAAAGATATTCAAGAGGGATATAATAAAAAATTTCATGAAGATCATTGGACAAATCAAACTTGATTCCTTGTAATAGTTTTGAGACATGATGATAGTAATATGTGAGTCATGTTGGTGAGTAATTATGCTTTAGGAAGAATATTGGTGTTAAGGTTTTTGATTCCCTATGCAAGCACGAAAGTTAATAGTTATGCAATGAAATTACATGCTACTTGTGGTGCGTTATTCAGTGTTAGTTATGCTTAATGCCCGTTTATGTGAATTTTCGTTTCTTTGTTGGTTGCTTCTCAATCTATTTGCTAGCCTCCACTTGTACTAAGTAGAAATACTACTTGTGCATCCAAAATCCTTAACCCCAGTTTTGCCATACGAGTCCACCATACCTACCTATATGCGGTATTTCCATGCCGTTCCAAGCAAATTTGTATGTGCCATCTCTAATTTTCAAAATAAATTTCCTTTTTGTGTGCTCGTGCTACTCATGAAGCGGCAAGGGGTGGCCAATATTTTTCCATGCTAGATTTTTTATTCTCAAGATGAGTGTTTATTCACTTGTCATTGCACGAGAGTATGGCGGTAATAGGGATACCCAGTCCCGAAATGAAAAATAAATTTACTTTATGTTGTAAAATAATAAAATTCTTTGGAAAGTGTTGGTATGGAAGGCATCCGTGGATACGGCTAGCCATAGATTGTGAAAGAATGGTGGAAAAAGGAATAAACTTTATTTTCTATTTGCGAACCGCCTATGATATATCTAGCATGGAAAGTATTGGGAACTACTCGGTCATTTTCGTTGACAGGAAAGGCATGCCACCCAAAATATTTTTCTCTCTCGATTTAAGCTTTGAACTCTGGCACCTCTACAAATCCCTACTCCCCTCTGCGAAGGGCCTATCTATTTAGTTTATTCAATTTTTACTTTTATTTGAGTCTCCATCTTCTCTTATAAAGCACCAATTAGGGGGCACTATGATCATACTTGTGCATTGGGTGTAGCTAATATTCGAGTGTGTTTCATGAATGGACCAATGATGGGCGTGCTGGGCTAGGGATAAATTTCTTTAGTGTTGATATTTTGAAAGACATGCTTGCTTGTTGGTATGCTTGAGTATTAAAGTCTTCATGTAAAAACTAGACTATTGCTTTGAACCATCTATAATTTTTGTTTGTTTCATGCTGTTATATTATCATTCTTCGATGTTTTATAATCATGTTATAGCAACTTTATATCATTTTTTGGGACTAACCTATTGACATAGTGCCCATTGCTAGTTGCTGTTTATTCCTTTTTTTTTACTTCACAGAATATCAGTACCAAATGGAGTCCAAATGCCACGAAACTTTTTGGAGATTTTTTTGGACCGAAGACAACTTGGGAGCCAATGAAGCACCTGGGGGGAGGCCCGTGGGGCCCACGATACACCAGTGTTAGCCAGAGGCCCCTGGGGGACCCTGATGTATCATGGGGCCCACGGAGGTCTTTTCCACCGCCTCTTAGCTCCATAAATCCTTAGAAATTCCGGAAACCCTAGAAGAGTCAACGAAATACAATTCTAGCCGCCGCAAGTTCCAGAACCACGAGATCCAATCTAACACCATCACAGAGGGGTTCATCATCCTCATTGGTGCCTCTCCGATGATGCGTGAGTAGTCCACCATAGACCTACGGGTCCGTAGGCAGTTGCTAGATGGCTTCCTTTTGTCTTTTGATTCTCAATACAATGGTCTCTTGGAGATCTATTTGATGTAATGACGTTTTGCGGTGTGTTTGTTGGGATTCGATGAAGTTTGAATTCATGATCAGTTTCTATCAATGAATATTATTTGAGTCTTCTTTGATCTCTTATATGCATGATTATTTATAGCCTCGTATTTCTTTTTCAAATCTTTGGTTTAGTTAGGCTAACTAGATCGATTTTTCTTGCCATGGGAAGAGGTGCTTTGTGATGGGTTCGATCTTGCGGTGTCCTCTCCCTGTGACAGAAGGGGCATTGAGGCACGCATGTATTGTTGCTATTAAGGATAACAAGATCGGGTCTATTCCTACATGAATAGATCTTGTCTACATCATGTCATCGTTCTTATTGCATTACTCTGTTTCTCCATCAACTTAATACACTAGATGCATGCTGGATAGCGGTCGATGCGTGGAGTAATAGTAGTAGATGCAGAATCGTTTCGGTCAACTAATCTTGGACGTGATGCCTATATATTGATCATTGCCTTAGATATCGTCATGATTATTTGATCTTCTATCAATTGCCCACCAGTAATTTGTTTACCCACCGTGTGCTATTTTCTTGAGAGATGCCACTAGTGAAATCTACGGCCCCGGGTTCATTCTTTTAATATATTGCTTTCCGATCTATCTTTTCCGCATTTATTTTCATATCTATTATTCCAAAAACCCGAAAATACCTTGCTGCACTTTTTATGAGCATCATTTATTTTGTGTTCTTGTGCGATCTAATACAAACCAATCTATCTTTTTACCGTGGAGAGATTGACAACCTCTCTTACGCGTCGGGTTGCAAGTATTTGTTCTTTGTATGCAGGTACCATTTACATAGTGTTGCTTGGTTCTCCTACTGGTTTGATAACCTTGGTTTCATAACTAAGGTAAATACTTACCGTAGATGTGTTGCATCATCCCTTCCTCTTTGGGGAAATACCGACGCAGTCTAATGTCACGTCATGGTCCGAAGGCAAGTGGGCGCGCCCTCGGGGTGGCCGCGCCATCTTTCCTTTGGGGGCACCTGGTGTCCCCTCTCCGGTGGTTCTTCGCTCCAGTATTTCTCATATGTTCCAAAAAAATCGTCAAAAGTTTCGGGCGATTCCGAGAACTTTTAATTTCTGCACAAAAACAGCACCATGATAATTTGTTGAAAACAACATCAGTCCGGGTTAGTTCCAATTAAATCATATAAAGTGCATCAAAACCATATAAAAATATTGTAAACATAGGTTATGGCATGAATACATCATAAATTATCGATATGTTGGAGACGTATCAGAGGATGAGGGGGTCGAAGACTGGGGATTGGGATCGAGTGAGGGTCTCCTATGGCCGCTAGCGTTGAGTGGTTGACGAGGTGCGGCTGGGCCTTGGGCCAAAAGGGCCAGCTAGTGCTGCTCTCTCTCTCTCTCTCTCCCTTCAGTTTTTTATTTTTTCTATTTCTAGAAAAAGCACAAAGATTTAGAGAAAGAAAAGGAGGTCTAGGAAAAGAATTTGGGCATGGGGTATTTTCCCTGGACTCACAAAAATGATCTTGATCCATAAAATATAAATGGGCATGATTGAAAGTTCAAATTCAAACTCTAGGACTAGGTTTTAGAAGTGTCCAAAAATATTGATATTTTTGGTGGAACTTGGGAAAAAGATCTACTTTGAAGATCATTTTTGGAGATCTACTTTGGTGGAACTTGGTGGAACTTGGGCAAAGTTTGGAGATCTACTGTGAAGTAGAAAAAGACTTGGTATTTTTGGAAAGTCTCAAAAGGCATTTGAAAAGGCAATTAAATAAAATAGAAGGAATGCTCAAATGATTTCTTGAAAATGTTCATAGTGTTTAATTTGGACATCCAGGCTTTTTAGTACGTCGTCTGGATTAGCCAAATAGAGGAGACAGATATGAGAGTTTGAGAGAGACACATGAAAGAGAAGGGTACATGAGGGGTGAGAAAAACGTGAGAGATAGAGGCATAAAAAGATACATAAGAGAGATAGAGAGAGAGAGAGAGAGATACGTACGTTAGAAGTTGAGGCGTGCATGATTTAAACAATAAAAAAGTATGGAGACTCACATTCATATCCATGGGAAAGAGACCATCACACCCAAGAAAACCAAAGCAAACAACGGTGCTCGGTGTGCCTGGCACACCGACCTGATCATATCGCACAGGTTATGTGCGGTCAATAGGGTTGCCGACCCTGTTTACAGAACATATTGTGATGGGATGGATTCATTCATTGCTTCAACATTGAATTTTACAAATATTAAAAATTAATGATTGTTGCATGAGTCATATTCTTATGAGGGTTAAGATCGAGACATATCCCATATAGAGAAAAGTAATCTATTGGTGTGGTGTCGTCGGATCAATGAAGAAAAGGGACATCAACAAGATGTTGGTGTTTGTCACCATAACATAAATATTTCAGTATTTTGTTTTCTATTACAATGCACAAGCTCTTTCATACGTTAGGAAATGGATAAATGGGGTAAGTTTGAGAAGTCCAGCTCCAATCAAAGCATCACAAAAGGTGAACAATATATTAATCAAAGGGATGAAGAATTCATATTTAATTTCTTTGTATAGGAATTAACGAGTCGGTATTTGACTGAATAACTTCGAACTAACTGCTATATTTTCAAAATAGGTGTCATTTCAAAATGGATGATTTGAATATGTGGGTATTTTGAGCAGTGCAAATTGGGTTAGAGTTTGTGAAATCCCCCCGTTGCAAAACACAGGCATTTCTGCTAGTACAAATAATATGTAGGTAAATTGTTAAACCATATGGTTTAATAAAAATATGGTTAAATTTGTACATTGTGTAATCCATCGCATATGATTTAATAAATATATGGTTAAATTTGTACATCGGTGCTCCAAATACGAGTATATGTGAAACAGTCCCTCACATATGATTAAATTTGTACTCTAGAAGTTTCTACAAATATGTTTTCCTAGTTATATAGTACAACCACTATTACAACATTATATGTTTTAAAGATATAGATATGTATAAACTTCTCCCCGCAAAAAAAATGTATAAACTTCATAATTCACACAAGTATCTATTCTTTTGTTACAATATATAATTGAATTTACCACCACACATGAGTATTTTTCAATGATATACATTACGCATATATAATAAATAAATAACAAACTAATATTTAAATTGGTTTTGTTGTTAACTATGCCAAATAAGTAATGAAATATTATACACCTTAACACATATAATAAATATAAAATTTTAGTATAAAGTATGTATATATTTAGAGGAGTGCGGAATAGGAGAAACTAAAATTGGTGAGTTGAAAAAAAATTGAGATATATTTGCACAAAATTGAAATTCTGGGTCCGCCACTTATGGCATGGAGTGCTTATTCTCAGGGTCGGCGCTGATTAAGATCTGCACAAACAAGAAAACATATATTTCAGTGAAAACGTTGATCAAGATCTGCATAAAAACATTACTTCAGCCAAAATAAGTAACCTACAGAAGCAACAACACAGCACATTCGTAATTGCACCTACAGAAGCCAAATGAAATGCACTGCAGAACTAGTAAGATGAAAATACAGATATGGACAATGAAAAAGAGGAAGAAAGAATCATTGACAACACTTACAAGAGATAAACTCTAAAATACATACGTACCATCATTCAAATGCGTCCCGTCGGGATCCTTTGTGGACTTCTTGACTGCTCAAGTGTTATATAGGGTGAGAACGTCTATGAGACCAAGTCCACTACAAGGGAAACTCTGCTTCTCCACCACACAATAGAGGCATGAGGAATCAATAATATTGTTGATGTCTATGCTTGAAACCATAGATCTTGCAGTAGATATCCCATCAGAGCAATATGAGTACAACTCGAAGGCTAAGTTCAGAGCATCAAATGATATCGCCACCATGTCTCCCTACAGTGCCTTCGTGGTAGCCTAGCATCCATCTGCATTCTCGTGGTGCCGACAGCTGTATTGGTCGTGGATGGCGGTGAGTGTGCTACATAGAAATCCAGAGCATGGTACATCAAGTAATCTTTCTATCTACTAGTAATGGCTTGTATGAAGCGGCCATAAATAATATTGTAGAACAAGAGCAATTCTTAATTTGGTATGGAAAACTCTGACGAAACATACAGATGCAAGAGTGGAGCGAGGAGGCTCATACATACCTTCACAGGCGACGCCAAGGCAAGCGCCTCCATGTCTAAGTGCTCCGCACGAGGAAAAAATTCCAGTAGCTCCTCGGCATTGAACCCAGATTCATCGGCTACACGACATGACGAGTGTATTGTTACACTCATCAAACCTAAGTTTAAACAAAGGTATATCATAAAAACCGAGATATTCACTCCAATATTTGCACTAATGACTAATCAATGTAAAGGATTCTAAAAATCCTATCTTTATTTCTTTCCATACGAAATTGGCTATTTATGGACGAAATCAGGCCAATACATATAGTAGTAAAGAGGAGGTAGAGTAGATCAAGTGGAAGGCGCACAAGATGAGTCAGAGGAAAAAACGACATTCCGTACGATTACGTGCCCGTATGCATGCTCATACGGCCTGCCACGGGCGCCCTCTCATCCACCACTACAAATACCGCGAAGGGGCCAACGCTAGAGACAACAGAGGTCATTGCCGAAACCTCCATCTTGGTCATCCACATTAACCCTATTATTATTTAGGGTTTGATATAAAGGAACATATGGAAAAAAATGCTTTGTTTTTAAAATTGTATGACCGGGGATGAACTAACACGTTTGGATTGGGAGATTGACTATGAATTTTCTGCGTAGGTTATGGGTCCACCCTAATTTACGAAGATCTAATGGTTTTAGTATGATGAATAAAAATAGCCCCACCAAATTAAAGGCCAGATGTTTCTATTTTTTGTGGGATTTTTTAGGTTATTTATCTTTTTTCTGGTGATTCTGCTAATATCTCATTAAGTACTTTTTATATGTAATAGATTCGACTAGTGCAGTACCTCCTCTGCAAGACTGCATGTCTTGGGCAAGTTTTATTTGAAAGATAGGGAGAGTACGAAGACTAAGAGAGCTCACCTAAGGACATAACTTTTCATTTTGGATGTCAAGCTCTACAATGCAGTAGATCACTCATATTTTGGTTGTTCCAATTGGAGAGTACTATGCAAGGGGCACGGGGTTCATGAGGGCATGCAAAAAACCTTCGATCTTGGTCATGAAGATGATCGTGAAAATAATATCAAAATTGGGGTGCATGTGGATCGCATGATTCCAGTTCTACCTCCATGTCAGTTTGTCAACAAATTTGTTAAGTAATTTATATTGTTCATTGAAAAATATTTGATACTCATCTCACTAAAGATACGGATACTAACTGGTACAGAAAGACTAAAGACACTACATACAACAAACTGAATGGACAGAGGAATGGTGTTTGGTTGTTGTTTGCCTATCTCTTTCCCCTCGCCATAACATCTTAGAATACACATCCTTGTGCCGAGATATCCCACTTCTCAGAGACGAGACTGGACCAGGAAACAGTAATATCCAACTCGGTTCCTTCGGTAAGTTTACATGTTTCCTTGCTTATGTTGCAAAACTTGGGTTCGAAGGGCACATTTTCTTGTGCAACTTTATCACCACAATCTGAGTAGGCCTCCAAGACAAAATTCAGGATTCCACAGAAGTCTACAGAGACGACATTCCTTGTTAGAAGAAGGTTACCCTGAGAGGTCATTGACATGGGTCTATAACGAGAACAAAGCAGCTCAACTTCCCGAGGTCTGGCGTCAGATCCAATGAGTGAGCAAGCAACTCGACCTCCGAATCCTTTAGGCCATGACCCCTCTTTGACACGGACGCCCAAAATAGTGGCCTGGACTCTTCTCTGAAGTACCTCCAAACTTAACTCTATGGTGCAAAAGCAGTTCCTAATGCAAATGGGGCCTTCTACTCTGTTGTAAGTGCACGTGCCATTGATCAGTGGTTTATCTTGAGACTTTGTTCTACCTCTTACTTTTAGTTGGATTTCAAAGACAACAGATACCTCGCTGACAATTGCACGAGAGGGGCCATTCAAGGTCAAAAAGAGATCCTGCAAATATCATCAATCACCTCATTAGCAACTGATAAACAAGAGGGCCCAAGCAGGCATGTACACAATATCCCCAAATTAAAACGAAGAGTATATTAATAAAATGGTACAAATAGATACATGTTCATTGAGTATCTGGCACTCACTCCTATTGCGGGCAAAAAGAAGGTTGCGATTGTGATCCACATGGTCTCGGGCAGCGACCCGTGCCATACACTAGCAACGGCCATTCCAGACCACCTCGTATTTCTGCGAGTTTGACGGAGAAGATCTACAGGCTAGGCACAACTCGACCACAGTGCCTCGGGGTGCTCCCTGGTATCAAGTGTGTGTATTGCATGGAGCCCAATGTCGCTACATGCATAAGAACAAGGTCAATGGAAACATGTGTTAGAAATGTTGTAACATGAACAGGTACTAGATAAGAAACAAAATAATTCCCTTCACACCCCTTATACAAAGAAGCAACAAAGTAATTCCCTTCACATCCCTTAAACAAAGAAGTACGGCCAAAGGTAAAAATGAGGACAGAAACTAATTAACCAAAGTTGAGTAAGATAAGCAAGATGCATGCATGTTTACTAGCTCATGTCTCGGAAGCAACCGAACCCATCATAACCCCATCCTTCCCAGGCATCAACATACATGGCAAAACTCTTTTGTTCGGCAGCCATCTCCTTGGCCTCAGTTTTTAATTGTTCGTCTGATTTGCCTCTATCCATCTTCTCAACATCATAACATCTGTTGGTGGCAACAGAATCTGTAGGTTCGAGTATTGATTTGTCTGATATGAACATGGAGGTATTCGATTCATTCGCCGACTCACTGGTATCCAGACCCATCGCCGACTCTGTCTCCGCTTCTGGCCCCTGCTCTGATGTGAATTTGGAGTCTATCCTCGGCACCTGCTGCCCCATTGATGCAATGTCCCAGTCCATCTGCTCCTCGTCACCAACACATCCTTGTACCGAAATATCCCGCTTCTCTGAAACAAGACTAGACCAAGCAACAGTGATCTCCAACTCAAAACCATTAAGTTCACAACTATCCTGACTTATGTTGCAAAATTTGGGTTTGAAGGACAATTCCTTATGTGCAATGATGTCACCAGATGGTAAGCAGGCCTCTAGCACAAAATTCAGGCGCCCGTTAACATCTACGGAAAAGACATTCCTTGACAGAAGAAGGTAACCTTCAGAAGTCACGGGCATGGCTCTGCGACGAGAAACAAGCAGCTGAAGTTCCCCAGGCCTGGCGTCAATTTCACCAGCAATGACGGAGCACGCGACTCGACCTCCCCATCCAGAAGGCCATGACCCATGTTTGACACGGACGCCCAAAATAGTGGCCTGGAGTGTTTCCTCAAGTACCTCCAATCTAAACTCTGCGGTGCAGAAGCAGTTCGTAAAGCAAACAGTACCATCCCCTATGTTGTAAGTGCACACACCAGTGATCAATGCTCTGTCTTCAGACTGTTGTACCTCTTACTTTTAGTTGGATTTCAAAGTCAACAGATTCCTCGCACACAATTGCACAGGAGGGGCCAATCAACACCTAAAAGGGATCCTGCAAGCACATCATGGATCACCTTATTAGCTACTGATCAATATGATGGCCTACGCACCATAAAGAAAACGAATAGCACGTTAAGATGGTATACACATAGCAACCACGCTGTACACTGACAATGGCCATTCCAGACCACCTCCTATTTCGGACAGTTTGATGGAGAAGATCTGCAGGCTAGGCGCGACTCGACAGTAGGGCAGTGGGGTGCTCCCGGGTATCAAGTGTGTGTACTGCATGGAACTGAATGTCGCTGAATGTATCGGATCAAATCAATGGAAGCAGGTGTTAAATTTTTTGTAACATGACCAAATAGTAGATAACAATCAAAAAAGATGAAGGAAACTAGTTAAACAAAATTGAGAAGGATAAACAAGATGCATGCATGTATGTTTGCTCACTCATGTATTGGAAGAGACCGAACCCAGCCGAACCCCATTTAGCATCCCAGTCATCCACAAACTGGTCAAAATTCTCCTGTTCGGCAATCATCGTCTTGGACTCACTAGCTTCGGACCACTGTTACGTCCATGCGGAGTTGAGAACACATGCACCTATCAGGTGGCCTGCTTGTCGACGCCCCTTTAGGTATGAAAATGTTTGGCAGTCCCATTCGCAATATGATCAATTGGTGAAAGATGCATGGCAAACGGGTGCTGGCCAAAGTGCTCTGGGTGGAGTAATGGAGGCCCTTGCTTCTGTCCAGAATAGGCTCGGCTCGTGGGGAGACCGCGAGTTCGGAAATATGGCAAAAAATGTTCAGAAATTGGAGAAAAAACTTCAACGTTTGAGGGCACAGTCCAATGGCAGGGGCCCGTCAGCAGAAGAACTCTGTGTTGCATCTCAGCTCAAGGAGGCGCTGCGGCAGGAGGAGATATGGATCAAGCAACGGTCCAGAGTCTCGTATATTCGAGCCGGAGATAGAAACACCCAATTCTTTCATGCTCATGCCTCGCAGTGACATAGAATGATAGAATCACTTCCCTTTAGTTGAAATGATGGGCGTACTTGTCAGGATCCAGAGGAAGTGAAGTCAGAGATTCTTGATTTCTATCAAAATGTGTACCTTTCCCAAGGTTACAGAGATATGTCACAACTTTTGCAGTTTGTTCCTACTCGGGCAACAGAAGCCATGAATGATTTACTTCGGAATGATTTTACGGCCGAGGAGGTCAGAGTTGCTCTTTTCCAAATGGCCCCGTCAAAAGCACCGGGTGTTGATGGTTTCATTGCGAGGTTCTTCCAACGACATTGAAATATACTTGGCAATGACATTACGGCGGCCATTTTGGATTTCTTGAATGGTGAGGAACTTCCTACCACTACTGGAAAATGGCTTATAGGGAACTCAAATTAGTGGCGGACAGAGCGAGGTACCCGCCACAACAAATTTTGAAACGCAACAATGGCGGGTACCAAGATTCACCCGCCAGTGTTGATAGCGCAGCAGTGGCGGGTGCGAAGCAATGACCGCCACAGCTGGACTCCCTGAATTTGCCCACGTGTTGCTACCGGGCACTGGCGGGCGCAGCTGCGTACCCGCCACTGCTACTGCGGGATACAGTGGCGGGCACAGAATGCGCCATCCACAGACATAGTGGGGTGACCTTATAATTTTTTTAATTTTTCTATACAGTTGTTAGCAGTGGCGGGCAGTAAAGGTGCTCGCCACTGACGCAATATAGTCACCCACGTAAATAAAAAACTATAAATCAAGAAATTAGCAGTGGCGGGCAGTTATTAGTGCCCGCCACACTCCGTGATTGCCTTTTTTCAGCTGCCGGAAGTTCAGTTAATGCCCCGAAAATAGGAAACCAACTCCAAAAGTTGTAAAATTTTAACACGGGGCTTCCAATGGCGTATATTACCTATGGGAAAAGATTGAACTTCAAAATATCTTTAAAAATTGAGTTCCGTGTGTGAGGTGGTCCTTTCGAAACCCTTACACACTTGGTGGAAGAGTGCCCTGTTTGTACATGATGCGCATCAGGTTTTGGTCGCCACGATCTCAAATTTTTATCACACCGTACAGGTGTTCAATGAAGGCGCCATGCAAAGTTTC
Organism: Elymus sibiricus; assembly: GCA_039707655.1. Lineage (NCBI taxonomy): Eukaryota > Viridiplantae > Streptophyta > Magnoliopsida > Poales > Poaceae > Elymus > Elymus sibiricus. Next base: position 564,498,802 of record CM077665.1, on the reverse strand, counting down.
GAACATTTCCGACCTCGTTAGCATGGCCAAATTTTGTTTTGCCTGTTTTGCTTGTCGGGAATTCAGTTAATGCCGCGAAAATAGCAAAACAACTCCAAAAGTTGTAAAGTTCTAGCACGGGGCTTCCGATGGTGTATATTTACTCATGGAAAAACTTTCAAGTTCAAAATATTTTTTAAACTGGATTTCTATGTGTGAGGTGGCCGTTTCGATACACTTACACACTTGGCGGAAGAGTGTCTTGTTTGTACATGATGTGCATCAGGTTTTGGTCGTACACGATCTCAAATTTTTACCACATCCTATATGTGTTGATTGAAGACGGCATGCAAAGTTTCGAAGGTTTCCGACCTCGCCAGCACAGCCAAAGTTTGTTTTGCCTTTTTTACTTGCCGGAAACTCAGTTTTGTTTTGAACGGTTAATGACAGTGGGGAAGGGCTCCCACTGACCTTTTCTATTTAAGTGTTAAAGTGTCAAAGTCCCAGGGTTACAAGCAGTTCAGGAAATAGCTACATCATGGGAGAGAGAGGGGGGAGGTAGGATGTACAAGTCGAACACATAAAGTAGCTAAATATCAGCAAGGAAGGAGTGTATGAAGGGCACTTTTCTTTTTTTTTTTGCCCTGTGTCTCATCATATAGAAGTCCTTTTTGAACCTGTCCAGCTACGAGCCATGAGTGGGTGGAATATTTCTGAAGAGTTTGTCATTTCTTTCCTTCCATATCCCCCAAGAAGCAACGGTGAAGATCTCCAAAAACATTGGTTTGTCCCTCAGCCTTGGCCACACGCACCTTATGCAATCTGCAGTAGGAGTTTGGCCAGGTGATACCGAGTGTCCTCCAACACCTAGCACTGAAGGGGCACTCGAAGAAAAGATCAGATCTTCCTCGGGTGGGTTTTGGCAGAGCATGCATGTATAGTCATCATTGTCAAGCTTGTACTGCCTCCTTCTGAGCATGTTTCGGGTGTTCAATCTATCCTCCAACAAAAGCAATAAGAAAACTTTCCATTGCATCGTGCATCTGGCTTCCAAATCCATCCAAACGCTTCATGCTATTGGAGATGAGTTGGACCTCCTTATAAGAGTTTCTCTTCCACATGCTATTGGAGCTTGAGAAGAGAAGAGACCCTCGCGCGCGCTCCTCCTCCGCCGCCGCCGCCCGCCTCGCCGTGCCGCGGGTTGCGGGAATGAGCCGAGCCGAGCTCACACCTATGCGCATATTTTTGCCGGTCAGTAACAGAGAGTTTCTGACAGCTGGGCCATGATCTTAGACGTCGAATCGTGGGCTGTCACCGACTCGGACGTGGGTCGAGCCCACGTATCTCCACGCAGCTGCGCCTATATATGTGTGAGGCGTCTCCCAACCCTAGCCGTCACGCGAATCAGATCACATCTCTGCCTCCAGGCCTACTGTCGTTCCTTTGCTGCCGCTGCCGCCGGTGACTCCATCCCGTTCACCGCTTACACGGTTGACGGGAGAGCAGGTGAGTGGGAGGAGGGATATCAACTGTACTCCGAAACCCCGCCTCTCCGGATCCTGTACGGGAAAGGGGCGATTAGGTTTATGGGAAGCGACCACGCGACTGCTCGCCACCGATCCACTGCTTCCTCTACATTTCCGCCAACCGACCGTCTCGCTGCCGAGAAGCTCGAGGCCGACAAGAAGGACGCCGCTGCCGCTACTGCCACCGCCGCCGCGGCTTCTGCCTGGCCTACTGGAGGGTATAACTTGTTTATCCCACTTCTATTGTTTTCTGTTATAGCCATGCTAGCGTTATACATAGATGTGTCTGCCATTAGCGTAGTATGTGCTTGCGTGGTCCAATATCAACATGTTGTTAATTCTATCAATGCCATGCTAGTGATTTATTTATGGATTAAATTAATCGAAAAATTACCTATTTACTCAACAAATACCACACCAATTAGTGCCAACTTGCTGAATGGTAGCAATGGGAGTGGGAGGAGGGATATCAACTGATACCTGGCTGGAGGATAGAGCAGAATGTCCTCCGTCCTCATGTGAATTGATTGAAGGTGAATTGGCCGTCCCAGCAAAGTGCACTGATGGTTGTTTCCTAGGATTGACCTTTGACGGATGTATTTTCTTATTATCCAGAGGGGGGACCCTGAAACCATCATATTTGTTGCATCTCAGCCTGGACACGGTCCGGTCCGGTCCGGTCCCGGTCCGAGCCGGCGTTTGGACCGGCCGCCGGCGGTCCGGACCGGACCGGACCGAGCTGTCCAGCGGTCTGTATTTTGAGGACCGGCTCGAAAGTCAGCCGGCTCGGTCAGTCTTTTTAGGACCGTGAGGACCGATTACAACACTCCTTCCAGCTGCTGTTTAGCTCCTATTTAGCTGCAATTTAGGTCCTAGTTAGCTGCTCTTTAGGCATATGTTGAGCTGCCAACTTTTTAGAACAAATAGAGCTGTAAATTAGCAATTTTATGCACTGAATGATAGCGGAGAGAGACTAGTGCTCGATTTTGCAGGTTCAGAGTTCAGGTTCAGGTTCAGAGGGAGGTTCAGAGTTCAGGTTGAGAGTCAGTAAGGGCGGGACCGATGGCGGCGTGCTGGTGTTGCCCTTGCTGCGAGCCCGGCGTGAACGTCCTCCGTGGTCAGCTTGTCGGTGAGGGGAGTGACCGCTTGTCCACCGTGGTCAACTGCATGAGGCTGCTGGCGAGCTCGGCATCGGCCGTCGTGTCGACAAACCGCGCGCCGGCGTCGTTGAACACGATGGCACGGTTACAGCGCAAAAATGGAATCGCGAGTGGACGGTGAACGCCGGAGACACGACCGGAGGGGAGGGAGACAAACACAGAAGTTTTTCCGGCGCTCGAACACCTTGCCGCGCGAACGACACGTCGCCACGCTCTCGCCCCAGCCACGCCTGGGTTGCCACGCTCTCGCCATGGGCCTGCCACGCCCCAGCCACGGCCTCGCCACGCTGCGGGCACGGCTCTGCCAAGCCCCACGTGCTGCTCACCGTGCCCGGCCATGCCCCCGCCATGCAGCATGACCTGAGTCTTCTTCTACCTCTTCCCATGTCCCTGTGTTTTCACGAAGGAAGGCGAGGCGTGCATGCAGATCTCAGCGGCCAGAGCAGGGCGTCGCCGGTGCCCGCGACGACGAAGAACGGCATGCTCCTTCGGTCCGCTCGGTCGGACCGGTTAAAGACCGGACCGGACCGAGTAATTTTCGGGCTGAATTTTAGTAACCGGACCGGCCAGTTTTTTCCTCGGGCCAGGACCGTTCGGTCCGGTCCAGAGCGGGCCACGAGCGGGCCGAAAAGCCCGCTCGCTCCGTCCAGGCTGAGTTGCATCTACTGCTACGTCTTAAGTGATTTGTGTCCACATGTGCCTGTTCTTTTTGGATCATACGGTCAAGGGATGAGTAGCAATCTGGCCCATTACCCAGAGAATCACACTGCAGTTGCATGTCCCCCCCGGCTAGCCCATTGAGACCAATTAGCCTAGCATCAGACCTCGGCCCATGACCTGAGAGGATAGCGGGATGAGCAGATTTTGAAGCTCGCTCATGTGTTTGCTTCGGTTCAGAGTTCAGACTGGCTTGCAGTTAGAGGCATAGGCGGGATAATCATCTGGCAGGTTTCCAGAGGCAAGTAAAATCCCCTAGTCATAGCAGCAGTGAATTGGCGATCAGAGAAGTTTGCTGGCCTGATTTGCATGATCGACATCTGAATAGCAGTTCTGACTGCCTTAAACAGAGAGACATAGTTCTTCGGAAACTGTCTCGCCTGGGTTGAATTTTCATATGTGATCCGGGGAGTATATTTTCCAAAGGAAATCTCCCACAGCCACTGCAGCAAGTCAGTACCCTCCTGTACCGTAATGGTATGCATCAGACCACCAGCGCTAACAAATTGCAAATTAGGTGTCGAAATGCCTCTGCCAAAGTTATCTGCCGCCACTCGTCCATAGGATCATCCACAATGTTATTCTGATTCTCCCTGGTTCGGATAGAAAAGTTATAAGATTCTGTGGCCACTGTAAGTGCTCCCAAAGGATAAGATTTAGTTTTTGTTTCTTCAGGGCCACAATTTTTCCTTTTGAACTTGTGGTGCACTTTTTTCAACTCGAATATTGGATACATCAGAAACAAACATGATGACAAGATTTGGTTGTGGGCACTACTTGATCGATATTCATCCCTCTATTCCAAAATATATGGTGTATTAGTTTTTTCAAAAATCAAACATGTGCAGGTTTGACCAAATTTTTAGAAAGATATATCAATATGTACAGTACCAAATTTGTATCATTAGATACATCATGAAAAGTCTCATATTTTATTCATTTTGTATTCTAGATGTTCATATGATATTTTATAATATTGGTCAAACATATACAAGTTTGATTTGCACGAAAATCAATACACCTTATATTCCGGAACGGAGGGAGTATATATATGAATTGATGATAAAATTTGGTTGTTTGCACTACAAGACCACTATGAACGAAGTTATGATAAAATTTGTTTGTTGGGACTACATGATCGCTATTAATAAGTGACAATAATATTTGGCAATTAACATTACATGTCCGATATTAATGAAGCTTTCATAAGGCCTATCCCTGGTGCAGCCATATATTTTTCGATTTCTTTCTCTCATCCTGATAGGCAGGACCCACTCCTCTGAACCAGAGAAAAAAAGAAACTGAAAGTGCGTTATATCGACTAGAGGGGGGTGGGGGGTGGGGGTGAATAGGCGATTTTTAACTACTCGCAGCGGAATAAGTACTCAAGTGCATGCGAAACATAGCAGTAGCATAGTCATCATGATGAAATGAAACATACACAGAGATGAGTAGCATGAACAGGATCAGCAGGAAGAAGATAAGGTGACTGGAGAATTTGAGGTGAGGAAATTGAAAAATTCTTCAGTCAAATTCTTCAAATAGTAACGATCAGATTCATCAACAAATACTTCGAGGAAATAAGGGGTTGAGGAAATAGAACCAGGAGCTCGATGAAGACGATGATTTGATGACCCAGTTCCAACTGCTGTGACAGTCGTACGTCTGGTTTGGAGCGGCCGGGTATTTAAACCAGAGGACACACAGTCCCAGGACACACAGTCCTTACCTTATTCTCCTTGAGCTAAGGTCACACAGTCCTCGCCCAACACTCGTGGTAAGTCTTCAGGGTAGACTTCCAAAACCCTCACAAACTGGTCACCCGGCGATCCACAATTGACTGCTGGATGCTCTAGACCACGGTCACCCGGCGATCCCCAATTGACTGCAGGATGCACTAGACCATGACTCCTAACCGTCTGGAAGATACACAGTCTTCAAAGGTAAAAAGCGTCGGTTCCACACAGGAACAATTTCTTCAGTGATGCTCAATCACTTTGGGTTTGGTGGTTTTGGGTTTTTGGGGTTTTTTCTCACTGATGATTTTCGCTCAAAGTCCTCGAGGAATGGGTTGCTCTCAAATGACAAGTGTCAAGTTCTCTCTCGCAGCAGCCAACCAGCTAGTGGTTGTGGGGGGCGGCTATTTATAGCCAGGGTGCAACCCGACATGATAAGACATAAATGCCCCCAATGATATGACCGTTAGGTGGATAGAATATCTGGACAGCTGGCGCAAAGCACAACAATGGTCGGAATTTGAACTGTCAAATTCCTCAGGGCTTATCATTTTCCTCACATGTGGGCAATTCGCACTGGCGAAATCCTAACTCCCCAGTCAGACCAATTTCCTCAGAGACCAGAAGAACATCGTCTCTGTCTCTGAAGAACTTGACTGAACTGTAAGAGATTTCCAAAGGCTTCACTCAAAGGATTGGGTTTTGTTGAGGCTTTTGAGTTGAGCATCAGATGGAAATTTCTCCTTAGTATTACCTCGGCCCCCTTTAACAGTACGGTGTTTCCTATGACTCAAAGAAGGAAACGAAACAATAAAAACTAAGTCTTCATGCTTCATTGTCCTCGTTCATATCTTCAAGGTCACACCATCTTCTTCATTTTCAAAGTCTTCAAGGAATACCAAAGTCTTCAGCAAAGTCTTCACAAAGTCTTCACCAAAGTCTTCAGTTGAAGACATTCATTTTTAGGGGACGATATTTTTCGAATATACCAAACTCCTCATCGACTTATAGAGCCTGTGTACACTCACAAACATATTAGTTCCTTAACCTATAAGTTTTCAATACACCAAAATCACTAAGGGGCACTAGATGCACTTACAATCTCCCCCTTTTTGGTGATTGATGACAAATAGGTTAAGTTTTTAACGGGGATAAACATATGAAGTGTAAGTATTGAGTTTGAGGAATTTGATTGCAAGATATAGAGGAACTCCCCGTGACGATGTGCATATTTGAGGAATTTGCTTTGGACTGCAAATGCACATGGCAGGATAGAATCTTGGAGATCTCCCCCTATATCTTGTAATCCATACACGCATTTTATATATATCATGAGGAAATTGAATTGCATGATGGAAAATGGGGTCTGACGAATTTCAGCATGCGTGCATTAAGATACTTGAGGAAATAAGCATGCAGAAAGAAGTTCAAATGTATTAGACCACCATTGGACATAAGTTTACAACTCAATCAACAAAAGCTTTAGAAAAGCGAGAGTTGTAACTTAAACAAAACACAGCCCATATAAGGAGACCTGCTTGAAGACTAACTCAAATTTCTCTCCCTTTGTCATCAAGTGACCAAAAGGGACGAAATTGAGGACTAACGCCACTGAAGAATTTCATCTTGAAGGTGGTGGAGGAGCGCCAGCGTTGTTAGGGTTGGTTGGTGGAGCAGGGCCTGCAGCAGTGTCGTCAATGTCCTCAGCTTCATACGTCTCACGCGATGAAGAAAATGAACTTGTCACCAGCTGAGGAACTTGAACTTTCTTCCACTTCTTCTTTGGAGGAATTGACCAGTTAAAGTCCATCTGAAATTCCATCTCCTTGAGTTCTTCGGGAGTCTTAAGGTGAGACAGAGTGGCCCAAGTGCGATCGAAGATTTCATGCACATAGTAATGAATTTTCTTCACAGAGTTATGCGTCACAGTCATGTCACGAAGAATTGAAGCAAACTGACGCTTTACCCACTTGTGATTATGATCAACCTTCTGATGAAGAATTAAGATAAGCTCATGACCAGTCATCACACGAGGGGCAGAAGCTTGAGGTTTTTGAGCTGAGGCTTTTGCAGCAGAATCTTGTGTAGCAGAGTCATCATTGGTGGAATAGGATGCAGCTTTGCGAAACTGACCATCCAATGGACGAGTGCCTTCATCAATGACAGCCTTGCCTTTTCCTTCAACTCAAGAAAATGTCTTCTTCAGGACTTCAATCGGAGGCAAGAAACTGAAGTGATTCTGAAAGTCAGCCTTGAAGGGAATTGAAGACTTTGATCTGATGAATTTCATGATCCAGGGAGCATAAGGCTTCAACTCGAATGGAGACACTGCAATATTGGCCAAAGTCCTCATGAAGAAATCGTGATAGTTGATGGGAATCCCATGAATGATGTTGAACATCAAATTCTTCATGATGCCAATAACTTCTTCTTCTTCAAAGTTGCGGCCTTTGATATGACTGAGGGTTTTGGTCAATATTCTATAGATTGTCCTGGGCACATACAACAAATCCTTCACTAAGAATGTGGTCCTTGGAGGTTTTCCTTGTGCCAAAGGCTTCATCAGCACTTGCATCATGTGATTCTGCAGCTCAGATTCATCATAGATGCATCTTGCTCCTTCTGAAGGATTTGGAATGGGAACACATTGAAGCAATTCATTTGCTGAAGCAGTGTAGTGAGTGTTTCCAGACATCCAATCCAAGATCCATGAGTTAACATCAAAAGCTTCACCAGTGATATGCAGAGTTGCATAGAATTGAAGAATCAGTTCTTCATTCCAATCGCAGACATCCGCACAGAATGGAAAAAGTCCAACATCATGAAGAACTGAGAGCACTGGAGTGAAGCATGAGATGGATTCCATATCCACATGAGGAATTTGATGATGCTGGAAGACTTTGTCCTTGTCAAACAGCACAGCAGCATAGAAGTTCATCTGAGCTGGAGTCCAGAACCTTGAGCGACCAACCCTAGCTGAGTCATAAGGATTTGGTCCAGTGAAGAATATGTGCTCATTGAAGAAATTTTCCTTGATGAATTTGGGACGCTTTGTGCCTTTGAAAGGTAGCTTTTGCTTCGGCTGAAGATTTGGCTTGAAGCGCCGTCCAGTCTCGCTTGGAACAATGGCAGTTTCTTCAACTTGAGGAACTTGTGCAGCAATTTGGTCAGGAACATTCTGGACAGGAAACTCATCAGCTGATGCAGCTGGAATATCTTCAGGAGCAGTTATGAGGGGAGTGTACTGACTGGAAGTCTCTATTTGGATTTCTTCAGTTGGGGCAGGAGACTGAGGAACCTGAGTGAGAGGAGTGGTCATTGGTGAATTTGCGTGTGCTGCTTCCCAAAATTCATCATTAATGACTGGAGTGGTTGATCTAATGTCCATTTCCTCATCCATTTCTTCAACACCGGACTCTTTACCAGTTAACTGAGGCTGGGGTGATGACATGAGAGGGGTTTATACATTTGCATCCACCTCTATTTCTTCATCAATCTACTCTGAGGAAGTAGCAGATTGAGTTTCTTCATCGTCCTCACTTGGGATGACATAGTCTTCACCAAATGGGACTATTTCATAGGTTGGGACAGATGAGATAGGAATAGCATCAATTGGTTCGGTTGAAGAACTTGGCAAAGTCTTCAACTTCTTTGCAGCTGAGGAATCTGCAGATGGTGATGCTTTCCTTTTCAGAGCAGCTGCCTTTTCAGCAGCCTTGGTCTTCTTCGCTTCTGATGCAGAACGAAGTGTGACAGTCTTCACCCTTGATGATTTTGCTGGGGGGGGGGGCTGGGGTGAAGTTGGAGCAGTCTCTTCAGGCACGACTGACGCATTCGCCCTGGCAGTTTCTTCAAGCACAGCAGTTTCTTCAGCTGGCCTCTCAATTTCTTCAGGCGTAACATTGGAAGTTGCCCTGGGAATTTCTTCAGCAGCATGAATTTCTTCAGCTGCACTTGCAGTTTCATCAGTAGGCTGAGCAGAAGTTTCAGCCTGAGGAATTTGCGGTTGTGATCGTGCTACAACCCTTGAGTTGTGGTCATTGATCACTTTGTCGGCCACGTTGACGAACCTGACCTTGACACCTTTCCAGTCAGCATAGTACCTGTTAAATTCATCGCTGAGGCCTTTGATGTCCTTTTGGACAGAGACAAGTTGGTCAGGCATCAGATTGAGAACATTGTTCTTCATGAAGCGCTCTTTCTTGAACTGACCCTTCTTTGCCTTTTTGGCCTTTTCATACTTCCATTTTTCCTCACCGATGAAAGCTGTGAGGACATGGCTAGGACCGGGATGCAGATTTAAATCATCAATTGGAGTATTTGGGTCCTGGTGCCAAATGTCGATGAAATTGAGCATAGTCTTTGGATCCAACAGAAGAGGAATTGAAGTGCCCTTGGCTTGAGCCACTCTCTCTTGCTTATTTCTGACAATGGCAGCAAGTTCTCCATCACTTGCTTCATCTTCCTCAGACTCTGACAATGGCAGCAAGTTCTTGTGAGGACTTGCCCTCCTGCCTCGTCCAGCTGTTACCTTCACTTTCAGCAAAGTGGGACTGCTTGAGGAATGTGCTTGGGCAGATGAAGTTGCAGATGCCCCTGAAGCAATTGAAAAGCCGGTAGTCCTCTGACAAGATGCCAGATGCACTGGTGTTGATGACTTGGAAGCAACTATTGAAGATTGTGCAGCCACTGAGGACATTGCAGGAGCCCTTGATGATTTTGCCTGAGGCATTTTCTGTGAGGAACTTGGGGCTGAGGCCTTTGGTGCTAAGGATATTGCAGTGGATTTCTTCACCACTGATTTCTTCAGATCAGATGCACTAGCAGAGGCAGCAGCAGCAGCAGAGTCCACATTGAATTGCCTCACAGCTTCTTTAGAGATCTTTTGAAGCTTTTTCTGATGTTTTGCCCATTCTTCAGGAAAATCCTCACCTCTCATGAGGCTAGTGGGATCAGCTGCCTGGTTATTTCCCAATGGAGGTCTTCTGCAAGGTGGTTTCAGTGCAAATGTCGTCATGTACTTAGGAGTGACATAGTGATATTCTCTCCATTCCTTCATCCATCTCCTCTCAATCTTTTGGATGCGAATTTTTCGCTTTTTCTTGGTCTCTTTCCCATAGATTTCTTCATCAGGTGTGCAATACTCAGGATAGATATCCTCAGGGATCTCAAATGCAGTATTGGATTCAAGTTTCTTTTCTCCTTTCCGAGGTCTTTTCCCATCAGCCATTTTCTTCAACTGAGAAATATGAACTGTTGAAGTTTCTAACGAAGTATGCAACTTTTCTTCAAGTAACGCTGCAAATGAGTTAAGTTGATGAGAACCTAGAGATTCATCAGCCGACATTTGTACCAGTGAATAGAGTATAGGTGCGAAGAATTTGAAGAGGTCATATGCGTTCTCAGAATTTTTTGCAAAAAGTATCAAGTTTGAGGAATTTGACCATAGATGCCTTGAAGAATTTCACTAAGTGTTCTTGTCTAGTTGTGCAGATTTGAAGATCCACACAATTGAGGAATCTTGAAAAAAATCATAACTTAGCGAACTAGATCAAGAGAAGGAATTTGTTTGGTGCTTTAGAGATGGATTGTTGAAGAATAACACCTTTTGAGGATTTTGTGAAAATCATCGGAAAAAAATGGAAATAAAACTAGTTTTTATTTACCGTATGCGATGAACACGACGAACAGAGAAGTGAAGTGAAGGAGTTCGTCAGTCCAGATCTCCCATGCCCTAGCATGGTAGAGGGAGACAGCTATAGCGGCTGCGGGGTGAAGACTTCCGCGGCCGATGCGAGTACAACGAAGGGTAGGTCGCGGCAGTGAAGCTCTTCCTCTCCGGCGACGATGAGGTTAGCGGAGGCGCTAGGTCTGGAGCTCGACAGAGATGGGAGTGAGGAGTAACCCGAGAAAGTGTAGGGGAGGGGGTATTTATAGCGGCGGTAAAACCAACTGGTCCGAAGATTTGGGACCAGTATGCCCCTGACCCTTGCTATCCACGCGACATGTGTCACCCACGTACAGTGTAGTGGAGATAGTGGGGGATTGTGGGTTATCCTGTCGTGGGAATCGGAATGGTTTGAACGGCAATCGCCAAAAATTTGAGATTGAATATTTTAAAGTTTCGTTCACAAAATTCTTCGGCTGTCAAGGACACAGTGAAGACTTTGAACGGGTTTCAAAGTAGAACGCATATGAAGAATTTGTGAACAGACTAGGTTGAGCTTAGCATAGAGGGGAAATGGGTCCGATCACATTCACTTAGATGAAAATCGACTTGAAAAAATAGCTATAAGTGAATGATGTTGAGGACATTGAAGAAATAGTCAATGAAGAGAAACTCATATGAAGTACATCAGTTGAAGAATTTGAAATTTTGAGGAATTTGCAAACTTGAAGAATTTGACAATTTTGAAGAATTTGCAAAATGATGAAAAAACTCAAACTTGAAGAATTTCAACTGTTGTTGGTGGCGTTACCCACCGTATAAGAATGATGATTTCAGACACCGCATACAATTGTCGTAGGGTTCTGAGAATCAAATTCTTCATTAATTTCATCACACATAGAGAGTTAGTCTTCATTGATTGAAGAAAAACGTTACTTTGTGTGTTGCACATCAAAGTCATCAATTTTGCATAAGTGTTAGGATGTGTGTCCTTTCAAAGAATATTCGAAGATTCTAAGATATTTAGCTCACACCGTAACTTGCAAAATCTCTTCTCATCCAAGGGCTTTGTGAAGATATCAGCCAGTCGTTCTTCAGTCTTCACGTGGTCGAGGAAGATATCGCCCTTCATCACAGGGTCATGAAGAAAATGATGACGAATCTGGATATGCTTGGTCTTTGAGTGTTGAACTGGGTTGTGAGTAATCTTGATGGCACTCTCATTTTCGCAGTAGAAGGGAACATTCTTTACATTGATGCCGTAGTCCTTGAGGGTTTGCTTCATCCATAGCAATTGAGCACAGCAAGAACCAGCAGCAATGTACTCAGCTTCAGCAGTAGATAGTGACACGCAGTTCTGCTTCTTCGAGGACCAACAGACTAAGGATCGTCCGAGGAAATGACAAGTGCCTGACGTTGACTTGCGGTCCACACGATCACCAGCATAATCAGAATCAGAATCAACCAGTCCTGATACAACAGCGAGGCGAGGCGAGGCTGTGGAGGATGGCAAAGACCGGATCTGAGCGATGAAGGATCTGTCATGAAATTGGCCGGTGGTGATGTAGTTGTACATGCAGATCCTGCGAGCGCTGGGCCATGCGGCGCGACTGGCCAATAAGGTGTAGTGCTGCGCCATCTTCCTCTTCGGCTTTTCAGTTGACATGTACACTACTTTTCTTCAAGGTATTTTTGCAACAAGTGTCAACGTTTATAGGATTCGAGAACTAGCACGCATTTTTGTGTTGCCTAAATAACTGCTTAGCGCACAATTGCTGCATGCTGAGATAGTCTTGGTCTTTTCTCTTTAATTTGTGTGGCTGACTACAACCTTTACAGTTTATACATATGGATCTTTCTTTTGGTGGACAGTAGAATAGAAATCTATGATCATAATATGATGCTAACACAACTGGAATGGATCATAACTAATCTTGTAGCTGCACCTGTACCTTGAGGATGAAACAGATTTAGCTTAGAACACAGGGCACACACTATCCGGGCCCAAGTCTACCCCTTTATCAGTGGGGCATGAGGCTAGAGGGCAGTGCTCACCGCCTGTGCCCCACCAGTCGACGGTCCGGTTCTCCATGGTCAGTGTGAAGTACAGCAGCACCGCCATGAACGCGACACCTGCGTCGAGTGCGGCAGAGAGGATGTAGTTGTACCTCTGCCACCATGTCTTCCAGTACCGGAACACAAAGAAGTTGAAGATGTTGCCTATGAGCAGCCACGAGTTGTAGTTCACGGCTGTCGCTGCTGGCATCTAGGCTGTAGCGCCGATGAGCACTGGCAGGTTTGTCATGAGTATCCACTTATGGCTGGGGAATATCCTATGGAAGATGTAGACGATGACAGGGCCTGCTGCACCCATGAGAAAGAACCAGTTGACAGCTTCATAGTTACCATGTGGCCCGAAAATGCGCTTCGGGCCAACAAGTCCCCAGATAACCGATGCATCAAAGAAGACACGGTCACCGGGGCACGTCCATGGGCTGTCTGGTGACAGCAATTGGTCCTGGCAGATGTTCTCGACGGAGCCAAGTAGCCACCATGCCGCGGTGAGGTTGACAGTCCCGGCCACCAGTGTACCGGCAAACTGGATAAATAGTGCACGAATGTCAATAAATTTTATCTTCCTGCATATCAGTCCTTCGCTTACAACGTGAGCAAAATTAGTGGTTTAATTACCTGAACAATGAACATTGTTCTGGGAGGTATCTTCATGTAGTGTCCGAGCTTGAAATCTGAGAGGAAGGCAACTGCCTGCAACATGCTCATGTAGCCGTACACCTTGAAGCAGACATTGGCGACGGGGTATCCAGGCATTATTAGCCCCATGGCATATTCGGTGATGACATTCAGACCAGGAGTCTGCCCATCAAAATTTAAAGGCTTTTGTCAGTTTTTCTTGCAGAAATCATGAAAGAGCAGGAGAAATGGAGAAACATTAAAATTCTAAAATATTCTTGTCTGGTTAGTGGTTGCAGTAATAATGCTTATGGGGAGCGTGAAGACGAAGGCCATGCCACAGGCGAAGAGGAGGCCCCACCATGGGAGCTGAACCTGGTCCTTGAGGACGGTGCAGAGGATGAGGGACACTGTCATCGACAATACCGTCAGCGAATAGAACCACCGCGCTGGTATGTCATCGACAATACCGTCAGGCTACTCCTGCTGTGAAGCTCGGAACCGGTGGTAGATCTCTGTACATTCGTGTCCCATTGCAGATGTGAATTTTGCATCTTTCAGCTCAGAAACCACATGTATTCACAGCGTACAGAGTTGAGAAGCCTTACTTCCCATAGAAGATGCCGACATGCGTGATGGTTGAGGCAATGGTGGCGAAGTTGAGCCCATAAGCGAGTGCAAAAAAGGTGCTGAGGTTTATCCTTCCGAGCTTTGCGTACGCATCCGTGTCAAGCTGGAAGTGCTGGCTCACAATGTCAGTGATTTGATAGGTGGATCCATTAGACATGAAGAGGTGTGAGGAGAATATGGGGAACGTCTTGGCATTGTAGAGGTTCATTCCCCAATACGCCATGCATGGGCACAAGCACATAAAGGAAGATGACGTAGCCGACGAAGATGTTGGCAGTGGCGAAGAATGGCGATATGAGCGGGCTGAAGAGGAAGGAGGAGACGGCCGACCAGTCAAGTGTGAAAGCTCCAAGGCCCAGTCCCTTCAAGCCGGAGCCGAGCTGCTACGCGGTGACAGACTTGGAGAAGACCCAGCACACCCATGAGATGGAGGTCAGCGTCGGGAAGAGGTAGCCCGGGACGACGTACCACGCGAAGCTGCAGATGAGCGCCACCAGGAAGAACTTGGAGCGGGAGATCTGCCATGAACCCTTGGGAGATTCCCCCTTCTCGTGCAGTGCCCTGGTACATACATACATACATACATACATAAGGGTGCCGTTGCTAGTAGTACAGAAGAAGTTTCATAATTTTATGGATTCGAATGGTTGCCGTGTAAACGAATTGATTCATCAATAATCATTCATCAGTTCACTGCCTAGAATTCATCCGACGAGCGACGAGCAAGCGAAGAAAGAAGACGACCAATATGATTTTCAATGTAATTTTATTTTTTACATGTTGTTTTGTGTCTACTGTTTTCCTTGATAAATATTAGACATCCTTGTGTGAACATTACGCCAGGATAACTATTGATTGTTTAATATACGACATTTTTGCAGTTCAAATTGAACTGCAAAAGCGTCTTATATTTTACGTGAGGTAGTAGTCGTCATGGGTATACAGCGGCTCTCTTCAGTATGAATGGCAGGATCACATCTTTTCTGAACCTGGACCACGAAAATACAATACTAATCCATCCATCCAGTTGCACGCAAATTTCAAACGCGCGCGGTCCCCCTTTCCCTCTCCATCAAAACTGTGCGGTGCAAGTTATGTGTCGCAGCCGACCAGCCGTGCGTGCCACGCGTTCAAATCATGCCCGTCGCGTACCGCCAATTTTTCGTCACAACTTGTGAATCTGGATGCAGTGCAAGAGCATTTTTTTTGTCCGCGGCTGACAAGGACAAAACACAGCCATCCATCCAAACGCCGCCGTCCGTCTCATCTCAGTGGACGTACTCGACGGAATCTAAATGTGCTCCCAAGTCCAAACTGTCTTGAAAGGTGAAGTGACCTGTGCGGCCTGACTAGTATATATATTCATCGTACCTGTCATGTAATCACTCGAATAGTCTAAATCAAAGATGGACATCGATCAACCTTTTCTTAATGGCTTCTTCAATTCACATGATTCACAACGATTCAACCAAAAAACCAAGATTAGAATGGCATGTCATCTTTACTACTCCCTCCGTTTCAAAAAATATTTTTCAAACATCCGTTCACACCACACCCATTGCGTACCGCCAATTTTCCGTCTGAATCTGAATGCAGTGCAAGAGTGATTCCTCTGTCCGGATGGATGCATCCAAACATCACCGTTCGTCTCGTCTCAGTGGATGTACTCGACGGAATCTAAATGGCCCCCAAGTCCTAACTGTATCTGTCATGCAATCATCCGAAAATCAAAGTTGGACATCCATCGACATTTTCTTGATGGCCTATTTGATTCACATGATTCTCAAAAAGTGAAAACCCCAAGATTAGACTGGTACTTCATCTTTAATACGTATCAAATGATTAAAAAGTTGTTTGATTGTGCGAAGAAAGAAAAACATAGGATTCTTCTAATGAAGTCGGAAAATTTCCTATAAATCTAGTACAAATGAATAAATCCTAAGGAAAAATTGCTGTGTGTTACAATCATACAAATCAAACAGCTACTCCCTCCGTCCCATAATATAAGAGCGTTTTTGACACCTAGTGTCAAAAACGCTCTTATATTATGGGACGGAGGGAGTATTTTTTTAAAAAAAATCCTAGGAATTATATGTCTAAAAAAATTCCTTGGAAATCTTTTGAATCAAAGAGACCCTCTTAGACCCTATGAGAATCCGAGGGTAAAAATTGAGGGTGTGGCGCTACGATCATTTCTTTCTATTTTTGCCTTTTGGAATGAAATAAGCCCATAACCTACCATACTAGCTTTCCACAGCACCACAATCAGTCGGCATAGATAACCCCTATCCAAGGAGAGTGGATTTCTTGCCCCCGGCAGCCCGGTTTTTGAAGAAAAAAAAGTCAAAAAACACATTTTGATGGTACAAAAATTCTGAAAATAAATGCACATAAACAAAGGGACCGATACTACTTTTCTGAAAAAAAAATCATAATGAAATACGCTTTGGTGTGATCGGCTAAAAAAGAAAGAAAAAATCGGAACGGAAGGAAACGTGGAAATTGCAGTAGGGAAATTTTATGAACGCAACACTTTGTTCGCTGGTCACCGGAATGACAAATCTAGCTAGTAGCAAGCCAACCAAAATGTAACAACGCAGGAAAGCAACCAGTCCAAGGGAAGGACAGAGCCACAGAGGAGGAGTATAGTGGGCAGTGCGGTGCTCACCGGAAGAGCGAGACCTGGACGAGCGTACCCGGCCACCACATGTGCGCCGGCTCCACCACGTACTTGCGCATCAGCCCTGCCCACCCGTACCCAAGCACCTGGATCGATTTGATTTGTTTTGGATGCCACACGACACAAGAAAGAAATCCAGGCCGGGCGTGAATGAGAGTAGTACGTACCTGGGTGGTGGTGATGAGGAGCCAGGCGGCGAGGAAGGAGATGGAGCGGCGGTAGAAGGCGTGGATGATGTCGACGATCCCAATGGCGTAGGCGTGGCCGTTGCCAAAGGCGTAGCCGGCGTTGGCGTAGATGGAGATGAGCACGTGCTCCTTCATGTTGAAGGGCCCCGGGTTGAGGCTCCACTCCCCGCCGCCGAGCATCGCCGGCGTCCGGAACTTCTGGCGCGGCAGCACGCGCGCCAGGAAGTGGCCCATGGGCAGCGACGCCACCTGCACCGTGATCTGGGTCACGATCAGCGGCTCCGTCCGGTAGGAGAAGAACTGGTTGAGGAAGCTCATGAGCGCGCAGGACAAGAGCCCGATGCTCCACATCCGGAACGTCCACACCGGCAGCGTCGGGTCGTCGCCGAGGGGGACCGTCAGCCGCACCTCCTCCATCGGGGACGTCTCCTCCGCCGACGACGACTCCTTGCCGCGCTCGTCCGCGGCCATCTCACCCATTGCGCGTCAGATGGTTTTTAGTTGTGACTGACTATGCATGCTCTACTCTAGTAGTCTGTACCGGAGAGCGAGCAGAGGTTGGCGCGCGTGTGCTTGTTTATATGGGCGGTGAATCTTGCTGTCCTATGTATGTAGGGCGGTACTACCCGTCATCCGGCTCATTTTCGGAAGGAAATCAGTCGCCTAATCAGCCGTTCGATCCTACCAGATCGGACGTCTCTAGTGGTTAGACAGCGACGTGATGATTTCTTTTTTCTTTAAAAAGGGCGACGTGATCATTTCTGAAACCCAGCGGTCCACACTGCGTACCAGCCTTCTTTTACGTACATGCCCACACACTTATCTTTTCAGCTTGTCATTTGAACGACTAGACTACTGAATTTGTTTCATGTTTTACGTAGTCTGCTATGAATGGAAAACAAAGCATGAGCGCGCTACGCACGCGCACTAGTTGTTTCCTCCATAGCCATTGAATCCTGCGTGCGACAGCCGTTCAATTTGCATCCGCCGTTCAGCTTCGACACATTGTTTGCAACATATGACCGACCCATGTCGTACTCAAGGGTTTGCAACATGATTCAAGTTGCGCTTCAGTTGCGACCAATTGTATGCAACATGATTCAAGTTGCGCTTGTGTTGTAAATACTCCTCCGCCGTTCAGTCGCGGTTGCAACATGACCCATGTTGAGCTCGCGTTAAGTGCGACCCATCCTTGCTACATGACACATGTCACAATCAGGGGTTTGCAACATGATTCAAGCTGCGCTCACATTGCAAATACTCCTCGGCCGTTCAGTTGCGTCCAATTGTTTGCCACATGACCCATGTTGCGCTCGCGTTGACTGCTACCCACCGTTTGCAACATGACCCATGTTGTGTTTAGAGGTTTGCAACATGACCCATGTTGCAGCCGCTCATGTTGCAAACACTCCTCGGCCATTCAGCTATGACCCATCGTTTGCAACATGACCCTTGTTGCACTCGCGTTGAAAACACTCCTCGGTTGCGACTCATCGTTTGCAGCATGACTCATGTTGTGCTCGGGTATTTGCTGTAGTAGAAAGAAGAAATATAGTGGAAGGCCAGTTTGTAGCATCGGCATGCTTCTCGCTTGCCTGTCACATGTCTCATGCCCGATAGCGATGACGGGCTTTCCAACAAAAAGAAAGTATGTGGCGGCTTGCAGTGTCACACACTCCGCTCGTAGCAGAGGTGGTCGACCTTGCAATATGGAAAATGTTGTGGCCATCTATGACTTGGATGGCATTGCAAACACGTGGATATTTGATCACCCATTGCAACATGATTCATATTGTGCTCAACTCCAGTTTGCATGATCTTGCAAAAATACATGGGCCTTTAGTCACCCATTGCAACAAGGACCATGATGCGGTCACCCATTGCTACAAGGACTCGTAGCACCGGCAACACTCCCACAACATGGCTCGCAACACTGGCTTGTAGCACGCCTCGGAGCAGGGTGTAACACGGGTCGGATGGCTCCTACGGGCGTGGGAGGTCGCGAGGCAATGCTGCGACACTGGACAAGCGGTCTTTGCGACATCCGACTGCTTCAACGGTTGCGGCGATGCTAAGAGGTGTGTTGCGATGGCCCCGATGATGGCGTGACGACATGCTTTGAAAGCTCTGCAACGGCATCTCAGCTTCTTCGAGGATGTTGCGATGGCTTGCTTCGACCGCGGCGGTGATGCTACGAGGTGTGTTGTGATGATCGCGGCGTTAGCACAACGACATGCTCATGGTGGGTTGCGACGATGCCGCGACGACACGCTTCGATGGCCGCGGTGATGCTACGAGGCGTGCTGCAGCGGTCACAGTGATGGCGTGACGACATGCTTCAAATGTCCGTGGTGTGCTTCAACGGTAGCGATGATGTTGCGACGGTATGCTTCCACATCCATGACAATGTTGCGATGGCGTGCTTCGAACAGTGGTGGTGATAATGCGATGTCATGCTTCGACAACCGCGGCGATGCTACGACGGCGGCCCGACTACTTCTATGATGTTGCAATGGTGTGTTTCATGGACGCGGCAGTGTTGTGACGACTGACATGACTGTTTCGATGTTGGTGTGACGGCGTGCTTTGACGGCCGCAGCGATGCGGCCACGGCGGCCCGGCTGCTCCGGTGATGCTGCGATGCCATGCTTCGATGGCGGCGGCAGCGGCGTGAAGGACGCTACGTCCAAAGCAACCTTGACTCCATGAGCTTGCTATAATACCAAATCAAAACCAACGCCCGCGATCAACGTCCAGAACTATTTGTACTAACTGACCAAGGTCACGCCAACTGAAAAAGTCAAGCTAGCTACGTACAGGTTACGAAACTGACGAAGGGTAGGCTACCTTCTTGGGTGGGGACACAGAGGCGCGCGCGCCACACGATCGCATGGGATGACGGCGCCGGACGCGGCTTACAAACGCGAGAAATCATCCGGCTTATTTTAAATGTTTTTCATGTAGGTACGTGACTCATAGTTTTAAATAGGGCGCTAAGAGTCTTAGGGGCAGACCTCTTCTAAACACTATACTGTGCTATTTAAAATGTTTGTTCATGTGTTTGAACCAAAGACTCTTAGCGCACGGCATCTTCTAAACGCTATAGCGTGGCGGAGCTATTGCGCGCTATTTAAAAACATGACGTGAATCTTGTTCACTCTGAATACTGACATGATGAAGAGTGGTATCCAACTATTATTTTTTGCAGAGCTCTGAGTGGGCGGACGTCTAAACGTAGCTGTTAGAGTTGTGTCGAATATTATTATACAAGGTAGGTAGACAGGATATGATGTAGTGTCATATCCTAGGCCTCTTATGTAGGGGATCGCGACAGAAAACAAAAATTTCGGTACAGCGAGCACGCCCAGGACCACTATGGAGACTGCATACAAGGTTTGATCTGATCATTACAGACTCATAGCGCAGCGAAAGTAGAGTCGATGTAGATCGTCGGTGCAGATCCTCGCAGCTAGGATTTACAACCTCCCAACCGCGAGGATGTACTCCCTCGTCGGACAGCCCTTCGGGAGGCGGTCGGACAGTCCCTCGGACGATGTCACGGACAGCCCTTCGGGAGAACCCTCGAAACTCGAACGGTAACTCGGACAGCCCTTCGGGAGGACCCTCGAACAGCCCCTTGGGCAAAAGATCGAAACTACGACATCTCTATGGGGTTGCACACATACGGTGTCATCTATCCGGCAGGGCTTCGCCATCCAGAACTAGTTCCTGACGGAACCCAGACAGCCTTTCGGCTCTACGAAACTATTTCGTGGGAGGGAGAGAGAAAGCCAGATAATGCATGGCATGTGTATGAGAGTTGGAGTGAGTGTGGAGAACCCCTCTCCACCTCTATTTATAGGAAATCCAAGGGGAAGGGTGGTACTAAAAAATACTAAAACACCCATGCCTTATGTCACACATAATGGGCATTATGGGCATAAAAGGAAGCCATGTGGAGCTCCAAGGAGCTCCACCCTTGGCCGGCCACCCCATGGGGCCCCCCAAAAGGGGTTCCTTCCCTTGCAAGCCAATCCCTTCTAGAACTTTGGGAAAAGCCCAATAGGTGGCTTTCCAAAAAGCAACCCAAAAAGTACTCTCACTATTCACGAAGACATTTTTCTGTGATCGTTAAAACCGAAAATATTTTTGTGAGTTTTAGAATAATTCCAGTACCCACTAAAACAATTCTGGACGCATTCCGAAACATTTACGGATCAATGATTTTCTTCAGCGAAAAGCAATCAAAGCGTTCCGACAGCTCCGGAACATTTTCGGTTTTTATCCCGGAAAAATCCCAGAAGTTTCTAGAACAATTCTGGCACCCTCCAAGAATTTTCAGGCATGTGCCGAAACCAATTTGACTTGATGGTATACTCCGACACAACTTTTCAGTTTTACCGAAACTATTCCGGTGTTCTCTCCGGAACGTTTCCGTTGTCTCCGAAACTTTTCCGGTGACTTTCTCTCATACTCACTGTCTAGTATTCAGTAGATAGATGACCCTTAAGCGTGTGACCCTATAGGTTCGGTGAAGCATAGACATGACCCGGAACACTTTCCGATCAATGATCAACATCGGAGCCGTGGACACCCATATTGACCCCTATACCCACACGAATAAATATTCGAGTGAACCTCCGGTTGCCGTGTGCTATTCCTGTTGCTTCGCGATATGTTTACAAAACCCGAGGTGAGATTTATCTGCATCCCCGTGGATCAACAACTTGTCCACTATGCCAGTTACCTCGTTACCGGTTTTGTTCTCTTTTCTCTTTTCCGTGTTACGGCGTCCCTGTGATCAAATCATATTGTGTCTGGCCAGACGATGATGGATACCGTAACACCGAGAGGGCCTGAGAATATCTCTGCATCGTCGGAGGAGCAAATCCCAATGTTGAGCTATCTCGTTTCTTGTCATACTTTTTCGTGAACCCATAAGCCGCCGTAATAGCCACCCAGTTACGGATGACGTTTAACAAACCCCAAAGTTCACAAAGCAAGTACGAAGGAACTTGATACTCTCATGGTCTAAGGAATTATGCAAATATTAACTTTTTCTGTGTTATTAACCATTAACTTGTGATGAATGTATCTCATAGCATAACATCAATTCGGGTCGATTCAACATAAGTGTTTTCCTAATATTGTGCCCTTAAAATTGCCGGCATAGACATGCCCATAATCAGGAAAAACAGAATCATCATGCAATACTTGAGCTAGTCTTAGAGGCATGACTAGGAATACTTTTTACCGTTTTTTATACCACACGTGCACATGAGTTTCCCTCCGAGCCTCGTGGATATTGTAGACTCGAGAATCATGGCAGTTATAGCATGGATCATCAACATTCATTACAAATTTGAAGATACAAAATAACTGTTATTACTGCCTCTAAGGCATATCTCCTACATCTTATATAATGAGAGGATAGACACACGATGTAATCTATGCCAACATAATAGCACATGCACGCGGGGGGAGCTGGCAGCGTGTGCTGGCGCCCGGGCGGTCAGTTTCAGCCTGTACTTCCTTTCGACCCATTTACAGCCCGTACCACCTCTCAGACTTTTTACGAACCGTAATGTATTTCTGACCATTCATGACCCATGATGTCTCTGGGCTATTTTCGGCCCTTTGTATCTTTTAGCACATTTACGGCTCGTAGAGTCTTGAGGCCCTTTTACGGCTCGTGGTATATTTTAGACCATTTACGGCCCGTCATGCCTCTTGGATATTTTTGGACTGTGGTGTCTTTTGGTCCATTAACGACTAGTGTTGCCTCTGGGCAATTTTTGGACCGTAGTGCCTTTCAGCCCATTTATCGGTCGTGGTGCTTCTGGTGTCATTTATGTCCCATAGTATATATCAGCCATGTTACGCCCATTGTTGGTCTCTGCCGGTTTCAGCTCGTGGTCTCTGCCAGTTTCGGCCAATGGTCTCTTTTGGCCCATTTACGGCCCATGTTTTTCTTTTGGGTCGTATGTGACCCATGGAGCATTTGGTACATTCACGATCCATGGCGCTTTAAGCCCATTTGTGCCACTAGGTCTTTCAGCCCGTTTGGCACAATGTTGCGTTCGGACTAATTGTTATATATCTCATATTGGCCAAGCTAACGAAATGAATTATCTCAAAAAGTCTAAATCATTATTACATAATCCCAAAAACAAATGGTTTCTGTCTATTAGATGAGTACACAACCCATAGGTCATTTAAAAATGGAAACAACCATTTAACCTAGGATTTATGAAGTGGAATTTCCATTGAGTTTGTCCAACGGCTACTTAACAATACGGTCAGTCTCAGCTTGTTGCTCCGTTTTGAATTCGTGAAAATATTTATGGGTTTTGGTGAGCACTGCATTTGATTGCATTGTTTGCTTCCTCAAGATGTCAACTTCATCTTGGAGTGAAGCTGAACACTCTCCTTTTGCCGATAGTTAAACCTCTAGAACATAAGCACTTGGCAATTCATGATGCAAGATTGGGCCGGTGCCACTGCTCTGGGATGATCTTACGTCTAGAGGGACCACGGTATTTGATCTTGGGGTAAGCTGTTGTGCCATTAGAGTTCCAATTGGATCTAGAAAAGTTAAAGTTAGTAAAACATGTCATTAGGAAGTTACAACAACAAACCTATTAAACAAACAAGATATTAAAGAGCTTCGATTAGATCTTGAAAAGTTAAAGTTAGTAACATGATTATAGCAACAAGCTACAACAACAAATCAGTTAAACAAATAAGTTTTCAAAAGGTACATGTTATGCCGTTGAAGTTTCAATTGGCCTAAAAAGTTGTAGCAGCAAACTAGTTCAACAAACAGGTTTATTAAAAGTTGTACTACCACACGAGGGAAAATGGAGGCCCTCTCGACCTACTAACTTGCCTCAAACTGGTCCAAGAGACACACCTAATCGTGCAACACACAATTATTATGCCTTCCATAGTCGCTGGTCTTGGACACGACATGCTGGAATTTTACTTGGCCACCGTGTGCCATGATCAACGGGTTGAAGATCAAGAAGAAAAAAAGAGAAGTTGTTCAAATCATGGATGTAACTTCACCTGTAGACCCGCTTGTAAATGAAGTATACAAAGGGGTATCCTTTGCAAAGGTTACCCCAAAACTGATGGCGACAAATGGTGTAGCACATGTGCACCACTTGTCTGCACCATAGAATTTTGGTGGGTTTTTCTCACGTGACAGGAGGAGATGGGCGAGTTGACTGTACGTGTTTTATTTATTGAATCCGATTTCAAAATAAAATATCTAAACCGAACATCCAACTTCCAAACTATTTTTACCATTATATTCCTCGTGTCGAGATCTTCGAAACTAGATCCATTATTGATATGTTTCGTTGCGCACCTTGTATTCGCACCGAGAATAACTTGCATACTCTCTCAAACAACATAGCTGTACTCCTTTTTTTTTTGCGAAAGAACATAGGTGTACGCTACACAGTAACATACTTGTACTGTGTGAGGTTGTGTGCTGCCACCGTAGAGCACACCTGTGCTTCGCAATGGAGCACACATGTGCTAACACAGGAAGCACATCTATACAGTATTCACCACGCAGTACATGTACACACCTTGAGCAGCACACCCAGGTATAGCCCTGCAGCACACCTCACCTAACACATGCTGCACTCGAGAAAACGCAAAATCAGTAGAATAAAAACACACACGGATGAAACACCGGCTACAGTACACGCCCACGCCTGCTCCGCTTGGCTGGCTAGCCAGCGCCACGCGGCAAGTGGAGTAATGCTACACCTACCTAATCCTAATTACGGGATTAACGTAATGTGCAAACGTGGGGACTGTTGATTGCAGATTGAGGAAGGGGCCCACCCACGTGAAATTCAAGGGGGGAGAGTTAGTTAGGTGGTTTATGTCAACCCTTATTAGGTTCCCGTCGATGTAGGATTTTCACGGTAAGCACGGGCCTATTCCCCTCTTCACTCAAGAACACATCTAGGCCCTGCACAACAGATGGATTCTTGCCTCATAAAGAAGAAGGAAAACGCAAGAACACTTCCAGGCCCTGCACAACAGATGGATTCTTGCCTCAAAAAGAAGAAGGAAAAAGCAGGGTTGTATCCATTGCATTGCATAGGTCCATATGGATACAAATCTTCTCAAAATATTTTATTGCCAACACCACACACTGTCCAGTCAAGGATAATTATCTACAACGCACCATGAATTTACACATGCTAGGTCGCTAGTCCTTGGCCCTTTGTGTCCTGTTACCAACAACCTTGTCGGTTTGATCACCAATCCAGTTTTTAAAACTATGATCTGACACGGTGCCATGATGCAAATGTTGGCTCTCGTTCGGCCAGTGCCCATAATTGTGAATGCGGTAGCAGTTGACTGGCGAGTAATGAGTTGTTGTTGATGTTGTGGTGATGCATTGTCTTTGGCTCCGTCTCATGGTTGTTGTTGTGGGAGTAAATGGCACCTATCATGGGGATGATTTCGACAAGAGAGAAGGGGGGGGGGGGGGGGGGGGGTAAGGATGAAGCTGGATCTAACTAAGTGAAGGTGTGAAGTTTTATGAGTTTGGGCCCCCCTCGGAGGGCGTAACAACCCTACGTCTCATGCTCCGGGAGCTTGTTTTCTCTGTGTCTGATGATGATTACAAAAGATGCGAACCCCTATCTACAAGCTAAGGGGCAGCTTATATAGAGTACGCCGAGCCCTTAGCCTCTGCCGTTATAGGGGAACTAAGGGGTTACATTGAATAAGCCCACTACAAATGAAAACTGGCGAAATAAATACTAGTAACGTATGTTGGTGAATCGTCCTTGGCCCCTCAGTTATCTTCGTGGACTGTCTAGCTCCTCCTGACCGAGTAGCCCACACGTCCGAGTAACTTCATGCGTCCGAGTGTACGACATGCTGATTCCGTCCGAGTAGTTTGCACACCAAAGCTCTAACCGAGTGGTTACTTCGAGTGGTTTATGTATGCTTTGAGTAATGACTAATGACCCCACGGATGGTAACATATCGGACCTCCATGAGCCTACCCTTAGAGGGTGACCTCAACAGCACCGGTAGTCACAAACTCTTGCGGTGGATGCATTTTAGTCACACTATACTTGTAAAAGGGAAAACCGGCACCGAACTTGACTTTTGGTTAACAATCAATCAGGGCCACCTTAGCATGTGTTTATTGCTAAAAAAAATACATTTTTTATTAAATTTGAAAAATAATACACGGTTTTGAGATTTTACAGAAATAATACGGCGTCGGCTTGGGGTAAGCCGACTGGAGCTAGTCGGCCACGACGTAGCCGATTAGGTCCAGTCGGCTTACCCCAGGCCGACTGGCCAGTCGGCTGACGCATTGCCTCTAGTCGACCTCGGGTAAGCCGATTACCTTCTAGTCGGCCACGCGTAAGCCGATTGGAACTAATCGTCTTACCCGTAGCCAATTAGTTCCAATCGACTTAGGCTAAGAGGACAGCTAAAAATTACCAAATTTATCACCTAATAGAATCATATTTTGGACCATAATTTTATCCCACCACCCTCGCTCAAGCCTGACCTAATTTTCCGCAACACTTCTCCATAATATGTTCCCGGCATTATCTTTCCCGCCAACCCTTTCCTGCCATCCTCTTTCCCGCCATCTACGTTCCCGCCAACCCTTCCTTTCCCGCCATCTTCTTTCCTCGCCAACCCTTCCTTTCCCACGAACAGATTTCCCGCCAACCCTTCTGTTCCCGCCATATTCTTTCCCGCCAACCCTTTCCCGCCATCTTTCTCTTCTCAACCTATAAAACCCCCTCCACACAAAGGTTGGTAAGCAGTGCAGTGTAGTCTCGTCAAGATGTCCGATTATCTTTTCGATCGTAGTTGCCACCCGAGTATGTCGAAACATCTTCTGAGGTTAGCCAACAATTTGAAGATAGACAATAGGATAGTTCCATGGGACGAACTCCTCAGTAGTGACACCTTACTGAATGAGTTGGCTCACGCATTAAGTAGGTGCGGGTGGCCTGCAAGGACTTTTGAGGAGATACGAAAAGAACTTCTCAGGTTGCATGAAAAGTGGAAGAAGCAACAACATAAGAGTGAAGCATTCCTAAAGGCTGCAGCAGAACATACTTATTTATGTACCCAAGACAGCGAAGACGAAGCCGATATCTTCATGCCGAGCACCAAGGCCAAGACACCCGCATCGTCGAAGGGCAAGAGTGCCTCATCGTCGAAGGGCAAGGATGCTGCATCGACGGAGGATAACGATGATGTCTTCATGTAGTTTGTATGCTGTATTATTTAAGCTCAGTCGTATCGTTTAATTCAGATGTACTTGTATCTTAATTATCTGTAGCAGTCTCTCCGGAAATGTAACTCGATTAACAATGCGAATGAATAGAAATATGTCTCTCGCATACATAGGTAGAATATGTCTCTCGCATGCATAGGTACAAATATGTCTGTCGCATACATAGCTAGATATAAGTCACACACATACATAGGTAGAATATGTCTCTCGCATACGTAGATAGATATATGTCTCTCGCATACATAGATAGATATAGTGCCACACAAGCATCAGCCACGTCGTCCGCCACGTCGTGGAGGTGGTGGAGTCGGCGTCGACCACATATACCTGTGGGGTGCCCCAACGTTATGGGGAGGAAGCTCGGACCCGTCCTGGTCATACTATGTTTCCTGTGTGGGAGGTGGTGCAGGAGTCGAATACATGTCCATCCACTCGTTGTGCTGCGACAAGTAATCCTGTGTGTTATGCCCATCTTCATGGTCACTATCCCACCCGGATCCGGACATAGACGCGTCATATCCGGACGCCGATGCCATATATCTGTAGGCTGCTGCGGGAGGGAGGGAACATAAGTAATGACGAAATACGTAGTCCCAATCGATATTGAAAAGAATTAATATGAAGAAACGTACCTATAGGAGGGGGTTGCATCACGAAGCCCGGCGTGGGACCCTGCTGGTGTGGTCCTGGCCGAAACACGTAGCCTGATGTGGGATCCTGCTGGTGCTGCCATGCCGAACTACCAGCCTGGTCAGGACGTGGTGGCCTGGCCGTCCACTGCTCTGCTAGACGTGGACGCGGGTCATGTCGGTGATGTGTGGGTTCTAGCTGACCAGTCGAGTGACGCGGCTGGTGCTGGTGCGTGGAGTGACACGGGGGCGTTGTAGGGGCTGCTAGTGAAGAACGTCCGAAGTGCGTGTGCGCGTGATAGCCCGATACACGGATCGCAGCCTCCCCTTAATGTGCGTCAACCAGTTCTGCATCTGAGGCTGAGGAACCATTAGAGGTGCAGACGACAGTGAACGCTGAAAGTTGGACACCTCCTCGCCAAGTCGGCTAGTCAACTCAGCCTGAAATTGTCACGACGATTATTAAGTATGCACGGCAAAGTATGTAACAACTAGATGCATTACATAAAGAGAATATATCTTACCGCGTACTGCCTAGAGCCCGAAGTATCATAGCTCGGGTACATATCCGACGTAGTAGGGGCAGGTATCTCATCTGGGTGAGTGTGATGAATGATGCATAACCGTGTTCCGGTCATGTACAGTTGCAAATAGAGATTGAATTCATCGAGATCAAACCCGACATTCTCGTGCCACAGATGTGTGCTCGCAGTCTCCCATTGTGTAATGTACGGCTGAACCCTAACTAGCCACTCAGTAGCTGTCCTGCTAATCCCCTTCCTTGTGAGCCTAAAATTTTGGTGTTTGTTGAACAATTAACAAAGTGCTTCACTATGGACAATTGTGAAAGACAATGCAATATTGAATAACTAGACAGTACCTGTGGATGTCTCCTTGCAGCGGGGCCTCTGTAGGGGGAGGTATCTCCAACTGCTGAAGACCAAATTGCCTCATAACTCTCTGCTGGGCCATCTCCTCAACGAAGACATCGAAGATGATCTTCGATTTCGTCATCCAGTAATTGTTATCTCTTGTGCATAGCACAGACATACCGCCGGAGAATCTTGCATGTATGGCTGCTTGCGTGTACGGCTGCCAGATCACCCCAGTGTATGTATCGAACTGCTCGTTTAATGCCGTGTATGCTCGCCTGGTCTGATCACCAGCATAGCGTCTCTGTGGAAAACAAAAGTTAGATTCAACCATAGTGTACACAAAGAAAATAATTATAGCACGAGACATACCCTGCGACGTGTCCAACACAGACCGAAAGTAGGCATGTCGATGCCGTCAGCATCGAACATGGTATCCATAGGTTCATCAACACGTATGTCCGGTCGTCCTATGGAGAACATCTCCCACAACCATAGTTGTAGAAATAGAGGGCATTCAAGAAGGGCTGGCGTGGGTGCCGTAAGCTGGAAGGGGTTGCACATACCTCGGTATGTAGCCGCTAAGACAGCCGAACCCCAACTCCTCTGTGTGATCTGATCCGGCGTCTCAGCGCTCGCGATCTCCAGTGCAATAGGGATGTAGAGCGCGCTAATAGTGGTGACATGGTTCTCTGTGAACATCACCTTGCCGAGAAGCCACAGTATATATGCCTCCAGGCTGCGAGTGATCTGTGTCGCATTCAACAGGACCCTTCGATACCCCGGGAACTTCTGGATCTGTATTGAGCAAAGAGAAAGTATTAGTACATAGCGAAGCTATCTTTTGTAAAACCAGATGCACAACAACTGAAAGATATGCGGCAGGGGAACTAACCTGGAAATGGAGCAACCATTCATACTTAGGTCCGTGATTGTTCGATGTCAGAGCTGAAGTACGGTTATAAATACCCGTGAAACGTTGTGCAATACCTAGCTGACAATCAGCCGGTGCCTCCAACGGTCCTATGGCATGACCTGCCAACGGTAGTCCCAGCAAAAGGGACACATCCTCCAGAGTAGGAGCCATCTCTCCCCAGCGGAAGTGAAACATGTGGGTCTCAGGCCTCCACCGGTCCACTAAGCATGTGAGCAAAGATGCGTCGATGGCGAGGTGTTTGGAGGTATCCGTCGACTCAACCAGATGCGTGAAAGGTAAAAGGCCAGCCCATTTCAACCTGCATGTTAGGACAATTCAGTTAGTGTGTACCATTAATATACATGCTTGAAGAAAATTACTAAAGCACGTACCGCCCAACCCATCCCTCGTGTATCTTCCAGTCTTCCTTTTGAGTATGAGTGACCAGGGCCTCAAGCTTGCGCTCAGAACCTATAGCAGCACGATGCTTTCTATCAATGTCCGGATTAAGCAACCACATTCCCGCCATTCTTGCACATACAAATTTCAAACATAGTGCCACACTTAATACAAATTTCAAACATAATGCCACACTTAATACAAATTTAGAACATAGTGCCACACTTAATATAAATTTCAAACATAGTGTCACACTTAATACAAATTTAGAACATAGTGCCACATTTAATACAAATTTAGAACATAGTGCCATGCAGCCTAGCTTCTTCCTCTCCCTCTTCCTCCTCTTCCTCCTCGTCCCCGGTTGCCTCGTCCACGCCCAGTACCACTGGCAGTGACGAAAGTGGGACAATTAGTGTCCCTATGGCCAAATTCATTGCATAAAATGCATTGCATAGTGGGGCCTCCCGCTTCAGATTCATCCATATCATTCCGGATGCGCTGACACTGTCGTCTAGCTCTACTTGTACGCATATCCCTTGGGTCTAGAATGTACCACCTTTCAACAGGATTAACGGTGTTGAAGTTACCCATTGAGCGAAATCCCAGCAACTCACCTGTCCAGGTATTGAGGACGGACTCCTTCAGAAAATATGGAGACACAAATGAGATTGCGTCCATTCCAAGCTGTCCGCAAGCAGCAAGTACATGGGAGCATGGTAGGTGAAGCAACTTCGGTTTGTTGCATGCGCACTCACACGTTGGCCAGACTTCATTTCCAATTTTCACCTCATGCGTCCTCAGCTCATTTGCATAGCCGAATTTGTTGTTAGCTAAGTGGACCTCAAACCTTCTTTCTTGATTACCAATAGGGACTGCAGTGTGTGACCTAGCCTTTTCCATCTTTTCTTCCATGTACTTCATAATCCTTTCACAGTAACGTGTGCTTGGGTTGTTCAAGATATGCTACTCTGCTTTTTGACGTCTATCTCTGAAATACTTCACAGTGCCATAGAAAATACCCTCAACGATGGTTGTAAGTGGCAATGCCCGGTTTCCTCTGAGGACAAAGTTGTATGTTTCTGCGAGGTTGGTAATCATGACACCGTACCTTGCTCCATGTGTGTCATGCAGCAAACATCACCTCTCCAGAGGCTCATGCTCTATCCACTGCTCAAAGGTTTTAATCGACCTCCCAAGCCTTCTCCTAGTACCAGGTGGGTCAAATCCTGGCAAGTTACAAAGCCCAACAGGCTCCTCCTCCACGGCCGATGTTCCTGTTGCTAACTGTGCTGCTACTGCTTCAACATGTGCTCTCACCGCTGCATCTCTTGCAGCTTTCCTGTCCCTAACGTGTCTCTGCATGCACACATTAAGTCTGTCACGTATAAAATTGTACTTCCATAGCTGGTTCTGCTTGCAGAGTTTTTTGAACAAATTCATCAGGTTCTTATTTCTGAACTGCGAGAAGAAATTAGCCCCCAGATGGCGCATGCACCAACGGCTCTGCAAGTCCTGCCATGGAGTTTGTTCCTCGGGACCAGGATTTTTCAGTGTCTTTATCGCACTGAGTATACTTGCATGCCTGTCATGAAGGATGCACACATTGGGCTTATCCTTCACAGCTGCTATTTTCAATTGCCTGAAGAACCATGTCCAACTTTCAATGTTCTCACTCTCCACAAATGCAAATGCGAGTGGGACTACTTGATTTTGGCCGTCTTGACCAATGGCTGTCAGGATCTGACCCTTGTACTTGCCAGTGAGAAAAGTGCCATCTACACATATCACCGGTCGGCAATGCCTGAAAGCTTCGATGCATACACCGAAAGAGAAGAACAGTCGATGAAGACCCTCACAGTTGGGAACTCAGGCATGAAGAGGTCTTGGATGTCGACATAGGTGCCAGGATTCCGGTCCTTCAGCGTGTGGAGGAGCCGGACAACAGAGTCATATGCATCGAAATAAGAACCAAATCTGCTCTCAAGCGCCCTTTGCTTAGCCCTCCAAGCCTTGCCATAAGAAATTCTGTACTTGAACCTGACAAAGACTTTTGTCTGGATAGCCTTCACTTCCATCGCTTTGCTCTCCACTATTTCACTGTAAAACAACCGAGCAATAAGTGTGGACGAAAGGTTGTCATGATCTTGAGGGATGCAGGGAATAAGACATGTGTGATGAACTAGGTCACTGATCACCCAACTTGTGCCATACTTAGGGAGATAGCCATGAACCCTGGCGGGACAATTTGCGTTGTTGCATACCATTGTCAAGTATTTCTGACTTGACACATCAGCTCTTAAAACTCTTTGTGTGGACATTGCCCATTGAATGATTGCGTCCTTCAGAGCGTCCTTGTTGGGATACATAGCACCCGTCGCAATGTTGTTCTGGTGATATTGCCAGGTAGAATCATGCCCATCATTCACGGTCATTGCTGATGAGAAGTCATGATTCCATGATGCAGGATTCGGCACATCCTCTGCGTTCTCTTCTTCATCCGACTCGTCGTAATCATCGGCATGACCAATGTCAACATCTGTATCTTCATCTTCCATCTGGTTCTGCATGTGCCCATCTACCTCATCACCGTCTGCCTCGCCACTGTAATAACCATCGGCATTTCCTCCTTCTACCTGACTACTCTGCCCTTGTTCGTAACCATCATCTCCAGCATTTGACATAGATAACATCATCCCATCACTGCTTTGCCCAGGATCATAACCACCCTCGCCTTCAGGTGCAATTATCTCCTTCACAACGGGAAGCACTAAGGCACAAGGATTGCATCCCCTGCTTTCGCAACCTTGTAACCAGCGCACCCACTGAGAGTCCCGCTCTATTGGCCTCAAATAGAAGAAAATGTTTGAACTTGACCAGGTCCACAATGCATGAACACCCACGGTGTGCGTTTCAGTATTCAGCCCTAAACATGTTGTCACCCATTCTTTCAACTGACTAAGAGACCATGTTTGAGGGGCGGTCAGTGGCACCTCTATGTGCTCAAAATCACTCAGATCAACCCCAATCTCATTTGTTTGGACAGTACCACTAGTAGAAAACAGGGCTTTGGTCCTGGCCAGAAAAGGGCTTTAGACCCGGTCGAGCTATGAACCGGCACTAATGGGTGCATCAGTCCCGGTTCGAGCGGCCAGGGAGCCGGCCGGGCCTCGGCAGGCACTAGTCCCGGTTCGTCTGACCCATTTAGTCCCGGTTCCAGACACGAACCGGGACTAAAGGTCCTCTTTCCTGGCGCAGCCCCTTTAGTCGCGGTTGGTGGCTGGAACCGGGACTAAATATTTGTCTTCTGTCCCGGTTCTAGCCACGAACCGGGACTAAAGAGATGCCTATATATATGCTCTCCCCTTCCCGCTCACTCCTCTATTTTTTGGCCGGCCGGTGTGGGAGGTGTGTGCTGCTCTGCTCTCACCTCCTATGCACATGAGGTGTTCGATGAAATGCCCGAGTCACACTTAATCTTTCTCCTCTCCAAGCTCGACCTCCAAGCTCCATTTTCCCCAATATTTGTCTAGGTTTGGCGGTGCACCATTGTCCCCATCCCCGTCCTCACTGCCGTCGATCGCCCGTGCCGATCTCGTCACCGGCACCACCGTGGTGAGCCTCTTGTTCTTATCTTCTTTTTTAAAGAAAAAAAATTCTTACTTGTTGTATGAGTTATATAGCTACTTTTATTATTGTTTGTTATTATATAGTGCCATGGCTTTCGTATCCGCCCCTATCGGCTCGCGTCCGGTCTATGATTCGGATGTGGTATATTATCTTTTATAACTATTTGTTTCATTTAGTGTTTATGAGAATTATGCCGAGCAACGTGACATAGATGTTTTTATCTAGGAGGTATGTGAACCGGAAATTCCAACCGACCCTCTTGTCGAGAGGTTAAATTTAGTTGAAAAAGAAAACAATTATTTGAAAGAAAAATTGAAAAGAATTGAAGAGGAGAAGATGAAATTGGAGTTGCATGTTGCCGATGTCGTCGATGATCACAAGATGCAGATGGATGCAATGCGCTTGAAGATTAGAAAGATTAGAAAATATGCCATTGATAATGAGGATTGGTATCATTATGTTGTTGGATCAATTGTTACCTTCGTTGCGATTATGATCACATTTGTTGTTGCATTTAAATGTTTTACATAGTTGATAATGAGAACTATGTATGACCTTTATGTATTTTTTCCAGTAATAACATTTGATCACTACTGTACATTGGTTATAATGTGATGATGAACTTGTATTGATTTGGTCATCACTTCTCTATTCATGATGTTCTATAATGGTTTTTGATATACTTAATTATATAACGCACGCAGATGAATCGACAATGGATGTACGGTGACCGATGCACCTCTGACTACATTGACGGCCTGCATAATTTTCTCGAAGTGGCTGAGGCAACCAAGCAGAATGGTTTTATGTGTTGTTCATGTACTGGCTGTGGGAATACGAAGTCTTACTCTTCGTCGAAAACCCTTCACGTCTACCTGCTTGAGAAGGGTTTCATGCCACACTATAATGTTTGGACCAAGCACGGAGAAAGAGGGGTTATGATGGAAGACAACGAATAAGAAGGGGATGATGCCAACTATCATCCTATGTACCCTGAACACGGTGATACTGCAATGGGGGAAGCTGAAGATGAAGAGGCAACAGACGATGTGCCCGCTGATGATCTTCGCCGGGTCATTGTTGATGCACAGAGAGAATGCGAGAGTGAAAAGGAGAAGTTGAAGTTCGATCGCATGTTAGAGGATCACAAAAAATGGTTGTACCCAAATTGCGAAGATGGCAACACAAAGCTCGATACCACACTGGAATTGCTGGAATGGAAGGTAGAGAATGGTTTATCTAACAAGGGATTTGAGAAGTTACTGAAAATAATGAAGAAGAAGCTTCCAAAGGATAACGAATTGCCTGACAGTACATACGGAGCAAAGAAGGTTCTCTGCC
Organism: Elymus sibiricus; assembly: GCA_039707655.1. Taxonomy (NCBI): domain Eukaryota; kingdom Viridiplantae; phylum Streptophyta; class Magnoliopsida; order Poales; family Poaceae; genus Elymus; species Elymus sibiricus. The sequence goes on along the minus strand of CM077665.1, from coordinate 564,463,734 downwards.
CTCTAGGATTGGAGGTGCAGAAGATACATGCATGCCCTAATGACTGCATCCTCTACCGCGATGAGTACGAGGATTTGAACGCATGCCCGGTATGCGGCGCATTGCGGTATAAGATCAGATGAGATGACCCTGGTGATGTTGAGGGCGAGTGCCCCGGGAAGAGAGTTCCTGCCAAGGTGATGTGGTATGCTCCTATAATACCACGGCTGAAACGTCTGTTCAGAAACAAAGAGCATGTCAAGTTGATGCGATGGCACAAAGAAGACCGTAAGAAAGACGGGAAGTTGAGAGCACCCGCTGACGAGTCGCAGTGGAGAAAAATCGAGAGAAGGTGGGGGGACTTTGCAGGTGACGTAAGGAACGTATGGTTTGGTTTAAGTGCAGATGGCATTAATCCTTTTGGGGAGCAAAGCAGCAATCATAGCACCTGGCCCGTGGCTCTATGTATCTATAACCTTCCTCCTTGGTTGTGCATGAAGCGGAAGTTCATTATGATGCCAGTGCTCATCCAAGGCCCTAAGCAACCCGGCAACGACATTGATGTGTACCTAAGGCCATTAGTTGAAGAACTTTTACAGCTGTGGAATGGAAAAGGTGTACATGTGTGGGATGAGCACAAACAGGAGGAATTTGACCTACATGCGTTGCTGTTTGTAACCATCAATGATTGGCCTGCTCTTAGTAACCTTTCAGGACAGACAAACAAGTGATACCACGCATGCACGCACTGTTTAGATGATACCAAAAGTATATATTTGGACAAATGCAGGAAGAATGTGTACCTGGGACATCGTCGATTTCTTTCGACCAACCATCTCTTAAGAAAGAAAGGCAAGCATTTCAAAGGTGAGGTAGATCACCGGAAGAAGCCCGCCCTCCGTACTGGTGATGCCATACTTGATATGGTCAAGCATTTACAAGTAATCTATGGAAAGGGTCCTGGCGGACAATCTGTTCCGAATGACGCTGAGGGACGCGCACCCATGTGGAAGAAGAAATCTATATTTTGGGACCTACCCTATTGGAAAGACCTAGAGGTCCGCTCTGCAATCGACGTGATGCACGTGACGAAGAATCTTTGCGTGAACCTGCTAGGATTCTTGGGCGTGTATGGGAAGACAAAAGATACACCGGAGGCACGGGAGGACCAGCAACGTGTGCACGAAAAAGACGGCATGCATCCAAAGCAGTATGAAGGTCCTGCCAGCTATGCTCTTACCAAAGAAGAGAAGGAAATCTTCTTTGAATGCCTGCTCAGTATGAAGGTCCCGTCTGGCTTCTCGTCGAATATAAAGGGAATAATAAATATGGCAGAGAAAAAGTTCCAGAACCTAAAGTCTCATGACTGCCACGTGATTATGACGCAACTGCTTCCGGTTGCATTGAGGGGGCCTCTACCGGAAAATGTTCGATTAGCCATTGTGAAGCTATGTGCATTCCTCAACGCAATCTCTCAGAAGGTAATCGATCCAGAAATCCTACCAAGGTTAAAGAATGATTTGGTGCAATGTCTTGTCAGTTTCGAGCTGGTGTTCCCACCATCCTTCTTCAATATCATGACGCACGTCCTAGTTCATCTAGTCGACGAGATTGCCATTCTGGGTCTTGTATTTCTACACAATATGTTCCCCTTTGAGAGGTTCATGGGAGTCTTAAAGAAATATGTTCATAACCGTGCTAGGCCAGAAGGAAGTATCTCCATGGGCTATCAAACAGAGGAGGTCATTGGGTTTTGTGTTGACTTTATTCCTGACCTTAAGCTGATTGGTCTCCCTCAATCGCGGTATGAGGGGAGACTGACTGGAAAAGGCACGCTAGGAGCGGATTCAATAATATGTAGGGACGGGCATTCTTGGGCTCAAGCACACTACACAGTTCTACAGAATTCTACCTTGGTGACCCCGTATGTCAATGAACACAAGAATTTTCTGCGCTCCAAACACCCGGAGCAGTCTGACGACTGGATTACATGTGAACACATCAGGACTTTCGGCAGTTGGTTGCAAACACATCTCATGGATAACAACATTGTTGGAGATGAGCTGTACTCGTTGGCCAGGGGACCATCTTCGACTGTATTGACTTACCAAGGGTACGAGATAAATGGGAATACATTTTACACGATCGCCCAAGATCAAAAGAGCACCAACCAAAACAGTGGTGTCCGCTTTGATGCAGCAACCAACAGGGGAAAGGACACATATTATGGTTACATAGTGGACATATGGGAACTTGACTATGGACATGATTTTAAGGTCCCTTTGTTTCGGTGCAAATGGGTTAATCTGTCAGGAGGCGGGGTACAGGTAGACCCGCAGTACGGAATAACAACAGTGGATCTCAATAATCTTGGGTACACAGACGAACCATTCGTCCTAGCCAATGATGTGGCACAGGTTTTCTATGTGAAGGACATGTCTACCAAACCGAGAAAAAGAAAAGATAAGGAAGCGAATACATCATACGATGAGCCAAAGCGCCACATAGTTCTTTCAGGGAAAAGAGACATCGTGGGAGTGGAGGGCAAGACAGACATGTCTGAAGATTATGAAAAGTTTCATGAAATTCCTCCCTTCAAAGTGAAGGCTGACCCAAGCACCCTGTTAAATGATGAAGATTATCCATGGTTACGGCGCAATAAGCAAGAGACACACGCGAAGAAAAAGTGAAGACTTTCTCTCCACAACTATTCTGATGATGGCTTTGATCTAGAATATCACTGCAGTTACATATCAAGAAATGAAATGCCTTTTGTAACATATGAGTTTTCGTCCGAAACTATGATACTTCGAAAGAGATTGTCCATTTTGTACACGAGGTGCATCTAGTTTTTGTCGTAACCCTCTCAACTTTTTAGCACATGCTATGTGGGTGAAATGATGATACCATGCCAACTTTCAACCTTTTCAGAGTTCATTTGTATTGCTTTTCAATTTCAGGGTCATTTAGCTAAAAAAATCAGTAAATGCATGAAAATAGCAAATGAAGTCAGAAAGGGTTGAAAATTGATGATGTGGCTTTGAATGGTGCATATTGAACGCACAAAAAGTCTGGAGTTCAAATAAGTTTAAAAAATATGAAATGCCTTCGTAACACATGAGTTTTCGTCCGAAACCCTGATACATCGAAAGAGATTGTCTAGTTTGTACACGAAGTGCATCCAGTTTTTCCCGTAACCCTCTCAACTTTTTAGCACATGCTATGTGGGTGAAATGATGATACCATGCCAAGTTTCAACCTGTTCAGAGTTCATTTGTAGTGCTTTTCAATTTCGGGTCATTTAGCTCAAAGAATGAACTAATAGCAAAAAGAATGAACTGAAAAGCTTTTACAAAACTCTAATAGCAAAAAGAATGAACTAAAAAGAATAAATTAATTTTTTTGTTATGATCAACTAAAACAAAACTATAATATTCTTCAACAGCAAAAAGAATCAACTAAAAAGCTTTTATAAACCTCTAGTTATTATAAAAGTATTTTTGAAACTAAAATTATATAAAATTTATGCAACTAAAATTATCAAAGTATTTTTTGTTCAAAACTTTAATAGCAAAAAGAATTTTCATAAAGTATTTTTTGTTAGAAACTTTAATAGCAAACTCAAATAACAAAATCTGTTTTTGATTAAAACACCCATTTAAAATAACCTAAAAATTACCAAATTGAATATAATGATAAAACACACTAATATTAAACAGCAGGAAAAAGAATCACTCAAAAATCTATTTTTAAAGTAAAGTTATTCACAAACTAGTGATTCACATAAATTTCAAAGAATTCAAATTTAAACTATTCAAATTTGAAAACTACTGGCACTAACAGAAAGTTTATAATTTTTGTGACCTAAAGCAAAAAGAATCACTGAAAAAATCTAAGTATTTAGCTGTAAGTAGAAATAAAAGAAAATAAATAAAGCAAAAAAAATACTGGAAAAAGACTTTAGTCTCGGTTGCTACCACAAACTGGGACTAAAAAGTAAAAAAAATTAAAAAAAATGCCGCCTACTGGGCCACCACGGCCTGCATACGACTAGAAACCCAACCCGTTAGTTGGGCCAGGATGCAGGCCCGCAGCAGGCCCAGTAGGCCCACAGGCAGAGAGAGTGCGTTTAGGCCCGTAGGCCTGCATAAGAGAGGAGCTCGAGAGGGTTGGTGCAGCCGCGCTTATAAACCACTTTCGACGCCTCTCAGCTAGCGAGGTGGGACTAAACATCCACCCGCCCGACGCCGTGCCAGCCGCAGGCCTTTAGTCCCGATTGGTGGCTTCAACCGGGACTAAAGAGCCCCGTTTAGTCCCGGTTGCAGCCACCAACCGGGACTAAAGGTCTCTGGTTCCCGCCCTTTGGGCTGCTGAAAATGACCTTTAGTCCCGGTTGGTGGCTACAACCGGGACTAAAGGGGGGTCTTTAGTCCCGGTTGGAGCCACGAACGGGGACCAATGCTCTGGGTATATAAGCAGCACTTATAAGTTTTCCATTCAGTTTCTTCGATCTCCTCCTCTCCCTCGACGGCGCCGATGACCACCTCGACGCCGCCAGGCTGCCGGACCGCTCCGTTGCCTCCCCGAGCCTTACCCCGACGCCCTCGCCGACCCCCTGCCCCGACGCACTCGCCGACGCGCCGGACCTCCTCGCGCGCCCTCCTCCCCGTCGCCACGTGCCCCCCCGAGCCCGCCGTCCTCGTCGCCGGCCTCCAGCCATCACCGCGCCCCCCCAGTGAGCCCCCCTTTCCCATGGTCCCCTGCTCCCCATCGCCGCGTGCCCCCGAGCCCCTTGCTCTGCCACTGCTCCATGGTCGCCGCCGGCCCCGATGCTAAAAATGTGTTTTTTAGATGAATAGATAGATAGATAATGTTCATGTGGAGATGAGATGAGATGTATGGTGCTCTGTTTTTTTAGATAATGTTCATGTGGAGATGAGATGAGATGTATGAGATGTATGAGATGTTTTGTGGAGATGAGATGAGATGTTGTCATGTGGATTTTTTTTTGTTCATAGAAATTAGTGTGAATTTTTTGTTCATGATGATCTTGCTAAAAATCATATTAAGTTTGTTCGATGAATGTTTTCTCTTAAAACTCATATTAAGTTTGTTCGATGAATGTTCATGATGATCTTGCTAAAACTCATATATGGAGATGATATTATTGTTTTTCTATAGACTTGGTTAAAATATATTTGTTCATGATGATCTTGCTAAAACTCATATTAAGTTTGTTTGATGAATGTTCTCTGTTAAAGCTCGTATATTCAAAATTTACTCCCGGTCCACTCGCCCGACCAACTCTCGAGGCCACCCAAACCCTAGAAGAAAGAGCGTTGTCGATCTACCCCCTCCCACCCCTACCCGTAATTGTTATGTATAATACTATATATTGGCGTCTAATTCACTGGTCTTACCTCAGTGAACCGAAGGGACTTTATTTATTCGGTAGGCGGCCGACATAGGTCAATGGGGTAGAATGGATAGTTCGATCTCCTGCATAGCGATTATTTTTTGTAAAGTGTCCTCTCCTGAAAGTATAACCCCGATAACTTCGACATGAGGGGGGACGTCGGACATGCATGAGAGAGGCGGTCCGCAAAGTATCCTCTCTCGAAAGTATAACCCCCGATAACTTTGCATGATGTTTGCGACTAATCCATTGCTCATATATGCATATGATTCCTTGTTGTGATTAGCTAGGTCTATGTTTGCCACTAATCCATCTCTCATGGTTGTATATTGCCATGTTGTAATATTTGCAGAAACTATGGACAGAGACTTAGAAAAAGAAGAGTTGTTGGGGGATATAATCCGCGACGGAGGTGATATCACCTTGTCATTTCTCAACGACACCGATGGTCAGGAAAGAGAGGATGACGGCTCCGGTGATCCAATGGAGGAGGAAGGAGATTATGACGGCTCCGGTGACCGAATGGAGGAGGAAGGAGATCATGACGGCTCCGGTGACCGAACGAAGGAGGGAGCTTTAACTGTTGCAAAGTCCAGCGACGAGGTCTCCGGCGCGTCAGCGGTCTCCGCCGCCTCAGCGGGCTCCGGCGTGTCAGCCGACTCCGCCGCCACAGCAACAGCGGAAGAGAGGCGCCGTTGCTCCGGCGGCTAGCAGTACAACAGGCAAGAAATTCAAAGCTGGTCCAAGCCTCAGGGCTCCTCCAAAGTTACCATATGAGAGGACTGAGGAGGAAAACAGGGACATCGTGGTTGCCGAATTGCAGGCCCATTTTGAACGGAAACGTCCACCTCCGAAGGAAACAATAGATCCGGTGAAAGCGAAGCGCTCTCTGGATGCCCTTAAGCGACCAGCACCGCCTCCGCCGCAATCACACTATGATCGCTGTATTGAAAAGACATATGTAAAGCGCGGCGGTCGGGAAGTACTACCAGTGCTGCAAGACGAAGTGGGAAAACAATTCCCCAGCTCGGCAAACAGGAGAAGCAATCGTGCCCCCCGCTCAAGGTGTCTAGCGATATCGCTAATCATCCGGGGCTAGCGCCCGGTACCACTCTTGCTGATTACGTGGGCGTTGATGTACAGTTTGAAATGGCTGAGGTAGCTAAGGACTTTAGATACGAGCATGGGAAGCCTCTCGTCAAACCTGATCAGCTCCCGCATCTACCAACGATGATGCAAAGATTGCATGACTGGTACTTGGAAACCTGCAGGAAGGATGGGACCGACAGTAATATGCTGGGAATTAAAGATGAGCACGACTTCATTGGAGTCGACGTGATGCCTGTTGAATTTGTGGAATTATTTCAGTTATTCAATCAAGAGGCCCTCGACAAACAACTCATGACTTGCTACTGTCTGTAAGTATTATTTCTGTAATTAAGTCTCTAGCTCAACTCGTTCATTGCATGTGTATATAATTATCCTCACTATATTATGCAGATTGAAGATAGCCGAATGCAAAGGAAAAATCTATGACATTGGGTTCATTAGCCCAAATACCGTAAATGAATGGGCGGTACAAAAGAAAGCCACAGATACTGAGGATAACTTGCTAAAAGCGTTCCTTCGACATCAAAACAAAAGGGAAATACTCTTTCCTTACAACTTCCAGTGAGTGTTACTGTCTTGTGCATATTCGGTTTCGCTTACTCGAGGTTAAGTACTGTAATTGATGAGTTATGCGTGCGCAGATTCCACTTTATTCTGCTATCCATTAAGCTTGACGGGGCAGTAGTAACTGTCTTAGACTCGAGACGTAAAGAGCAAAAGGAGTGGGCGGACATGAGTGAAATGCTCCAGAGGTAAGTTCAATCATTATCGCACCATATCGGCAACTTTTGTTCTTTCCTGATATCAAGTAATTATTTTCTTTGCCGGGCAGGGTTTGGAAAAAAGTTCACCGGAATGGTCCCGGGTCTGAAGAAGGAGCTGCGATTTACACACCCCCAAAGTAAATAGTACTAGCTAGTTCCGTGCATCTCTCATTGATTCTAGTTTAATCAATACCATTATCATGCTTGATTATCAGTTTGATTGAACTCTATTCTCGTAAAGTGCTTGTGGCAGGCACCCGGGACTAATTTACGTGGATACTACGTTTGCGAGTTCATTCGCAGCTCGACCCTTAAGCGGGGCATAACTTCAAAACAATTTGAAGTACGTAAACAATATTCACAATTCTTTTTTATTACCATCAATTGTGTTGAGTTTCATTCATATATATGTATTGACCCCCTTCTTTAAATTAGATCTGGCAGATGCGGGATGAACTCCTACCACGTGATCGCATACGAGCAATTCAAGAGGAATTGGCGGGATTCTTTCTTGACCACGTCATATCTAAAGACGAAGAATACCATATGGAATTGCAAATGGATCTTAGGTAGATGATGTTAGGGATTGTAAGAGATGTTATATTGTATATATGTAGTAGCGTCGGATAGATATACGAAAACTTGTTGTTCGACCAAGCACGGAGAAAGAGAGGTCACTTCTCTCTATATATGTTCATGACGATGTTGTGTAATTAATGGTTCCTTCATTTGCTTACTTGCTAGCGTCGAGTTCTCTCTATTTGTAGTAGCTACCGTCGACCAAGCACGGAGAAAGAGAGGTCACTTCTCTCTATATGTAGTAGCTAGCTAACACAATATGAAACCACTAAACCCTCCAAAACCCCTAGACCCCCCCCCCTTAAAAAAAAACCCCAGCGCCTGGGAGCTGCTGATGCGTGGCTGCCTTTTAGTCCCGGTCGGTGTTACCAACCGGGACTAAAGGTCCTCCTGCCTGGGCGCCCCGCAGCGGCCACGTGGAGCACCTTTAGTCCCGGTTCGTAACACGAACCGGGACTAAAGGTCCTCCTGCCCCGGCGCCCCGCAGCAGCCACGTGGAGCACCTTTAGTCCCGGTTCGTAAGCCAACCAGGACTAAAAGTGAGGGGCTTTAGTCCCGATCGTTTTGTCCCGGTTGCAGAACCGGGACTAAAGGCCCTCTGGAACCGGGACAAGTGCCCTGTTTTCTACTAGTGTACCAGGACCGTAGAAAAATATGAACTTCACTACATTAGACATCTCAGCTCACCTATAAAATTATTTAACATGGACAGACAACTGTTAAACAGCATGACAAACTACAAATATTCGCACTCCTAAATATTTGACAAGTACATATATTACGGAATATTAACGGAGCAACTAAAAATACTGACATACCTAAATATTTGACATCCACATATAGTACGGAATATTAATGGAGGAACTAAAAATATTCACACAACTAAATATTAGACATCTAAATATATTACGGTTACTACCGGAGCAAATAACAATATTCGCACACCTAATATATTTCACATCGAAACATATTACGGAATACTACCGGAGCAACTACGACAGAGAAAATGTCTGTTCAATTATACCCTTGAAGCGTGCGAAGCAACGACGAACGGCGGCCTTCAATAACCGGAGCCGGAGACTCCACCACACTGCCGGAGCTTCACCTCCACCACCTCCACCACACTGCCGGAGCTTCACCTCCGACACCTCCATCTCCACCACCACCACAACCTCCACCACCTCCACCAATATGCTCACAAAAACCTCCAACAAAATGCTCACCACGACCACCACGAGCTACCCCATCACTAGATCAAGGTCTCCCTTGCCTCCCCCAACTATCTACAACGCATCCACAGCGGAAAATCGGCAAAAATATGGCTCAGTTTGTGTACAAATGGGAGAATTTTCGAGTGGGAAAGAGAAGAAACGAAGAACACAGAAGAGGAAGAGGAAGAGAAGGGAAGGAGGAGGAAGAAAGTGGGCGGGCGCGGGGCGGCACCCTGTCGGCCTACAGGTGGCCGATCGGCCTGCAGTTGGCCGACAGGGGCGTGTCGGCTGGGCCCCGGCCACCGACAGCACATGCCAGGCCGAAGGGGAGCGCCGCGACGTGGCCTGGCCACTCGTCGGCCGGCATGTGGCCGAGTGGCCAGCTGTCGGCCTCCGATAGGCCGACGGGATCCAGTCGGCCACCGGTCGGACGACAAGTTCCAGTCGGCCACCTGTACGCCGACGCCGTATTATTTCTGTAAAATCTCAAAACCGTGTATTATTTTTCAAATTTAATAAAAAATGTATTATTAAAAAAAATAGCGTGTTTATTCGCCACCACGGGCCGCACCACCGGCGAGTTCCCCCGATTCATGGTCTCGTCTTCCCCCTCCCTCGGCATGTAGAATCGCGCTAAAATCCTAGAGAAATCAGGTGCGAGTTTTCGTCGCCTAAGAGATGAAATGCAATGAAACGACTGAACTGCGTCTCTCGAGATTCAAACAGGCGCTCCTCTCTCTCAGCGTTGCGTGCTGTGTCCCCTCTACCTAGACCCCCCTTGTGGGTGCCTTGCGTCATCCACAGGGTGTAACATGGCGAGGCGGCCCCTCTCATCGCTACCTATACCAAGTCCCATCTAGGTGCCCGCATGTCTTTTTTTTAAGAAACACAATACATACGCAAGGCAACGTATCGGGTGAAAACGCTTGTTCAGTGAAAATCTGGAAACTTTCCCTCCTATCCATCAGATCTAAAATAAACGGATTAGATGAGAGATGGGATTCCCCTTAGCGACTTAAACGCGTTTGACAGAAAACCCCCTGCCATGTCTTAATCTCGTTGTACAACTTCATCTCCTACCTCCGATCCGATCTAATCCCGGTCAAAACAAATCACCGCCGCCGCTCCATTAAAAAAAAATCACCGCTGGAGCTCGCCGGAGACCCTGTGCTCGTGGGCGTCGATGACCATCGGGTTGGACGCGGGAGATCCCTGTGATTTTTTGTACATACTAGGAGAAGCTATGTACGATCTCCGGTGGCTGCGCACAAAAGCTCTGGCGTAAGCTGATTTGGACTTTGCAACAATGGTCAGTTGGAAGTGGGATTGGATCACTAATGCCTCTCAGAGTTGCAGATGATACTTTGTCACGCAATCAGCTTCTTCCAATCAATCTGAATCCTTGAAGAACTTCTTGCAATCCATTTCAGTTTCAATGAAATTAGGGGCTGCGAGCTCCTGAGTAAAGGAACTTGTAGGTCAGTTGTAAACAAAATTCAGATTCACGATACAATTTGCTCACACTTGCCGAACGGACTACAGACCAAATAAATAGCAAACAAGCGGGAAATCGAGCAGAGATATGAACTCTAGGTGCAGATCTCAACTAACTAAAGAAAGCGACTAAGCTAATTTTCTGTAGAGGGGTTCCTGAGCCGTCTCGTGCCCTACGACATGTGAGCCAGGGGCCTGCTGTGGTGTCCCTCGGAAGCAGCGAGGGCATGTCTCACTCGCCGTTTAGAATACCCCGCCATGTAGCACTTGCTCGCCGGACACCGCTGCTTTCAGGAATTGCCATTCTACAAGTTGGTCGGCATCGAGGCGGAGCCCCAAAAGCAGGACTGGAAAGTTGCGGGCTCGAGCATATCGCCCGGTGTCGCGAGCGCCGGGTCTCCGGGGCGTTCCGGCGGTGATTTGTTTTGACAGGGATTAGATCGGATCGGAGGTAGGAGATGAAGTTGTACAACGAGGTTAAGACATGGCAGGGGGTTTTCTGTCAAACACATTTAAGTGGCTTAGGGGAATCCCACTTCTCATATAATCCGTTCATTTTAGATCTGATGGACAGGAGGAAGGTTTCCAGATTTTCACTGAACAAGCGTTTTCACTCGCGGCTCACCCTTATAAATGCACGCATGCACATCCTACCATTATGAGCACCTTCGAGAGAATTAGTCGGCGGGTCTTGAGATGGATGAAGCCACCAGATGCGGCTCGCTATGGACGGGAACGTCACCTCCCACTGAAAGAATATTCCGCCTTTAGGAGACACCAAAAAGCAAACCTGGGGTTTGATCCCTGGTGAGCTGGGGTGCCACTGCCCTACTAACACCATCCAACCACAGAATGATCAGCGGTGGTTGTTGTTCTGGTGTGCTGGTCCTATGAGGCATTAGCATGACGACTTTTCGACTATCTACTACAACAAGTATTGCCCGGCTCCGGGGGAGATCACGGCAGCGCACCTCCGGCTCGCTCTAGTGTTTGTAGTCGTCGCTAGCTGGTTGTTTGACACGAAAAAGGGAAGACCGCGCTCGTACGAAAAGAAAGAGGGGTTTCGTATAAGCGTCTCCCTTGCACCGGGGAAAAGAATGTTGCGGGCGTGCCAGTGTACAAAGTACACAAATACAAGAAGAAGAAAGGAAAAGAAAGTGGGGCCTGCTGGCGCGGCCAAGTGATCAAGCGACCATGGTCTCCTGGTTCCGGGGACCTCGGAAAGCCCCCGGTTAATTACTCCCACGGATAGTACAACGGGACACCTCCAATTAAGCTGTGCAGTCGCCGTCTTCGGTCTTCGCTTCGTGTTCTCCATGCATGGTGGTGGTGTGTGCTGCGGTGGCAGAGTCCGTGTACCAAGTGGTACACGCGCCATCAAAAACGTGGCCTTTGCTCCGGCCACGCCCGCCTACGCCGTCTTGCCTCGTCGGCCTTGAGCGGCGTTGATGTTGTTGTTGAGGTTGTTGGAAATATGCCCTAGAGGCAATAATAAAAGTAGTTATTATTATATTTCCTTGTTCATGATAATCGTTTATTATCCATGCTATAATTGTATTGATTGGAAACTCAAATACATGTGTGGGTACATAGACAACACTGTGTCCTTAGTAAGCCTCTAGTTAACTAACTCGTTGATCAAAGGATGGTAAAGGTTTCCTGACCATGGACATGAGATGTCATTTGATAACGGGATCACATCATTAGGAGAATGATGTGATGGACAAGACCCAAACTATAAACGTAGCATATGATCGTGTCAGTTTATTGCTATTGTTTTCTGCATGTCAAGTATCTGTTCCTATGACCATGAGATCATGCAACTCACTGACACCGGAGGAATACCTTGTGTGTATCAAACGTCGCAACGTAACTGGGTGACTATAAAGATGCTCTACAGGTATCTCCAAAGGTGTCCGTTGAGTTGGCATGGATCAAGACTGGGATTTGTTACTCCGTGTGACGGAGAGGTATCTCAGGGCCCACTCGGTAATACAACATCACTATAAGCCTTGCAAGCAATGTGACTAAGGTGTTAGCCACGGGATCTTGTATTACGGAACGAGTAAAGAGACTTGCCGGTAACGAGATTGAACTAGGTATAGAGATACCGACGATCGAATCTCGGGCAAGTAACATACCGAAGAACAAAGGGAACAGCATACGGGATTAACTGAATCCTTGACATAGAGGTTCAACCGATATAGATCTTCGTAGAATATGTAGGAACCAATATGGGCATCCAGGTCCCGCTATTGGTTATTGGCCGTAGAGGTGTCTCGGTCATGTCTACATAGTTCTCGAACCCGCAGGGTCTGCACACTTAAGGTTCGGTGACGTTTCGGTATAGTAGAGTTATGTATGGTGGTGACCGAAGGTTGTTCGGAGTCCCGGATGAGATCCCGGACGTCACGAGGAGCTCCGGAATGGTCCGGAGGTAAAGATTGATATATAGGAAGTCCCGTTTTGGTCACCGGAAAAGTTTCGGGTACTTCGGTAGTGTACCGGGAGTGCCGGGAGGGGTACCGGGGACCATCGAGAGGGGTATTTCGACCCAAGGGGCCTCATGGGCTGTGGGAGGAGTCAAGCCAGCCCTTAGTGGGCTGGCCAAGCCCCCCCACTAAGGCCCATGTGGCTGGAGGTGGAAAAAACCCAAAGGTGGAAAGGTGGAAAGTGTTTCCAAGTGGAGAGGAGGAATCCTACTCCTAGTAGGATTGGAGTAGGACTCCTCCACCTCAAATTTCGGCCAGCCCTTGAGGGTTTGAGGCTGCCTCCTCCCCTCCCTCCCTCCTATATATACTAGAGGATTTAGAGGAGAAAATTAACCCTAATTGCCACGTGCTCCCTCTACTTCCTCTAGATCGTTTTCTCCTCTAGTCTAGTTCGGCGGTGCTTAGGCGAAGCCCTGCCGGAATAGTTCCACCACCATTGCCGCCACGCCGTCGCGCTGCCGGAGAACTCATCTACCTCTCCGCTCCCTCTTGCTGGATCAAGAAGGCGGAGATCGTCATCGAGCTGTACGTGTGCTGAACGCGGAGGTGCCGTCCGTTCGGCACTAGATCCAAGGATCGTGATTGGATCGCGGGACGCTCGGCGATTTGGATCGCGAAGACGTTCGACTACATCAACCGCGTTTATTAACGCTTCCGCTTAGCGATCTACAAGGGTATTTAGATAAAATCTCCCTCTCGTAGATGCTCATCACCATGGATAGGTCTTGCGTGTGCGTAGGAAAATTTTTGTTTCCCATGCAACGTTCCCCAACAGTGGCATCTGAGCTAGGTCTATGCGTAAATGAGATCTCGAGTAGAACACAAAGGAGTTGTGGGCGTGGGTGTATACATATTGCTTGCCGTTACTAGTTGATACTTGATTCGACGGTATTGTGAGATGAAGCGGCCCGGACCGACATTACGCGTACGCTTACGCGAGACTGGTTTTACCGCTGCGTGCACTTGTTGCATAAAGGTGACTGGCGGGTGTCTGTCTCTCTCACTTTAGTTGAATCGGTTCAATGAAGAGGGTTCTTTTAGAAAGATCAAAAAGCAATCACTACACCACGTTGTGGTTTTGCGTAGGTAAGAATCGTTCTTGCTAGATACCCGTAGCAGCCACGTAAAACTTGCAACAACAAATTAGAGGACGTCTAACTTGTTTTTGCAGGGTATGTTGTGATGTGATATGGCCAATTACATGATGAGATATATGTGATGTATGAGATGATCATGTGTTGTATAGAATATCACGACTTGCATGTCGATGAGTACGGCAACTGGCAGGAGCCATAGAGTTGTCTTTAATTATTTTCGCCGTTTTGCTTTACTTTATCGCTATGAGTTAGCAATAGTCGTGGAAGCAACAGTCGGCGCGACAACCTCATGGCGACACATTGATGGAGATCAAGATGATGGAGATCATGGTGTCATGCCGGTGACGATGGAGATCATGTCGGTGCTTTGGAGATGGAGATCAAAAGCACAAGTTCATGGCCATATCATGTCACTTATGATTTGCATGTGATGTTAATCTTTTTATGCATCTTATTTTGCTTAGGACGACGGTAGCATTATAAGGTGATCCCTCACTTAAATTTCAAGATAAAATTGTGTTCTCCCCGAGTGTGCACCGTTGCGAAAGTTCGTCGTTTCGAGACACCACGTGATGATCGGGTGTGATAGACTCTACGTTCGCATACAACGGGTGCAAGCCAGTGTTGCACGTGCGGAACACTCGGGTTAAACTTGACGAGCCTAGCATGTACAGACATGGCCTCGGAACACAAGAGACCGAAAGGTCGAACATGAGTCATATAGTAGATATGATCAACATGGAGATGTTCACCATTGAAACCACCTCAACTCACGTGATGATCGGACTTGAGTTGGTTGATTTGGATCATGTGACACTCGAATGACCGGAGGGATGTTAATTTGAGTGGGAGTTTTTAAGTAATATGATTAACTAAACTCATTATCTTGAACAATAGTCTAAGTTGTCTTTGCACTATTTATGTTGTAGATCATGGCTCGCGCAGTAGCACCCCTGAATTTTAATGCGTTCCTAGAGAAAGCTAAGTTGAAAGATGATGGAAGTAACTTTGTGGACTGGGCCCGTAATCTAAGGATTATCCTTACGGCTTCCCAGAAGGCTTATGTCCTTGATGCACCGCTTGGTGATCCACCCGCTCCAGTTGAGTCTCCAGACGTTGTGAACGCCTGGCAGACTCGTTCTGATGATTACTCAATAGTTCAATGTGCAATGTTTTATGGCTTAGAACCGGGACTTCAAAGACGTTTTGAACGTCATGGAGCATATGATATGTTCCAGGAGTTGAAGTTTATCTTTCAGAAGAATGCCCGGATCGAGAGGTATGAGACCTCCGATAAGTTCTATGCTTGCAAGATGGAGGAGAACGGGTCTGTCAGTGATCACATACTCAGAATGTCTGGGTACTCCACCCGTCTGGCTGAATTGGGGATGCCCCTTCCACCAGAGGCTATCACTGACAGAGTTCTTCAATCATTGCCGCCTAGCTACAAGAGCTTCGTGTTGAACTATAACATGCACGGGATGAACAAGTCAGTCGCCGAGCTGTTTGCGATGTTGAAAGTCGCTGAGTCTGAGATTCAGAAGGAGCATCAAGTGTTGATGGTCAATAAAACCACTAGTTTCAAGAAGAATGGCAAGGGTAAGAAGGGTAACTCCAAGAAGAGTGGCAAAGCAGTTGCCCCTCCCGTGAAGAAACCCAAGGCTGGACCCAAGCCAGAAACTGAGTGCTTTCATTGCAAGGGAACTGGTCACTGGAAGCGGAACTGCCCCAAGTATTTGGCTGACAAGAAGGCGGCCAACAACAAACAAGGTATATATGATATACATGTTATTGATGTGTACCTTACCAACTCTCGTTGTAGTGCCTGGGTATTTGATACCGGTGCGGTTGCTCACATTTGCAACTCAAAACAGGAACTGCGGAATAGACGGAGGCTCGCAAAGGACGAAGTGACGATGCGCGTGGGAAATGGTTCCAAGGTTGATGTGATCGCCGTCGGCACGCTCGCTCTTCGATTACCATCGGGATTAGTGATGAACCTGAATAATTGTTATTTAGTGCCTGCGTTAAGCATGAACATTATATCTGGATCTTGTTTATTGCGAGACGGTTACTCATTTAAATCTGAGAATAATGGTTGTTCTATTTATATGAGTAATATCTTTTATGGTCATGCACCCAATGTGAGGGGTTTATTCTTATTGAATCTCGATAGTGATGATACACATGTTCATAACATTGATGCCAAAAGATGTAGGATTGATAATGATAATACCACTTTCTTGTGGCACTGCCGTTTAGGTCATATTGGCGTAAAACGTATGAAGAAGCTCCATGCTGATGGACTTTTGGAGTCACTTGATTTTGAATCACTTGACACATGTGAGCCTTGCCTCATGGGCAAGATGACTAAAACGCCGTTCTCTGGAACAATGGAACGGGCAAGTGACTTGTTGGAAATCATACATACTGATGTGTGCGGTCCAATGAGCATTGAGGCGCGCGGTGGTTATCGTTACTTTCTCACCTTCACTGATGACTTAAGTAGATATGGGTATATTTACTTAATGAAACACAAGTCTGAAACGTTTGAAAAGTTCAAGCAATTTCAGAGTGAAGTTGAGAATCATCGTAACAAGAAGATTAAATTCCTACGATCTGATCGAGGAGGAGAATATCTGAGTTATGAGTTTGGCAGTCACTTAAGACAGTGTGGAATTGTTTCACAATTAACACCGCCTGGAACACCACAGCGTAATGGTGTGTCCGAACGTCGTAATCGAACCTTATTGGATATGGTGCGATCTATGATGTCTCTTGCCGATTTGCCACTATCGTTTTGGGGTTATGCATTAGAGACAGCTGCATTCACTTTAAATAGGGCACCATCGAAATCCGTTGAGACAACGCCATATGAACTATGGTTTGGTAAGAAGCCAAAGATGTCGTTTCTTAAAGTTTGGGGATGTGATGCTTATGTCAAAAAGCTTCAGCCTGAAAAGCTGGAACCCAAAGCGGAGAAATGCGTCTTCATAGGATATCCAAAAGAGACAGTTGGGTATACCTTCTATCTCAGATCCGAAGGCAAAGTGTTTGTCGCTAAAAACGGAACATTTCTTGAGAAAGAGTTTCTCTCGAAAGAATTGAGTGGGAGGAAGATAGAACTTGATGAGGTTATTGAACCTTTACTTCGACCAGAGAGTAGCGCAGCACAGAAAGATGTTTCTGTAGAGCCTACGTCTGTTGAAGAGGAAGTTCATGATGGAGATCATGAAGCTTCGGATCAAGTTGCTATCGAACCTCGTAGGTCGACAAGGACGCGTACTGCTCCTGAGTGGTACGGCAACCCTGTCTTAGAGGTCATGTTGTTGGACAACGATGAACCTACGAGCTATGGAGAAGCGATGGTGGGCCCGGATTCTGAGAAATGGTTAGAGGCCATGAAATCCGAGATGGGATCCATGTATGAAAACAAAGTGTGGACTTTGGAAGTATTACCTGAAGGGCGTAAGGCTATTCAGAACAAATGGATCTTTAAGAGGAAGACGGACGCGGACGGTAATGTCACCGTCTATAAAGCTCGACTTGTGGCAAAGGGTTTTTCACAAGTTCAAGGAGTTGACTACGATGAGACCTTCTCACCCGTAGCGATGCTTAAGTCTGTCAGAATCATGTTAGCAATAGCTGCCTTTTTCAATTATGAAATTTGGCAGATGGATGTCAAAACAGCGTTCCTTAATGGTTTTCTTAAGGAAGAGTTGTATATGATGCAACCAGAAGGTTTTGTCGATCCAGAGAATGCTGACAAAGTTTGCAAACTCCAGCGATCCATTTATGGACTGGTGCAAGCATCTCGGAGTTGGAATCTTCGCTTTGATGAGGTGATCAAGGCGTTCGGGTTTATACAAGTTTACGGAGAAGCTTGTATTTACAAGAAAGTGAGTGGGAGCTCTATAGCGTTTCTAATATTATATGTAGATGACATATTGCTGATTGGAAACAATATAGAAATGTTGGAAAGCGTGAAGGAATATTTGAATAAGAGTTTTTCAATGAAGGACCTAGGAGAAGCTGCTTTCATATTAGGCATCAAGATCTATAGAGATAGATCAAGACGTTTAATAGGACTTTCACAAAGCACATACCTTGATAAGATTTTGAAGAAGTTCAAAATGGATCAGTCCAAGAAGGGGTTCTTGCCTGTTTTGCAAGGTATGAAGTTGAGTAAGACTCAATGCCCAGTGACTGCAGAAGATAGAGAAAAGATGAGTGTCGTCCCCTATGCTTCAGCCATAGGTTCTATCATGTATGCAATGCTGTGCACAAGACCCGATGTCAGCCTTGCCATAAGTATGGCCGGAAGGTTTCAAAGTAATCCAGGAGTGGAACACTGGACGGCGGTCAAGAATATCCTGAAGTACCTGAAAAGGACTAAGGACATGTTTCTCGTTTATGGAGGTGATCAAGAGCTCGTCGTAAAGGGTTACGTCGATGCAAGCTTTGACACTGATCCGGATGACTCTAAGTCACAAACCGGATACGTATTTATTCTTAATGGGGGTGCGGTTAGCTGGTGCAGTTCCAAGCAAAGCGTGGTAGCTGATTCTACATGCGAAGCGGAGTACATCGCTGCCTCGGAGGCAGCGAAGGAAGGTGTCTGGATGAAGGAGTTCATGACAGATCTTGGAGTAGTGCCTAGTGCACTTAAGCCAATGACTCTGTTCTGTGATAATACTGGTGCCATTGCTCTAGCCAAGGAACCAAGATTTCACAAGAGGACCAGACACATAAAGCGACGTTTCAATTCCATCCGCGATTACATCAAGGAGGACGACATAAATATTTGCAAAGTACATACGGATCTGAATGTTGCAGATCCGATGACTAAACCTCTTCCAAGGGCTAAACATGAACAACACCAGAACTGCATGGGTGTTCGATTCATTACAATGTAAATCACATAGTGATGTGAACTAGATTATTGACTCTAGTGCAAGTGGGAGACTGTTGGAAATATGCCCTAGAGGCAATAATAAAAGTAGTTATTATTATATTTCCTTGTTCATGATAATCGTTTATTATCCATGCTATAATTGTATTGATTGGAAACTCAAATACATGTGTGGGTACATAGACAACACTGTGTCCTTAGTAAGCCTCTAGTTAACTAACTCGTTGATCAAAGGATGGTAAAAGTTTCCTGACCATGGACATGAGATGTCATTTGATAACGGGATCACATCATTAGGAGAATGATGTGATGGACAAGACCCAAACTATAAACGTAGCATATGATCGTGTCAGTTTATTGCTATTGTTTTCTGCATGTCAAGTATCTGTTCCTATGACCATGAGATCATGCAACTCACTGACACCGGAGGAATACCTTGTGTGTATCAAACATCGCAACGTAACTGGGTGACTATAAAGATGCTCTACAGGTATCTCCAAAGGTGTCCGTTGAGTTGGCATGGATCAAGACTGGGATTTGTTACTCCGTGTGACGGAGAGGTATCTCAGGGCCCACTCGGTAATACAACAACACTATAAGCCTTGCACACTCTTGTATTACGGAACGAGTAAAGAGACTTGCCGGTAACGAGATTGAACTAGGTATAGAGATACCGACGATCGAATCTCGGGCAAGTAACATACCGAAGAACAAAGGGAACAGCATACGGGATTAACTGAATCCTTGACATAGAGGTTCAACCGATATAGATCTTCGTAGAATATGTAGGAACCAATATGGGCATCCAGGTCCCGCTATTGGTTATTGGCCGTAGAGGTGTCTCGGTCATGTCTACATAGTTCTCAAACCCGCAGGGTCTGCACACTTAAGGTTCGGTGACGTTTCGGTATAGTAGAGTTATGTATGGTGGTGACCGAAGGTTGTTCGGAGTCCCGGATGAGATCCCGGACGTCACGAGGAGCTCCGGAATGATCCGGAGGTAAAGATTGATATATAGGAAGTCCCGTTTTGGTCACCGGAAAAGTTTCGGGTACTTCGGTAGTGTACCGGGAGTGCCGGGAGGGGTACCGGGGACCATCGGGAGGGGTATTTCGACCCAAGGGGCCTCATGGGCTGTGGGAGGAGTCAAGCCAGCCCTTAGTGGGCTGGCCAAGCCCCCCACTAAGGCCCATGTGGCTGGAGGTGGAAAAAACCCAAAGGTGAAAAGGTGGAAAGTGTTTCCAAGTGGAGAGGAGGAATCCTACTCCTAGTAGGATTGGAGTAGGACTCCTCCACCTCAAATTTCGGCCAGCCCTTGAGGGTTTGAGGCTGCCTCCTCCCCTCCCTCCCTCCTATATATACTAGAGTATTTAGAGGAGAAAATTAACCCTAATTGCCACGTGCTCCCTCTACTTCCTCTAGATCGTTTTCTCCTCTAGTCTAGTTCGGCGGTGCTTAGGCGAAGCCCTGCCGGAATAGTTCCACCACCATTGCCGCCACGCCGTCGCGCTGCCGGAGAACTCATCTACCTCTCCGCTCCCTCTTGCTGGATCAAGAAGGCGGAGATCGTCATCGAGCTGTACGTGTGCTGAACGCGGAGGTGCCGTCCGTTCGGCACTAGATCCAAGGATCGTGATTGGATCGCGGGACGCTCGGCGATTTGGATCGCGAAGACGTTCGACTACATCAACCGCGTTTATTAACGCTTCCGCTTAGCGATCTACAAGGGTATGTAGATACAATCTCCCTCTCATAGATGCTCATCACCATGGATAGGTCTTGCGTGTGCGTAGGAAAATTTTTGTTTCCCATGCAACGTTCCCCAACAGAGGTAGCATGCATGGTTAGGCTTGGCTTGGACGTCGTCGAGGACTTTGTAGATTCGCCGGGAGTGCGAGGGGTATGCCCCGCGGGAGTAGATGTTGGAAGGACGAAAAGGAAGGGATGGACGTGTGACACGAGATGTGCACACATCCGAAGATGATCGCATACACCGCCGCCAATAGCGGAGGAAGTCGCCACCTCGCGCCGCTAGGCGTGTCGGCCGCGGTCGGATAGGCCGCATGCCAATGAGCGTGCACCATCGACACGGAGTGCCAACGGTGATGCCAGGCCCGCCGCCGGGATGGACGCACCCAGACCGGGAGCTGCTACACGTGAGCGGACCTTGATGCGCGTTCGTGATGAAGAATAGGGAGGCCACGAGATACGCCTAAGCGTGTTCTGGCCCCAGCCGGATGATGTCTCCGCCGCCATAGTTACGACGAGTCATCGTGACTCGTCGAGCGCCGCGCCGCCGCCAGCGCGTCGAACAGACCATGTCGCCGAGTCCCGGCAAGCCCATGGCGCCTCCATGGACCGGCGGGACGGCGGCGAGTGAGACCTCGCAATGCGGCGGAGCCTTACCCAGCCACCACAGGTGGTGTAGGTAGAAGGGGTGGCGCACTAGATTGCGCCTAGTCAAACGACGCGTGTCGTCTAGTCCCGGCATGATGGTGTTGCCGGCGAACTCGACGGTGGAAGGTTCACCGGGGACCGTGCACGGACGGCAGCCCCAACACATCGTTGTCTTGCGTGGAAGGTTTACCGAGAGTTGCCGCCAGTGCATGGGCGGCAACCCCGGCACGTCATCGTCGTCCTCACGGGAGTCGTTGCCTGTGAGTAGGGCACCAGGGGCTACACATGAATGGCAGCCCCGGCACGTCGCCGGCTTTCGTGGAGGGTGTGCCGGGGGTTGCGCATGGCTGGCAACCCCGGCACGTCATCGCCGGTGATGAGTCCGGCATGAAGGGATCGCCGGGGGTTGCACACGAGAGGCAACCCCGGCGTCTTCGTCTTCAAGGCAGGCCGACGCGTGAGGGTCGCCGGCGTTGGGTGCGCCGGAGGTTGCACATGAACAGCAACTCCGACGTCGTGTCCTGAGCGGAGAGTGCACCATGGGCTGCACGGCCTCGGCACTTCGTCGTTCTTGCCCTCGAGGGAGCCGTCGATGGAGGGTGCACCGGGAGCTACACACAAACGGCAGCCCCGGCACGGCTTCGTCGTCTTCAACAGCAAGAGATGGAGTCGGCGGCCGGCTTCATCTTCGGCCGTGCGGCTGCAACTCCGGTGGCAACTATCGAGATGTGCAGAGAGAGAAGGGATAAGAGAGATTAGTATTAGAGCATCTACAGCCGGGCGCCTCAAACCCGCCTCATACGGTCGGGCCGGCCGCCCGGTCACTGACCGGTCACGAAATCTCGACCCAGCCGGGCGCCTCAAACGCCCGGGCAGACAGGCACCCCTCATATCCAGCCCAAATATGGGGTGGATATGGGGGCGCCCGGGCGCGCCCGCCATGTCGGACTGACGGAGGGGTCCCACGCGGAATCGCCCGGAAACCCGGCGGTCCGAAGCTCGTCTCCTCCGGCGGGCCGCGTAGCCTAGCCCGGCTATTTAAGTCGACTGCCGGCACCAAAACCCTACAATCCACATCTTCCTTCGCCTGTTCGCCGCCGCCGCCACTTTCCACTCGCCGTCTGCCTAGTAGCCATGCCCCCAGGCCGCCGGGTGAGGAGCTACCCATTTCTAACGCCGGAGCGCCGGCTTGAGCTCCTTGAGTAGATCCGGGCAAGGCGCGAAGCCCGGATCGCCGTGGGGCTACCTCCGGATGCAGTGGATCCGGAGGAGGAGTTGGAGGAGGAGGAGCCGGAGGAGGAGGAGGATGTGGGGGACGCTGACGACGCGGATCTGCAGGCACAGCAGCAGGCCATCCTCGACGCGGCTGCGGAAGCGAGACACAGTCGCCGGCAGGAGATGGAGGCGCAGCAGGCCGCGGAGGAGGCTGAGATGCTCGCCTACATGGATGAGGTCGAGCAGGAGGAGGATGAGCCGGAGACCTCCGATGCGCCCGTCCACCCGGCGCCCGGCACCGTCGTCGTGGACATCTCCGACGACGAAGATTAGATAGGGTAGTACGTAGTATGTAGTACGTAGGATTTCTTTTGCATGCTTTGTATGGATTTAGGGGTTCAAATATGAGAGATTCGAATACAGAGTAGCTAATTTGAGGCTTGACCGGTCGGCGTTTGAGGGGCCGGATTTGCAAAGTCTGGCTGTAGATGCTCTTAGTTCTCACCTTGAAAGAAGATGATCGGCATGGTCGTCTCGTCGTGAGTTCGACGCACAGCTGTCGTTCTGCTGCACGCCTGCTCACCTTCTCTTCCCGGCCGCCTGCACGAGAAGGAAGACAGAGCGCACGCCTGGCCGTCTCGTACTGAAGTTCCTCCTCGTGGGTGCGTGGGTTCTCGGCTAGATGCAAGCCAATACCCACTTACGATGGCTCCTCCTGCATACCCGAGTCCTCCGCCCGTCCCCTGAGTGCTCCTTTGGCTCAGGTATTTATAGGAAGCGAATGGCTAGGGCGCTGCACCAGCCGCCGTCCCGTTCCGATTTTTCTGGACAGGATATGGATGGAACCTTGTTTAAGATCAACACGGCATCGCTTCAACCCTTCGTCCAAGTTGATGGGCTTCTTGATCGACAAGGCTGCTAAAGAATGCACAACAAAACGTTCACGTATGTCGGTTGCCCGTACGTGTTTGCAACCATTCGCAAAAAAAAAAGTACGTGTTTGCAACCGGACGCATGCCCCTTGGCCAGGTTCAATACACCAGTGGATACATGGATATCATCACATGATACGCGTCGACTGGTACTCTTTTTTTTTTTTTTTTTTTTTTTTTTGCAGTGACGTCGACTGGTACTCATGTATGCATACATTGCAGCGGGCGTTTGGATACGTATGCGCGTATATATGGCCGACCGTGCAAGTGTTCGCGTACATACATGTATACCGGCGGTTTGGCACGGGTATTCGGCCATGTATAGACCTGGCATCCAGTACGTACCAGTGCTAGTGCATAAACACCCTGCCATGCACGTACATGCAATAGTCTACTACCCCTATAAAAGCACGAAGTAATCCAAAACATCATCCTATCCATTTAATGCTCTTTCTACGGTTCAGATACGTCACTAAAACACATTTGATCTAAAATAGGTGTTTAGCAACCTCCACGGCCCCGCACTACTGAAAACACGCCATGAACCTCCCGTCAGAAAAATAAAAAGCAAACAACCACGAGGGCCGCCCAGCGACACCCTCACGGTCACGGGTGCCCTCCCCGCCGACCCTCCTCGCCGTCATTCTCGCCGCCACCGCGACACCCTCGCCGGCGCGCTTCTAGCCGGGCATCCTTGTGAGGGGGCGGGGCAGGCTAGAGAGAGGAGGGAGGTGGGTGGACGGGGGAAGAGGCGGTTGCCAACAGCGACAAAGGGGGGCGAGCTGAGCGGAGCGCCGCTGGGCGACAAATGGCTACCGCACCCTGTCCTCCATCATTCGCTGCCAAGACGCGCCGTCGGGCCTCTTCTCCATCTGCCCCTCCTTTCTCCGCTCGGCGCTGCCGACCACGCTGCCGTTTAGAGTCGCCACCGCAGTGCCCCGCCTTCCCTCCCACCTAGCGCCGCTGCCGCCGTGTCGCGCCCTCCCTCCCTGATGGGCCTGGCGTTCACAGCCAGGCACACCCACCGTCGGCATGTTTGGAGTTTGGAAGCGGCTTCCCTAGCAGCGAAATCCCTCGCGTGTACGACTGCCCCTGTTGCGAGTGTTTTGGTCCTGTTGCTCTGATGGTACGCCTCCTCCCTAGGTCCCAAGAGCCCAGAGCTTTGTTTCCATCGGTAAGTAATAAAAATCAGAAACGATACTAGCTGGCTTGGTTCTTGGTTGTTTGGGTGGCGCACAACCGGTGTTTGTTGGAATGCCTCTGCGACAGCAGGTAATTGATTGACCTTGCAGCAACAATTAGGAATGAAAAAGAAAATCTAAGATGAAGATTGCGAGCCTAGCAGGTTAGTTTCTCTTCATTGCAGGTCTCATACACTAGGTTTGGCCATTAGGATGATGATTTCAGCACCGCTGAGCTCCTTTGTTAAGAAACATGATTTTCTTTACTGAATTGGGATGCTTTGGCTGCCTTTAAAGTGGATATTGTTGATTGATAATTGTTGTCATATGACTAATTTATTGCTGATGGGTGTTTTGCTATTTCATACTGTTTTTTGGTAGCTCATACAATGCGTGAGAAAATATGGGAATATCTAGAAGCTTTGTGCTGCAAGTGAGGAGATGAACAAGTACTTCCCTCTCACACCAAAGTTGTGGCAGGATTGGGCAAAGGATGAGATTTCATTGAGCTCTGGGTTTGTGAATTTTTTTTTCTTTTGAAATCTCCTGAAGTATTTATGTTATTGACACTAAAACCTCTCTACTGTCTGTTGTTGCGGTCATGGATCTTTTGGTGATATTGAAAAACTCTGATCTTGGAGTGCAAGAATATCTGGTATGTCAATCTGTTTTTGTGGATTGCTAATTTATCTTGGTGATCATGTTATCGCAGAGTATTAAGTTAGGGGTCTGCTTCGGTACACCCCCCCCCCCCCTAAACGTATAATGGATAGGATGGTCATTTCACCTGTCGTATAGAATACCCGCCGGCCGCCGTACGCCCGCCCGCATATGCCGTAGCCGTCGCCTGTACCCTAGGCCCCGTACACCATACGCCGTCGCCCTTGGGGAAAAAAACCAGTCGCGTGACGTGCCGACACCCCCGTCGAAACCCTAGCGATGGTAGTCGTTCCCCGGCAGTCGCCGTCGCCCTCCACGTCGCCCTAGTCGCCGCCCAAAGAACACGCCGTGCATGGCCTGGCGCCGCCCACAGGCGAAACCCTATTTGTGATCGTCGCTGCAGCCGCCGCGTTCCTTCACCGTCGCCCGGATCGTCGCTGCAGCCGCCGCGTTCCTTCGCCGTCGCCCGGACCGCCGCCCACCCGTGAATCCTCGTCGCCGTTGGCGCCTTCGTCCGCGGCCTCCGCCGGCCATCATCCTCACGCCGTGGACGCTTGCCTCGGCCGGGCATCATCGTCACGCCGTGGGCGCGTTCGTCACCGGACGAAATGGATCCATCTGACATCCTCGCCGGCTTGGAAGAGGTCGGTTTGACTCTTACATTAGGTCACTCACTATGTAGGGTACAATAGGTTACTCATTCAAATGATATGAAAAATGTTTTATGGTGTTCGGATTGATCATGTATAGATGGACGAGGAGACCGATTATGATGGCGATGATTACGGCGACGAGAAGGGATCCTCGTCATTGAATATGGACGAACCTGCTGTGGAAAACTACATGAGTTTGGATGAATCTTATAGTGGCAACGTATGTGTGTTGAACGTTCATAAAAACATGAAAAACGAACAACCGCACGGACACTTACATGTATTTTTTTCACATCATGCAGCTACATGACGATGATGATGATGATATGGATATGGATGATTCATTTGCTGAAAGCGCACTCCAGGTACGTTTTAAAATATGCAAGACAAGAAATGACATAATAACTGCATGACCACTTACATGCGTTTTTTTTAATGTGTGCAGATGGATGCGGATGGGGACTATGAGAGGAATATTGTTGATGATGAAAGTGACCAATGCGACGTTGATGCATCTCATGGTGAGAGCTCGAGCAAAGTAAGTTTTCAAACTTACATATGAAATATTAAATATTAATATAATAACTGACTGACATACATGGTTATATGCCTTATTTTGCAGGGAGATGTTGATGGTCCTAGCGGGATGGATGAGCATGTTGTTGATGATGAGTTTAATTTTGACATCGGATTTGATGAATATCAGCAAGATTCATTGGACAGGCATTGGAAGGTGATGTCGAAGACGTTCAGGTCACTAGGAGAGGCTTACTTGTTCTATAACCAGTACGCTAAGGACCGTGGTTTCAGCATTAGAAAGGACTTGCTGAAATTTGCGAAAGGTTCTGAGGGAGGTATGCGCTTGAATAGGTATCTGTGTTCGAGAGCTAGAAAACGAAAGGCCAAATTTTGTACAATGGAAGGCAGGACCCGCAGGCTCAGACCGGAGAGTCGATGCTTCTGCGATGCCCATTTAACTGTGATGCTTGATAAAGAGCGTGATGTTTGGTATGTCAGCAGTTTCAGCGATGATCACAGTCATGTTCTAGCTAGACCGGACGAAGTCCCGCAGCTCCGGTCTCATAATCAGATCAAAGAATTTCAGAAAGCTGAGATCTTAACTATGGCAGGTGCTGGAATCAGGAAACATATCATTTTTGATAACTTCATGAGCAGGTATGGGTCGTATGCTAAGGCCGGTTTTGGGAGGAAGAAGCTTTATAATATGTGCTATAGAGAGAAAATGAAATTGCTTGCACAAGGTGATGCTGATACTGCCATTGGGATCATGATTACCAGAAAGGACAGGGATCCTGATTTTTTTCTTTGAGCACACTGTCGATGATGAAGGAAGGCTGAAAAACCTATTCTGGTGTGATTCCCAATCACGGCGAGACTATATTGACTATGGTGATGTGACCGTATTCGACAGCACATACCGGATGAATAGGTATGGCATGCCATTTATACCTTTTGTCGGTCTGAACAACCATCGTTCCACCACGGTGTTTGGTTGTGCTATTGTGTCTGAAGAGACGGAAGATACATATGTTTGGCTGCTTCAGACGTTCTTGAGAGCTCACTGTCAGAAGAAGCCCAGGTCTGTAATTACTGATGGAGATGCAGCTATGATAAAGGCAATCAGAAAGGTCCTTTCAGACGTTTGGCATCGTCTTTGCTCATGGCATATTGAGAAGAACATGCAGAAACACCTTCACTATAAGTCCCTAAAAGAGTTCAGGTCTCTACTTTATTATGCCACTTCACATAAAGTCTTCGAGGAGAGATGGGCAACGTTTACCGCCAAATGGCAGTCGGAGAGAACACAGATATGGTTGCGTAGGATGTACAAGAAGAAGAGGCTTTGGGCTGCATCTTATATGTCTGGTGGGTTTTTTCTAGGTATGCGAAGTAACCAGAGAAGTGAGAGTCTGAACTCAAGCCTTCACTTGCATCTAGACTCCGGTATGACTATTGTTGACATGATTGTGCACTACGAGAACTGCATCGTTCGGCTCCGTGAGAACGAGTCATACGACGATTGCACGGCCACACAGACAAACCTAGTACCAGTCCTGGACGAGTGTACACACATTGAGAAATCAGCTGCCCGTGAGTTCACTGCGGCAAACTTTTATATCTTACAGCAAGATATGAAGAAGGCAGGGGAGATGGAGGTCCTTGAGCGACTGAGAGGAGCAGACACTCAGAGATTCATACTGACATGGAAGGATAACAGGGATATCAGATTCACTGTGGACTACACCCCGGGTAACTCCGAACAAACCATGAAGTGCAGTTGCAGAAGTATGGATCGCAAGGGACTCCCTTGCAAACATATTTTTCACGTTTTGATTCGGCTGGGCTTACGTGAGATACCTAAGTGTTTAGTACTGCGAAGGTTCACCAAAATTGCACGGGGTGGACTGCCCGTGAAGCGCACTAGCGATCTGTTTGCGTGGGGATGGGCATGTACTGGGGAGAGAGCTAGGTACAGCGAGTTGACTATCTTGTCTGCCGAAGCATCTCACGTCGCATGCCATAAACCATTCTTATTCGTCAAGTTGAAGGCGGCTCTGCAGGACATAATAGCGAGTGGTCACACTGAGGAGAATGAGCATGATAGTAAGCAAAAGTTTGTGAATGAGGATGCATTTGAGCCTAATCGAGATCATATTCTCATTCGTGATCCCGTTAAAATTTCTACCAAGGGCGCACCAAAGCAGAATAGTAAAGGCCGCAGTAAGGGTGGTCCTGACGTTACTAAAAATGGTAGACCAAAAACTTTTGATGAGAAAAGCCAACGTCTATGTGGCCAATGCGGTCTTCCAGGTCATTATAAGTCCACATGCCCTCAAAATCCCAAGTACGATTTTCGTTTTTTCATGTCAACCATGTTGTTTCATATTGATGTTCGTGGATTATCACATATCTTAATGACGTATGCAGGAACATGGCTTGAACGAAGAAGAAGCATGGAAGTTTACTTAGCCCTTCGATGGAAGACAATTTATTAATGGATTGCACCACTCTACTAGACCTATTTTTTACTTTCTTCATGTTACACCGTGTTATATGAGACCTATTTTACTTTGTTAAAGTTCTTCATGTTAGACCGTGTTATACGAGACCTATTTTACTTTGTTGATGTTAGACTATGTTGTACGATACATGTTTACTTTATTGATGTCAGACTATGTTATTCGAGATCTATTTTACTCTATTTATTTTGATATATTGATGATGCTTATTTTGATATATTGATGATGCTGTAGACGACGTTCGCTGTCGTTGTTTACTGTTGTTGCAATGTCGTTGTTTAATGTATACAGTGTAACTGTCACCGCACTGTCGTGCAGAATTTGTTCAAAAAAAACACTTGCCCACTCGGTGCGCCGGCGGTGGTATGACAGTGGACACCTCCACGACGGCTAACCGGGCCCCATAGGGCGGCGTCCGTCGACGGGCGATGCAGTAGATCACATGAGTTCAAACACATATCGGGCACCGGCTATTTAAGCCGGTCGTCGTCCCCTCCGTCGGGCGAGGTGGGACTAAAACTTATCAGCGTCAGTATGCGTCGCCCCACCGGTTTGGGCGGCGTCCGTCAACGGGCGATGCAGTAGATCACATGAGTTCAAACACATATCGGGCACCGGCTATTTAAGCCGGTCGTCGTCCCCTCCGTCGAGCGAGGTGGGACTAAACGCGTCGCCCCACCGGTTTATTGGGCCGGCCGACGTCGCCACGCGCGTCGCGTGAGAGGCTTACTGGGCCGGCCCGCCGCACGCCCGGCCGATTCCAACGCGGCGACCGCAATGGCAGAAAATGTTTAGTCCCACCTCGCCGGCCGAACGGCGCGTCGACCGGTTTAAATACGCAGTGGCCGTCATGCATCCGAACTCCTCTGATACTTCGCCGTCTCAGCCGCCCCGTTGGCCCGGTTGCCGCCGTGCCGTTTCGGAAATGCCGTTGATGTCGCCTCGGCTTGTTATCGACGTGCACAAAGTAAGAAACGCCGGTGCTCCGGGTGGGCATTTTTTAAACAAATTTAAATATAACTACACATGCGTAGTCTTTTTTATTAAATTTTTTGACCGATAAAATTGAAATATAATTACATATGCGTCG
The DNA here is from genome assembly GCA_039707655.1 of Elymus sibiricus. Lineage (NCBI taxonomy): Eukaryota > Viridiplantae > Streptophyta > Magnoliopsida > Poales > Poaceae > Elymus > Elymus sibiricus. The sequence goes on along the minus strand of CM077665.1, from coordinate 564,433,511 downwards.
GTGATTCAGCAGTATACTTGCCGGTAATTCAACATTATAAACGACGACAGAAACACAGATATTTTCATTGTGAAGTAAAATATTTGAAGAAGTATTGTCTTGTTCATCAATAAATATCTTTCTGATATTAAAGCAACACATTACTGCAGCTATTAAAAATGTGTGCTACATAAATTTGTCGCATCTATTTCTTCTTTGCAAGCCGGATAACTTTGTCTTTCACATCATTGAGCTTGTTTCTCTCCGAAAAAACAAGCTGTGCAATCATCAACTCCCTCGATTTATCAACTGACCTCTGCTAAAAAAATCATGTTAGTACAATGTGAATTGTGTGTCATAATAACAATATTAATTATGCATATTTCAAATTATGTACCTGTGTAAATTCGCTTGTCCATTTTTCGCCGTCCCAGTATTGAAAGCATCGAAGGACAAATATTCCACATGAGTTCCTGGTTCGTATATAGAATGATACATAAGTATGCATTGTATGTATAGTACTGAAATAATGTCGAATTATACTCACCCATCTTCCTGTTGTGGCATCTGGTACGTCCTAATAGGCCATGTAGACACATCCGGATAATTGACGGCACCTGTTGCATTCGCATCACGGATGTCTTCTCCAAGTTGTTTTCTCTGGAAAAACATGACACCGCAGAAAGAATTTCAGTTAGTACACTAAATAAAAAATGGTTTCAGCATAGACATGTATGAGTAAACCGTACCAGCTCCTCAACTTGGTTTCTAATATCAGTGTCAAGTTCGCGTCCCATCAAAGAATCAAGAACCTAAAACTCTTTCTTCTCGCGATGTATCACGACCGTAACCCAGTGGGTATTTCCCTTGTTAAGAGGGATATAAGTCTGCGCATACATATACGATGTAATTAACACAAATTGAATTTTTTTTATTCATATATGCATACATATAGGCAGTCCAACTTACCTTAGCTTTTTTAAATACTCGTCGGCGCATCTATTCACGGGCCCATTCTTCTTCGCCTCTACTTCGTTCTTGTTATTACCGGGCTGCTTATCTGGTCTCCATTCAAGTAACCAACTCACCAGCCATGTGGCCATCATGTGACGATCATCACTAACTATGTCCGACAGATACGATGAATAAGCATTGATAACCTGAAAATAATGTAACGGATGTATAACCATGGCAGTATGAAGTAAACATGTACAAAAAAGACAACAGTAACTTACATCGCCCGATAGCCACTGATGGTTAAGAATTTTGCAAGCCCTTTGTGCACTAAGACCTTCGCCCGTACCATCATTGAATATTTCCTTTTTACTATGTTTTCGTGAGTGTTCATAAGCGCGGACATACTGAACGGATGCCTTCACCACATCATAGTCATCACTAGAATTCTCAACGCCTTCTTCCTCGAACAGTTCTAAAGCACACAAGTCATTTTTGATAGTGAAGCAATGATACATATCGTAGTTGTACGCGAAAACAATTCGAAGAATTAAAAACTCACTTGCTTTTGCGGAACGTTTTGCACGCTTGGTCGGTTTAATGAGCACAAAAGGGGACTTCACAAGTTGTGACACCCGACGGTTCCGTTTCCCACGAACCTCCTGCACTACATCATCATGTCTGGAAAAACTGCCCGATGCACGTGATGCCATATCATCTGTACCAATAGATGTTACCTCCTTTTCATCTGATACCTCGGGAACTTGGACAGGATCATCTTTATCACCCTTGAAACTATCAAAATACTCAGGTGTGCAATAATAAGGTCGCTTTTCGTGAGAATTCTGAAAAACATCTTCATCATCCTTTCGCACATTCGTTTTTGCAGGAGTGATGAAATCGTCCAAATCATCTTGATAGACCCATTCTTTACGAGGTACTCCACCAAAGTTTCTAGATTCACTATTATCACCATACTCAATCTCTTCCTCTTTTTCAATGTTACCGGCTTTGTAGAAGACACCGGTTTTATTCATTTTCTGTATGACCCTTTGTGAATAAAAATTAATTCCGGTTAGTTCCGCAATACATTAAAGGACATAGTGAATGCCAATAAACCTGAAGTGTTACCTGTGCGCATAACTCTGGCAAACGAAGCACGTCCTTACGAATGTGCTTCAGCTCATTCATAATTCGATCCATAATAGGGTTCCGGCTCGCGGAAGCCTCTGATGTACTGACACCTTTTTTCCTACCAGTGATGTCAGACTTTTTTGAACTAGCTTTCTTGTTTTTTTCAGCTTGTTCATCTCTAATTTTTTTCAACCTGTAATCTTCTGTAATGGTGTCATCGATCTACAACATTAACAACCACACATAGAAATCAAATTAGCAGTTAATAGCAAGAGATGAATGTAAAAAATAATAATATTACATTGTATTACCATGCCAACACCACGACCATAATCAAAGTCGTACTTGTCTCTTTTCTCCGCATCATCTTCTTTCCAGTTCCTCATCAAGGGGCTCAGCAGTGCCAACGGGTCATATTTCGGACCCGTGATTGGCTGCACTTTCTCCCAATAGAGATACTGCAAAACAAAGCAAAAAAAAAATTTATCATGTGTTAGACAAATATTACATAACAGAAATTTAGAAATTAATAAATAAATCATACCTGCAGAAGGGCTAGGTTGCCACGTGGCCACTCCCGAACACGTCCGGACTGCAAAACCTTACCAATCTCTGACAAACAATACCGCAAAGTAAAAGCGTTCCAGTTGAACTTCTTTATCATCTTGATATCTTGCACTAGCGCATAATAACTCTTCGGAATATATTCATTAGACACAGGTGCAATTATAGTCCCTAACAGAACAAGAAACGCCATCCGAACGAATTCTTCGTCCGCGTTTTTATTTCTCACAATCTTATCAATCAGATCATCAATCATTATTTTACCATTCTTTCGGTTAACAAAATTAACTGGTATTTTTTTTATTGCTTTTCCTTCTTCCATACTCAGAAAACCAGAAATATCCACTCCTTCATTTTTCCAACCAAATATAGCCAACACATCATCAGGCCGCAGTGAAATAATACCTTTTTTTTTCAGATGTCTCTTGGAGCACGAATTTCTTTCTACTTGGATCGTAACCTTGTATCATAAAGTGAAGCAAAAGATCACGCATCTTTACCGAAGGTATTAGTAACATGCCCCCCATCTCCGTTTCATAAAATGTAAATCGCTGACTTGGTGTAAACTTGTCAACAAGGCTAACCCACTTTTCTACAGAACAAGCAATCGCACCATCGATGTCCATACTGCATTTAGTATTTTGTTTGTCACGTTGCATGCAATTGATATGTTAAGCAATTGATATGTCATGTGTACAGTACACAGTAAAAAAATACATACCCAAGGGCGACGCCCGACGGCGGAAGCTTTGCCGGCGGGAGTGACGGGACGGCGGCAGGGGACTGCGGCTTGAAGCCAGCGGTCGTACGTTCAGATCGGGCGGGGGGGGGGGGGGGGGGGGGGGCGGCGTCGCGACGTGAGTGGGAAAAAACACGCATGCACATCGGTTCAGATCGGGGGCGGCGCCACGACGTGCGCAATCTATGGGAATATTCCTCAGATCACGATGGCACCTGCAGATATGTTTGACAGCGGGTCCCGCGACGGTCGGTTGACGTCTTTTTTTTTTATGTTTCTGATAGATTACATTTTAACGCAATAATCTAAATTACTTCCCGTACGTGACGCAACGTGCCTTCGGTGTCCGAACGGGCTCAAACTTTTTTCACGCGTTTGAGTGACCACTAGGAAGCATGCACGCGAAATTTCGGTGATTTTTTACACTGTATGCATTTCCTACGATTTTCCCGACCGAAAAACCCTAAAACACTGCCCGGACATGAAGCAATGTGTGTTCGGTGTCCGAAAGCGTTGAAACTTTGCGTGGGGCATCGGGATGGGCGTTCACACGCGCATGCAAAAGTTGGGTACATTCCATGAATGTGCTCAGGTACTTCATGTGGTAGGCACGGGTTTCGGTATGGACGCAACTGTGCCTGCGATGCAAGCCTCTTTCTCACTTTCATCGAACGGGCCCAAAAAAAATTCACGCGTTAGAGTGACCATGGGAAGCAACCACACCAAATTTTGGTGATTTTTGACACTGTATGCATTTCCTACGATTTTCCCGGCCGAAAAACCCTAAAACACTGCCCGGACGTGACGCAACGTGCGTTCGGTGTCCGAAAGCGTTGAAATTTTGCGTGGGACATCAGGATGGGCGTTCACGTGCGCATGCAAAAGTTGGGTACATTCCGTTAATGTGCTCAGGTACTTCATGTGGAAGGCACGGGTTTCGGTATGGACGCAACTGTGCCTGCGATGCAAGCCTCTTTCTCACTTTTATTGAATGGGCCCAAATTTTTTTCATGCGTTTGAGTGACCATGGGAAGCATGCACGCCAATTTTCGGTGATTTTCGACACTGTATGCATTTCCTACGATTTTCCCGGCTGAAAAACTCTAAAACACTGCCCGGACGTGACGCAACGTGCGTTCGGTGTCCGAAAGCGTTGAAACTTTGTGTGGGGCATCGGGATGGGCGTTCACACGCGCATGCAAAAGTTGGGTACATTCCGTAAATGTGCTGAGGTACTTCATGTGGTAGGCATGGGTTTCGGTATGGACGCAACTATGCCTACGATGCAAGCCTCTTTCTCACTTTCATCGAACGGGCCCCAAAAAATTTCACGCGTTTGAGTGACCATGGGAAGCATGCACGCCAATTTTCAGTGATTTTCGACACTGTATGCATTTCCTACGATTTTCCCGGCCGAAAAACCCTAAAACACTGCCTGGACGTGACGCAACGTACGTTCGGTGTCCGAATGCGTTGAAACTTTGCGTGGGGCATTGGGATGGGCGTTCACACGCGCATGTAAAAGTTGGATACATTCCGTGAATGTGCTCAGGTATTTCATGGGGTGGGCACGGGTTTCAATATGGACGCAACTGTGCCTGCGATGCAAGGCTCTTTCTCACTTTCATCAAACGGGCCTATTTTTTTTTCACTCGTTTGGTGCCCGAATGCGTTGAAACTTTGCGTGGGGCACTGGGACGGGCATGCCCACCTGTTGGCAAAATTTGCTGTTGATTTGAAGATGACCAAAATTTGACCTATTACAGTGGAGGCCGTTTGGGTAGAGGAGCAAAGGGTCCGTCCGGAAGGACGTTTTTTTCGACCTCCTTCAAATCTGCCCAAATTTTTTATATGAACTTATATCCACATGAGAAGCATGCATGCCAATTTTCAGTGCATTTTGACACGGTGTGCATTTTCTACGGTTTTTGCCGCCGAAAACCCTAAAACATTGCCGTTGCTCAAAATTATTTCCAACTTAACTTTGCTTCAATAGTGAGTTCAAAACAATATATCAAAAAATGAAAATTGGGTGAAATTTCTGATTTTTTTAAAAAAATATACTACTTATGGCTTTTTATTTTGTTTCAGTTTTTTCCCCTTTTTGAATTTCGTTTTATTTCTTTTCCTTTCATACTCCCTTCTTTTATTTTCTTTTATATCGTTTTCATTTTTCCTTTCAATTTTTCTGGCAAACTTTCAATTTTTCAAATTTTTTGGCAATTTTTTTTAAAGAAATGATTCAAAATTTGAAAACCTAATCAAAATATTTCATAATAATTTTCATCTAAATTGCATTCAAACATAACGATATTTCATTCAACCTTACGACAAACGATTCATCTTACATTCGAACATAGCAAAATTTAATTAAACATAACCCTAATCTAAACCTAATCTACTCGTCGTCGGAGTCGGCGAGGTTGACGACCTCGCCCGCACCGCCGTTGCCCGCGTCGCCGTCACCGCCGTCGTCGTCGCTGCTCTGGACGGCGGCGTCCCAGTCGATGCCATCGTCTTCCTCCACCGCAGGCGCCTCCGCCGCCGACATAGCCACCGCCGCGTCCAACGCCGCTTGGAGATCGGCGGCCTCCCTCGCCGCCGCCGCCGGGGCTACCGCCGCCTCTGCCTGCGAGGTAGCCGGGGCTGTCCTCGGGGTCGCCATCCTCGCGCAGCACGGGTTGCTCCGCCGGGATCTCAACGGCAGGAGGGACGGGGGGTCCGGCGGGCGCGGGTGCCGGATGGCGGGAGGGACAGGGGGCGGCGGGAGGGCCGGAGTGCGACAGCGGGATGGGCGCGGGGCAGACGACGAGCCGCCCGTCGCCCGTCGGAGCTCGCCGATGACCGTCCAGTAGTCTTTGCCGTCCCAATAACGGTGACGGCCGGCGGCGTTCCAACGACCGCCGTGGTGGCGGCGGAGCTCCTCCGGCGTCGCGCCGGGCCCCCTCGTCGGGTAGCCGTCGGCGGTGATGCGGAACTCGTGCGGCAGACGGCAGCCCGGCGGCACCATTAGCCCGAAACGAAGGAGCTCCTCCTTCTCCGGCGTGCCGAGGCTCGACGGCCACGAGCCACCCCTCGGAGGGCTGCCGCTGCTGCCGCCGCTGCTGCCGGACGCCGTGGTCGCCGTTGAGGGAGAGAAGAGAAGGGCGTCGGGGTGGAGGAGGGCGTCGGGGGGAGATCGCGTCGGGGGACTAAGGGGGACGGCCGACGGGGGAGGGTTTTACAGGACGAAGGGCGGCGGGGTAGGTGGGCGGCGACGCGCCGGAGTAACGACGGCCATTAATGCCGCATCGGGAGACGGCGGGCCTCGGGAGACGTCGGCGGACGCCTCGGGAACCGTCGCCTTGACCAACGCCACGCGGGCCGCACGACGCGTCGCGTCATTTTGTTTTTGACCGCGTATTTGACCGTCGGGCGCAGACGCGACGGGCCGTATGCCGTCTGACGTAGGCGTACGTAGACGCGCTGACGTACGCGCAGAGCCGACGCGTGTACGGGCCCGTCAAACGTACAGCACCCCGGCGCGTGTACAGCCCCGTCGCGCGCGGGCGGCGGCTTTTCTGTGAGAGGACGATCCTACCCTTTTTAATGAAGGGGTACGGAGCAATCTCAGCCGTTGTGTGTTTAGGGAGGTTGTACCGAAGAAGAAGTGATTAAGTTATGGAGAGATTACCTTGATTATGTTGAGGAGCATGATCAGTCAGTGTCTCAATGCTCACAATCTGGTCTCTCAGAAATGAGGGATTTGTACTAGCGTGCAATGACTGCGGGGGATCTACACGTGACAGAAGGCAACAAACTGTGGAAAGCCTCCAGGGAATATGAGATGGTTATGTTGACCATGAGTGATGGAATGATTAGGAGAAGGCAAAGCAGGTTCAGTGCGTACACTTGCTCTTCCACCGCCATTTATCTATGCCTTTAGCTGATATGGAATCATTTGTTACGTATAAGAGTTGGGAAGCTGAAGAAGGCAATACAAATGACCTGGATTCCCACTTTGGTGATGTTCCCCCAAATATTTTACCTTCTTACAAGAAGGCCAGCGAGATGTACAATGCACGGAAGCAGTACGAGGATCAACTAAGTGACATGACTGAATCCTAGGCTAACAAACTACAAGTGTCCTGGTATGGCGATGTTTTTCTTCACCAAATCTTGGTTTGCAGTAAACTCACTGATGGTTGTTTGTTGGTGATGAAACAGAAATACATCAAATTTGGGGAGCATTGTGGTGACCCTGCTCGTTTCCAAGTTTCGTATGAATGGACCGTTTCAGAGCTTCCTCTTACAAGTTATCTATGGATGGGATACACGAATTACCTGGACAGAACCCTGAAGGTACTCTTTGAAACTGCGACATGTAAGTTCTTTGGGTCTCTCTGTTGGTATGTAGTTGGGGCTTTTATAGTTCACAAACTCAAATCGTATTTTTATGCAAAGGAAATTGCATAATTCAGTGTCGAAAATCTGGTACCACTGTTCAGTAGGTCAATTTATTATATTTATATGTTCACTGAGTTAATGTTTTATTAGAAAATCAACATTGTTTTTGTATGAAAATGAGATGGTATAATTAAGTTTCCAAAGTAGTTTATTCTGCTGTATATTCACTGAGTTTACTTACCTGTAATAGCATACATGTTTTAAAAATGACCAAGGGGGAGTATATTTAAGCTTTCATTGTTGTTGATTTTAACTAGCGTTTTCCAAAATTTGTTCACCTCTCTTGGCAGTTAAGTATATTCTGCCAATATGAAGCAATTACTATTAAAGTGATTAGGTATTTAGGGAGAACGAGAGGTGTGCTACTGCTTTTTATTGAGAATCCCATAATAACTTGGAAGAAAGTTCATTTTCATATAGTATACGGTAGCATTTTAGGAGATTTAATTTGTGTAACTTTGTTACCCCCTCGCGAATTTTCCTGCACCGGGCTTCAGGGCTTGGTTTTGGGTGCTTCGATGGTTTGAGTTTGCTCCAGGATTCGATAATGTATAGCTGCATATTGGGAAAGGAGTTGGTGTAGCTTCATTATGTGAACCTACTAGAGCGGTAGAGCCTTTTCTTGGTCAGTTGGAGGTTTAGATTCAGCTGGTTATTCCCTTTGGCTTGTGATGTGTTATAATTTGAGCAGAACAGGTATAGGTTTGTTGATCATTCTCTATGTGAGAAGGTCCAAAAAATTTAGCATCTTTGGGGAAATTGTTACAAATTATATGACCATTTCGTGGATTTGTAGGATTTCACTTTCCTCTTCAGTTGATAAAGTCTCTTTTTGAGAGAAATATGTAAGTGGAAAATAACTTTTTATGTTTTTTCTGAGTTAAAATGAAGATAATTATATGACTGTTCTGTACGTTGGATTTAAATAAGAGTAAAGTTTGCTATTCAAACAACTTGTATAGCTCATATTGTTTTGAATTATTCTGTTCCTTCCCCGTTGGATCTTGGTTGGTTGGATGTTAGTCATTTGAGATAAAAACATCGAATCCCTTTTTTCAGTGGATATGAGTTCTGGTGGTGTGAGTTTTGGCAATAGAGTGTAATCTGCCATTAGATTGGATATCATCGATATAGTTTTTCTAAACACTGTTTTGCTATATACTTGGACTGTTGCATCATACTCTCAAAAAGGTTTGGATTTTTCTTTAGTGTCAGAAATTTGCATTTGTTAATGACTCTTCTGTGCACATCAAATCTACTCCCCTCCTTACAACCAATGAAATCATTATTCATGCCCTAAAGGTAAACCCAATTGTCAACTATTATGTCCATGAGATTACCTGGTTGCTTCATTGAAAAAAATTACTTGGTTGCTTACTTGCAACATGTAAAGATTTTTGTACAAATTTTGCAGTACACGATTAGTTATTCTATGTGTACGATGCTAAATTATAACGTTTCTTGAACTCAAGGTTTCTTTAAATTATAGGTTGATTTGTAATATTTTTTAGTGCTTCGGAATATCTTTGTAAGCATGTGAATTTTCAAGCTTGTAATATTAGTCGAGACGTGCGTTGCACGTGCACGCTTACTAGTAATAAGCAAGTGCACATGCACTAAGGGCATGCACCTTAGGGGCAGGTATAGTTTCATCACTAAACGCACACATGATGAGGTTGTGCACTTAGGAAATTCGTTCATTCCTAAGATCAAATTTTCTTGTTAAATCACGTACAAAAATACGTCAAACAGTGGTCTACGGACCTGGATATAATTTGCATTATTTCTGATGATCCTTGTACTGCCATGACAGATGGTGAATAGATCAAAAGTTTTCCCACAAAAAACGATGTAAATAATTATTAAGAAAAATAAAAGCAAATAGAAAAAGAAAGCTGCACGCAGCTAAATAAAGGAAAAAGCTATAATAAAAGAGTGGGATAGAAAGCTGCTTTGTGCAGGGCATCCGATCCCATGTCCCGGCAACGCATCCGATCCCTCGTCCGGACGGCCCAAACAAATTAAAGCTACCCAGCTCATCTCAGGGGCATACAAAGTGCCTGTGTTTATTTTTTCTTTCGACGAGGTACCAGCAAAATTTCGTCGACACGCAGCCTGCGTGTATAAATAGACCACTCCTTCTTCTCGCCCGTGCATGCTTCCCAACACTTCCCAGAATGACGACACTCCTTCCTAGTAGCCTGGAAGACAATAATCCAAAGAAGCTGGTTGTCATCTACGCTCCGCCGGGGATGACAGGTCACTTGTTCCCCACCGTGGAGCTCGGCAAGCTACTAGTGGCGCAGGGCCTCAATGTCACCGTCGTCCTCAGCGGGGCAGGGGACGGCCTCACGACGATGGGGGCCGCCAAACCGTCGCTGTCCTTCCACTGCCTCCCCACGCCCATGCTTCCATCCGCCGGCGCCGACAGTTACGAGGCCAAGGTTTTCGGGCTCGCCCGCGCCTCCCTCCCGGACCTTCGTGACTTCCTCCGATCCGCTTCCCCGGCTGCTCTCGTCATCGACTTCTTCTGCGCCAGCGCCCTCGGCGTCGGCGCGGAACTCGGCATCCCGACCTACTTCTTCCTCACCACCTGCATCTCCGTCGTCGCCTTTGGTCTCTACCAGCCAGTCATGGATGAGCAGACCACTCTGAGCTTCCGGGACCTCGGCAGCGACCTTGTGCACGCCCCAGGGTTGCCACCCATACCAGCAGATCACCTCCCGGCGTTCACTCTCGATCGCAACAGCTTAAGCATCGGCCGGAGACAATGGCGTCAGCGGCACGCGGCTCCAGGTTGTTCAGAGACGTACCCCAACAGCTGTGCAACTCACAGGGCATTATTGTCAACAGCTGCCGCTGACGCCATTGTCTCCGGCCTCTGCACCCCCGGACGGCCAACACCGCGCTTGTACTGCATAGGACCACTGATAAAGCCCGACGAGGTTGGGGTTGGGACAGAGCGCCACGAGTGCCTCGCATGGCTCGATGGCCAGGCCAAGGCCAGTGTGGTGTTTCTCTGTTTTGGGAGCTCCGGCCGGTTCGGCTCGGAGCAGATCAAGCAGACGGCGGCGGGGCTGGAGACGAGCGGGCAACGGTTCCTGTGGGTTGTCCGGCGCCCTGCGGCTGGCGACGAGAACCACCAGTCAGCCGACGACCTCGACGCGCTCTTTCCCAAGGGCTTCCTTCACCGGACCAAGGACTCGTCATGTCGTGGGCACCGCAGCGGGAAGTCCTGGCGCACGGCGCGGTCGGCGGGTTTGTGACACACTGCGGATGGAACTGGGTGCTGGAGGCTGTCATGTCGGGCGTGCCGATGCTGGCGTGGCCTCTGTACGCTGAGCAACACATGAACAAGGTGTTCTTGGTCGAGGGGATGCAGCTGGCCGTGGCCATGGAAGGGTATGACAAACAGATGGTGGAAGCTCAGGAGGTGGCTGATTGAGTCCGACGGTGGGCGGGAGCTCCGGCAGCGAACGCACGCGGCCATGTGGATTGCCAAGGAGGCCCTGGACAAGGCTGGTGAGTCGACAACAGCGTTGATGCACCTTGTGAGCCAGTGGAAAAACGCGGACGATAAAGGAACTTATGGCATCATCGACTGAAGAGTTCTTTCAACAAATTATAATGTTAGTGCTATGTGCATGATGACCTTTGGAATGCACCAAACAGTGTATTGGTACCGTGTATTTGTGTCAACATGATATTAATTTCAGTTTTACAACTTACTAGATGACCAGTTGCGGTTAATACATCCAATATTTTCTTTTGCTTACTTAGGATGTTTTGTAGGATATGGGAGAACATGGTATAACTAGAACATGAAGGCGCGCGTTACCACGCCCGTCCATCATGAAGGAAGTGGTTATAAATGTTAGCAAAACCTTGAATGTACAAACATTTTATAATTTGTATGGTTCGAATCACTTAAATTATAGTGGGCAAGATGTTGATGGTTAAGTTATATACAGCTGGTCCACTTACCAAAGAAATTATTATTATATAATCGTTAAAACAACTACTCAAGGAGCTCGATCCTCGCATGATGCCTTGACTGTAGCTATTAATTGTAAGCAAAAATACTATAAAAATATTCACTTCTTGTTTTGGAACAGACACACTACAAAGAGTATCATTTGAAGAAAAAAAAGTGTTGCCCTCTTTTCTCCCTGGAAAGCCAAGTCCTTATGCTGAAGCTCTAGGGACAGCTTTTGGCCTGCTGATAGGAGAATAGAATTGAGACATAAATAAAAGAGAAAAATTCACTGGAGGTCCTCATACTCGTCGCGTTGGCCAAAAAAAAAACCGTAGTTACAAATACCCGAAATACGACCACTAAACTTGCTCTAGGGGGTCACGTACGGTCCAAAATATGGTTTTCTCTACGTATCTACTGATCTGGCCCAAGTCAACAGCTGCCACATGTGCGCTGACTGCCACATCCGCTCGCTCGCTTGAATACGCAGGTACGCAGGGGCTTTTTTGCAAAAATGCCAGAACAAAAGAGCTGCCCCCCCCCCCCCCCCCCACCACCACCACCTGGTCGGACCAAGCCGCCCACCTGGTCCGATTCTGGCCCTCTCCCTCACTCTCTGCTCTCCCCAACCCTAGCTGCTCCCAAACTCCGTCTCCGCCGCCGCAGCCATTGCCACCACCCTCCGTGGCCGCAGTAGTCCTCATGTCATCTTCGAGCTCCGTGCGCTCTGGACTGCGTGGCCGCTCCGTTGTTGTTCCATTGATCGGGTGCCCGGATTGTGGCGACCAGGTCAAGTTCTACCGCTCTAGCACCGACGAGCACAATGGGTGGGTCTTCTACAGGTGCAGCATACACACTGTAAGTGTGGCATGTTCAATTTTAATCCTCTGTGGTCATGTTCGTTTTTAATCCTGTGTGCTTGATCTTCTTCACTGGATGCTTGATCTGTAAGTAGTTGGTACTGTAAGCTGGATGCATCAGGATGCTTGATCTGTAAGCTTCTTCACTGGATTCTTCAGTTAACTAAACTTTTTCAGTTAACTGAACTTTTTCAGTTAACTGAATTTGCTGTGTTTCCTATGTTTTATCAAGACATGCCTTGATTTGTTTCGGTTAGTTGTTTGTCCCTGTGAAATAAAGATGTAATTTTTTATGTAGGTCACCTGTGATTTCTGGCGCTGGGAGCTAGAATATGTGCAGCATCTGGTTGAAAATAGGGTTCTTGTTGGTGATGCTGCTATGGATGCAATAGGTGCAGCTGAGGACAAAAGGGAAGAGCTCGAGAGGAAGAGGACTGAATCAATGAACTCAAGAAGCATAGCTGGAAGGGGCATGGCTGGGAGAGGTGCAGGCAGAGTATATTTTGGCACCCCTAGTGAGAAGAACTTTGCTACCAAGCAGCAAGTTGCTATGCTGCTTGGATTGGGTAGAGAAATCCTAGTGCTGGTAAAGCTGGTGATGGCTGCTGTTATGGTGCTTTCTGTGATGTGTTTCATCTTAATTATGAAGAAGTGAGATGTTGTTAAATCAGTGGTATGTGAAGTTGTTCTTAATTGAGCAGAATAAGTAGATGAAGTAGTTGTTTTGGGTTTGGCTGCATGCTGTGATGGTTGTAGTGGATAATTTATCAAGTAATATGAAGACCAGAGTCTCAATATTTCTTCTTTCATTTTGTTCTCATTTGAAATTGTTAGCAATGTTGTTATGTTTCTTCCTTATTTAGACAGAAAACTTTTTCAGTTAAGTTCAGTGCTGGCCAATTCAATTCAATTCATTTCACAACATATTTCAGTTGATAAACAAATCCATTTAAGTTGACAAATTCTGCAACACTCACACATAACTGTCAACACTCACACATATTCAGTTAACTTAAAATTCAGTTGACAGACAAATACTGAGACAAATTCAGTGATCTCTTTAACACTGAGACAACAACAACATAAGATCAGTCAAAATAATCCAGCATCCCCTTAAGCTTCCTTATCTTCTCCTTGGTGTCCTCTTTGTGTTTGAATAAGTCACCAATCATGTACTCAAGCTTTCTCTTCTCTTCCTTCAATTGATCCCTCTCTTCAATGACTTGGTCCCTCTCCTGCATGACTTGGTCCCTCTCTTTCTCTGCCTTAGCCCTGAATACCTGATGAATGTTTGTTACTGATTTGTCAGTGATCTTCTTCTTCTCAAGCTCTTCCTTTAGATCAGCCAGAGCAAGTTGTGTGCTGCCTAATTGGCTCATTGCCTTCTCCTTGTCAGCCACCATCTTAGCAAAATCAAGCTTGAAATGTCTCAGCTCATTCCCCATCTTTGTCTTCTCTTCCATAATCTTCAAGTTCTCTTCAGCACTCAAAATATTTTATCTTAGTCTCTGTTTTGTCTCCTCTTCATACATGCTCCATATGCTAGCTAGGCCCATCTTGAAAGCATCAGGCCACTCAGGGTCAATGCACTCCACATAGGTGCATTTAGGTACTTCCTATCAATTTAGAACGAACAAAAATTCAGATAAAATGCCACTATAGCACATGGGTGGGCACATAGCAACCAAATACCACTATACATAGCACATTAATGGCATAAAAATGTCCAATATTCAAAAATAACTTAAATTTAAACTTAACTTGACTTTTGCTTTAACTGAATCTAATGCTTTAAAAATGTCCAGTCCAATCCATTTTCTGAACTTTTAACAGTTTCACTGAAATTTCTGATCTTTTAACAGTTTATCTGGATTTTTACTAACCTTCTGTGCAAAAGCTAGGAACCTCCTGCCACTATCAACTGATTGAAATGCCACAAGCTTCTCACACAAAGATCCATGCTCACATGTAAAGCTAGGCAGATCTGTCGCCAGGCCTCTCCATTCCTCGCAGAAAATTGTGGCAGGAGGCTAAAACAAATAAAAATTGACATATGTTAAATAGAAACCCTAGCAGCTGTTTAACCCTAGCTGCTGTTTAACACTAGCTGCGTGGAGGACATGACTAACCTTGCTGGTCACCGAGTCGTCTTCAGAAGAGGTAGGGAGATCATCCCATGACACCATGGTTGCTGATGGAGACCAGGGGAAGAGGAGAAGAAGAAGGGGAAAGAGAGGAGGAAAGTGGAGGATGAAGATGAAGATGAGGAAGAAGGGATCTGGCAGTGGTGGACCTGGTGGTGGATCTGGTGGTGGTGGTGGACCAAAGCCACATGCAGAGTGCAAGTTCTAGGGTGTGCAAGTACAAAGTTGTACAAGTTGTAGGGTGTGCAAGTACATGGTGGAAAGTGGTATTTGGGATGAGGGTTTGGCAGCTCAATTTTTTCAGCTAAGTTCAGTGCTGGCCATTCAGTTAAGTGGAATATTTAGTTAACCAGTTCAGATAGAAGCTGCATTTTTTACAGTGGTAGCAATTAACTGAATTTTTCCAGTTAAGTTAACTGAATGGCCAGCTTCAGTTAACTGAATTTTTCCAATTAACTGAATTTTTCCAGTTAAGTTAACTGAATTTTGGAAGTTAAAAAGACCAGTTAACTGAATTTTTCCAATTAACTGAATTTTTCCAGTTAAGTTAACTGAATTTTTTCCAGTTAAGTTAACTGAATTTTGGAAGTTAAAAAGATCAGTTAACTGAATTTTTCCAATTAACTGAATTTTTCCAGTTAAGTTAACTGAATTTGCTGACAAGTTTGCAGCTTCAGTTAGATGAAAAAGATCAGTTAACTGAACTTAACTAAAAAAGATCACTTTAATAACACAATTTGCTGACAAAATTCAGTTTGAAGACAAAAGTCAGTTAAATTTAGTATCTGATCTTCTCAATGTTGAACAATTATTCAGTTAACTGACAAAATTCAGTTAAAAGACACAATTTGCTGAGAAAATTCAGTTAGAAGAGAAAGTTTAGTTAGATTTGCTGACAAGTTTCAATTTTTGGAAACCTTTGCTGCTTCCTTCTTTTGGAATGTTGCCTTTTCAAGCAACCAGACAGCAGCAACAGAACATCAATACAACACCAACAATGACAGCAACACTTCATACCAACAGAAATTACAAATAACTTATGTGCTGAATATACAAGCACACCTAATAAAACAACACTTTTTTATAACTTATATGCTGAAAATATGTATATTTCAGCATACCTAACTAACTCCAACTCCATCTTCTGCAGGCGCTCCGAGCGGCGCACCTCCATTGCAACTGCCACCTTCCTCTTCTTCTTCCTTTCTGGCTGTGCTGCCACATCCACCTGTGCTTCCAGGGCCAAGACCACCTCCTGCTTGACGATGTCAGGAACATCTGGAAGCAGCTCGACGTCAATGGGGCGGTTCTTGTCACCCTCCCTAGCGTGGACGACGGGCGCCACCATCTGGACCTCCTCCGGCTCGTGGACGACGGGCGCCGCCACCTTGACCTCCGGCTCGTCGTCAGAGAGGACCACCACCTCTATCTCCTCCTCGCCAGATGACTCGGAGTCCGGCTTGTAGCCAGAGTCGTCGTCGGAGTCAAGCTGATTGTACTCCGAGTCGGACGACTCGGCGTCGGAGACATCGTCGTGCACCAGGAGCTCGGGCTGGAAGCGGCCCCAGTACGCCATGTTGACAGGCGCGGGGATGGCCACCTGGACCTCCTCGACGCGCTCCATCTTGGATGAAACGCGGTGTGGATCCGGCTGCTGCAGCGTGGTGGCGGACCGGTACATCCACCACCGGGCACGCTGCCTCGGGTCGTCAGAGCGCGTCTCCTGCATCCCAAAATGGAGGACACCGGAGAGATACCTTTGGGGTCGGTGATGGCGCGCTGCTTCTCGTCGTCGGTCATGACCTTGAGGAGGCCACGCGCATGGTGAAGCAGCATCCCCATGCTAGGGAACCACTGCGCGATCTCCTTCAGGTCCGCACGCATGGCCTTGTCGTCGCCTGCCAGGTCCTCGATGACCCTCTGCCAGACGGGGCTGTTATCCATGTCGTCGGTGGCGGTGTGGTGCTCGGCGGCGATGGTTTTCTTGACTGGAGTGGGAGTTGGGGAGCGGGGTAACCGAGGCGACGTGGGTGGACTGGGGACGGGAGGTGAGTGGAGAGTGGAGCGGTGGGTGGATGGGCTTAAAGAGAAGGAAACTGAATCAGCATGCACGCTGGGCCACTGGGCCACTAGCAAATAATAACTAGACACTTTAGTAGCACTTGATCAAAGCACTAGTACTACCCCAGTGGCATTGCCCGTAACGTTTAATACCACTTTAGTAGCACTTGATCAAAGCACTAGTACTACCCCAGTGGCATTGCCCGTAACGTTTAATACCACTGGTCCTGGGTTCGAGACCCAGGCCAAACTTTTTTTGTTTCATTTTTAATTTTTTTTCTCTAATCAAAATTTGGTAGAGATGAATGTTCAGTTTGCAAAAAATTCAGTCAAAAACATTCAGTTAACTGCCTACTTAGTGGATTTAGATGAATGTTCAGTTTGCATCAAATTCAGTCAAAAAAAATCAGTAAACTGCCTACTTAGTGGATAGAGATGAATGTTCAGTTTGCATCAAATTCAGTCAAAAAAAAAGTTAACTGCCTATTTGTCAAACCACTAATTGAGCCACTGCATGAACAAGTAAGCTTAAAAATTCAGTTTGCATCAAACCACTGAATGAGCCACTTATGGCAGGTACATTTGAATAGTTTCAAACACTGAATGAGCCAATGAATGAACTACATTTGAGCTCTAGTAGTTTCAAACACTCAGATTGAAGTTTCTACCAAAAAATCACATAAATACAAGTGCAACAGCACTGCTTCATCTTAACTCATCAAACATGTTGACTCTTTTTTGCTTCTTGGGCACATGTCCACTTGGCCCTCCTGCTTGCTTCTTCTGCTCAGCTCTTCTTCTCTTGTCCTCTTCTTGCTATTTCTTCTTTGCTTCTTGATCTTCTTTTCTCTTCAGTGCTGCAATAGCTCTCTTTGCTTCTTGCTCTTCTTTCCTCTTTAGTGCTGCCTCTGCCTTAGCTGCAATTACTTCAATTGCTCTGGCCTCCTTCTCTTGTTGCAATGCAGCTTTTCTTGCTGCTAAAGCTTCCTGCTTTGTTGCTGTTTCCTTAGCCTTCTTATCTTTTGCCACTCTTCTTCTTCTTGCTGCCTGCTCTGTTTTCCTGAGAGCAATTTCTTGCCTTTTTGCTGCTACCTCCTCTGCTCTCCTCTCTGCAATCTCAGTCATGGCCTCCAGTGCTGCATCTCTTCTGGCTACCATCTCCCTTTCTTTTTCTTTTTCTTTTTTCATCTTCAACAACTTCATGGTCGGGTTGCCATCATTTGTAGCTGTTGTTGTATGTGCTGAAGCATGAGAACTGGCTGCCAATGAGACAAATGATGAATCTAGCACAGTGCCTTCAGTGTCTTCTCTAGGTACAGGTCTAGCCTGCTGCATCCTATGAAGCATTGTACATCCAAAGTCCTGCACCTGTGCAAAGACAAATATCAACTGCTACCATCAGTACATTTTAATTGATTAAACACAACTTAAAAGAAATGGACAAAAGATTAGAATTTGCCTGAAATACAACTGGTGTATCATATTCATCCTCTTCTTGGTGCACTTCTAGGCCATCATCTTGTGCAGCTTGGACCTCCTCCTGTGTTAATTGGCCATCATTTTGTGTGACAGTGACCTCCTCCTGTGTGACTTGGCCATCATCTTGTGTGACATGGACCTCCTCCTGTCTGACTTGGCCTTCATCTTGTGTGACATGGACCTCCTCCTGTCTGGCTTGGCCTTCATCTTGTGTGACATGGACCTCCTCCTGTCTGACTTGGGCAGCATCTTGTTCTGCCATAACTTGTTCTTCATCTAACACATCATCAGGTATAGCCCTTGGCCCCCTTCTCACTTGTAACTTTGGCAAAATGCTAGCCTTTCTCTGATTACATCCTTTGATATTATGGCCCTGTTCATGGCAGTATGAGCATGTTATTGTGCCTCCATGTCTGCTAATTACCTTGGTTCCATCTTTCTTTTCCATCTTATAAGGCTGCTTTCTCCTACTCTTGTTTGAAGGCCTCCCTACTTTTTTTTCATATACAGGTGGCTTGATTTCACACCCATTCATCTTCTCCCACTCACTCCTATCTCTGCAAGGCTTGATAATGGGTTTGTATGCTAGCTTGAATGCTTCAATACTGTAGCAGGAGTGCACCAAACTCTCTGGGTTAATTCTCTCAAGTCTGCAGCATGCAACTGCATGGCGACATGGAACTCCACTAAGATACCACCTCTTGCATGTACAGCTCTCTTCCTTGATGTCAACAATGTATGTCCTGTTCTTGTTGTCAACCTGAAAAATGCCATCACCAGCCCCTGAAACCATGCGTGTAGCTGACAGCTCTATATTGTTTTCAACTCTTTTCCTTATTTTTGGGCATATAGAGCCAGGCCAGTTCTCTGCCTCTTTTCTTTTGTTGTAGAATCTGACCATCAGCTGGGTTTTGATCTTGTCAATCCTTGATCTGTTCAGCATCTCCCTAGCCTCAAGAATATATTTGTTGAAAACCTCACAGTTGTTGTTCAGAAGGATATCACACTTAGGCAATTCTCTTTGGAACCCCCTGACACAAGTGTTTGGTGGTAGTTGCTCAAGCCATGTGTAGGTTTCTAAGCTGATGGCCTTCATTTCCTCCATGTTTGCAGCCCACACTTCTGGTGTTGTGCTCCTTGCACACTTCCATAACTGGTTCTTAAGTACATCTCCTTTGTGTTTTTGATGAAAATTCTGCCATATATGCCTGACACAGTGTTTGTGCTCTGCATCAGGAAAGTGCTGCCTCACTCCCTTGATGAGCCCCTTTTGCTTGTCTCACATTATAGTCCATGGCTCTGTATTCAATATTCCCAAGTCACTCTTTAGATTTGACAAAAACCATTTCCAGGTGTCAGTGTTTTCTACCTCCACAACTGCAAATGCTAAAGGGTAAATGCAGTCATTGGGATCCATCCCAACAGCACACAGCAGAACACCTCCATATTTGGTCTTCAAATGGCATCCATCTAAACATATGACAGGCCTGCAGGCTTGCATGAAACCCCTTTTGCAGGCACCCAGAGAGAAATAACAACTCCCAAATATGCCATCATTGACACCCACATAGAAGGAGCTGCCTGGGTTTGATCTTCTGAATTCTTGTGCATAATCCCACATGCTGTTGTACTGCTCTAACTCATCTCCTTCAATGACTTTCTTCACTAGTCTCTTAGCCCTTCTCAGTTTGCTCCTTGTAGCTGTCATGTTCCAGTCCTTCTGAACCACCCTTGCAAAATTCTTCATGTTCATGTTTTCATCTGCTCTGAAAGAATCAACATATCTTTCTGCCATGAAGGGAGCAGTGAGTGACTTGATACTCCATTTCTTTATGCAGGTATGCTTTGGGTTGTATTTCTTGATCATGACGCATTTGGTTCTGCCATCAAATGATGCAAACAAAGACCAAGGGCACCCTTCTTCACAAATGGCTTGCAGTCTTTTCCTATGATTTCTGGGGCACTTAATGTCAACTCTTTCCTTATAGCTGTACTGTCTGATAGCTTTCCTCAGCAACTCAACACTTGCAAAGGCCTGACCAACTTGGAACTGTGGTATAGACAACAAACCAACTTGCAACCCGCCCGTGCTAAACCGGGCAGGAAGCATGTCTTCGTTGGCTTCACTCAGGGCATGGATCTCGAGGGATCTATGTCACAGGAGGAAACTCTCATCCGCTCTGAGGATGAATCTTCGAGCGGAGAGACGGAATCAATCTACCAGCTCCACAATGGCGGGCTCGGGGGCTACATCGAGCCTTACCCTGAGTCGGATTTCCATGAGCCGGAGGAGTACGAGCCGCTGAACCACGCTGCCGTCTTCATGGCAGGAACACCGGCGGCTCCTGGCAGTTCAGCCACCGGCGTGACTAGATCCGGGGCTGGCACACCGTCGGCTCAGGTTCTCCTGGATCTGATAGGCGAGCTTACAACCCTGATGGCGACTGAGGTCACGGCGGAAAACCAAGCAGCCCGTAACGCGGAGATTGCAAGGTTGAAGAACCAGATGACCGAAGTCCAGCAGGAGATCAATACGCTGAAGGCCCAGATGGATGCTGAGGCAGAGTGCCTCAGGGCGGACGCTTTCCGTCTTGAACTGGAACAACAGTCAGCGGCGGCGGTTCGACGGATGAGGCATCAATCCCGCTTACCGGATCAATACGAAGCAAGAAATCTTTTCAACACGCCAGGAACGGGGCAGAACGCGCCTTTGGCCACAGCCCGAACGGCGGAAGGACCTGGAAGCCGGCCGGCGGATCAGCATCAGCAGACTAACCCGCCCCGGCGCAACCAGGCTATGCCAACTTCTTTCCCTACACCGCCGGGTCATTACTCTAACCCGGCGGAGAACATGGTGGTGGCGGCAACCCGGCTTGCCGCCATCCCCATCCCCGATGAGTCGCCTTTCGCGGAGGAGGTGCGAAACGCCGTTGGATACCTACGAACGGCGATGGCCCAGCAGGAAAAGTATACTTACAGCCGGAGTCGCGTGCACTCAACCCCCCTCCCAAGTCGCAGCTACAGTCGGCGTTATGAGTCACCGGCGGTTTCTAGCAGTGAGCGATGTCGGAACCCGCCGCGGGCTGACCGGGCGGCTCTGGATGCTCAGGCACTGGTGGACCGGGCAAGGGCGCAGCGAGAGACGGCGGCTCTGGCGGAGGCGGCAGCTTATCAGGAACCCACAGTAGCGCCCTCCGTTTCAGTCGGAGCTGGATTAACTTCTCGAGCTGTGGGAGTGCCGTGCTTAGCGCCGGCCTTGCGGAACGAGCGTCTGCCGAAGGATTTCAAGGGACCTCGCAAGGTGCCCAATTACACAGCTGACTTACCTCCAGAGGCTTGGATTGAAAGCTATGAGCTGGCCATGGAGATGTTAGATGTTAGCGATGCAGTATGTGCCAAATACTTCATCATGATGCTGGAAGGGCCGGCTCGCACGTGGTTAAAAGGATTGCCACCCAACACCGTCACTTCCTGGGCCGAGTTGAAGGCGAAATTTATCAAAAATTTCAAAGGGACGTGCAAGCAGCCCATGACGATTGTGGATTTGGATCATTGTGTGCAACAGGCGGACGAGTCGGCTCATCATTGGGTCCGGCGGGTCTCAACTATCATCCACTCTTCGGAACAGATCACGGCGGCTCAAGCGGTTTTGATTCTGGAGAAGAACTGTCATTTTACACCTTTGAAGCAGAAGCTTGGCCGGCTCAAGCGCTCATGTCAAGACATGGGGGAGCTCATGGCGGCTCTCACCAAATATGCGGACTCTGATAACACGAAAGACCCAGGCTCTGATGATGAAAAATCAGGTCAGGGAAGAAGAGTAACAATGGAAAGGGTCAGCAGCAGAACGCAGCTGGAAACGGCAATTCTGGCAAGCGGAAGAACCCGGATGGCGGGTCAGAGCTGGTGGCGAACACCAGCACCGGAAACAACCGTGCTAAGGGCAACGGGAACTTCAGGCAGCCTTTCAATAAGGGTAATGCTCCTTTCAACCTGGAAGCGATGCTCAACAAACCTTGTCCGGAGCACAGCCGGCCAGATAAACCGGCGAATCACACCTGGAGGGACTGCAGTATCATGCGCCAGTTCCGAGATTACAGCCTTCAGCAGCATCACAATAACGGTAATGGCCCATCCGGCGGCTCAGGTCCCGGCGGGTCAGGAGCCGGCTTTGGTGGTGGCGGCTCAGGATCCGGATACCGGGGCCAAGGCAATCAAGGAGGACATCATCAACAGTCTGGCGGCGGAGGCCAGCAACATCATAACCAGTCAGGGTACCAGTGTAACCCGAAACAGCTCAGCAGTGGGCAATATCATGTCTTTACGACTGGCAATGACAAGCGAGACCAAAAGGTGCGCAAACGGGCGGTTAACACAGTTGTGCCGGCTCTTCCGCAGTACTTGAAGTGGTCAGAATATGACATAACTTGGAGCAGGGAAGATCACCCGCCACGGGTTGATAACCCGGGGCAGTTGGCTTTAGTGGTTGCCCCCCAAGTGGGCGGATATTTGTTCACTAAGGTGCTTATGGATGGTGGTAGCAGCATCAACATCCTGTACTATGACACTTTCCGTCAGATGGGTTTGCTTGACAAAGATCTTAAGAAATCCTCTACAGTCTTTCATGGTGTAGTGCCAGGCAAATCAGCTTACCCAGTAGGAAAGATCTCTCTGGAAGTCGCCTTTGGTGATGAATACAACTACAGGGTGGAGTCCTTGTGTTTTGAGGTGGTTAAAATCAAAAGTCCATATCATGCTCTGTTTGGACGACCGGCTTACGCCAAGTTCATGGCTAGGCCCTGTTATGTTTACTTACAGCTCAAGATGCCTGGGTTAAAAGGAACGATTACCGTGCATGGTGATCGGAAGGCGGCTATTGAGTGTGAGGAAGGTGATGCAGCTTATGCCGAGTCAAGTTGCGCTGAGGCAGAGCTCAAGTTCTATAAGGAAAATGTCGACCCGGAAGATATGACGCCGTTGAAGAAGCCAACTACGGAGTCTGAGCCGCCCCTCAAGTTTGCGGCGGATGATACCAAGCTGGTGGATTTCGCGGAGGGCGACTCATCTCAACAGTTCACTATCGGGGCTAACCTGGACCCTGCATAGGAAAGCACGCTCATCAAATTCATCCGTGAGAATCGGGACATCTTTGCATGGAAGCCGTCTGACATGCCGGGTGTACCGAGAGAATTTGCTGAGCACCACCTTAATGTGGATCCTAAGTTCAAACCGATCAAACAATTCCTTCGTCGTTTCAATGAAGAGCGGCGCAAAGCTATTGGAGAAGAGGTGGCCCGGCTCTTAGCGGCGGGGTTCATCGTGGAGGTCTTTCACCCGGAGTGGTTAGCTAACCCGGTGCTCGTGCTCAAGAAGAACGGCACCTGGCGCATGTGTGTTGACTATACAGATCTTAACAAAGCCTGTCCAGTTGACCTGTTTGCTCTCCCCCGTATCGACCAGATCATTGATGCAACGGCGGGTTGTGAGAGTTTATGCTTCCTGGACGCTTACTCAGGTTATCACCAGATCAAGATGGCAGTCAAAGACCAAGAGAAGACGGCTTTCATTACACCTTTTGGTGCTTTCTGCTATGTGTCTATGCCTTTTGGGCTCAAGAGTGCCCAGGCGACTTATCAGCGTTGTGTACAAAACTATCTTCACAGTCAAATCGGACGCAATGTTCATGCTTATGTGGACGATATCGTGGTTAAGTCAAGGAAGAAGGAAACTCTGCTGGACGACCTGAAGGAAACCTTTGATAACTTACGGGTTTACAAGATGATGCTTAACCCGGCTAAATGTGTTTTTGGAGTTCCTGCAGGCAAACTTTTGGGGTTTCTGGTCTCAGAGCGTGGAATCGAAGCTAACCCGGACAAGATTCAGGCTATTACTTCTCTGGTTGAGCCGGCATGCATCAACGATGTTCAGTGCCTGGCGGGTCGGATCGCTGCCCTGAGCCGGTTCATCAGCCGCCTGGGTGAGAAGGCGATTCCTTTATATCAGATGATGAAGAAAACAGACAATTTTGTCTGGAGCAAAGCGGCGGGTGAAGCGTTCGAGGCACTCAAGAGGCAGTTGTCTGAGCCGCCGGTCTTGGCTGCTCCGGTTGAGAAAGAACCTTTACTCCTATATGTGGCGGCTAATAACAGGGCAGTCAGTGCTGCAGTTGTGGTGGAACGCAAGGAGGCAGGAAAGGAATATCCGGTTCAGAGGCCGGTTTATTATGTCAGCGAAGTCTTGATTGAATCCAAGCAAAGGTACCCGCATTGGCAGAAACTGATTTACGGAGTATTCATGGCGAATCGTAAGCTGAAGCATTACTTCCTGGGTCACCCGATCACGGTGGTGAGCTCTGCTCCGTTAGGAGATATAATCCAAAATAGAGAAGCTACCGGAAGAATTGCTAAGTGGGCATTGGAGCTTGGGCCTCTTAATCTGAAATATGTGCCTCGCACGGCTGTCAAATCTCAAGCTCTGGTGGACTTTATAAACGACTGGACAGACTGTCAGACGCCGGAGGAGAAGTCGGATAACACATATTAGACGATTCACTTTGATGGTTCTAGGCAGTTGGAAGGCTCGGGGGCTGGAGGTGTCTTAACTTCCCCTAAAGGTGATAAGTTCTGTTATGTGCTAAGGTTGATGTTTCCTTGTACTAACAATGCAGCTGAGTATGAGGCGTTGCTTCATGGCCTCCGGGTGGCTAAGGAGATGAACCTGAGCCGGGTTAGATGTCTTGGCGACTCAGACCTTGTGGCTCAGCAAGTTTCAGGCACGTAGGATTCTAAAGACCCACGGATGGCGGCTTATCGTCAGGCGGTGGACGTTATTGCTGGTCACTTCAAGGGCTATCAGGTGGATCATATTGATCGTCGCAGGAATGAGGCGGCTGATGCGTTGTCCAGACTTGGTTCTCAGCGTAAGCCGGTGCCGCCAAACGTGTTCCCGGACGTGTTATATCATCCGTCCGTTAAGTTACCTTCGGAGGAGGATCTGGCTATACCTGACCCGGAGGGGCAACTGGTGGCGGCTCTGCATGCTATTCCTGATTGGACGTTGCCTTACACAGCTTATCTAGCTCGCGGCGAGTTACCTGATGATGAGACTTTGGCAAGGCAAATTATCAGGCGATGCAAGTCTATGATTATCCACAATGGCGAGTTACATAAACGAAGCGTCACCGGCGTCTTCCAGGGTTGTGTTTCTCCAGAAGAGGGTAAGGAGATCTTGAATGAAATTCATGCTGGTGACTGTGGTCATCACGCCGGGTCAAAATCTCTGGTTGCCAAGGCTTTTCGACATGGTTTCTTCTGGCTGACGGCTCATAAAGACGCAGAAGATTTGGTTCTCAAGTGTGATGGATGTCAGAAATTCGGGCGACGTGCTCACGTGCCGGCTCAGGAGTTGCGGATGATCCCAATTACCTGGCCGTTCGCAGTCTGGGGGCTTGATATGGTCGGGCCCTTCAAGAGATCCAAAGACAAGAAGACCCACCTTCTGGTGGCGGTGGACAAGTTTACCAAGGGGGTGGAGGCTGAGCCGGTCAGCAAGTGTGACGCGGCTACGGCGGTTCAGTTTGTCAAAAAATTGATCTACCGTTTTGGTTACCCCCATAGTATAATCACAGATAATGGCACAAACCTCTCCAAGGGGGCTATGCAAGCATTCTGTGAAAGTGAACACATCCGGCTTGACATCTCTGCTGTGGCTCATCCACAGTCCAATGGTCAGGCGGAGCGTGCTAACCAGGAAATCCTGCGAGGTATCAAGCCCCGGCTTATGGTCCCTCTGCAGAGGACGCCGGGATGTTGGGTTCAAGAGTTACCATCTGTTCTATGGAGCATCAATACAACTCCCAACAGGTCAACAGGTTCTACACCTTTCTTCATGGTTTACGGCGCGGAAGCCGTGTTACCAAGTGACATACGTCATGACTCGCCGCGAGTGGCGGCTTACGTTGAAGCAGACAATGAGACGGCATGTCAGGACGCGTTGGATGCTTTAGATGAAGAGCGTGATTTGGCGGCGGCTCGATCAGCAATCTATCAACAAGATCTGCGTCGCTATCACAGCCGCAGGGTCAAGACCCGGACGTTTCAAGAAGGCGACTTAGTGTTGCGCCTGATTCAAGATCAGACGGACGCGCACAAGTTGTCTCCTCCATGGGAAGGGCCTTTTGTGATCAGCAGAAACCTCAACAATGGGTCTTACTATCTCATCGACGTACGGGACGAGTCGCGCACTTCTGGGCAGGAGACCCACCGGCCGTGGAATATCGCTCATCTGCGGCCCTACTACACTTGAGTTCTCGATTCCCCCCATTGTAGATTATCATTGTATATATCACGTATATATATAATAAAGTTGGCATCCCTGCAAGCCGGGGCCTCTGCCATTTTTCGTATCTCACATTGTTTAAAAACGGATACAGTCATACGATCATTTGGGGGCTTTCAACCTGCCGGGTTAAGCTTCAACCCTCTTGGTCAGGCTCTTCAGCCGGAATTACAAGATCACTTGGGGGCTTTCAACCTGCGGGGTTAAGCTTCAACCCTCTTGGTCAGGCTCTTCAGCCGGAATTACAAGATCACTTGGGGGCTTTCAACCTGCCGGGTTAAGCTTCAACCCTCTTGGTCAGGCTCTTCAGCCGGAATTACAAGATCACTTGGGGGCTTTCAACCTGCCGGGTTAAGCTTCAACCCTCTTGGTCAGGCTCTTCAGCCGGAATTACAAGGTCACTTGGGGGCTTTCAACCTGCCGGGTTAAGCTTCAACCCTCTTGATCGGCTTTTCAGCCAAAATAGCACCATCATCTGGCAGCTTAAAAAACGACGGCTTACAAGTTGGTTTGTTAGTTGATATCATCGACAAGGTCGTTTGGGGGTTTTCAACCCACCGGGTTAAGCTTTGACCCTCTCGATCAGGCCTTTCAGCCAACGTAAGGCGGGTCGTGGACCCAAATGTTGGCTCCGTCAACAAAGATCACTAGGGGTGCAGCGAGTTCTAAAACTTACCTCCTCTTTGATCCACAAGGCCGGGTTATACCTGCCTGTAAGTAGCTGCGCTTTGTCAGGGGTGCAGCGAGTTCTAAAACTTACCCCCTGCAAAGGCCTCTTACAGCGGCGAGGCAAACCTTTGCATCCGCAATTTCGAGTTATACCTGCCTGTAAGTTGCTGCCGCTTTGTCAGGGATGCAGCGAGTTCTACAACTTACCCCCTGCAAGGGCCACTTACAACGGCGAGGCAAACTTTTCCATATACTGTGTCTCTTTCTGGTTCGCTACGCTCAATTAAGAGTTCAAAGTAGTGACGCTATCCAGGAGAACCGGCTTATGTGTTCGGAAACAAAGTCAAGGTTATGAGATGTCATGTCTCCGGGTTAGGCTTTTTAAGCCGCCCTTACAACAGTACAGAACATGTTTCTGTTTTTGTTTGCTTTTTGCAGGGTTTTATCTATAAGATAAGCCGCCATCAAGACAGGTTATAAGCAAGCAACACAGATGGCAAGTGATGCAAAAGATTCTTCAGTGCACGATGGCACGGCTCAGGCAATTAAAGTTTTTTCTACAAAGACTATTACAAAGCCTTCCACGAGAGCCCAACAGGCAAGAATATGTTTGGCGGCTCAGCTGGCCGAGTTATCAAATTTACAACATTCAGCTTGTTGGCGGGTTATCCTGCGCCGGATCTTCGATTTCTTCGATCTGGAGATTGTCCACGTCCCAGTTGCAGTTGGTTAGTGCTTCAAACTGGGCGTCTTCGAACATAGGAGACGGGTCAATCTCAGGGGCGAAAAGGTGCTTACGGCGGGTTGGATTCAGATCTCTGCATTCGAAGGTTGGAGAGCGCAATTTTTTGGAAGCCTCGTTGTACGCCGCCTGATAAGTGGACATATCAAGTTCCTCCACCAGCTTTGAGGCAAGTACCCTGGAGGCTCTTCTGCATTGGGTATAGTCCTCTTCTGTGAATTCAGAGCCGTCATCCTTTCTGGATGGGAACCCGCCCATCATATCTTCAGCAGTCAGCTCAGGGGCGAAGGCTAGGCACCGGCTTAGCGCGGCTATAGCTCCCTGCCTGGCGGCTGATCGTTTTATCTCTTCAACCTGTTTGGGCAGCGTGGATAGCAGTTCTATAACTCCCTTCATATACTTGGGGATGCTCTTCTCAGTCAACATTGCTTTGATGGTTAGAAGAGTCCCGCAGTAGAGTTGTTCGGCTAAGGAGTATACTGCCTTCAGTTTCAGCAAGTTATCAGTTGATAACTGGCGGCTTCTCTGGCCTGTAAGACAAAGTTGGCGTTATAAGCCGTTCTCCCAAGATTTTCAACAAGGAAATTTGCCAAGTTTTTCAAGCTTACCAAAGATAGCAGAAGTCATCTTGGAGATGTGGCGCTTGAGGGTCTGCAATTCTCCCGACACAACTGTAAGCCGCCCTTCAGCGTCTTCTGCGCGTTTGGTCAAGGCGGCTTGGTCCTTTTCGGTGCTTTTCTTGAAAAGCGCAAACTCAACTTGCGTCTTCTCACGTTCTTCTACAGCAGCCCGACATTTGTTTTCCGCCTCTGACCGGGCGGTTTGTTCTACAGCAAGATTCCCCTTCAGGCGGGTTATCTCAGATTCAGCTGCCTCCAAAGCGTCCTGTGGCGTACAAAAATGAAAAGAGTTAAGTCATTAGGATGAGTTATTAATAAAGCAATTACGTTGCAAGTCTCAAGCAGATTGCGAGCAATATACTCGACACTTGGGGGCTAATGTGTTTTCAGTCTACCATGGAGTTCCGGCTCATCTTTTTCAAAGATAAGCCAGCAGTTGGGGGCTACACACGGCGCTTTCAACACTGCAAACTAAAGTTCCGGCTTATCTCCATGAAGATCAACCGGCCCTTGGGGGCTACTTATGGCGTTTTCAAATACATCCAAATAAAGTTTTGGCTTATCATTTCATAATGACCCAGACTTGGGGGCTACACGTGATCACTTCTACAACTTGAGTATTGGCTTACTATGAATACTAATCCAATACTTGGGGGCTACAGCTCAAGCTAAAAGTATGTTGCAGAAGGAAGACCCGGCCTACTATCTGCAATACTAATCCGGCTCTTGGCGGCTATGGATGGATATAAAGGAAAAGCTGGTAAAATATTACCTCGTATTTCTTCTTCATCAAGCCGACGAGCTTCAGCTCCATATTCCGGCTTGATTCCAAGCGGTTCAAAAACCCAGCGTGAAGCTCGTCAGCATTCAGTTTCTCCAGCACAGGGTGTTCAAAATTGAACTTCTCAGGCGAAGAAGTTTCAGCCTTGCCAGAGTGCCTAGACAGTACACGGGGATCAGGGGTTTGGTGACCCGCCCCAGTTATAGCAACATCTGGAAGAACTGTGTCTTCAACAACCATTGAGGGGCTTGGCGGCTTAGGATCACCCCCTGCAGGGCTTTCGTTTCCTGCCGGCTCAGAGGGCTGACGGAGATCTGCAGAGGCATCCTTCATAATGTCAGCCGGTTCAGCATGAGCCAAAGGGGAGTCCGGCTGCGCTATTTCCTTTTCTTGAGCAGTTGGAGCAGAGGTAGACCTGCCAGTTTTTCTTCGTTTGGCTTGGGCTCTGGAAGACGTGAAAGGTTATTACATAAAGGAAGAGTATTAAAGCTTACGGTGCAAAAATAAGGATACGCACTCTGGGTTGATCTTCAGAGGTGGCATCTTAGATTCAGTAGAGTCGCCAGACGAAGGGGGAGACTCCTGAAGGAGGGTAAGACATTACAAAGTAAGGTTATAATGCAAGATTGTTAAAAAAAGAGCTCAGTTAAAGGAATACCACAGCCGACCGTTTCCGTGAAACCGGGTCATGTGATAACCCGGCCACGAGATCTTCTGAGCCGGTGCTCCGGGTCTGGCGTCGCGAGGTATGCTGTTGCTTTCTCAAAAGAAAATTGGGATCTAAGTGAGCAAGAGGATGAGAGAGGGGGACTTTCCAGACGACCCGCCGTATTTTGTCTGGTGGAAAGCTCTCTGAGTCAGAAATATAAATTACCTCAGGGTCGTTTGCGTGGCTCGTCTCCGTTTCATCCTGCGAATAGTTGGTATCAATAAGTTGCATAAAGAGACGGCCGAGGGAATCAAGTTTTACCTCTGAGTCATCAGATTCAAGCGTCTCTGGATTGGCGGCTTTCTTCTTCTTGTGAGCCGGGGTTTTCACCTTTGGTTTCCTCACTGGCGGGTTGTATTTCTTCTTCCAGAATGGAGAGTTGGCCTGTGCATAAGCCATTAGTAAAGGTAAAAAAGTATAAGGTAAAAAGGGAAGATGAATATGGCCAATGGAAGGAAAAGAATCTTACATCTGGAGCAGAGTTCTTGGTATAAAAGGGCTTCAGCCCAACCTTGTTGCAAGCTTCCTGTTTTTCACCAAGGAGCCCTTTGATGCAAGAGTTGATATCTTCTTCAGTCAAGGGAGTGTTCTTGAAGCAAAGAGGGTCATTGGGATCACCCGAATATTCGCACATGAGTCGGTCACGCCGGCTCAGTGGCATGATTTTCCAACTTACCCAGCAGCGGGTTAAGTCGATACCTGTCAAGCCGTTCGCCAGTAAGGCCTTGACTTTGGTGTAAGCCGGAGCATACTTTGCTCGTTCGGCGGCGGTCATCCCTGCTGGAAGTGGGTTCTCATTTGTAAAGCAGAGCCGGGTTGGACGGTAGCCCGGCAGGGGATTCTCGCCTTCAGGAGAGGTGTCTTTACAGTAGAACCAGGTCTTATTCCAGTCTTTGGGATGACTTGGCAAGGTAGCTATGGGATATGGCAAGTCTCTCCGTCTCTGGATTGTGATGCCACCAAGCTCCAAACTGGGCCCATCCGCCATTTCAGTTTGGCGGTTTGCATAGTGGTGGTCGTGGAAGAGGTCAACAGACGGCTCTTCTTGCAGATAAACTTCACTTAAGACTTGGAACTGGCAGATGTTGGTGACTGAATTTGGGCCTATGTCTTGGGGGTGAATCTTGAAGAAGCGAAGAACATCTCGAAAGAATTTTGACCCTGGAGGGCAGAACCCACGGAGGATATGATATGTAAATATGATAATCTCCCCTTTCTTGGGCTTAGGCCTCGACTCTGGCCCTGGGACCCACCACTGTATTACATCTTTAGACGGCAGCATGCCGGATTCAACAAAGTTAAGCAGGAGCTCTTCGGTGACTCCAGAGCTGACCCAGTCACAGGATGAAGGAGTCCTTGACATGATGGCGGGTTACGCTGCGGGGAAACAAGAAGATGGCGGGTTAGAAACATATTTACTGGATAAGGCAACTATGGTCAGTATAACAGTGAAGAGATAAGCCGCCAAAGTAAATAGTGGAGAGTCGCCAAAACAATGGCGAGTCAGGAGGACAAGGCAGTATTCGAAAGAAAACGGCTAAGTGCGGAAAACAGGTTTTGCATATTGTTATTCCAGTTGCAAGATCTACAGACAAGGGAGAAATGAAATGTATTTATGACCTAAAATGACAGTGGGAAGACGGATCGATCTATCCGCAGCGATAAGTGTTTTATCAAACTAAGACAGATGCGCATTGGCATCGGAGGAGCACCCGCGATGGATGGGCGGAATCATAGAGCACGGAGTAGTGCTTGAGGCTATGACGAGCACTGATGAAACACCGATGAACACAAGAACGGGGAGAAGCTCGGGAACCCTAATGGGGGCAGATGTAGATTCAGCAGGGGCCAGGGGAGATTACCTTCTGGATGCGGAGGAGCCGGAGACGCTCTGGTTTGATTCGGGCTGATGCAGCGGCCGGCGATGAGGGCGACGGCGAGGACCAGTGGGCAGCGGCGGAGCTCTAGAGAGAGGAGGTTTCGCGCGAGGAGGAAGACGACAGTGACAGGAGAAGAAAGGAAAGGGGCACCACGTGTCCTATTTATAAGGTCGAAGGGCAACAGTGCGCGAAAATTGGGGAGGTACAGTAAAGACTGACCGAACGTGGCACCTCGATTTTCGGGATGACCCTTCGGGGAGAAAGATCCGTTACAGACGTCATGGAATCTTTTCCGAATATTCGGTATGATGTCATGGCGGGTTACAAGTTATCTTTTCAGATGACAGAAATGTGAAGACTCGCCGCCAAGTAAAGTTGAAGATTGACATGAGTAGGCTCAAATCAACCTGGGGCCTAATGTTGGGGATATAACCCCGTGGTGAGACCCGCCTAGGAGGGGCCGGGTCATACCTGGCGGCTCTTAACTAAAGACCTCCAAAGATGGGCTGGAAGATCAAGGCCAGGCCGCGTGGCGGCTTATCAGGATGGGCCAAGATGGAGGCCCAGAGACAGAAGATAGCATGAAGACCCGGGCTGCTTACCCATGATGGTATGGCGGCTTAGAGATAGAGTAGGACACATTGTGTAAGTCGGTTTGAGACTCGTGTAACCCGGGGCCTTTACCTCTTATATAAAGGTTAGACCCCGGGGAGGCTTAAAAAAGACGAACCCTCGAGAGCTAGGTCAAGCAATCCGCTACCTTGTAATCGATACTCCAATTAATACAACACAAGCAGGACGTAGGCTTTTACCTCTACCTGAGGGGCCAAACCTGGGTAACCCCGTGTCCTTCGTCCCGACCAACCCCTTTGAGTCCGCTACCATGGCGATGACCTCGAACCTAAGTCTTCGGACATCTACCGTGTTAAAAACACGACAGGTCTTCTTCTCTGAAACATTTGAAATTGAGCTTAACCTTATCTTCATCAGAAGAAGGCAAACACATGTCCACATCTTCAATAGGATCATCAGGTTCTTCTTAGACTGCTAAAGCTTTACCTTTATCACAATCAACATTTCTGTCAAACAGGTCATCATCATCTTGAAGATCAATATCTGAATCAACAAGCTGTGGATTGAAATCTTCATCTAAATCATGAATTACTGAATCACCAACTCCATCTGCTGCATCCATGTTTAAAACCCTACGTGTTTTTCTTCTGCCCCTAAACTCAAACTGAAATGTATGCATATACTCTCCTGGTTGAGGTGGACCTGGTATGTAATCATCTTCTTCTGACTCTTCCTCACTTTCTGATAGTGCATCTTCAACTTGACCTTGCTCTGCCTCATGCTCTTGATCTTGCTCAGCCTGCTCCTGTAACACTTGAACTTGCTCAGCATGCTCCTCTTGCAGTTGATGTGCCTGCTCCTCTTGCAGTTGCTCCTTCTTAGGCCTAATGCCACTGAATTTGGCCAATGGAGGATCCTCGTCATCAGAATGAACTGGAACAGGAGAAATATATGATCTCATGCTATCATCATCATGAAGAAATATCTGATGGAAATGGTTCCCATTCAGAACACAATCCTTCATGTTCTCTGTCATTGTGTTGTCCACTATCATAATCTCTCTTAAACCATTCTTGTACACTGTCAATCCAGGTACACACCAGTAAGCCCTGATCCTGCCCACAAACTCATAGCCAATTTCCTCAACTAGATTGGTGATACGTCTCCATCGTATCTATAATTTTTGATTGTTTCATGCCAATATTCTACAACTTTCACATATTTTTGGCAACATTTTATATTATTTTTGGGACTAACATATTGATCCAGTGCCCAGTTCCTATTTTCTGCTTGTTTTTTGTTTCGCAGAAAATCCATATCAAACGAAGTACAAATGCAATAAATTTTTACGGAGAATTATTTTGGAACATATGTGATTTTTGGGAGGTGGAATCAATGCAAACGGAGGTCCACAGCCTCCACAAGCCACGTGGGCGCGCCCCCCCT
Organism: Elymus sibiricus; assembly: GCA_039707655.1. NCBI lineage: Eukaryota > Viridiplantae > Streptophyta > Magnoliopsida > Poales > Poaceae > Elymus > Elymus sibiricus. The sequence goes on along the minus strand of CM077665.1, from coordinate 564,399,418 downwards.
GGCGCGTGGTGGTGCCTTGTGGGCACACTGTAAGTCGGTTGGGGCTCTTCTTCGGCCGCAAGGAAGCTTATATCCAGAAAAAAAATCATGTTAAAATTTCAGCGCAATCGGAGTTACGGATCTCCGGGAATTTAAGAAATGGTGAAAGGCCGGAAAACAGGAACGCGAAACAGAAGATAACAGAGAGAGAGAGATCCAATCTAGGAGGGGCTCCTGCCCCTCCGCCGCCATGACAGCCATGGACCAGAGGGGAAACTCTCCTCCCATCTAGGGGGGAGGCCAAGGAACAAGAAGAAGGAGGGGGGCTCTGTCCCCCTCTCTCCTGGTGGCGCCGGAGTGCCGTCGGGGCAAGGATCGTGACGGCGATCTACACCAACAACCTTGCTACCGTCAACACCAACGTTCTCCCCCTCTATGCAGTGGTGTAACACCTCTTCTCCCCGCTATAATCTCTACTTAAACATGGTGCTTAATGCTACATATTATTATCCAATGATGTGTTGCCATCCTATGATGTTTGAGTAGATCTGTTTTCTCCTATGGGTTGATTGATGATCGTGATTGGTTTGAGTTGTATATTTTATTTTGGTGCCGTCCTATGGTGCCCTCCGTGTTGCGCAAGCGTGAGGGATTCCCGCTGTAGGGTTTGCAATATGTTCATAATTCTCTTATAGTGGGCGGCTAGAGTGACAGAAGCTTACACCCGAGTAAGGGGGTTGTTGCGTATGGGCGTAAAGAGGACTTGATACTTAATGCTATGGTTGGGTTTTACCTTAATGCTCTTTCGTAGTTGCGGATACTTGCTAGAGTTCCAATCATAAGTGCATATGATCCAAGTATGGAAAGTATGTTAGCTCATGCCTCTCCCTCATATAAAATTGGAATAATGATTACCGGTCTAGTTATCGATTGCCTAGGGACAAATAACTTTCTTGTGTTACAAAAATCTCTCTACCTAATAACTAACTTTTATTATCTTGCAATTTACTCCTAGTTTTATTATCTCGCAAAGTACTTCTAGTTTTATTCTTGCAAACCTTTCCTATCACCTACAAAATAGTTTCATACTTATTCTAGGTAAAGCGAACGTTAAGTGTGCGTAGAGTTGTATCGGTGGTCGATAGAACTTGAAGGGAATATTGATTCTACCTTTAGCTCCTCGTTGGGTTCGACACTCTTATTTATCGAAAAAGCTACAATTGATCCCCTATACTTGTGGGTTATCAAGACCTTTTTCTGGCGCCGTTGCCGGGGAGCAATAGCGTGGGGTTGATATTCTCGTGTGTGCTTGTTTGCTTTATCACTAAGTAGATTTTATTTTCTGTTCTAAGTTGTTCTCTATCTTTAGTTATGGATATGGGATACGAAACACCAAAAAAATTAGTTGTACTTGCTACTCATGGAGATGGGGAACCTCCTAAAACCCTCGATGCTGGTTATGTGAAAAACATTAAATACTACTTTGCTAATCCTGATAAATATCCATTCAACTTGATAATGGGATATACTTTGGATCAACGGTAATACTTTAAGGATTATCACTTGTCTCTAAAAGGGAAACTCTTATGGGATCAAATTGATTATTTGCATTGGTATGCTCGGAATTTATGCTTAAGATATGATTATACTTGTTGCTCTAAGATGAAGGCTCCACACCTTCCCTTTTCATGTAAATTTAATGATAATGAAACCTTGGCTTATTATGCTAATGTTGTATATGATTACTATGATGTGGAACAAATAGAAGAATTTGTTACTTTTAAGGGTGCTTATGAAATTGAATCTTTGTTTGAAAAGTATGAAAATTATGATGATGCTGTTTACCGATCTGAAAATTTTGCTATACTTAAATATTGCTATGAGAATTATGAATACAATGCCTTTATTGATGAATTTATTGAGAAAGTCTCCGCTGTCCAAGAAGAGACTAATATTTTGCAGGCTTCTATAGAAGAAGAAATTGATGACACTGTGAGCTCATTAGATGAAAAAGATGATGAGGAGACCGAAGAACAAAAGGAGGAATAGCCGATTAGCTACCTGTGCCCACCTTCTAATGAGAGTAACTCTTCAACTCATACATTGTTTAATTTCCCTTCGTGCTTACCGAAGGATGAATGCTATGATAATTGCTATGATCCCTTGGATTCGTTTGAAATATCCCTTTTTGATGAAATTGATGCTTGCTATGCTTGTGGCCATGATGCCAATTTGAATTATGCTTATGGAAATGAACTTGCTATAGTTCCTTATGTTAAACATGAAATTGTTGCTATTGCACCCACACATGATAGTCCTATCATCTTTTTGAATTCTCCCAACTACACTATATCGGAGAAGTTTGCGCTTATTAAGGATTATATTGATGGGTTGCATTTTACTACTACACATGATGATTTTGATGAATATAATATGCATGTGCTTGCTGCTCCTACTTGCAATTATTATGAGAGAGGAACTACATCTCCGCCTCTCTATGTTTCCAATACGATAAAATTGCAAGAAACTGTTTATACTATGCATTGGCCTTTACTTGATGTGCATGAATTGTTCTTTTATGACATGCCGATGCATAGGAAGAGAGTTAGACTTTGTCATTGCATGATATATGTTGCTTTGTGCTCACTACTAAATTACAAATCATTGTTAATTAAAATTGGCTTTGATATACCTTGGGATCTGGGTGGATCAATTACTTGAGCACTATATGCCTAGCTTAATGGCTTTAAAGAACGCGCTGCCAGGGAGACAACCTAGAAGTTTTCGAGAGTCATTTTATTCTGTTGTGTGCTTTTAAAAAGTTTAAAAACAAAAAAAAATATAGAGGGGAACCTAAAACTTTTCAAAAAGGAAAGTGAAAGTAAGAAAGACAAGCACCTTTGAAGTGGGGGAGCTCCTTGAACTTTGTTCATGCCCATGGAAACTTTGCAAATCTTGAATTACAGAAACTTTTCAATAAAAATAATTATCCCCTTGTACAAATCCATTGTATTATAAAAATAATGTGCCAAGATTTGCCTTTAGGATGTTTAAATTGCTTGTTTGGTGTGTGCGGTGCAAAAAAAGAAACTTTTGCTGTAGTGCGTGAATTTACATTTTTACCGGAACATGCAAAAATTCTGAAATTTTTACAAAGTACTACTATGCAAATTGTTTATTTTTTCCTAATTTTTTAGAATTTTTGGAGTTACAGAAGTATGGTCAATGTTCAGATTGCTACAGACTGTTCTGTTTTTGACAGATTCTGTTTTTGATGCATTGTTTTGCTTGTTTTGATGGAACTATGGATTGTATCGGGGGGTATAAGCCATGGAGAAGTTAGAATACAGTAGGTATAAAGCAAAAATAAAATATGAATGGGTTTTCAACAGTACTTAAAGTAGTGATTTGCTTTATTATACTAACGGATCTCACGAAGGTTTTGTTGAGTTTTGTGTGGATGAAGTGTTCGAAGATCGAGGAGGTATCGATATGAGGAGAATAAGGAGAGGCAAGAGTTCAAGCTTGGGGATGCCCAAGGCACCCCAAGTAAATATTCAAGGAGACTCAAGCGTCTAAGCTTGGGGATGCCCCGGAAGGCATCCCATATTTCTTCAACAAGTATCGGTATGTTTCGGTTTTTGTTTTGTTCACATGATATGCGTAAATTCTTGGAGCGTCGTGTGCTTTTTCTTTTTCTTTTAATAAATGCACCATGCTGGTATGGGATAGTCCTTGGTTGATTTACAGAATGCTCTATGCACCTCACTTATATCTTTTGAGTATGGCTTTATAGAATGCTTCATGTGCTTCACTTATATCATTTGAAGTTTGGATGCCTGTTTCTCTACACCTAGAAAACCATTATTTACAGAATGCTCTTTTGCTTCACTTATATTTATTAGAGTATGGTATTTTGTAGAAAGAATTAAACTCTCTTGCTTCACTTATATCTATTTAGAGATTCAACAAGAACTGGTCATTCACATGGTTAGTCATAAAATCCTACATAAAACTTATAGATCACTGAATATGATATGTTTGATTCATTGCAATAGTTTTGCGATATAGAGATGGTAATATGTGGGAGGTACTAGTGAATGATTGTGATTTAGTAGGAATATGGGTGATAAGGTTTGTGATTCCCGAAGCATGCACGTATAGTCTCTCGTTATGCTAAGAAGTTGGAGCACAATTTATTATTGATTGTCTTCCTTTGCGTGGAGGTCGGGGGCGCGCGATGGTTAACTCCTACCAACCTCCCCCTAGGGGCATGCGTAGTAGTACTTTGCTTCGAGGGCTAATAAACTTTCACAATAAGTATGTGAGTTCTTTATGACTAATGTGAGTCCATGGATTATACGCACTCTCACCTTTCACAATTTGCTAGCCTCTTCGGTACCGTGCATTGCCCTTTCTCACCTCGAGAGTTGGTGCAAACTTCGCCGGTGCATCCAAACCCCGTGATATGATACGCTCTATCACACATAAGCCTCCTTATATCTTCCTCAAAACAGTCATAATACCTACCTATTATGGCATTTCCATAGCCATTCCGAGATATATTGCCATGCAACTTCCATCATCATCATATACATGACTTGAGCATTCATTGTCATATTGCTTTGCATGATCGTAAGATAGCTAGCATGATATTTTCATGGCTTGTCCGTTTTTTGATATCTTTGCTACGCTAGATCATTGCACATCCTGGTACACTGCCAGAGGCATTCATATAGAGTTATCTTGTATAGTTTTTATCGAGTTGTAATTTTTTGAGTTGTAAGTAAATAGAAGTGTGATGATCATCATTATTCATTATTAGAGCATTGTCCCAGTGAGGAAAGGATGATGGAGACTATGATTCCCCCACAAGTCGGGGTGAGACTTCGGACAAAATAAAAAAAGAAAAGAAAAAAAGAGAGGCCAAAAAGAGCCCAAGAAAAAAAAAAGGAAGAAGAAAAAAAAAGAAAAAAAAGAGAAAAAAAAGAAAAGAAAAGAATGAATGAGAGAAAAAGAGAGAAGGGGCAATGCTACTATCCTTTTACCACACTTGTGCTTCAGAATAGCACCATGTTTTTCATATAGAGAGTCTCCTATGTTGTCACTTTCATATACTAGTGGGAATTTTTCATTATAGAACATGGCTTGTATATTCCGATGATGGGCTTCCTCAAATGCTCGAAGTCTTCGAGCAAGCAAGTTGGATGCACACCCACTTAGTTTCATGCTGAGCTTTCATACACTTATAGCTCTTAGTGCATCCGTTGCATGGCAATCCCTACTCCTCGCATTGATATCAATTGATGGGCATCTCCATAGCCTGTTGATTAGCCGCGTCGATGTGAGACTTTCTTTCTTTTTGTCTTCTCCATATTAATCTCTACCACCGCATTCTATTCCACCCATAGTGCTATATCCATGGCTTGCGCTCATGTATTGCGTGGGGGTTGAAAAAGCTGAAGCGCGTTAAAAAGTATGAACCAATTGCTTGGCTGACACCGGGGTAGTACATGATTTATATTTTGTGTTAAGAAGATGGAGCATGACAAGGCTATATGATTTTGTAGGGATAGCGTTCTTTAGCATTTTTATTCTGAAAGGCATGATTGTTTGTTGGGATGCCTGAGTATTGATGTCTTTATATCAAATTATAGACTATTGCTTTGAATCACTCGTGTTTTAATATTCATGCCATGATTAGATTATATGATCAAGATTATGCTAGGTAGCATTCCACATCAAAAATTATCTTTTTTATCATTTACCTACTCGGGGACGAGCAGGAATTAAGCTTGGGGATGCTGATACGTCTCCGTCGTATCTATATATTTTTTATTGTTTCATGCCAATATTCTACAACTTTCACATATTTTTGGCAACATTTTATATTATTTTTGGGACTAACATATTGATCCAATGCCCAGTGCCAGTTCCTGTTTTCTGCTTGTTTTTTGTTTCACAGAAAATCCATATCAAACGAAGTCCAAATGCAATAAAATTTTACGGAGAATTATTTTGGAACATATGTGATTTTTGGGAGGTGGAATCAACGCAAACGGAGGCCCACAACCTCCACAAGCCACCTGGGCATGGGCCCTCCCCTGGCGTGCGGTGGTGCCTCGTGGGCACACCGTAAGTCGGTTGGGGCTCTTCTTTGGCCACAAGGAAGCTTATATCCAGAAAAAAAAATTGTGTTAAAATTTCAGCGCAATCGGAGTTACGGATCTCCGGGAATTTAAGAAACGGTGAAAGGCCAAAAAACAGGAACGTGAAACAGAAGAGAACAGAGATAGAGGTCCAATCTAGGAGGGGCCCCTGCCCCTCTGCCACCATGGCAGCCATGGACCAGAGGGGAAACTCTCCTCCCATCTAGGGGGGAGGCCAAGGAAGAAGAAGAAGGAGGGGGGCTCTCTCCCCCTCTCTCCTGGTGGCGCCAGAGTGCCGCCGGGGCAAGGATCGTGACGGCGATCTACACCAACAACCTTGCTACCGTCAACACCAACTTTCTCCCCATCTATGCAGCGGTGTAACACCTCTTCTCCCTGCTGTAATCTCTACTTAAACATGGTGCTTAATGCTACATATTATTATCCAATGATGTGTTGCCATCCTATGATGTTTGAGTAGATCCGTTTTGTCCTATGGGTTGATTGATGATCGTGATTGGTTTGAGTTGTATATTTATTTTGGTGCTGTCCTATGGTGCCCTCCGTGTCGCGCAAGCGTGAGGGATTCCCGCTGTAGGGTTTGCAATACATTCATAATTCTCTTATAGTGGGCGGCTAGAGTGACAGAAGCTTACACCCGAGTAAGGGGGTTGTTCCGTATGGGAGTAAAGAGGACTTGATACTTAATGCTATGGTTGGGTTCTACCTTAATGATCTTTGGTAGTTGCGGATGCTTGCTAGAGTTCCAATCATAAGTGCATATGATCCAAGTACGGAAAGTATGTTAGCTCATGCCTCTCCCTCATATAAAAGTGCAATAATGATTACCGGTCTAGTTATCGATTGCCTAGGGACAAATAAGTTTCTTGTGTTACAAAAATCTCTATACCTAATAACTAACTTTTATTATCTTGCAATTTACTCATAGTTTTATTATCTCGCAAAGTACTTCTACTTTTATTCTTGCAAACCTTTCCTATCACCTACAAAATAGTTTCATACTTATTCTAGGTAAAGCGAACGTTAAGTGTGCGTAGAGTTGTATCGGTGGTCGATAGAACTTGAAGGGAATATTGATTCTATCTTTAGCTCCTCGTTGGGTTCGACACTCTTATTTATCGAAAAAGCTATAATTGATCCCCTATACTTGTGGGTTATCAACTGGCAACAACACTAGGTATCCAGTTATCTAGGTCACAGTAGTCATACCAAATGGAGTGCCCCTTGTGGTAATCCCTATGCTTGCCTGCACAAAGGAAATAGCCACCATGTATGACCTCAACAGAGAAGTGGTTTCTTAGGGGTCCTACAAAACAATGCAAAGTGACAAAATGTTCAGACAAAAATGTTCAGACAGTAATAACAGACAGAGACAGTACTAAATTCAGCCATTTCTGATAATTTAAGACATGAACACACTACATCAAACCAAGCATGGTATTTGAGAGCATCTGAGTAAGGAAATAGACACAATGTAACTGCACCAAACAAAGGAAAGTGGCAATGTTCAGACAGGTTCAGAGATATATTCTTCAGACAGGTTCAGACATTGCAAAATTCAGACATTTTCAGAACAAAAGCATGGATTCATGGCCTCCACTGAACAAATTTATGATCTTTCACGTCCAAAAGCATGTTTTTTTTGGGGATCTGACAAGCAAAAGGTCATCTAATGAACAAAACAACATATGATCGACGCATGTACCCTATTAAAGCTAACATTTTGGGCCAATTTAGCAAGGCATGGCCTTTCCCTAACAAATCCAGCACAACATCAAACCCTAATTTGCTCTGTAAAACGCTAGTTCAACTACGAACACCCCATCCAAAGCCCCAATCGAACCCTAATTTTGCTCTGCGGCTGTCTTCACCATCCATGGCTAAAACCCTACACGCACAACCCATCCGTGACAAAGGGAGGGGAAAGAGCACTAAAACCTAAACCTTATGCGCAATTCAATTAAATGCCCACTCTTTCCCGGAGCTAAAATGAACAGATCGGCCAGAGAAGGTGCGGACGACGGCGACGTACCGTACAGAGGCGGCGAGGCATGGTCCTCACGCCGGGAGGGAGCGAGAGGGACGTCGCGCAAGCCCCTCCCAAACGGCGCGGATGGCGGCGGCTCGGCGTCCGACGACGAGCTCATGCCGGACGGCGCCACACTCGCCCACGCCGGCGAGCTCGAGCTACTACCTCGGCAGCGACGACGAACAGGGGAGGAGAGCGGGTGAGGAGAGAAGCGGCTCGGTCCGACCAGGTGTGGATGGCATGGTCCGACCAGGTGGTGGGCTGCTCTTTTATTCCATGACGATTTTGTGAAAAAAAAACCGTATTCCCCCGTATTAACTCGTTCCGACCAGCTGGTGACGAGGTGGCAGTCAACGCATGCGTGGACGAGTCAGTCAACTGCCAAATCAGCGCATACATACAAGAAATCATAGAATGGACCGTACGTGACCCCCTAGAGCAAGTTTAGTGGTCGTATTTCGGGTATTTGTAACTACGGGGTTTTTTTTGGCCAACGCGACGAGTATGAGGACCTCCAGTGAATTTTTCTCTAAATAAAACCTGGATAGAAGATGGACTCAGACGTGCAGACGTGCATATAAGCAAAAGTCTAATCATGCTCGAAAGCAGATGCAGAAAGTTAACCTATTATCAGTATTATGTATGCAAGAAGAGCACCCATCGGCAGTAGCAAGAACCATAGTAGAACTCGATGAAACAAAATTCAAGGCAAAACAGATTTTTTTCAAACTGATGCTTGAAAACCCATCATATCGATCAGTTTCGATTTCAGGAATTAAAGGTGTGTCACAACTGAGGCTTCGGTCAGAGTGAATAAAATAGGTGTAGTAATTCTTTGTGCACCATTAGTGCTGGGGCTCCAGCGAAACCTAGATAAAGGAATATTAAGTTGTATGATCTAGATGTCAACCTGAGTTTGCCAACATAAAGGAATACGGTAAGAGGGACAATATGAAATATTGTACATATAATAGAAAAACAACAACAAAAAGTCAACATGTAAATGAATGGTGCATTAATATCCTCTGACATGGAGCATAGTGTAGAAAATTTGGAACCTTGATGCTTACTTCTCAGCATATCTGCAGCAAAGGAGGAAAAAATCAGAAGTTGGATTTCAGTTTTATGACAGAGTGCAAAGCTATATCAAACAATTACTTGCAATGTTGACTACAATATAGTTTGAAAAATGGGTCTTTTTATTGCTAATTCAATCCTATTATTGTGAGCTGGTAGAAGCATTTCAGCAGTTGCAAATGACTACCCATATAAACACAACAAAACGCAGGATAACTCTCCATACCTAAACAAGTAAAATGTACATACCTAGAAACTATGCTGGGAAAGACGAATCTGTAAGGTGTGGTCAAACAACAGCTAGTTATTCATCTCGTCACCTACAATCTTTGACACCTGATACACCACGAATATGCCAAAAATTGTAAGCAAACAACACACATACACCTGGTCCCAATATATCTCAAATGCACGAGCTTACGTGAAGGTTGTTAGACTAAATGGATTCATAATTCCAATCTAATAAATATATATATCACCAAACATCAAGTAAGATGTTCACAAGGAACACCCACATATCACCAGACACCATGTAAAGCCACTGAAAAAAATATAGCGTCGATAATAGCATGCTATAGCGTGTAGAGAATTGTCTCGCTAAATAAATCAGTGTACAATCTCTCACTAATAGCACGCTAATAGCATATTTTAAGGGCCGGCGCTATTTTTTATAGCGTGCTGTTTTTTTCCTTGTGTAAAGCTATATAGAATACCTTGCGGTTCCACACAATCCGCTGAAGGAAACCTGCAATGTCAACAAAACAACAAAGTTAATAGAAGGACCAGACCACACCCGATGCATCCAAAAACTTTGTAAGCTGTACCGATATAGCATGACCCCACATTTGGTCTTCATAGAAGGGGGATAGGCCCAATATAAGTGGGGTGGCTGTTCTCTGGCTCCTCTGGCTGCTTCTCCTGGTTTCTTTTCTCTTTCCTCTCCTCTAACTGCATCAATCACTAGGAATATTACGGATTACTTCTAAACATTTGTCTGGCTTTGTTATTTTTGGCATGATAAGGAAGCACAAGGAAATATTTCCCCTCACCAGAGAGCACGCACCTTTGGTTCCTCTTCTTTTTGCTCAGCCCCATTTCGCTCAAACCTCTCTCTGGTTATTTGTTCTCCAAGGACCCTACGAGACACTAGTCCAAAAGAAAAGAAATTCAAACCGGCAAAATGTTGGAGGCGGAGGGGAATGGATTGATTCGAAACGAGTATTGTGTGAACTGCCGGTACCTGACAGCCGGCGATGGACGCCGACGGCCGCCACAGCCACCATGGAGGAACACGGCAAGGCACGAAATTAAAAATAGCAAATAAGGGGCCTGCAGAGGAAGAGTACAGGGTGAGTGGACGGCACCGACGCGGAGGCAGACGCGCAACAGAAGCTCGTCGACGGCGGCGGCGCATCGCGGAGGAAGGAACGGCGGTGCATCACGGATGGAGGAGAAGAGAAGTGGAGTTGTTCGTTTGAGGGGATAGCACTGGAACCTGACGACCTGGCCTGTTACCGAATGGGAAGACCAGGGCCTTCGACGGACCAATTACGGAGAGAAACAGGAGCTCGTTCTGTGGAGTAGCGGCCCGCGAGACGGTGCTGGATCGCGTGCAGAACGACCTGCGACGAGCGAGTTGAATCTAGATCGTACGTTTAGAGTGATCCGACGGCTGCGAGGCTCAAAACGCTGTGGAGGCTCGTAGGTACCTGCGTTATACTGTTTTTTAATTATGATTGAGAGCCTATTTCAGTTTCTATCAACCTAAGCAAAAAAGATTCCCGCAAAACAAAACCCTAGCAAAAAAGTTTGATAATTGCATTTCAGTTTTTCACCGCAACGGGTCATCATTTCTGTCCGAAATCATTTTCAGATCCGTTTTTTTTGGATATGGTAAGAGATTTATGACACCCAAACACAATTCAGTCCAAATCCGAGTCTGGTTTACAATACGGTGTAGAATATGGTATTACAAATATATTGCGCCGTAGCATAATCTATTTTTTCTAGACGGATAATCCGACCTTTTTAAATATGGATATCCGATTTATGGGTGAAGTTTTAAGTACTTAACTAGCAATACATGAATGCTGTCTTTGCTTGTCTAACAGAGTTTGATTACCTGTTTTGGAAACATCATTTCTTCGCGGTGTACCAGTTGGTGTAAGTTGTGAAATAATCCCACGATCTCTCGGATTCTCGCTAAACTTGTAACTAAAATATTCTTCTCCGCAATCTAATCACAGAAATTTGATTCTCTTGTTGAATAATTTTCTTCTTTGTTCTGAAATTCTTTGAATTTTCCAAAAAAAATCACCCTATTGTCTCATTAAGTAAGTATATCCAAATCTACTTAAGCCACGGATAAAAGTTACAAAGTAGATAAATTCATCGTCCGCTGGTACACTGATTGGATCAAACACATTAGTGTGTATGATTTCCAATAAGTCACTCACCCATTCCATATGGCCGGTGAACAGGGTAGTCATTTTTCCCATCAGACAAGACTTGCAATTGTCAAATGATTCAAAATAAAATGACTCAAAAGTTCCATCACTATGGATTTTCTTCATGCATTTCTTTCCAACGTGACATAGACGAAGTACCACAAAAATATTGTATTTGTTTTATCAGTCATTTGGAGACGTTTAGCATGAGTATTGAAGTAGAGATTACTACATTCAAAATCCATAATAAACAACTCATTCTTAACATATCCTTTAATTATATTTCACAACTATTGTTCTCACACTTAAACGTCACGCAATAAATAAGATCCTGATATAATGTTCTTGCATAGGGTCGGAACATAGTAACAATTACTAGGCTCTAATATTAATCATGCAGGTAGATGTAGAGGTAGAATGTCAACGACTTTAACAACAACTAGATCTCCATTCCCGACGCCCATTTGCACCTCATTCTTTCCCAGACTCCGCGGCCTCTATAGTCCCTGCATCGAGTTGCAAAATTGTGCAACTGATCTGGTATCTAATACAAAGTAATTACCGTGAGGACCGGCAAAAAGAACATCTAATTACATGTATGACACTCATACATGAGCTAGACTTTCTAGACTTCTTTTTCTCCGCCAAAAACTTTTTGCAGTTCCTCTCCCAGTGACCGTTTTGCTTACAGAAAACTTATGCTCTGCCAAAACCTTCTTGCAGTTCTTCTCTGCCAAAATGTTCATCAACTTGGAAAATGTCCGGTAACTTGATAAATGTTTGGAAATTAGATAAAAAGTTCAGGGAGTAAAAAAATGTTTGCACATTTAACAAAATCAAGGAGTTTGAAAAAAACGGTTTGCGAACTTGAAATATATTTGCAAATTAGACAGAAATGTCCACCTACTTAAAAAGGTGTTGGCGATTTTAAAAAATGGTCATGAGTTGGGGAAATAATCACAAATTTTAAAAAATTTATGAACTCAAAAAATGATTACGAATTTGAAAAAATGATTACGAACTCGCAAGATGTTTGAGATTCAAAGTTGTCCAGGAATTCAAAAAAATGTTCATGAGTTTGAAAATTGTTCATGAATTCAAAAATTGATCGTGATTTTGAAAACAATGTCCGCAAATTCAAAACTGTTCACGAATTCAATAAAATGTTCAAGAGTTTGAAAAATGTTCGTGAATTTTAAAAGAAAAATCTCGGACTCGAAAAATGTTTGCAAATTTGTGGAAATTATCAGAAAATAAAAAAAATACAAAATCAATAAATATATCATGAATTTGAAAAAGGTTAATCAATATAATTTAAAAAATAGGTGCGAAACTGAAAAAATGTGCACGCAAGTTTGAAAGAAATTGTGAATATGAAAAAATATTTACTAATTCAAAGTGTTAAAGAATTTACCCTGTGTTGAAGAATGCTCATGGTGTATTGAGAAATATATCACATAGATAGAAAGTTGAAAAAGGGAAATAAGAAAAGGAGAAAAGAGTTAAAGAATGAAAGAAGAAAATAAGAAAAGGATGAAAGAAAAATAAATAAGTAAATAAACTGATAAAAAAGTAAATTTTGAATTAAAAAACAAAAGGTGATAAAAAGATATATGGAGGTTTTTTTTGGAGGAGGGGGGGGGGGGGGGGGTGGGGGGGGAGATATATAGAAGTAGTGGAAACGGAAAACCAATACAAAACAAAACAGCGATCTAGACGCTAGACAAGTCCAGTTTACGTCTGCGAGAGGAATGCATGAAAAGACTGACCCAGTGCATAGAAGCAGAGAGCGGCGTATCTGAGAGTGGGATCATCTGAACTAGGTGATGGCGAGGAGCCGAGCCGTCGCTCGCGTGCGTCACACAAGCTGAGCGGTGGATCAGAAACGTGTGCACGCCGTCTGCTCCGAAATAAGCGCCGTCAAGGGTCAATAATTGCTGGCCGATTTAGTTCATGCAGGCGAGCAGAAACGCTGGGCCACGTGGTGTTTCGGGCGACATGCAATCATCCCTGGCTTCGATGCAAACCAACCTCTCCATTGTGCAGTTTGTTTTGGGCACGCATAGATCATATTAAGCCAACGCGTCTGCGCCTGCCATGGGATCTAACTTAGCGATCAATTATGGAACCCTGGACCCCGAGCGTGATTCAGAGCATCATCGTGCAGGAAAAAAAAGAGCGTCAAGTATCATCGCACTAGATAATGCTCATTAGCATAAATCTGAACCATTTCATAGATAGTTGCATTTAATAACAAAAAGGGAGTGCGCCCATCTTACAGAAGCCGGTCGATACTGACCAATGTTTTAAATAGCGGGCTATGCCAAATAGCGGCGGACCTCAAAATCAGCTATAGCGGGCTATTTGTATATGAGACCATTTAGCGACACCCTGCTGAAAAAGCTATAGCGGGCTATAGCGGCCGGCTATTTAAAACTATGATACTGACTAACACACTGACGATACTGACCAAAAGACTACAACACCAACGATTAGATGCAGTAGGGGGGCGAGTACAAACACTCGAATCTGCATCTGTTGATGTCCTACATCGAGATCACACTAGTACCAGATCCTACACATGCACATATCTACTGGATGTTTGCACCCGGATATGTCAGCAGAACAATTCCTAAAACTAATATGCAGATTCTAATTTATTTTTTTTTGTTTTTCTGAATTGTCACCGGGGGGATAGGGATCCCTCCACCTGAATTTTATTGCCATATCACCCGAGAGAGGAGGGGGGAGACCTCATATACAACCGTCGTCACACACGAACGACCGAGAGCAAAGAAAGTGCATTTTTTTTTTGTGTGTGTGTGTGTGTGGGGGGGGGGGGGGGGGGGGGCATCCTATCACTCGAAATTACAACGAGAGAGCACACACCCAAACATCCACATGCGAGCGATCACTAGGACGGAGACACCCACGCCAGAGAGTGGCGTCTTCGCGGCAGCAGCTCAGGATGTCAGCAATAGACGGCACCCGAGCCTGGAAGACGACGCCATTTCGGTGCTTCCAGAGGTGCCAGCAGCAGAGGAGGACGAAGGCGTCCGGGGAGCCCCCCCGCCCCCCCCCCCCCCCTCCCAACCGCAGCCCAGACATCAAAGACATGCAGAGAGCTCACCGACGCATCTGCGGTGGTTGCGTCCACCCTCACGGAACGCCAGAAGGCGTGGGCGAACGAGCAACCAAACACCAGGTGGTTCGCCATCTCCAGCTCGGCAGAGCAGATCGGACACCCAGCCCCCGCGCGCTCGACGATGGTTTTCCGGAGTAGGACGTCACACGTGTTAACCCGGCGGCGGACAAGCAGCCGGCCAAAGAACTTCACCCGCGACGGCGCGCGCGTCCCCCAGAGGAAGCTGGCGTGGGGCGATTGCCTTCCACCAAAACGCAGCAGACCGTAGACGCTGCTTGTGGCAAGGTCGCCCGAGCGGGGACGCCCACAGAGAGGCTGCAGCCGCTCATCAACGCCGGGGATGGCACCGGTGTCACGGAGGAGGACGAGGAAGGTATCGCGCTCCGCCGCCCCGGCCCTGGTGAGCCGAGGCACCAGGACGCGGTCGAGGCCCAATTCCCAGACCTGGGAGACGGTGACCTCGGCACGGACGGCATGCGTGTGCAGGGCCAGGAAGGCCGCAACTAGGGGGCCACAAGGCAGCCACCAATCGTGCCAAAAGGATGTCCTCCGGCCATCTTTCACCACCGCGCGAGACAAAGCATGATACAGCGGCAGCAAAGCACGGAGAGACTGCCCGTGCTCACCGACCTGACGGCAGCTGCTCGGGAGGAGGAGGGAGCGCCCGTTCAGCTCCGACCATACCCACGCCGCCCACCGGGACGACGACGAGGCACAGTGGAGGCGGTGGAGCATCTTGAGGAGCAGGCTTGAGTTCTGGGTCGCCAGGTCCCGCACCCGGAGGCCTCCCTCGCATTTCGCCCGGCAGACTCGGTCCCAAGCGACCAAGCACTGGGCGCCCGAGGCACGGTCGGCGGCGTTCCACAGAAAGGAGCGGCAGAGCGCGTCCAAGGTCTTGATGACAGCCGGGGGGAGGACGGCCACCGCCATGGCATAGGTGGGGAGGGAGTCCAGCACGGCGTTGATCAAGACCAGGCGCCCGGCGGGGGAGAGTAGGCGCGCCCGCCAACCAGCCAAGTACTTATCAACCTTGGCGATCATCGGCGTGAAGTCCGCCGCCGAGAGCTTTTCCCAGGACAGAGGCAGCCCAAGGTACGGCTGCGGGAACCCCTGAACAGAGCAGGATAGGGCCGCCGCGGCACCGGCGACCACATCAGGGGCGACATGCACTGGCACCAACGTGCTCTTGTTGTAGTTGATGCTCAGCCCGGTGGCAGCGGCGAAATTGTCGAGGATGAGCCGAAGACGTGCCGCCGCACCGACGAACGCGCATAGGATGACGAGAGTGTCATCGGCGTACTAAAGCACAATGGGGGGATTGCCTTCCACCACCAGATGTCGGAGCACGGGGTCTTGCCGGATCATCTGCTGCAGGACGTCCGCCACCTGGAGGAAGAGGTATGGAGACAGCGGGTCCCCTTGTCGAAGGCCACACCTGACCGTGAACCATGCCCCCGGGACGCCGTTGAGCAGCACGGCGGAGCGGGAGGAATGGAGGATGGCATCCATCCACGCGCACCATCTCTCGGGAAAGCCGCGCACCTCCAGGACCCGATGAAGGCACTCCCAGTTCACAGAGTCGAAGGCTTTGGCGAAGTCCAGCTTGACGACGAGGGCGGGAGCCTTCCTGGCATGGCAACACTGCACCACCTCGGTGGCATACATGAAGTTCTCAGAGATGCTGCGCCCTGCAACAAAGCCAGATTGATCAACATCTATAACGCTCCCGATCTGTGACTGTGGCCGTGTGGTGAGCCCTCGGCAAAGAATTTTGACGTCTCCATTCTGCAGAGAGACCGGGCGGAACGAGGCGGGGGTCGGGAGCACGGCCCCTTTTGGGAGGAGGGCGATGTACGACCGGTTGATCGCCTCCAGGTCCGCCGTGCCGTCGTAGAGAGCGTCGAAGAGGAGATGCAGATCGCCAGAGACTGCGTCCCAGGCGGCGTGGTAGAAGGTGGGGCCCAGGCCGTCGGGGCCCGGTGCACTGGTCCGGTCGAGGAGGGCCGTGGCCTTTTTAATCTCCTTCGGAGTGAAGCGGCCCACCAGAGCTGGACCATCCATGCACCGCATGCCCCGGTACAGCGCATCCAGGTCGAACTGCCAGACGGGCCGACTGCGCCGGCCTAGGAGGCTTGCGTAGAAGGTCCGAAGCGCAGCCGCAATCCCGGGGTGATCGACCACCTCGATCCCGTCGACATGCAGTCCGTGAACCCAGTTGCAGCGTCGGCGCTGCGAGGCACTGGCATGGAAGAAGCTGGTGTTCTCATCGGCCTCCCGCACCGCATGGCCCTTGCCGCGTTGCTTCCAGTGTGCGCTCTGCCTCCTGATAGACTTGGCGAGGCACCTGCGGGCGTCGCCACGGAGCTGAACTTCAACTGCAGAGAGGCAACGGGACTCTTCCAGGAAGTCAAGGAAGTCAACCACAAACTTGCAATCATTATTATAAGTAGGAATATATTTGTGTTGTCGTTTCCAAACCTTGGCCGCCGACCGGAACCTCTTCTTGCGAGCGGCGAGCCTCCCGGCCGCGCATCACCCGCCAACAGTGCCCGTCCAGGAGGGGATGGTGGTAGGGAGGAAAAGAGGGTCGAGAAGCCAGGAGTTCTCAAAGAAGAACCGCACAGGTTTGGGGATGCGAGTGGAGGCCACAACCACCAGGGAGACATGGTCAGAGGTAGGCCGGGGACGGAAGGAGAGGGTAGAGTCGGGGAAGGACGAGTCCCACTCGGAGTCGAAAAACGCACGGTCTAGCCCTGCCAGAGTCGGCGGATCCCTCTGATTTGTCCGGGTAAAACGACGATCAGTGAGGGCGAGCTCATGCAAGACCAGAGAGTTGGTGAGAGAGTTGAAAACCGCCGCCCTAGGTGCATCGAAGTTGTCGTTATTCTTCTCGTGGGGGGACCGGATCAGATTGAAGTCGCAAAGCGTGATCCAAGGCCCGGAGATATCCTGGCTAACCGCAGTCAGATCCGCGACAAAATCGCTCGTGAATGAGTGATCAGAGGGCGCATAGACGTTCGTGATCGTGAGAGAGAGAGGGGGGGGGGGGGGGGGGGGGGTAGACGTGGATGCAAAAATGGTGGTGAGCGTGATAAACGGAGGTGGAAGAGGAGACTAGAGAGAACAGACGTCCCATGCCGTGACCATTCCTCCCCGACTGCCATCGGCGTTTTTAGAAACGAACGATTCGAGGCGCCCTGGGAGGAACGATCGTGCTTTGTCAGCGGGGAGAGAGGCAAGTTTCATTTCCTGGAGACACGCAAAGACCGGGTCGGTGGCAACGATAGAGTTGCGCACGACGCCGTATTTATCGGGATCGCCCAACCCCTGCACATTCCAAGAGAAGACGGAAAGATCGACGAAAGAAGGATTATCCATTACATGCAACCACACCAAGACAAGGTTCGACACAAATCACCCTAAGGGTGTAAACGAGCGCGGGCAGACCTGCACCCCAAGCTACAGCAAGGACTAAGCTACGACACAACAGAAGAAAGGGATAGGCGCATGCAGCGCAGGGCGGCCGGGGACAGATGGCCGCACTAGACATCGACGATGGAGTTCACCGGGCAGCACGGATGGAAGCAGCAGCAAGGTTTTATATTTCGGAAACAAAATAATTTCGGACCTCACTGAAATATGCGAAATTTCAGAAATTATTTCGGCTTTTGAGATTTCAAATTTCACTTAATTTTAAAGAATTCAAACATAATTTAAATTTATTTTGAAATCAGTTTGAATCTGCCTTGAAATTTTCGGGTTAAAAATATTTCGGACCCCATTGAAATATGCGAAATTTCGGAAATTTCACTGAAATTTTTAACCCTGAGCAGCAGCACACAGCTCAGCCGCCGCCCTGGCGCTCATGGGTTTGAGCACACCGTCAAGCATCTTGTCCTTCAGGACCTTGGATTTGAGGCGGGGCGAGCAACCCGATCGAGAGAGCGTTCCGAAGGGCACGCAGCTTGACGGCTTTGGCCTCCATACTGACGTACTCAGCAGGCTCAGCGCCGGTGTGCGACGAGGCCCGCCAGCGCCAACAGCGTCGGCCGCGCCCTCCCCACCCACACCCAGCTGGTCAGTAATGTCCACAATGGTCACCCCCGAGCCAGCGCTCCCGGATACGTCAGCAGAACAATTCCTAAAACTCATATGCAGATTCTAATATGGTGACCATGGCTTGATATGGCCGCCCCATAGAGCTATCTGCGTGAAGGTCTGCTGGCTTGTGCGCGACTGCGCGTCCAGCCTGCTGGTTGATGCCCAGTGCTGGTGAGCAGTAGGAGGTTTGGGGCTTGCGACCTGTGCGGCGGGATTCAGGCATCCACGCGCTTGGGCGCGCGCTGGGGGTGTTGCCGCCGCTGCATCTGGCAGCACTGCTTGAGGCAAGGGCGCCGGTGGCAACTGAGCTATGCGACGAGCGTACTTGTCCTGGAACTCGAAGACCGGGCAGAGACCATCCTACCAAAAAAAAAAAAAAAAAAAGGAAAAACATCGACCTGCGTGAGATCACCTAAGGGAGAAAAAAGCATGAAACCTAGATGCATCGAGGTGATTTCTGATGGGGTACTTATGTCGTAATCCACGCACTTGTAGAACCTAGAACCAGGATGCTGGCTGGCCTTTGCTGGCGATGGAAGTCAGCAGGGACTTGCCACACAGGGGGCAATGGATGAGTTGAACAAGCTCCTGCTGCGCGCACGATGAGGACGAACCGGAGGCGGACATGGCTCCTGATCTGGCAGCGGCGGCGGGGATGGATTAGTGAAGGGGGTGCGGGTCGTACTTATCCACCTACCGACGGGTAGGTCGCCGTTCGCTGCGCCCGTCCCCACCCAGCGGAACAGGTTTCTTTTTTTTTTTGACAGCAAAAAAAAAAAAAAAAAAAAAAAAAAAACTGATCCATCCATACTCCACCCATTCCGCTCCTACGCGCCGGTTGATCGTCAATTTAATGCGTGGGTCCTTCCCAACAATAATTTAGCAATACGGTTGGCGCATACTGGGAGAAATACAGAAAACGTGTGCATCCCAATGAGGCCCAACGGACTTGATTTCGGGATCAGCTGTGCTCACGATCAGAAACGAATTTTCGCCACACAAGGCGATACATATCAATTCTGCCACGTTCTCCCGCAGCCCGCAGGGGCTATATCTTGCGTGAAGCTCTCGCCTGAAGCATCTACAGTAACATGCCAGCCCATAAGAAGCATCTACAGGCCAGGCCATAAGCACACACTTAAAAGAGAGAGAGAAGAACAAGGGAGCACCCTGGGGTCTAACCCACGTCTCCTGGATGGTTGGTATTGATGCTAGCCAGTGAGTTAGTGTCGTGTTTGTGGTAAAACAACAGGGCGCGACCTACTTGAGGTAAAAGAGTCGGGTTTTTTCATTTTTTGTTTTTGTATTTTTCTCTGGTTTTCTTCATTTCTTTCTTCCGTTTCACTGGTTTTTTCTTCTCTTTCGTTTTTGTTCATTTTTCTTTGTTTCTTTCTCGGTTTTCACTGTCTTTTTTTCTTTTTTTCCTTCGGTTTTGTCTGTTTCTTTCTCGTTTTGATCGTTTTTTCCCTCGGTTTTCACTTTTTTCTATATACATTTTTAAAATATATCTAATACATTTTTCTAATACACGTTCAACATTTTTGAAATAGAAGATCAACATTTTTTTGAATACCTGGTCAACCTTTTTTCTATACACATTTAACATGTTTAAAATGCCTGATTAACATTTTTTAAATACAAGATTAACAGTTTTTGAATACATGGTCATCATTTTTGTATATAGACATTTAACATTTTTCAAATACAAGTTTAATATTTTTGTATACAATACAAGATTAACATTTTCTGAATACATGGTCAACATTTTTTCTATAAACATTTAACATTTTTCAAATGCTTGATTAAAAAATTTAAATACAAGATTAACAATTTTTTGAATAGATGGTGAACATTTTTTCTATACACACTAGCACAATGCCCGTGCGTTGCTAGGAAGCCATAAAAGCTGAGGAGTTATCACCGGCTTAGGAGATCGTCATGTAGGGAATGCAGCAGAAAACAAAAAATTCCGCACTACGAACAGCCCAGGATCACTATGGAGACTGCATACATGGTTTGATCTTTTCGTTACCGACTCGTAGCGCAGCGGAAGCAGAGTCGACGACGATCGGCGGTAAAGAGCCCCACAGTTAGGATTTTACAACCTCCCAACCACGAGGATGTACTCCCTTGCCTGCCCCTCGGACAGCCCTCCGGGAGGCAGTCGGACAGTCCCTCGGACGGTGTCGCGGACAGCCCTCCGGGAGGACTCTCGAAACTCAGACGGTCACTCGGACAGCCCTTCGGGAGGACCCTCAAAACTCGGACAGTCACTCGGACAGCCCTTCGGGAGGCACACTCGAAACAGCCCCTCGGGCAAAAGGATCGAAACTACGACCTCTCTACAGAGTTGCACACATACGGGGCTTCCTTGGCTCCCAAGTCCTTCTAGAAGCCTTTTCACAAAAGCCCTAAAAGGTGGCTTTCCAAAAAAGTAAATTAAAACGCACTTTTACTATTCACAATGACATTTTTCAGCGTCCGTTCGAACTGAAAATATTTATGTGGGCTTAGAACAATTCCAGTACCCACTAAAATAATTTTCAACGCGTTCCGAAACAATTCCGGATTAGTGATTTTCATCTGCGAAAAGCAGACAGCGGTTCCGGCAGCTCCGGAACAGTTCCGGTTTTTCTTTCGGAAAAATCCCAAAAGTTTCCAAAATGATTCTGGCACCCTCCAAGAATTTCCAGACATCTGCCGAAACCAATTTGACTTAATGGTATACCCTGAAACAACTTTTCAGTTTTACCGGAACTATTCCGGTGTCCTCTCCGGAACGTTTCCGTTACGTCCGAAACTTTTCCGGTGATATTCTCTCAGACTCCCTGTCTAGTATTCAGCAGATAAATGACCCTTAAGCGTGTGACCCTATAGGTTCGGTGAAGTATAGACATGACACGGAACTCCTTCCGATCAATGATCAACATCGGAGCCGTGGACACCCATATTGACCCCTATACCCACACATATGGACACACATCGGAGCTGCGGCGCTACGGGCCGAAGGGACGACGCAGCGACAGCGCGCGGGTCGGGGCGACGACGGTGAAGACCACGGACGGTGGCAGGGATCGCGTGCCACGCTCGCTAAGGCCCGATGGGGTGACGCAGCGGCAGCGCGAGGGTCTGTGCAGCCACGGGGACGGCCTAGAGCGGACGGCCTCGGGGCGGCGCTGGACCATGGGCCGCGACACTACGGCCGGAAGGGGCGACGCAGTGGCAGCGCACGGGTTGGTGCAACTGCGGGAACGGCCTCGGGATGGCGGCATGGACCGCGTGCCGCGGCGCTACGGCCCCAAAGGGCGATGCAGCGGCGGCGCGGGTCGGTGCAGCCATGGGGAGAACCACGGGGCGGCGGTGCTACGGCCCGAGGGGGCGACGCAGCAGCAGCCCGTTGCTTGATCGGTGAAGAGGCGCGCAATAGTCGGGGACAGGGCGGCGACGGTTGGCGCAGAGCGACGGGCGGGCAGACGCGCGGATGACGGCCGTGATAGGCCGCCCCGTCGCGCGAGACCGTCGTGTCGGAGAAGAGGTCGGGTGGTCGCGCCGGTGTTGAAGTAGAGGCACGTGGGGTCGACGGCAGCGGCGGGCGACGCAACCGATTTTAGATCGGTGAACCAAAAGAGAAGACCGGCAAAGCGACCGGCGGAGAGAAAACCGATCAAGGGATCGGAAAAAAAACTCACCAGGGCAGCCGATCACAGATCGGCGGACGAACCCTGCTACGGGTCGCACGGCCCCCGGCGGAGATCATGGAGATCAACCTCCCCAGGGGCGGCACGGTGCGGAAGCGTGTGCGGTGGCTAGGTCTAAGAACTTGCGGCTGATACCATGTTAGAAGGGATAGAGAGGGAGGATTGGCGTAATGCGTTATGTTTGTATTGAGCCTCTCGGGTGGTTTATATAGAGTACAAGGCTTGGAGGGCAAGAAGCCTCTCCTAGAGATAAGGCATGAGATGATTACAAATCATAGTCTATCATATACAGAGATATGCCTATATACTCTAACAGAATGAAAATCATTCAAATCAATCGCCACATCCTTCTCGGGCAAATGTGTGAGATGGGCTTGGTTGAGAAAATGCACCCCTCTCCCGCCGGCACAAGGGGCATGTTTAATTACCACCATGAAGTCATCCTTTAATCAATGTAATGTCTTTAGTCATCCTTAATGATTCATGCATGAGGTCTACGGACGCCATCACCAACTCCTGAGCGGAAGAAAACAGATAAATTCAGCGAAACACCGAGAGGACTGCACGTCACTTAACGGGGAACTTTATTTCTCATCATCAAACATACTCAACATAATAGGTGACGACAAAGCACGTATGCACCAAGATATGGGGGGGTGCATGCGACATGGAGGTCCGGATGGAATGGACAGTCCATTGATCTTATTGAATTAAACCTTGAGAAAAAAAAA
This sequence comes from Elymus sibiricus, assembly GCA_039707655.1. Taxonomy (NCBI): domain Eukaryota; kingdom Viridiplantae; phylum Streptophyta; class Magnoliopsida; order Poales; family Poaceae; genus Elymus; species Elymus sibiricus. The sequence goes on along the minus strand of CM077665.1, from coordinate 564,376,041 downwards.
ACATGATTCAAACAGTGCTAACACCGAACGCGATGAGGTTCGTATCGTCGGAACGCCCAAAGAAGCCGACGATGCTTTGGTGTTCCAGCACGTCGGCGTTGAAAGGAGTACCGGTTGTATGTCCATATGGTCCGTACGGTCTTATGTTGCTCACAAACTTCAGTGACTCAATAACAGTCTCCCCATTGTTAAGGCTGACATATGTTCCAGATGCTGCTTTCAAAATCTCCCGAGGCCCCAGCGGGATCTGCAAATTAAACGTCAAGGAAAGGATCGGATGACCTTGTAATTTTGGCAACTCTATAAACAACTTAACACTGGCCAAACGTATTCCATATAGACTATGGACTATGCACGCATACTCATGCAAAATATGGATTATATCGATCGAATTAATGCGAATTTAGTAATGAAAAACAAACCTTTATGGCCCCAAGAACCTGTGGTGCAGCTCTTGCCAGATAGGTCAACGTAAGTGCATGAAAACATAGAGATTGTCCTCCCATAGACGATCGTCATGATCATACTTTCTATGCGCCATGGCTGTTTTGAGTCCGTACCGTAACCACCATGTCCACCCCATGGGCCAGTCCTTGTGAGAGCGGGCAAGCTCTGTATCATGATGTACAAGCAATATGATCCCCATCAGCTAGCTTATGTATTCATTCCAAGCTATCATGATGTACAAGCAATATGGCCAACAAGGATCCATCCGTACATAAAATTGGTTGGTGAATGAACTTGCACATAATTAAAGCACCAAAAAAAAAAGCTTCAACTAATAAATAAATACTCTTCTCACCTGCATGCTGCAAAATCCAGCTCCCATGTGTCTCCATTCTTCACTGCTTTATGGAATTTCGCCTTGACTACACTACGTTCCATCGCAAGATCACATGTCCCGCCAGTGATAGACCACTCACTTGGTTGCTCAAACGTGGCTGAGAGTCCCATTAACTGGAGCATGGCCCAACGTGCAATGTTTGTCCAACTACATAGAGCGCGGACCCCTTAAACCTGTGTAATTGGACTTTTAAGTATCATGACGATCGATTGAGAAGCTATAGTTCAGTTGGCCCGTTCCTGAATCTGAATGTACGGTGATGTTACCGTTGACCTGACAGCTCTTATACAAGCTTTTTTTTTCTATCTTTCTGAAAAGCAAGAGCTAGCGTTGGGTGCTTATAATTATAATGCAAAAAAAAAGGGGCTTTAGACTAAGTCGTAGAACTATAAATAAAGCAGTAATACTTCAAAGTATTCAGGAACATGTCCATATATACCTTCCATTTTAGGTTCTCAATCGATTGTGTTCAAAAAAAAAAAAAGGTTCTCAATCGATCGGTATAAATACACATCTCCACTACTATTAAAAAAGCAAACATGAATTCCCCTACAGACACACCGCATAGTGTACACAGGGAAACCACATACGTCCGATCAGTCATACTTAATCACATCCAACTGTCGACGTTGCATCAAACATCTGCCAATTAGTGAACGGTCCCGATCAAATGTTCTGCCGGCAGACCGTCCAGTCTGCCAGACAAACTCACGATCCCACGAGCGCTAACATCCATCCACGAAAAAATATACTTCCGAGATCTGATCTCGCTGAGCCGACCAAGGCCTCCACCGCACCGCGCACTGCCCTCACCCTGCCGTCCTCGCCCCTGGTTTCCGCGCCGTCCTCGCCCCTGGTGCCCTTGCCGTCCTCGCCACGGTGGCCGTGCCGTCTCGAGGACACCTCGGTCCGTCCCAGCGAGCTGGCCTAGCTCCGGTGTCTACGCCATCCTCGCCCTGGTGGACGCGCCGTCTCAAGAACACAGGTCAGCATCGCGCCCTACCCGGACGTCATACTTCCAGCACTGCCCCTGCAACGGCCACATCATGATAAAGAAAATAACTAGACACTGCACATTAAGATTTCTGGTTGGATGTTTCTCAACAGTGGGTATATGCACTGCAGCATTAAGATTCCTGGTTAGTATTCCTGGTCAGTCAGAGATAAAAGCATGTTTAAAAACATACAATGACACTATTACACCATATACAAGATGCATATCTTTCAGCCCGTACTGTGTACTATGTTTGAGCAATTTTTCTATTACACCAAGGAAAAAACAGCATAACAGAGGGAAACATGCAGCCAACATGGAAAGCCCATTGATGTCAGAGAAGGAACCAAACCTGGAAAGCACAGTGATGACACAGAAGGGATCAACGCATTTGCTAAAATACAATGGAAAAGGCTAATGCGATAAGCAGTTTCACCGCTGGAAGCATATAATCTGAACTGATTTTCAGCTCAGAGCGTTGAAAACACGAAAACATTATTGTTCCTTTTCTCAAACAATCATTACGTTTATGGCTCAGAAGTAAACCTTTCATGTACAAAAACCATGAATGAGAACACTAAGATCCTGGGCCTTACCACCTCCTAGACCTGATTTTGACAGTTGGATATGGCATCCTCTCAGCGTGACGACTTAGGGACTCCATTCCGGGACCTAACCAACATCAACAATTCAGGTAAGTAACCTAAATATAACACCAACTCTAGCCTAAGTCGACATTGTCTATCGTAATGACTTATAAATCGCAGGTCAAAGGGCAGATCCTAAAGAGTTGAAGAGGCAGAGGGAAAGGGAGAGGTATGCACTAAACAGTGATGAGATCTTAAAAAGGAGACATAAGAAAGCTACATCTGCGATTCTACATTCAGGACACCCGTGACCATTCACCTGGTTTGTCATGACCATTCACCTGGTTTGTCCTTTTTTTTTGTTCTTTATATGAAAGGCAATCAGAAGTAGTAATCAAATCTATGATCAAGGGTTTACTTCTGGCAGATCTTCACCCTACCGAGAGGCCCACTGCGCAATCTGCTGTCACCCAACTACGATACACACCGGATGCTGAAGGTGATGTTTTTACTAACCTTGCAGAATATACATTTGTGTGTGAAAAAAATGTTACTGTACAGACATTGGTGGTGTAGGCAAACCTATTGATGCGATGACGTCCGATCAGACTCCATTTCATGGTTCAAATTCCTTGAAATCAAGCCTGAGTGCATTTTGTAACAAGGAAAATGTCAATAAAGAAGACCCTCAGCGCGACGACTTAGGGACTCCATTTCAGGACCTAACCAACATCATCAATTCAGGTAACCTACCTAAATATATCACCAGCTCCGGCCTCGACGGCGACCGCCCGGATGGACGCAATGGCGTCGAATTTGAGCCACAGCGCCCCGCGCGCGCCCTCCCCGGCCTCCGCTGCACAGGCCCCGCAGTCGCACCCCGGCGCTACGAGCTTGAGCAGAGGGGAGCAGCACAAGATGGTAACCACCAGACGACGACCACAGGCGCGGAGTCCGGCAGCCAACAGATGGCGTCCTTCTTCTTCTTCGAGGCCGACCTCGTGCAGGCGGAGCTCCGGGCGCTGTTGCAGAAAGGGGGCCGCGCAGCTCTAGCTTATTTTGCTCAGTACGGTGCTGTTGTGCAGCAGCACGGAGCACATCAAGTACGAGAATGTCACCTTGTGTGAGCTTTGCTGGTAGCATGTGGACATAGGATGATACTAGCGCCGAAGAAGCGCGGCGTGCCCGTCTCTATTTTGCCGAAATAAGCAGGAAAAGAACATGTATTATGTGAGAAAATAAAGTGAAAAGGAGAGCACAAACTCTACCTTTATCTCATGATCTGTGTAGGCACGTAACAAACATTAAATGATTTAACAAATTAATTAAACCGGCTAACCTATTTTTTTTTCATAAGCACATATTTTCCTCTTTCGTAAGTAAAAAAAATGTGATGAGTGCAGTAGGAATATGTATTTGGATTCATTCACATATGACCTGTTTGATTAACAGTGAGATCGATTGTTACCAATGTGTAGATCCTATTGAAGGAAAATATTTCTTGTCCAGTTTGTGTATCCTTTTCATTTATATTTCATATCCAGTTTCTAGCCGGCACTCTTTCATTCTCTCTCAAACATGGATTTATTTAATAAAATTCAAATTTAAAATTTTGTAAGTAATTTGAACACTAAATTTGTCGTGGTGTGAAAATGCATAGTAATTGGCAAAGAGCTTATTTTAACGCAGTATCTATGAATGGCTAATCTGATAGTAGGACGTTCTACTGAATGCGCTTTTCAAACTATGATATAGGATAAGTGGTTTGTCCATACTTCGGAAAATTTTGGTGGCTGAGGAATAACTGGTTCTACAATAGTTTTTTGAGCGAATACTAACCTCCATGGTTTTTTTTTTGGTATCTCTTCTGAATTACTGTTCACATGAATGCATAGTGCTGATTTATTATTTTTGTTGTTTCTGTTTATTCGGTTGTATTGTTCTGGGTTTCAATTTAGGTATTGTTTCGGTTTATGGTTTGGGTGGACTAATGATTTCGGTTCATTCAGGTATTATCCCGTTTAACTGGTTTTACTGATCCGGATCGACGAAGGAGGAGTCCCACTTTTTTTCTGTGTTTTTTTTTTTGGCATTTCTTTTGAATTGCTGTTCACATGAATGCGTAGCACTGACTTACTACGTTAATCGATCAAGAAATGATGTGTAAAAAAAGTGGACGTTAATTGGTCAATTGTTTTGTGCCTCGGTAGCAATATCACCGGAAACGATCGGGAGATGGTCGAGATGGCTCTGCATCGGTACGCCGGTGGAGAGAAACAATATGTAAAACAAATCTCATCGGCTGAGGAATAACTGGTTCTATAATAGTTTTTTGAGCGAATACTACCCTCCATGGTGTTTTTTTTTTGTATCTCTTCTGGATTACTGTTTACGTGAATGCATAGTACTGATTTATTGTTTTTGTTGTTCTGGTTTATTCGGGTGTATTTTTCTGGGTTACAATTTAGGTATTGTTTTGATTTATGGTTTGGGTGGACTAATGCTTTCGGTTAATTAAGGTATTGTCCAGTTTAACTGGTTTAACTGTTCCAGATGGACGGAGGAGAAGTCCCACTTTTTCTGGGTTTTTTATTGGCATTTCTTTTGGATTACTATTCACATGAATGCGTAGCGCTGACTTACTGTTTTTGTTGTCCCGTTTTATTCGGGTATATTGCCTTGGGTTATAATTCGGTAACTGTTTTGGTTTATGGTTCGGCTGGGTTAATGTTTTCGGTTCATTCAGGTGTTTTTCCATTGCATTGGTTTTACTGTTCGAGTTTATTTGGTTTTGCTGTTTCGGTTTACACTACCGGAATTACTGGCTATGCCGACGGCCAAAGCCGTCGGCATAGGTCCAAATCCCGTCGGGATAGACCTATGCCGACGGCCACCGTCGGCATAGCCCCGTCGGCACCGTATGCGTCGGTGTACCTGGGCCTGCCGTCGGCATAGAAAAGCCGTCGGCATAGGTACCTATGCCGACGGTGTCCGTACGGCCGTCGGCATAGTTTCCCCGTCGGCATAGTTTTCCGTTTGACGGCGGCAGACGGAACCGTCATCAAACTGCGACCAACCAGCGAGTGCCACGTGGCATTACTATGCCGACGGTAAGCCGTCGGCATAGCTTAATTTAGTTATTTAATTTTTTTTTAAATGTTAAAAACAAAAAAATTGGACGAAGCTATGCCGACGGTTAAGCCGTCGGCATAGCTCAATTTAATTAATTAAATTTTTTTTTTAAAAATCAAATTTTTTTTAAAAAAAATTCAAATTTTTTTTTCAATTTTTTTTAAATTTTTTTCTGATTTTCACAATTTTGAATTATTTGACAATTTAATCTCTAATCACCTCTCCTCACTGCTTCAGAATTTAATCTCTATTCTCTAATCAACACTCATTCCAAATCGTCTAACTTCCCGACCGGTCACCCATCCTCTCACTACTCCAGCCCAGCACGCTTAACTTTCAAGTTCTATCTCCCCTAGTTTCCAAGTCTGCACTTGTTGTTTTCCTAACAATCTTAAGCTATCAATCCTTTTAACCCTTAGGTCTTGATGTCACATGATTTAATTTTTTGAATTCTAAACAATTATTAAAATAAACAAAATAAATACTAATAATATTGAATTTCAATGAAAATAAAATAAGTAATAATATTATTTTATTAATTTTTGTTGCCATTTATTCATTTAATATGACATAATTAATATATTTAAATCTGTAAATCGAAATTCGACAAATAATATATCCATTATTGTCACAAAAATGTGAGGAATCCAAATATGGCATCATTTATTTATTTTTAAATAAAATTAATTTTTAAAATTTTTAAAATTATTATTTTTTTGATTTGAAATAAGCGGTAGTACCGCTCTGGGCACGGTAGTACCGCTCGAGCGGTAGTACCGCTCTGGGCACGGCTAAGTGTCGCGCTACTTCCGCTCGGGGGGTCCAGAAGTAATTTCTAAGCGGTAGTAGAGCGGTAGTGGAAGCGCGGTAGTACCGCTCAAGCGGTACTTCCGCTTATGGGAGCGGTACTACCGCTCTAGAGGAACATGGCCGCACTCAGATGGCTCTAACTTTTGCATATGACCTCGTATTTAAACGATTTTTATATCAAAATCGACCGATTCGATGAGACGAAGACAATCCCTGTAGAACATTTTCTCATATGAGGTCGTCTTGGGGGCTTAATCAGCCGAATAGTGTTCTGGATACAAAATCTCAGTACTTCGAACACAACTTCGGCCTTAGAGATGAGATCGGATGGCTATGGCCCAAATATCAAAGTTTCTCCTTTCGACGATATGGAACTTTCTCACTTTGAGCACTTTTCCATTTGAGGCCTTCTTAATTATGCATTTAATGATTTTTTTTAGTTAAATGACCCTAAAATTGAAAAGCACTACAAATGAACTCTGAAAAGGTTGAAACTTGGCATAGTATCATTATTTCACCCACATAGCTTATGCTAAAAAGTTGAGAGGGTTACGGCAAAAACTGGATGCACTTCGTGTACAAACTGGACCATCTGATTCGAAGTATCAAGCTTTCGGACGAAAACTCGTCTGTTACAAAGGCATTTCATTTTTTTTAACTTATTTGAACTCCAGACTTTTTGTGCATTCAATATGCACCATTCAAAGCCACATCCTCAAATTTCAACCCTTTCTAACTTCATTTGCTATTTTTCATGCATTTAATGATTTTTTTGAGATAAATGACCCTAAAATTGAAAAACACTACAAATGAACTCTGAAAAGGTTGAAACATGGCATGGTATCATCATTTCACCCACATAGCTTGTGATAAAAAGTTGAGAGAGTTACGGCAAAAACTGGATGCACTTCGTGTACAAACTGGACCATCTGATTCGAAGTATCAAGCTTTCGGACGAAATCTTGTCTGTTACAAAGGCATTTCATTTTTTTAACTTATTTCAACTCCAGACTTTTTGTGCATTCAATATGCACCATTCAAAGCCACATCCTCAAATTTCAACCCTTTCTAACTTCATTTGCTATTTTTCATGCATTTAATGATTTTTTTGAGCTAAATGACCCTAAAATTGAAAAACACTACAAATGAACTCTGAAAAGGTTGAAACTTGGCATGGTATCATCATTTCACCCACATAGCTTGTGTTAAAAAGTTGAGAGGGTTACGGCAAAAACTGGATGCACTTCGTGTACAAACTGGACTATCTGATTCGAAGTATCAAGCTTTCGGACGAAAACTCGTCTGTTACAAAGGCATTTCATTTTTTTAACTTATTTCAACTCCAAACTTTTTGTGCATTCAATATGCACCATTCAAAGCCACATCCTCAAATTTCAACCCTTTCTAACTTCATTTGCTATTTTTCATGCATTTAATGATTTTTTGAGCTAAATGACCCTGAAATTAAAATCGTAATTTAAATTATTCTAAAAATAACCAAATAAATCTTACTGTGACAACAATCTAACACGTGACTAGGAGCAAAAAGAATTAAATTAAAAACTATTTGTAAACTCAAGTTATTCACAATCTAGGGTTTGAAGCAAATTTGAACAAATTCAAATTTAAACCATTCAAATTTGAAAACTAATGGCACAAACAGAAACTAGACAAAATTTTGAATCTAATGCAAAAAGAATCACTCAAAAACATCAAATATCTTAAAAGATATAAGCAATTTAAAACAGAAACTAAAAACAGAAAACAAATGTAAAATTGACCGGGCTATGCCGACGGCATAGCCGTCGGCATAGCTCTATTTAATTAATTTTTTTAAACAAAAAATTATAAAAAAACAAAAAAAATTATAAAAAAATGAACGTAGATATGCCGACGGCATAGCTCCCTGCCACGTCAGCGATCCGCAGCACCGTGGGGCCGGAGATATGCCGACGGCATAACCGTCGGCATAGCTCCGGGCCCACGGTGCCGCGGATCGCTGACGTGGCGGCAGATAGGTATGCTGACGGCCGACGTTAGGGCCGTCGGCATACGTATGACGGCGTCAACCGGCTATTAAAACCGGGGCGGCCGGGCCCACACATATGCCGATGGTCGGGCTACGCCGACGGTCACTGTCGGCATAGTCAGAGATATGCCGACGGTCTCCCTATGCCGACGGCCACCGTCGGCAAAGACGGAGGTATGCCGACGGCCGGGTACACCGACGGCTGGCTCTAGGCCGTCGGCATACCGCCGTCTATGCCGACGGTGGCCGTCGGCATAGATAAGGCCGTCGGCGTCGGCGTCAATTCCGGTAGTGTTATTTGGGCTATTGTTTCGGTTAGCAGTTCTGGGTTTATTCGGATATTGTTCGTTTTTTGTTCGGCTAATTGTAAATGCATTGTTTACTGATGGCGTGATGTAAAAATGGACGTTAATCGGTCAGAAACTTATTTTTCCCGTGTGTTACTGTTTACGCAAATATACTATTCTGGTCTATTGTTTTGTGCCTCGGTAGCAACATCACCGGAAAGGATCGGGAAACGGTCGAGAGGGCTCTGCATCGGTACGCCGGTGGAGAGAAATGATGTGTAAAAAACTGGACGTTAATCAGTCAAGACATTAATCGGTCAAGAAAAGATGTGTAAAAAAATGGACGTTAATTGATCTATTATTTTGTGCCTCGGTAGCAACATCACCAGAAACGATCGGGAGACTGTCGAGAGGGCTCTGCATCGGTACGCCGGTGGAGAGAAACAATGCGTAAAAAAACTTAACACTGTGTATATATCTTTTCTCTGAAAACACTGTTCACACAGGGCTGTTCATCGATAGCGATTGTTCAGGACATACTGGTCACCGTCACTGTTCATGTGCCCACGTAATTGAACAGTGCCTTCCGAAAAAAAATCAAAAAAATCAGGAAAATCAAAGCCTTGCGGCTTTAGTATAGTTACTAGCGGCAAGTAATGCCCGTGTTAGTGCCCGTCACTTGTTTGATTGTGATTCATCATCGAGACACGTACCATATATATTTCTGTATGAATATGCTTTTAATTCCATAGACAATGGTTGCAAAGAGGCCTCCTCATCAAAAGTCATCCATACAAATACACCTTTTGTAATACAGAAGAATTGTAGCTTGTTGTTAAGATGCCACAGCAGGCAAACAAAGGTAATCTATGAAAAATCTAATAATTACACATCCTTCGGAAAAAGAATTTCTATACCTCGTGGAATCAGTTTGGACTATTCTCAAATGCTATCTATGATAAATACAGATTTTTGGCCGAGGTAAGTTGCCCATGTCCATTTTTATGCAAAGTATGAAATAAATGCTAATGTAACTTGTGTTGTTCCATGAAGCACAATCTTCAGAATTCTTGTGATGTCAGCTCCGCTTTGATTGTCTTCCATAAACAATCAGGCTGGGATGATAAGAAAAGGGCTTTATAAGAACAGGATAACACTACAAAATGGTTGTTACACGATGTACATACGTACGAATATTCACACATTCTGAAACTTAAGATACTCTGCATACGGAAGGAGTTTAACAACATAGGATTATATTATCAGTGCCAATACCATTATATTAACAGATTACCTAGTCGTATCGTCGCTACATCCAGGAGTTTAACAATAGCATTAATTATTAAGTATAAATTCAACGTGAACGATGTATGTGATTAGTCTGTCCATAAAATGTGGCCATTACCTTGCAGATAAAAAAAGTGAGGATGCATCATATAAGTTGATCCAAATACACTTGCAAATATAACCATTGTTGCTCACTGTAGAAATGATGTTTGAGGAAAATTATTGCCCGTAGCATTAGCAGATGGTGCAATCAACTTGGCATACTTCCTAATGAAGTGAAATATGTGCTTCATTTTACCAGAGTTAGCATCTGGATCTTATAAAAGATGGATAACTCTTTTCGCTCATTATCGGAGATGGCCCTCTTCAAAGCAACAATATCATCTATGACAACAGTCTATTTCTCTTTAGCATTAGCATCAATTCCGCTTCATCCAGTGTATCAAGTGTTTTGTCTTCTCTTATTTCGGCTAGCAAAACATCAAGTTTGTTAAGGAATTGTGTACGGCATTTCTGTATTTCTGAAATCTCATCGTCTTGAACATTGGGCATGTTCTCATATTCAGAACCTTCAGTTCCTATAATCAAGAAATCAATCTAAACTCCTTTGAATAGACCATGGTTTAATGTTGACTTTGTATTGAGTAGATTTCTGATAGATGTCAGCACCATTTCAAGTTGTTACCATGGCCGTGGTCTGTATGCAATTTTGTTTAGTGGCAATCAGTTTGTTTTAGGAGAAGATTTGCTTGCCGCCATTGAAGCTATATGTGGCAATCAGCAAGGCGGTATTCAGCTTGAGGCAGTGTGTCCTCCTCATTATTACTTTTTGATTTCTAGTTCTGAAAATTATTGTATTCAAGTCTTGAATGATTCGGGTAGGATCCGGTGGCTTGATAATCGTGTGGAGTTTGCTCATTGGCATCGTGGATCTCATGCTACTTGGAGTGAACTGGCGTAGAAAATCAGACTTAGTTTCGAAGGGCTTCTTGATAATGGTTTGGAGATTGATAAATGGGGGATAGTAGTTGCTGGTCTTGGTGGAGATATTATTTAGTTTTTGCCGCATAAAGATCGAGAGCTTGGTGTGGTGGATGCATAGTTAAAAGATCCGTTTGCTGTTTGAAAATATGTAATTGTGGAGGTGCCAATTCTTGATCCACTTCCTTGGCAGCCTGATCCAGATAGTGATTACGATTCGCCTCCTTGTGCTAACCCAGTGATGCTGACACGAAACAATTAGAGTTGCATATCGAGGTCCTTGTTCTGCCATGCAGTGAAATAGAGACAACTCACATAACTAGGAGAAGCAATATATGGTGTGTGCAAGCTATACAATTGGGAGGTAATATATTGTATTGTAAGTTTTCATTTATCGGATATCCATATTTAAAAGGTCGGATTATTTGGCTAGGAAAAAACAATGATCCTACGGCGTCGTATATTAGTAATACCATATCCTATACTGTATCCTATTAATTGGATTTGGGTTCTGATCGGATTGTGTTTGGATGTAAAAATCTCTTACCATATTCTATAAAAATGGTTTCGGTTAGTGTTCATGTAAAGCATTGAGTGTCAATGACTGAGCCAATAGTTTTGTTCAGTATTAGTTAATAGCAAAAAGGAGAGCCATGGTCTAGGTACAACGAATGGCACATACAGTAGCAACACTGTTACAGGAAACGGAAATTTACCAACCTCAAAAGCTAGGCTTAAAGCACAAGAGATGCATGTGGCAGGAGTCGAGGTGGTCCAAGTCGTCGGGTACAACATGGTCTACGACCGTGCGGGAGCGTGGGAGACCCTGGAAGCAACCACTGGTGGCCGGGACGACGAACATGGCGTCTATCCTGAGACGGCAGGTACAGGCGCGAACGCGGGGTACCGCATCTGCCACGAAGGTGAGACCACGGATGGCCAGTGGTGGGTGGATGGAGAGGAGCTTGAGGAGGCGGAGTTAGCATCCAGGTGTATGGTGCCGATGACGCGCGAGCAGCCGCACCAGCGAGCTCAAGCAAGTGGGTAGGGTTAGCTGCGGGAGACGAAAAAGGAGGTGAGCACCAAAACCAATCGGTGGAGGCTGTTGAGCAGAGCGAGTGGGGCTCGGGGCTGCGAGCTGAGCGGCAGAGACCGCGGGAGTTGGCCGGGAACGGCGGGGGCTTCTATCGGGGAGAGAGGGCTATGCGAGGGAGACGTGCGTGATTTGGAGTGCTGAACTGAGCTCAACCAATTCCGTGTAAATCCTCATGAGGCATTAAAAGAATAAAAAAAAGGGAAAACAAAGCCTTGTCGGCTAATTCTTTACGTAATTCCCTAGCCTAAGCTGTTCAAAAAAATTCAAAAAAAAAAAGGAAAAACCAATCTCCTGCGCAGGGCACATGTATCGTGCAGGAGGACGTTGTAGTCCTCGCTTGGTGCCTCGGCAACGCCATCGTCGGAAAGGAGCGGGAGACGATAGAGGTGGCCCTGCACCGGTACGCCAGTGGAGAGAAATGATGTCTAAAAAAATCCTAAAACTCTAATGCTTCATATAAGGATGCGAGGGTGGAAAAGGGGGAGAGAAAATGATGTGTAAAAAAAAAAATCTCAGCTTTTTTTTTTTATGAACCGTGGATGTATTTTCCCCTGACTGTTCACTTGCAGTACTGTTCGTGTGAGTGTACTGTGCTCTGCGATTACTGTTTATGCTTACTGAGTCAAAGCCTTCCCATTTTAGTATATGTAAGTATGACGGTGATATTCAGCACATAGAAGAAGAACATGCATATTTTTTCTCTGGCGAAAGATTAAAAAAAAAGAGCTCTTTTATGGTACCCTATATTGAATACAGGCCGTTCATTGACAAAGATCCAAGGGTAGAAATCTATTTGTACTGGTGAAACAGGATCAACAGTATCGATAGTACTGTGTGTCTCTCCTCCACCAGTATATCGTGGTTGCAGACTTGCAGTGTATTATGTGGAGATCAGTCTTTGCCTGACGAGATAGATCCACCTGACCCAGCCGTTCTCCTTGCTCCAGTGATGATTCTCTGCATCTCCGGCTGACGCCTCACGATGCTCGTCTCCTCTTCGACCGCGCGTCCGCCGGGCCGCCTCAGCATCAATCCACCATGCGCCACGGACGAGCTCGCCGCCAACGACAAGGCCAAGATGCGCACGACGTGACCGTCTTCTGACGCCCGAAGAGCTACGGCTCGGTGAGTGCCGGAGCGCGGCGGAACCTCGCCTAGTTCATGCTAACCATTCCCTTACGCTCATGGTCGTCTTTTTTTAATTTTACTACAGCTCTACTTCGGCCGCAGCTCGCCGGACGTGGAGCTGCTCATCCTTTGTAGTGAGGTTGACAACCAGTCAACCACGTAGTGTGCATGAGCGCTTATCCAGGCAGGGCTCAACCTGCTTGTGTCCTGGTCGTCACGGCCGCCGTCATCGGCGTGTGCACGATTTATTCGAGTATTGGTCCACCAAAGCAATTCCCTTTGTGAACAAAAAATAAACGGTGGGATCACACATATACTGCTCCCTCCCCAGTACCAGTATAGGGTACCGTAAAAACCCTCAAAAAAAAGGGATCACTGTTCGGCGGTACTGTTTGTAAAGAATTACTGTTTATAAGCGATTACTGTATATTTGTAATTACTGTTCGTATGTAAGTATGTTCGTAAAAAAAACCGGGATCACTGTTCGGTGATATATAGACTTATTATTACTTATAGGAAGCGGGCTCTTTCGATTTGCGCATAGGCGGCGAGAGCAGAAGTTCTCCGGGCCTCCGGCGACTGTGTTGAACTACACAAGGGCACTATGGTAATATCTTATTACCATTTATCATCAAAAATAAATGAAACAAATGAGTTTAAGTCAAAAAGGGCAAATCACCCAAGTTTCAATGTAAGTTATGGCAAAAAAAAAAATATAAAGCAATAGGAAAAAAAACAAATTCCCCATTTATTGTGATGACTCCATCGACCCCGCCTTTTCCATACTAGTTAATTAATGCATTTATTGCCGCTCGTTTGTTATTTCGCTGATAAATCACGCTGCTAGATCTCGCACGTCATCGCATTGAAAAAGAGCTCGATTTCCACGCGCATTATCTAGCCTCAGACAGAAAGACGCTGAACGCACATATACTCGAATTGAGATACTCCTAGTTAGAGAAATAGTATGAGAGAATTCGAACTCTTAACTTTCTGAACTCTGTTTGAAACAACAGTAATTGTGTAGGTGCGCACACGAACATTTCCCACTAGTACTACATCGAATAATCTTCCTACTGAAAGGCTTGGGCCATCTTTGGCTAAAAGAAATTCCGCAAATGTTTTTTACATTTCCAAACATCAGGGGGTTCTTCTTTACAGTCCCGTTGATTCAACGGAATGAATCTTCAGAGTTTATGTTGATTGTTTTTCTTCGCTATATTTTCACATGATTGCTAGAAAGTGTTTAGACCTCTTGATAAATTTTCTTAGTGTCTATGACAAGTATGGCTTTTTTGCGAAAAAGCCCTTCAATCTATTAAACTTTCCAACAGTACAAGATCCCCTGAAGAACACAAAAATTACAGCTAGGTCCCTGTGAACATGACCAACTCCAGCACCCTGAGCCTGAGCCGGCCACTCCTTGTTGGTTGTGGCAGCCGGGAAGTCACCGCATCTCGGCCCAACACCCTTGAAGTGAAGTCGTCGTCGTCGGAAAGCTCGAAGATCTCAGAGCCGATGTGCCGGCCGCACCAGCACATCACCATCACCTGCACAAGCCCCCTCCCCCCCCCCCCCCCCCCCCCGCGCGCGGAGATCTCCACAACGGTGACGAGCGCCGCCGCAACGAGAAAGAAACCAGGGGCCAAAACTCCACTGCGCCAGTGCCGTTCCCGCATCGCCGCCGGCACCTGGAACCACTAGATCCACCATCCCCAAGGGACGGCGACCACATCACGCCCGTTCTCGTCAAAGCCATGGACGAAACCGCCGCCGGCGCAGTGGACAAGGAGTTGGGAGACCCTTATTCTTCTCGGCGACGCCGCTGCCACCACCGCGCCACCGTTGAAGAAGACAAACCTAACCCTAGACGACCTATCTACAGCGCCAGAGCGTAGATCCGGGGTCCCCCCACCCTCCCGCCGCCGTCCCGGCCGACGAAGGATGCGGGGACCCATGGACTCACCAGCGACGAACAGGTGGAGTGGAGGCGCCTCCCTTTCGCCTTGCAGTCACGAGAGAGACAAAGGGAAAGGGGGAGTCGGGGAAAGGTTACTAATGCCTGCTGCTTTATGACAAGTATGTCTTTGTTCTAGAAAAAAAGTCAGCTATGACTTGCACTTGATCTCTATGGCAAAACTCAGTACTTTTTCCTACAACGCAACCGAACAACTTCCATTTACTCAGTGGCGGCTGTGGGGTCAATCTTCTCAAGTTGTAAGGACTAATACATAAAATTTAGAAAACCGAAGGGGTGAGCTGACCCCACAGGTTCGTCACTGCATTTACTGATTCATGTGTTTTTATTCATGTAGGATTACATTTGTCGTGACATTTGATTCCTATGTTTTTCATGTATTTTTCAAATCATGTCAACCAGCAACCAGGCCATGCAGAACAAGCGAGAGGACCATGGGCTCCGAGGAGAGAAGCAACCATGGTGGCCGCCGACGATGTGGGACGTATGTGCGGCGCGATGCTAGGTGACGAGGAATAGTAGCATCGGGCAACCACGACGGTGGCGTGCGGTGGTATTTTGATTTACACAACACACACAAGAAAAGAGAGGAGGGTCATGCCGTGGTCATGCATGAACGGGAAGGAAACAACGTTCACGGGAGAGGAGTGGCAGCAGGGGCCACGGGGACACATGGTTGGCGCACGAGGTGATCGACGACAGCATCGCATCGCCTGACAGAGGGGAGCACTAGGGGCTATGGAAGTGGTGGTACTTTGACTTACGCAACACATGAAAGAGAAGAGAGGGGGGTGGCCACGCGTGACCGACAAGGGAAAAAGTTCATGGGAAAGAAGGAGCAGCGGGGACCATGGGGGACATATGGTCGACGAACAAGGCGACTAACGCCAGCGACGCATCGCCTGGGTGTGGGGGATGCTAGACAGGCAAGGAAGCGGTTGTACTTTGACTTGCAACACGTGAAAGAAAAGAAAGAGGGGGGATTGGTCATGCGTGATCGGGAAGGATAAACGTTCACTTGAGAGGAGGAGCGGGACCACAGGTTTGGCGCACGACGCAACCGATGTCAACATCATATTGCCTGGCTGAGGGGAGCGCTAGGACAGTAAGGAAGCGGTGGTACTTTGACTTGCACAACGCGTGAAAGAAGGGAAATAGGTGGGAGGGGTCATGCGTGATCGGGAAGGAAAAACGTTCATGGGAGAGGAGGAGCGGGGACCACATGGTTGGCGCATGAGGCAACCGATACCAGCATCGGATCGCCTGGTTGAGGGGAGCGCTAGGCGCTAAGGAATTTGTGTTACTTTGACTTGCACAACACAGATAAGAAAAAGAGATAAATGGGTCATGCGTCGTCGGGGAAGGGAAAAAATCATGGGAGAGGAGCAGCAGTGAGGACACATAGGAACATATGGTTAACGCACGAGGCAACCCACGCCACATCGAATCGCCTGGCTAAGGGGAGCGCTAGGCGCCGAGGTAGTGGGTGGTACTTTGACTTGCACACCATGGAAAAAAAGAGGGTGCACATGCGTGAACGAGAAGGAAAAAGACATTCACGAGAGAGGAACAACAGTGGGGACCATGGGGGCCACATGGTTGGCACACGAGGTGATGGCACCAGTATCGCATCGCCCGGCTAAGGGGAGCGCTAGGCGTCGAGTAAAGCGGTGGTACTTTGATTTGCACAACACATAGAAGAAAAAGAAAGAGGGGTCACGTGTGATCGGAAAAGAATAAACGTTCGCGAGAGAGGAGTGGCAGCATGACACGTGGCTGGCGATGAGGCGAGCGATGCCAGCGCCACATCGCCCGGCAGAGGGGAATCATTTCCTAAATTGTTTTTTCATCCTCAGTCAAAGAAAAAAGAGTGAGAAACTTAAAGCATTTTTACATCTATGAAAAAAAGAAGGCTTGGGTTTATTTTTTACAATCCACAGGAATGTAAAGATTATCATGAAACTTAAAATCTGCACATAACAATGAGTCAGCTGCACGTGAGAACGAAAGAAAAAAACAGAAGCAAGTGCTCCCGAGCACCCTTATCGACCGGCGTGTAGCGTGTGAGGTCCCGAAGGACCCAGATTGGACAAGTCTAGCGAGCGGCCGGCTGCTCGCTAGCCGTCCCGAGCGGCCGGTCTAAAATGGAAATTTTTGGTCCCCTAACTATAAAAGGTAATGATTTGTCCCCTCTAATTGATATAAAAAAATTCTAATCCATATATTAGAAAAAACACCATGTAAACAGAAAGTATTACAAGAGCATCTATATGAACAGGTGTGAACGTATTTAATTCAAGTTTCCAAATTTTTAAAAAGTCATAATTTTTAAACCGTCGGAATTAAGATTCGTTTTCACCGTTGGAACGCTCGTGACGTGCTCTTCGAAACTAGATCCCGCATGGGTATGTTTCGACGAACTTTTTTGTGTGCAATTTAGTCTTCGTTTGGTGCAACTGTTTAGCCGTCGATGTGCAACTAGCTGACAGTCGATATGCAAATTTTCCCTCTAACCGTGGACATGCAGTTTTCACTGATGGCACCACCCCATACTACTCCCTAACAGTGAAATATGCAATTTCGTTTGCTGCCCCGGCTAACTACCTTGGCTAACTGCCTGGTAGTCGTCGCGTGTGTGCAGCCCCGACAGCCGCGCCTGAGGGACTATCCTATAAGAGTGTGCCAACCCGCAGTCCATGTGTGAGCAACTATGCCGACCAGGGTGTGCAACTCTGCAGTCGCGCATGAGCAACTACCCCATTGTGCATGTGCAACTCCCGCAGCAGTGCGTGTGCAACTATGTGAACGAGAGTGTGCAACTCCGCGGCCACGCATATGCGACTATGCTGACGAGAGTGTGCAACTCCGTGGCCGGGCGTGAGCACCTCCCACAGCAATTCATGTGCGACTATGCGGATGAGATTGTGCAACTCCGTGGCCACGCATGTGCAACTATGCCATCGAGAGTGTGCAACTCCACAGCCGTGCGTGAGCACCTGCCGCAGCAGTACGCGTGTGACTATGCAGACAAGAGTGTGTAACTCCGCGGCCACACATGTGCAACAATGCCGACGAGAGTGTGCAACTCCACGGTCGTGCGTGTGCGACTATGTTGACGAGAGTGTGCAACTCCTTGGTCGTGCGTGTGCGACTATGCCACCGCGCGTGTGCAACTTCCGTGGCCGTGAGTGAATACTATGCCAACGAGAGTGTGCACCTCTACAGGCGTGCGCGAGAAATTAGTGGACGAGAGTGTGCAACTCCGTAGTCCATGCGTGAGTACTATGCCGACCAGGGTGTGCAACTCCGTAATTGTGCGTGAGCAACTACTCCATCGCTCTTGTGCAACTCCCACAACCAACGAGAGTGGGCACCTATGCCGACGATAGTGTGCAACTCCACGGTCGTGCGTGTGCGACTATGCGGACGACAGTGTGCAATTCGGCTGCCACGCGCGTGCGACTATGCCGACGAGAGTGTGTAACTCCATGATCGTGCGTGAGTTACTACGCCGACGAGAGTGTGCAGCTCTGTGGTCGTGCGTGTGCGACTATGCCGCCACACATGTGCAACTCTCACAGTTGACACAATCGAGCATGACCTACTATGTCGACGAGAGTGTGCACCTCCACGGCCGCGCGTGTGCGACTATGCGGACGAGGGTGTGTACCTCCGCGGCCGCTTGTGTGACTATGCCGACGAGGGTGTGCACCTCCGCGGCCGTGCTTGTGCGACTATGCCGACAAGAGTGTGCTACTCTGTGGTCATGCATGTGCGACTATGCGGATGAAAGCGTGCAACTCCGCGGCTGCGCGCGTGCGACTATGCCGACGAGAGTGTGCAACTCCGATGTCGTGCGTGAGCTACTACATGACGAGAGTGTGCAAATTTGTTTGTTGTCCCGGCCAACTGTCTATCGGATAATGTGCAACTTCGTTTGATGCCCCGACCAACTGACTAGCACTCGATGTGCAACTTTTTCCTCGACAATCCTGGATGTGCGGTTTTCACCACCTCAACTTCGTCTTTTACTCTAGCCAACTGTCTATCAGACGATGTGCAACTGCGTGTGTTGTCCCGACCAACTATCTATCAGTCGATAGTCGATGTGCATCTTTTCCTCCTATCTGACCGTGGATGTGTGATTTTTATCATCTCACTTGGTCTGCTGCTCCGGCCAACTGCATAAATGAGAGGGTTTGAACATTACCTGCTTGCCCTAAAAGTGAGGATTGTGCAAACATTGGTTGAATATGTCAATGTTAGCATTACATACACTGGCGGAGCTATAGCCAAGCAAAACTGTGCTATGGCCCGCCCAAGTTTAGTGGAAATACACTAGGATATGAGAGCAAATGGGGCATCAGATTAAAATAGTTGGACTTCCCTTCAATTTGGCCCGCCCAGGTTTTTATGTGTAGCTCCGCCACTGATTACATATCACTCAAACGAAAAAGAGGTACCAAACAGATTGTAGTTCTATGAACCGTGTGACTAGCATTCAGATCCATATGCACATGATTCAGAACCATACACATACGGCACGCACCAAAGCTAGCACTCAGATCAATCCACATCACATGAGCCAACTAGTACACGTGTGATGTATCCATCCACGCACACACCATGAGAGAAATTAGAACACACACGAGAGGACGGAGGTCTGCCAACAGGATGGCAGCGACGGCCACGTTCAAGGTCGATGCAGCCATGCACGGGGGAGTTGCCACAGCTTGCTGGCTTCGATGCCTAGCCAACGAGTGGGAGGTGGATGACGACCACGACGCTGTCACGCATAAGATCACATAACGTTGGGGGTGGTCGTCGCCGCGAGCGACGAGGCGAGGCGCAGCACGAGGGTGCTCCGAGTGGGAGCAGGCGAAGGCACTGGAAGGCGGCCTCGGCGGCGGCGCGGTCGGCGCGTGGAGAGCAGCGCGGCGAGCGCCGCCGGGTCGCCGCCCAGCAGAGCCGCGGTCGTGGCCTGGTCTTCGACGAACGCCAGCGGATCGGGCGCGGACCTGGTTCAGCGGGAGGTGGCGGCAGGAATGTGGGAAAGAAGGTGGACAGAGAAAGGGGATGAAGCGGGGAGCGCGTGCGCTTCAGGTCTTCACCCGACCAGATAACACCTGAACGCGTGGGCCGCTGGATTCGCTCGCATCGAGCGGTCGACCCGCGGCCGCTCGGTTCGACGAGATAGCGCGCGCGCACGAAGAAGTATTTAGGAGATTGTATTAGAGCATTGCACCTTACAATAACCCAACAAAGGATAGAAATTACAACCGAGTCCAGAAACATTGCACAAAAGACCCTAGATCCTAGTTTTAGATTGCAATTCACTCCTGATAAAGGGCTCCAGAGAAGGTCCAGGCTCATCGTCACCGGGGACCGTGCCACTTGGGGCGATGAGCTCGCTGTTGCTCCACCGCCGGAACGGAAGATGAAGAAGCGGACGCCAGCCTGGAACCCTGCTGCCTTCCTTTTTGTTCTCTGACCGGGAGGAATAGAAAGGTCGCCTTTCGACCATAAAAGTCAGCAGCAGCCGAGCGGCAGAAACCGGCCATCGATCGCCATGAGCGATTCCTTCCAAGGAGGAAGGAAGCACCAGCGCTTCACCAATGCCTCCGCTGAGAATAAGCTCCAGCAGCAAATTGGTTTATCAGGCCGACATAGGCGAGATTTCAGTTCTTCGAATCCTCCCCTTCCTCCACCGTGGCGGCGAGAAGAGAATCGAAGAACAAGAAACCCCATCTCCAGATCTGGCCGGTCACCTACGAGTTTATTGGACGAGTTGTCGGCAGATCTCCTATCCCTCAGGCTCCACCATGGAGCACAAGCAGGGAGACGCGCCGATGACCATCGAACACCGCTCGCTGGCATCAAAGGAAAGCTCGAAAACGGCGAAGCACCGGTAACCAAAAGCAAACCTAAAACTACGACCAACCGGACCTCCCTCCACTACCAGATTAACGCAAGTTGCCGACGGCCTCAAACCGTCGGGATAGGCCGGAAAACCGTCGGGATATACCTATCCCGACGGTGGCCGTCGGCGTACGTCCGTCGGGAACTCGAACGTCGGCGTACCGCCGGGCGGCCGTCGGCATAGCAACACCGTCGGGATAGGTCGGTATCCCGACGGCTTCCGTACGGCCCTCGGCACAAATAGACCGTCGGCAGCGAATTCTGTCTGACGGTGGCTGACGGCGAGGCCACCCATTCAGGGCACGCCACGTGGCAGCCGCTGGCAGCTCCTGGTGGTCCTCTATGCCGACGGTGTTGCCGTCGGGATACCTACCACCTATCCCGACGGTGTTGCCGTCGGGATACCTACAGCCTGTGCCGACGGTGTTGCCGTCGGGATAGAGGACCACCAGGAGCTGTCAGCGGCTGCCACGTGGCGTACACTGGTGCCTCGCGCCTGACTACGCCGACGGTTATGCCGTCGGGATAGTTATGCACAGGTTTTTTCCCCTTTTTTTTGTTGCATTTCAATTCAAATACACAAATACACAGCATATATATATATATATATATATCATCATCATCACAACAGACCGCAACAGAATTGAGAGGATAATATCACAAATTTAACATCATGACAAGTTTGACATAGCCAACAATATCATCACAAGTTCAACAAAGCCAACAACATCATAACAAGTTCAACAAAGCCAACATCATCACAAGTTCAACAAATCATAAAACACCGCCAAAGGCTTAAGCGCCATCACTTCCACCGCCAAAGCCGAGGTAGCCAAAGCCGAGGTCATCACCGCTAGCGCTACCACCACCGCCACCGCTAGCGCTAGCGCTACCGCCACCGCCACCGCCTCGCCAGACCGGAGTGACTGGGCTTTGTGACTCAGGAGTGGAACCATAAGTAGCACCACCACCGGCGGATGATCCACCGGTTCCCTGCATGTTTGAAAAGAGATGGGAAGGCAATATATGATTGTATTGAATAAATGGTAAGTTGTGGTTGAATAGTTTGGTGATGTACTAACCGGAGTGCCATAGTGTTCTGCCAGGAATTCTTCAAACGTAGGCGGCACTGGTTGTGGTCCAGGAGGTGGTGGTGGTGGTGGCAGTGTAGGAATCTGACCGGTTGCCATAGACGCAACCACAAGCTGTGTCATGCGGCTGTTGTACTCAGTGGCTGCTGCAACTCTCTCGTTCCAGTCGAAGAGTTGCTGACGTACGAAGTCCATGTAGGCCTACAAATATGACATGATTGAACTCATAAAACATAGCAAAGCAGAAAATAAAGGGCGAAAGAAAGAAGATAAGAGGGAAAATACTTACAGAGTTCTGCTGGGCTAGGAGTGGCAGTGTAGAGGACGCACTGGGGCGTGGGCGCTGGCTCGGCCTCGGGTCGGTAGCGCGGATCCGCCTGTAGGAGACAGAAGGGGTGATCACAGAATCCAGAATCGGATGCCGACCATGACTCTTCGGCCCTATGCTGACGGCGGCCCTCTCGTCGGTATCCACAGACAAGGGGTCTGATGTGCCAGGATTCCACTTCTGAAACTCCTTCGTGTATGATGTCAGGTTCTCCCCGGTATGGCCATAGTACTCACTCTCGCCGGCCTTGGGATTAGGCCGCACACGGGCGAGCCTCCACGACTCGATGTCTGAGAGCGGCCGCTTCAATTTCTCCTCCTGCACCGCCAAACAGATGTTACTTATACATAATAACATACAGTAAAGAGAAGATCAAGAATGTTTCATGTACATAGATATACCTGAAGTTTCTTGTGGCGCCAGTGGTTTCGGTTTCCCTGACGGTGTGTTCCGTCGGTACCTCGATTAGTCTTGTTTATCTTGCTCTTGGCAGCAAACTCTGCGTCCTCGCCGACCCACAGATCCACCAATCCCTCCCATCCATCATTCTTTCCAAAGCACCAATCAGGACACACCTACATAAGAAGCATAATGGCATGTGACCACGGAACAATGAAATTTACCACAAACGTCGTAATGAAAAGTCTGTTATACTTACCAACATGTACTGCTCCTTAGTCAAGGTAAGGTTATGCTCCTTCACGTCATCCCTGGTCACCTTCTCGTTACATATCTCGTGATAATAATGCAAGATGGCCACCCAGCGCACCTCGTACTGCAACTGACGGGCCTGCTTCCTCGCAGCCCGCAGCAAGAACACATCGGCCTTGTCCTTGTCCTCCTCAAGAACTCTATAGAATTTCTACAGTCATTCATGAAACCAGAATGGAACAAGCCATGAGTTAAACGATTTGATGATAAACTATGAAAGTAACTCAAGAATTGTGCTTGTCAGGAGAACTTACCCAAAACTTTGATATCACGGCCTTAGCGGCCGTCTCCTGGGTTGGGTGGAAGGCCGTTTCGTAGTGCTCCCAGCACGTGGCCAAAATCTTGTGCTCCTCGTTGTTTCGGTCCGGAGCGAACATCCCCGGCCAATGCTTCTTCAACAGGATAGTGAGGATGCCGTTTGGAACACGGGCACCTTCAGGATATTCCCAGCTACTGCAAAAGAATGAAAATATTAGCATGTGTACAATCAAAATGATGCTATGTGTTTAAAATATTATTAAGGGGCACTTACCTTGTCCCCTTGGGCTTAATGAGCCACTTCATCTCCTCGGTATCAGGAGCTTTTGGGAGTCGCGCACCACCACGCAGCCACCCCTTCTGCTTGCCACCCCCTCCCCGCCAGCACCCCCCTCCTCGCCACCATCCCCCTCCTCGCCACCATCCCCCTCCTCACCACCACCCCCCTCCTCGCCACCATCCCCCTCCTCGCCACCATACTCATCCTCCTCCCTAACCTCCTGCTCCTCCTCCTCCTCCCTAACCTCCTGCTCCTCCTCCTCCTCCCCAACCTCCTGCTCCTCCTCAGAGGTTACCTCCCTAGAGAAGGGTCGCGAAGACGACCCCCCTATGTCGGTCACAGAGCGCAGTTTCTGGCCCCGAGACCGTCCCCCTGGGCCTCTCCCCCCACCATGTCCTCCTCTAGGGGCACCTCTCCCTCGACCTCCCTGTGAGAACTCATCGTCAAGTAGTCGGGAGGGGACATTACGGGGTCAACCACTCCGACTAACCTTCGCGGCGAGTTTGCTTAGCAAACCAGTACCATCGGCCTTGCCCTTTCCCATACTTAGCGAACCTGCATTGAAAAGAGAATAAAAAGTTAGTGTATTAATAATGAAGGAGTAGACATAATAAAAAGGAATAAAAAAAGCGCATACATAATAATAAACCATATAAAAAAGACATATTAATAGAACATACAAATAAGACATGGAACATACATCTGCTAGAACCCATACGAATCATCACTGTTGTAACCGTTTCCTCGACCGGTCTCATCGTCACTATCACGCATATCATCTTCGTTGTCTGACGTAGGTGCAGGCTCTTCCTCGTCTTCAGCGTATTCATTTAATTTCTCTAGCATAAGTATGTCTTGGTCGTTCACAATGGTCTCGCCATCATTCCGTGCATCGTCATCGTTTGGATCCACATCAACATCATCCAAGGCATCAGCATCATTGTATCGAACCACATCAACATCATCAAGTTGCTCTTGATAGAACACTCCCTCGTATGTCATGGGGTTAATGTAGAAGTAATCGTCATCGTCCGGGTCCGGTAGCTTACCATGTGGCGCCACCTTGAACACAACTTCCCAACCCTTTAGGTACTCTTTCTGGCATGGGTAGGGCAGATAATAAACTTGTGTGGCCTGGGTAGCCGCAATAAAAAGATCGGCTCCTGCATAAACGGTGGATGGTTTAACTTCAACCAAACCAAGGGAAGGCGTATGTCTCAACCCCTCATATGGGTCGAACCATCGGCATTTGAACACAGCTAGATTTAGGTCCTCGGCCCCAAGATCGAATGACAGCTCGTATATTTTTCCTACCCTTCCGTAGTACTCAACTTCATTTTCTCCTGGGGTGTACACTCCTGTGTTTATAGTTTTGGGATCAGGCCGGCTGTTCTGGTGATCCTCTGTATGGAAGCGATACCCATTCACATCATACTTTTCACATTTCATGACCCGAGCGTTAAAACCCATGGAAACCCATCTCAATTCGTCATCCATAGAGGTGTTCGGATCTTTGCCCTACAAGTTTAATTGAAATTGATGGGTGCATTAGTTCCATCAACTAATAAATGTTGAACTAGGAAGTTGAACTAGGGGAATGTGAAAAATTACTTTATCCATGAACCAAGCAACAAAATTTTTTCTGCCAGAGGCACCATTCCGTAAAAGAGTAAGTGCCTCCGCTTTAGTAGGAGGAATCATTCCCGTCCACTCCTCATGTAGGAATTGACTAAAATAAGAAAATCGGTGTTAGAACGAGACTCATCCTCAACGAATTGCATAAAGGAATGGTGAAGCGGTATTACCTCATCCACTCTTCCTCGACTTCCTTGATGTTGTGCAAGACATAGAACATGATGTCCTCCCACTCTTGTTCTGGCATGTTATAAGGATTCGAACCCCCAGCCCGGCCACATTGCCCGTTGAATAGATCGAGCTTGGGTTTATACTTGGGCTCTTCTATATTGTATCGAGACACCTTATTATGCAGAGTGGGAACGTGGTCTGGGTAGTACGATGTCCTGAGGTCTGACACCTCCTCTAGGATAACTGCCTCAGCTATGGAAGCTTCAATCTTAGCTTTGTTTCCACATTTCTTTCTGAGATGCTTGTTCTGTCTCTCAGGGCCGTACTGCCAACGATTCTGCACAGGGCCCCCCAACAATACCTCCTTCGCGAGGTGCAAAATGAGATGTGTCATCGGAGTAAAGAAGCCTGGCGGGAAGATCTTCTCTAGCTTGCATATCAAGTCCGGTGCCTTCTTATGCAATTGTTCAATCACCTCGGGACATACTTCTTTAGCACATATCGTGCGAAAGAAATGGCTTAGCTCCGCAAGCACTCGCCAGACACGCTCGGGGACATAGCCTCGAACCATCACCGGCATTATCCGCTCAATCCATACATGATAGTCATGACTCTTGAGCCCGGTCACTTTGCCCGTTGAAAGATTGACCCCCTTACTTATATTTGATGCATAACCATCAGTGAACTTCACAATGTGTTTGAGCCACATAAGTGCTTCCTTCTTTTCTGGCGGTTTAAGGACGAAGTCAGCATCTGGTTTGAACCAGTTTCTTCGACCGTCTGTTGGAGGCCGCATGTTTAGCCGTGGTCTATCACAAATTTTCTGTTGATCGGCTCTAGCTTTAACGTTATCCTTTGTCTTATCAGGAATGTTGAGGATCGTGGAAAAAAGGGACTCTGCGACATTCTTTTCGGTGTGCATCACATCGATGTTATAAGGAAGTTTGAGGTCCTTGAAATAGGGAAGCTTCGTGAACGGGGTAATGTGAGTCCAGTTGTGCGTCTCACCATATCCCTCAAAGCATTTCGCTTTGCCTTTGCCTTTGCATTTGCCTGGGCCTTCGCCTTCACTTTCCCCTTTGCCTTTGCCTTTGCCTTTGCCTTTAGGCTTGAGAGCTTTTAGCTGAGCAAGAACATCTGCCCCAGAAAACGTTGGAATCTCGTTTACTTCATGGACAACCCGGCCTTTCGTGAAGTTCTTCTTGTCTTCCCTATCTGAATGGTCTGCAGGGAGGAACTGTCGATGCATGTCAAAGGCTACATACTTGCCACCCTTCTGCAGCCAAATAAAACGTAGAGCCTGCATGCACACTGGGCATGGCATCTTCCCACTTGTACACCATCCGCAAAATAGGGCATAGCCGGGAAAGTCATGCATGCAATACATCAACCAAACTTTCATCAAGAATTTTTTTTGCAGATGTCGGTCGTATGTCAACCTCGGGAAGTACCAACAATGGAGCAAATCATCCACCAGCGGCTGCATAAACACTCCCAAATTCTTTCCCGGGTAATCAGGCCCCGGAATGATCAGCGACAAGAACATGGTCTTGCGTTGCATTACGACACCGGGAGGGAGATTGAGCGGAATAACAAACACGGGCCAGCAGCTGTATGGATTGGACGACATACCATACGGATTCAACCCGTCACCCGTTATCGCAATCCTGACATTCCCTGCCTCGGCTGCTTCCTCGGGGTACTCTTTATCAAATGACTTCCATGCTTCAGCTTGCGATGGATGTATGATTTTTTTATCGTACATTTTCCCTTCCTTGTGCCACTTCATCATTTTGGCAGACTCCTCCGTGATGAAAAGGCGCTGCAGTCTTTCTATGAAATGGAGATACCGAAGAATCTTTACGGGGATGTCTAGTTGCTTCTTCTCACCATGCTCATCGACCACCTCAAGGTACCGAGAGGAACCGCACTCCCTACAGTACTTGTCACCGGCATACTCGTGCCTAAACAAAAGGCAATTCTTCGGACAAACATCTATTTTCTCATATTTCATAGATAGTGCCTTCATGATTTTCTTCGTAGCGTACATGCTTTTCGGCAGTTCATGTCCCTCAGGAAGGCTGTTAGCCCATACTCCCAGAAATGCTTCGAAGCAAGCTTGGGTGCAGCCGTACTCAGCCTTGACTGCCATCAATTGCGAGATGGCATCCAACTGAGAAATTTTGGCACCCGCATAAAGAGGTTTCTTTGACGAGGCCAAGACCTCCAAGAAGGCCTTTGCGATTGCCTCCGGCTCCTCCGGTTCATTCTCTGAAGGTGTTGTATGTGTCGTCTCGGCAGCAAAGACATCATCTAGCATGTTTCTAACCCCATCGTCCTCATAACCACCGATGCGTTGTCGCATCACCTCCTCTCTACCACGGTCCCGCTCGGCAAAGTTTATGGGCATGTTAAAGTCTTCCATATATCCAAACGTGCGAAGGTGCAAAGTCATTTCTCCCTGAGCTCTACGGTGACGTCTTTCACATTTTGCACAGGGGCATTCTGGGTTAATTATCATTGGAGGACGGAATATCTCCTTTAAGAACACATCGGTTTTCTCGACCCACTCTGTTGTCACTTGATTCCGACGAATAAAACCATTGTACATCCACTGATTATCTGCCATCCTCTGCTTTATCACGAGCCACACAACAAAATTATGGATTCATTAAAATTAATCACATACACTTTTTCTTTTCTACCGGGTTGATGAGAAACGGCACTGAATCCACCTACATCTCTAATAGGTAAAGAGGGTCCTAATCCCACCCGAGGATGTGTAGATTGAGTACGTTCTCCATGCTCTACCCCGTTCCGAGACAAAATTTCGGCAGCACCTCCCCGCTGTTCTCCAGATACACGTCTCGGCAAAAATCCGAGAGAATGTGCATCCAGAGAACAACGGGGAGGTGCCCGCCGAAATCCTGTCTCAGAACGGGGTAGAGCATGGAAAACGTACCCAATCTACACATCCTCGGGCTGTCCGTGGAAAACGCTGGACAATCCGAAATAGTTGCGGTGATAAATATGCAATTGAATGCATATTTATCCATGCAACCATTTCGGACGGGAGACGCCTAGGTTACGCGACTTGACGTGAAAAGAAAATCTAGTGACATGATTCAAAGAGCGTAGGAGGTGAAGGTGGATTCGTAGCTCACCCTCGGCTGTAGAGGAAGTAGTCGAACAGCGGCGGGATCGCGGACCAAATCCTGTAAATTCGACCGATTGAAAAAATTTAACTCATCACATCCCATAAAGCATTGACACTACATTATGAACCAACATGAAACAACATCTCAAATTACAAAAAAAAGCTTCATTAAGTGTCTTATGAAACAACATGACCTAACACTAAACATGACAAGTAACGTGTCTTATGAAACAACATGACCTAACACTAACTTGACCAAACACAAAACTTTCCAATATTCATCAATCCATCCATCTATCACAAATCCATCTAACAATATTCATCAATCCATCTAACAAAATTCACCCATGCATCCATGCACATAACAAACATGAACATAATGCAAAAAAATGAAAAAAATAGCTCACCAGGGGCGTTTTGGGCGCCGGTGCAGCGGGCGAGCAGGGAGGCCGGGGGTGGGGCCGAGGAAGGGTGGACGGGCGCCGGGGCCGCCGCTGCAGGGCGTCGGCGGAGGGGGGGCTCCGAGCCCCGGCCGGCACGGCGAGGGCCGAGGCCCGAGCAGGAGAGGGAGGGCGCGGGGTCGGGCGGCGTGAACGCGCAGGCCGGCGAGAGGTGGCAGGCCGGACGGGGGTGGTGGTGGGGTGAGGGGGCGGAGAGGGTGGTGGTGGCGGCGCCGCGACGTGGAGGTGGCGAGGCGGTGGCGACGGCGGCGCGAGGAGGGGCGGAGAGGGTCGCGGCGGCGGCGCGGGTCGGGGTGGTGCTGGGCGGCGGTGGCGGACGGGCTCGGAGTCGGGGTGGAGATGGGCGGCGGCGGCGCGGGTCGGGGTCGAGCGGGGCGACGGCGGCGGGGCGGGTGTCGGGGGGGGGGCGGGCCGGGGTTGCGGGCGTCGATGCGGAATGAGTGGAGGGGGTTGCCCCGCGGATGGATAAGGGGGGTATCCCGACGGTTTAGCCGTCGGGATAGGTGCCGATGCCACGTGGCCACCTACGCCGACGGCAAAACCGTAGGCATATATATTTTTTCAATTTTTTTCTTCAACCTCAACTTTATTTTTAAAAAAAAAACTTCTACCTTTTTTTAAAACACCCACTGTCCTTCCTACCCTCCGAAGGCTACCTACGCGGCGGTTTCACCCCTCCAAGTGTCGGCGACATCGCCGTCCGTGAGGGAGGCCACACCCCGGAGCCTATGTCCGTGAGGGGGATCACGCTCCGAGTGACGGCGGCAGCGACGTCCGTGAGGGGGGTCACGCTACGGAGCCGCGCAAGACCTCGTTGCACCCGCCACCACATTTCGGGACGTCTAAGAGGGCCCAGCGCAAGACCTCGTGGCATAGCTACCCCCCTCCAGGTCCCCCGTCCCGTCTAATCCTCACACTTTTGACCGGACGGATCTACCCCTTTGACTTTTACCGGACGGGGTTTGACCGAGGGACATTTCCACCTGGCTGTCATAGGGGAGCCCATAGGTGCACTTCGGATCAAGGTCCGGGCCTAACCCACCGCAAGATTCCCTCCGTGTCTACCCGACGTGGCCGTTTCCACCCTCCGTGTGACGGCGACAGCGACGTCGGTGAGGGGGGCCACGCTACGGAGCCGCGTGCCGGGTGCTTAGACCTGTCACCACTATTCCACATGTGTAAGAGGGCCTCGCGCAAGACCTCACGACATAGCTGCCCCCCAAAAGTCCCCCGTCCCGTCTAACCCTGACACAGTTGACCGGACGGATCTACCCCTTTGACTTTCACCGGACGGCGTTTGACCGAGGGACATTTCCACCTGGCTGTCATAGGGGAGCCCATAGGTGCACTTCGGATCAAGGTCCGGGCCCAACCCACCTCAAGATTCCCTCCGTGTCTACCCGACGTGGTCGTTTCCACCCTCTGAGTGACGGCGGCAGCGACGTCCGTGAGGGGGGCCACGCTACGGAGCCGCGTGCCGGGTGCTTAGACCTGTCACCACTCTTCCACACGTGTAAGAGGGCCTCGCGCAAGACCTCGTGGCATAGCCCCCCCTCCAGGTCCCCCGTCCCGTCTAACCCTCACACTTTTGACCGGACGGATCTACCCCTTTGACTTTTACCGGACGGGGTTTGACCGAGGGACATTTCCACCTGGCTGTCATAGGCGAGCCCATAGGTACAATTCGGATCAAGGTCCGGGCCCAACCCACCGCAAGATTCCCTCCGTGTCTACCCGACGTGGTCGTTTCCACCCTCCGAGTGACGGCGGCAGCGACGACCGTGAGCGGGGGCACGCTACGGAGCCGCGTGCCGGGTGCTTAGACCTGTCACCACTATTCCACACGTGTAAGAGGGCCTCGCGCAAGACCTCACGACATAGCTGCCCCCCAAAAGTCCCCCGTCCCGTCTAACCCTGACACAGTTGACCGGACGGATCTACCCCTTTGACTTTCACCAGACGGGGTTTGACCGAGGGACATTTCCACCTGGCTGTCATAGGCGAGCCCATAGGTACAATTCGGATCAAGGTCCGGGCCCAACCCACTGCAAGATTCCCTCCGTGTCTACCCGACGTGGTCGTTTCGACCCTCCGAGTGACGGCGGCAGCGACGTCCGTGAGGGGGGGCACGCTACGGAGCCGCGTGTCGGGTGCTTAGACCTGTCACCACTATTCCACACATGTAAGAGGGCCTCGCGCAAGACCTCACGACATAGCTGCCCCCCAAAAGTCCCCCGTCTCGTCTAACCCTGACACAGTTGACCGGACGGATCTACCCCTTTGACTTTCACCGGACGGCGTTTGACCGAGGGACATTTCCACCTGGCTGTCATAGGGGAGCCCATAGGTGCACTTCGGATTAAGGTCCGGGCCCAACCCACCTCAAGATTCCCTCCGTGTCTACCCGACGTGGTCGTTTCCACCCTCTGAGTGACGGCGGCAGCGACGTCCGTGAGGGGGCCACGCTACGGAGCCGCGTGCCGGGTGCTTAGACCTGTCACCACTCTTCCACACGTGTAAGAGGGCCTCGCGCAAGACCTCATGGCATAGCCCCCCTCCAGGTCCCCCATCCCGTCTAACCCTCACACTTTTGACCGGACGGATCTACCCCTTTGACTTTTACCGGACGGGGTTTGACCGAGGGACATTTCCACCTGGCTGTCATAGGCGAGCCCATAGGTACAATTCGGATCAAGGTCCGGGCCCAACCCACCGCAAGATTCCCTCCGTGTCTACCCGACGTGGTCGTTTCCACCCTCCGAGTGACGGCGGCAGCGACGTCCGTGAGGGGGGGCACGCTACGGAGCCGCGTGCCGGGTGCTTAGACCTGTCACCACTATTCCACACGTGTAAGACGGCCTCGCGCAAGACCTCGTGGCATAGCTGCCCCCCAAAAGTCCCCCGTCCCGTCTAACCCTGACACAGTTGACCGGACGGATCTACCCCTTTGACTTTCACCAGACGGGGTTTGACCGAGGGACATTTCCACCTGGCTGTCATAGGCGAGCCCATAGGTACAATTCGGAACAAGGTCCGGGCCCAACCCACCGCAAGATTCCCTCCGTGTCTACCCGACGTGGCCCTTTCTACCCTCCGAGTGACGGCGGCAGCGACGTCCGTGAGGGGGGGCACGCTACGGAGCCGCGTGCCAGGTGCTTAGACTTGTCACCACTCTTCCACACGTGTAAGAGGGCCTCGCGCAAGACCTCGTGGCATAGCCCCCCTCCAGGTCCCCCGTCCCGTCTAACCCTCACACTTTTGACCGGACGGATCTACCCCTTTGACTTTTACCGGACGGGGTTTGACCGAGGGACATTTCCACCTGGCTGTCATAGGCGAGCCCATAGGTACAATTCGGATCAAGGTCCGGGCCCAACCCACCGCAAGATTCCCTCCGTGTCTACCCGACGTGGTCGTTTCCACCCTCCGAGTGACGGCGGCAGCGACGTCCGTGAGGGGGGGCACGCTACGGAGCCGCGTGCCGGGTGCTTAGACCTGTCACCACTATTCCACACGTGTAAGAGGGCCTCGCGCAAGACCTCACGACATAGCTGCCCCCCAAAAGTCCCCCGTCCCGTCTAACCCTGACACAGTTGACCGGACGGATCTACCCCTTTGACTTTCACCGGACGGCGTTTGACCGAGGGACATTTCCACCTGGCTGTCATAGGCGAGCCCATAGGTACAATTCGGATCAAGGTCCGGGCCCAACCCACCTCAAGATTCCCTCCGTGTCTACCCGACGTGGTCGTTTCCACCCTCCGAGTGACGGCGGAAGCGACGTCCGTGAGGGGGGCCACGCTACGGAGCCGCGTGCCGGGTGCTTAGACCTGTCACCACTATTCCACATGTGTAAGAGGGCCTCGCGCAAGACCTCGTGGCATAGCTGCCCCCCAAAAGTCCCCCGTCCCGTCTAACCCTGACACAGTTGACCGGACGGATCTACCCCTTTGACTTTCACCAGACGGGGTTTGACCGAGGGACATTTCCACCTGGCTGTCATAGGCGAGCCCATAGGTACAATTCGGATCAAGGTCCGGGCCCAACCCACCGCAAGATTCCCTCCGTGTCTACCCGACGTGGCCCTTTCTACCCTCCGAGTGACGGCGGCAGCGACGTCCGTGAGGGGGGGCACGCTACCACATTTCGGGACGTGTACGTAAGAGGGCCCAGCGCAAGACCCCGCGGCATAGCTACCCCCAAAGTCCCCCGTCCCATCAAACCCTGTTGCTGTTGACCGGCGGATCTACCACTATCAAGATTCTTATAAAAAACATATAAAACTTGTCAAAATGGACGTAATTATCATTTTTTTGTGAATTCAGTAAAGTATAGGGACTTATATGCAAAAGAACAAGAAGATAATCAAAATTTAATTTAGGAAAATAATAAAAACTTAAAAACAGGAAAAAAATACGTTGCCGACGGTTAGGCCGTCGGCGTAGATATGAACCAGCGACGCCCCCCCCCCCCAGCCGCGATTCGGATCGATGACGTGGCCAGCGTCGCGGATTGATGACGTGGACGAAGTCTACCCCGACGGTTAAACCGTCGGCGTATCTATGCCGACGGCGGTTGGCAAAGCCGTCGGCGTAGTACTAACGTCGTCAGCTCGCCGTTCGTTCCCGGCCTGTCTAGGTCATTGCTATGCCGACGGCCCGTTTACGCCGACAGGGGCCGTCGGGATAGTGGTGGATACGCCGACGGCCTTCAGGCCCCTACGGCCACCGTCGGGATATGTCGGGGGGCGCCGACGGCTTTTCTACGCCTACGGTTCGACCGGGGCCGTCGGGATAGATGCTATGATGCCTACGGCCACCGTCGGCATAGATTAGGCCGTCGGCGTCGAGCTTTATTCCGGTAGTGCTCCCGCTCATCGTCGGCCAGCCGTGGGGGAGAACGAGAGCAGTATCCACCAGATACAACGAGAGAACCGACCACACGGTTTCTCCTCGGTTCCTTCCTTCCGCCACAAGCCTCCGGGGCAGCCTCACTCGTAACTGCCCTAATTACTTAACTACTGACTACTGATCCGTCGCGGTCGCCCAAATTGCCCAATTAGAGCATCTCCAGCCAGCAGCTTGTGTGTATACTCAATTCAGACAACGAAGTGGCAAAAAACGTCTCCAGCAGCTTGTGCGCAACATTGTCCAAAATCAGCTCGACATCGTCCAGGGGTTGACGAGGCCTCGACGATGTCCAAACGCGAGCCTCCCATTCGAGGCGTTGGTCGCGCCACCATCCCGTCAGGAGGGAGCCCCGCTATCTGAAATTATACCACTGTACGAATTCAGTGGTATAATTTTTGCTCCCGCCGCAGTCAGTCTCGTTGGTTAAATTTATGGTCAAACTTAGATCTCGGGAAGCGCGGGCGCACTACATTGTGGAATGGAGGGAGTACTGATGAATGTGTGCTGCTGCTATATATGCTACTGCTACTGATTAATGTGTGATTTTGCTGCTGCTATTACCGAAATTTAAACAACCAAATGGACGAAATTTAAACTGACGAAATATTACAACAAAACGGATGAAATTTAAACAAGTTCAACCTAAATTTAAACTAATTCTAACTGAAGCTAGGCGAGGTACCGGACGATGACCTCGTAGGGGTGGCCTCCGAGGCCACCGGCACCTCCGTCGCCGTCTGCGCTGCCGTCTGAGCCGTCGTTGTCCGATCTGGTCCACGTGGTCGTCGATATGAGCTGTGTGAGCAAGATCTCTCTTCCTTCTCATACGGGATCAGCACGTGGCCGTGCTGGGTATCCCACACAATGGAGTGTGTTTTGGATTCCAATCCGGGTACTCATCGAGGGCAGGATCCTCCTGCAGGGCCTCTAGCGCATAACGGCGATCCTTCTCCTTCTCCTCGGCGATGAGGGTGACCTCCTCCTCCGCTTGGTCCACGTCAAATGTTCGCACCTTCTCCTCCAAGAGCGGCACTCAGACCGCCCGTAGGGGAACCGGCACCCAGAGCGGCACTGAGCTGCCCCTGGATCCGAAGTCGCGCGCCGACGACCACTTCTCGGCGTCAGACTTCTTGCCCATCGCGGCGGACGGAGGTGTGGTGGTGGGAAAGGAGACAGAGGGATTCGGGAGAGATATGAGAGAAGGCACAAGTTGGAATGCTGAGAACGAGGTGGGAGGGGATGATATATATAGGTCTGGAATATATCCGTTCGCAAACTAGCTGCTGGAAAAGAGCTGTTGGAAAACTAGCCGTTGGAAATATAGTTGTTTGAAAATTAGCCGTTATAACCGTTTGAATTATAATTGCTGAAATGATAGTTAAAAGATAATATTAGAATATATAAGAAAGAATATAGACAATCTATATATAGACAATCTGCTGAAAAACTGATTGTGTATATAAGAGAATCTTTTTAGATCATTGTGTATATAAAAATTTAGACAACCAAAATTAAATAAGCTACTGAAGATGCTCTTAGTTCATACTCCCTCCGTTCCGAAATATAGTGCGTCCTCGGTTTCCGTGCTTCAACTTTGACCATAAATTTAACCAACGAGACCGACTGCGGCGGAAACAAAAATTATACCACTGAATTCGTATTCGAAAGAAGTTTTCAATTATATAATTTTTTCTCCCGCCACAATCGGTCTCGTTGGTTAAATTTATGGTCAAAGTTGAACCTCGGAAAGCGCGGACGCACTATATTTTGAAACGGAGGGAGTAGGATAATCATCATCCCGGTCGTCCGTCAACTTGGCCCTCCTCCTCCCGTATATACTACTCTAGTTTTGTACTCGGGCTCCGCGCCCCCTTTCAGCGGTCGCATTGGAGAGCGAGGGGAGATGCAGTAAAGGTACAAGCTTTGTTTTCTCGATTTGTTTTTGCATAAAGGACCCTCTGTGCGAACGTATTGATAGAAAGGACTACCGCGCAGAATCAATGCCAAAAATAACCTGGCGGCATGCCAGCCATGCGACACGTGGCCCATGCCGCCATCCCTTATGATGGCATGTACTGTTCACACAGTTTCCTCGAACTGTGATGGAACGGGGATGGCGCACATTACATGCCGCCATCCCCTATGGTGGCATGTACTTTTCATGTGGATAAACAGTACTCCCTCCGTTCCTCAATCTAGTGCGCATAGATTCCAACACAGGTACCAATGTGTGTGCTGGCGTTTATTTTTGGACGAGAGAGCCCTCGCTCCCCCATGCTTTCTCCCGAGTACTAGTACGCTGGTATGCTGGCCACCGTCTGTCCCAAGTGAGCATTCACGGCCAGCAAGCAAAGCCGGCTAGCGAAGCGGGATGCTGGCCAAGGACGCAGCGGCGCCGGCCATGGACGCTGGACGCGGATGGCTCCTGTGAGTCGCTGCCGCTGTCGCACAAGAAGCCGACACTGGCGAGCTGCCGCTGTCACACAAGAAGCCGACGCCGGCAAGAACTAGCCCAACCTCGTCGCAGGGGTAAAGCAGACGGGGAAGGCACGGGTAGTTGGATAGTAAAGCAGACAGTGGAGACGTAGGTAATTGGATAGCGGAGCAATTGCGGCGTCGGCATCGACCTTGGACCCGAGGCGGAGCTGTTCATCGTTGCTGGAGGAGAAGACCAAAAAAGGGGCAGCCGGCGCCTGAGGAAGTTGATTGGCACTGGTAGGAGGTGGATGGCGAATGGCGGCGTGCTCGGAGTGGCTCACTCGCAGGCGGGCGATGGTGCGACCTGACCGGCACCCAAAGGTGTTCATCCAACACGCCCTTGACCGCCTCGTCATCGCATTCTCGTGGATCTGACCGGCACAGAGGAATGAAGGTTGATCCAGAGCTAACGGGAGCACTTTCGCGCACGCGGAGGTGGTGGGGAGGAAGAGCGCAGAGAGGTGAGGAGATGTGTTGATCTAGCCGTCGTGGTCCTCGGCCGACGCTCCTCGTCGCCGGGACAAGGGAATGGGAGGAGAGGAGAGGACGGAGTAATCGATCTGTCGCCGTCGTCCTCGCAGATCCCATAGCAGGCACATGAGCAGAGGGAGGAGGGGAACGGGAGGCGACGGTGAGTTCGTGGTGGTGGCCTTGATGGGGATGCATTGGTGCGGGGAAGAAGGGGATAAAGCAAGGTTATTCTCGTCCAAAATCGGCTGAGCCTGCTAATACGCACTACAATTTGGAATATTCCGAAAAAAATTATGCGCACTACAATCTGGAATGGAGGGAGTAATTCGAAAAAAATAACAGAAAAATTCAAACATTTCTGAAACTTTTTGGCACCAAAGATGCTAGAGTGTTCTAGGTGCGTGCAAAATTTCGTACATCCGTGGTACTCTGGACAGAAAAAAAAACTAATGCTTCAAAATGTCTATTTTCGAAGTTTTTTTAGCTTTGACCTTGTTTTTTTTGTTCCAGTGCACTCCCTATGTCATCTCAGCACCAAATTTTACACGTACATAGAACACTCGATCGTCTTCGCTGCCAAAAAAATTCAGTTTTTTCAATTTTTCTACTATTTTTCTAAAATTTACTGTTCATCCGCCGCGATAGGGGATGGCGGCACATGTCGCATCACATGGCAGACATGCTGACAGGTTATTTTTGGTTCTGTCGATACGTTCGCGCATGTGATCCTTTATGAAAAAACTGTTTTCTCGCGCGGGGGGGGGGCTCCGCACTGTCCTAGAGAGAGAGAAAGGGGCACGACCGAAGCGAGAGATAAACTTGGCCTTCCTCCCTCTCCAGTTCCTTCCTCCACCCGCTCCCCACTTGGCCTTCCTCCCTCTCCCGTTTCTTTCTTTCTCCGCCTTTACCTTTTGTCGTCCCGCTGGGCGGCGCCGGCCTCGGATCCGATCTGTGGCGGGGGATGATGGATTTCGACGGCGGCATTGTCGATCAGAGGTGTGTGACTGAGAGCTCCTCGTCTCTCTTCCTCTGCTTTTGCTGTTAAACCATAGCTGCTGTTCATGGCGTGCTTCCATTTCTCCTGCTTTTGTTTGGCCCATGCCAGGGTGTTTCTTTGATGTGAATGCTTCAACTCTCCTAATCGTCAAAGGTTTCCTTTTTGCTGCGAGTTACCATTGCGCTGTTAGATTTTTCTGCAAATCTTTGCCCAACGATACAGCAGTCTTAGGTTTCTGAACATTCTAGTATTCCGCAGGAAAAGCCACTTGAATGAAGGTACTGGTACACAAGATGAAAATTTCACCCTCTTTTCAGAAAAAATCTTGAATTTTTTACCTGTTCAGGTTGCAGCTCTTGTTGTGTAATAAGCCTGTGCAAAGATGTATACTCTACTTTTTACTCACTTTTTTTGTGAAGTTCTCTTAAAACCTGAATACTCATCCGTAACAATGCTCTCCGATGTGGAACTTTGTGCAGTGAGATGTGGGAATGGCAGAGTCAAGAGTTCGATTTGCACAATGATTTGTTACCAGGTTTGCAACACGCTTTTGCATCATTCCTTCTGTCCTAAAACTGCATCCAGTTATCTGATGAGAATTCTTCTTCTGATTTGGCACTTCCATCTAGCTCCTTGTGGGCTGAAGCAAACCACGATGCGGTTGATTCTTGGAGCCTGTTCGATGAGCAAACTCCAATTAAAGAATGTACAGACATAGATTTGCTGTTCTGTTATATAGGAGGTAAAAATATACTCTCTTGCTTACATAATATCTTATCATGGTTACCTTTCACCACTAACATACTGTACTATCAGAGAAGGATGAGTAAGCATCTAGTGTGAAGTCACTAGTATGTTTTACTACCCATATCTGAAATGAGCAGCAGTCTGCTGTCCCCTTGTACTAGCTTACTATTTTGTTTGAAATGTTCTTTGTTTATATTCACGCCCTGTAGTTGTTTTATTAATTCCTACTTCGTCTTTTGTTGCATTTTTTGTATGCAGGCAGAGCAGTAGATAATATAGTCATCTTGTTAGGATTTGTGAAAACATGTTTTGCCTAGTTGCACGCATATAGGTTTGATTTGAACCATCACTTAGAACTGTCTAGAATGCAACTGAACTTTGATTTAACCTTAATCAGAAGTCAGAACAATGGATTTCACATGTAATTCCTGACCCCTATCGCCAAAACAAATAAGATTTACCTATGGACTAATACTTTTAGATTTCAATTCAGAACAATGGATGATTGGCATCCTATCTTATCTCACCTTTTTGGTGCATACCAAGAGGCACTTAAGTGACCTTCTGCAAGTACAATGCAGATATTATTATGAAGGACACTGATGAAGGAAAGGAAACCTTACAGGCTAAACGAAGACGTATGCTGCAGTTCTGTCCAGAATATGTTGAGGTACGTGCTCTAGATGGATTCTTGAAGTCATCTGTTCTGAAAAAAATGAAGTTACCTATGGACTAGTCCTTTTAGATTTCAAAAAATCTTTGTCCAGTTGATGTTTATATTCATTACAATGGTGATTTAATTCCATCAATATGTATTGGTTTGTATGTAGATGGATTGTTCAATGACAGATGGGCTGTTAGAAAATCTGCAAGTGAATTTGGATTTCTCTAGTAGGTCTTCCATCATCTCTGCTAGTATTGCACTGAGCTGATTCTTCTCCATTTATCCTAATCCTAGAGGTGATTCCAGGCGACGAGCATTTGTTACACTATGATGGGACAGAGGAACTACCTGAAGAATGGCTGGTTGATTGCTCACAAGATAGTGGGCATCGTTACCCGCCGGAAGAAGTGTATGTTTTCTTTATCTGAGGTCCACCTTGTGCATGGCTTAATAGTATTTCTGTTAACTGCCATCTGTTAAGTATTTTTGTTTCTCATTGTTTCTGATCCTTGTCGACAGGAATAGTCCTAGTGCTGCTGTGAAGGCCAATATCTCTGGTTAGTATAATGGTCCCAGTATACACATTATCAATGATTATCACAATTGTAAAGCTACTGATGCTAGAACTCTTTGTTTAACTTTCAGCTCTTCAGACTTCGTTAGCCGAGGAGCAGTCTACCAAAATTGAGAAGAAACCTCCGCAAGCTAGACCTACACCTCTGAAAGGTTTGCCGATTCTACCACAGTTTGATCAAAGCACATTTAATTCAACTATTTTTCACGCAATTTTCTGATTGCATAGTGTTGCATAATCTGTGCAAGTCCGTTGTTCTCTGCTCATACGTTGTTTGCTGATTCACAGCTGGAAGAAATATCATCAGAGCAAAGAAGCTAAAAGCAGCATCGGTCCCCTACCCTTTCAAGCTGATCAAGCCGTGCGTTTTTTGCCGGCGACACCACCCTGAGGGACATAAACCAGAGGATCCATGCGCCGCCTCCGTACAAGATAAAGCACAAGAGCGATGAGGACCCCGTCCCTTGCCAGGCCTTGGCCATGTCCGAGAAACCCGTGGTCCACAAGACGAAGATCCACACGGAAGGGGGAAAGGGCAGCATCACGATCACAAGAACGAGGGGCTAAGTCCATGTACCACCGTGCTATAGCTGTCTAGATCATTTTTGTGGCCAAAGAAGCGAGTGTAGCTGGGTTGTGCTTGCTGCAACATTTGACCTGTGCTAGTGTGTTTTCTTTTCTTGTTCAAAGGTGGAAAAGGTTGATGTGATCAGGAGGTTAGTATGGACATATATGTAGTTTGGTGAGATTTTTATATATTCTTCTGCAGTACCCATTGGTTTATACTACCATCTCTTTTGCTCGTCATACCTGAAACTCTGAATCTTACTCATACCATACCAGCCTCACTGGTTTATACTATCTTTGTTCTCCCGTAGTAAGATAACTCTGTGGATCTATATCTATAGTAGTAGTAATTAGTACCAAGATCTTGTCTTGCATGGTACGATGTGCTTTCATCATCAGCAGTGGTATAGCACGGCACGGAAGAGGCTCAGCATGTGCAGCTTGCACGGCTCAGAGTCCAGAAGAGAAGTAGATGGTTCTCAAAAAAAGAAGAGAGAAGTAGATGCTGCCTTAGTGATGATGATGGTGTCCTTGGCTCATCCACAGGTTCTGGTCGAGAATTAAACCCGCGTGCCATTGTTGTGCGCCCCCCTGCCCCTGCCCTGTTTCGCCATTTACTCTGATGTGATCCGTGCGTGAGATTGGTACGATGCACGGGTGGATCTATGCTCCGCTCAGGTCCTGTTTGGACCATACACGGATCTATCTCCTCATGATTCTCACGGAAATCATGTACGGTCTCAACAATTTAACTCGCCTCTATTTTTTTTTTAACTCCTGCACGGGCATGGCGGGGACCCGACCCAACCACTCGGTTCTATAAGCATCGAACAGACAGACGCTGCACGGGCATGGCGGGGACCCGACCCGACCACTCGGTTCTGTAAGCATCGAACAGACAGACGCTGCACGAGCATGGCGGGGACCCGACCCGACCACTCGGTTCTGTAAGCATCGAACAGACAGACGCTGCACGGGCATGGCGGGGACCCGACCCGACCACTCGGTTCTGTAAGCATCGAACAGACAGACGCTGCACGAGCATGGCGGGGACCCGACCCGACCACTCGGTTCTGTAAGCATCGAACAGACAGACGCTGCACGGGCATGGCGGGGACCCGACCCGACCACTCGGTTCTGTAAGCATCGAACGGACAGACGCTGCTGCACGTCCATCTTGGTGGACGGATCTTGGTGTTGGTCGAGTGCGTACGCACCGAGGAGAGGAGCACGTCCATCTTGGAGCTTCTGTCTGCAGGAACTCGATCGAGCCAGCAGAATGTAACAAGCGATAATTCCGCCGACGATGGGCACGAGCGCTGCGTCGCGGTCGTTCCCGGAACTCCTGTGGGGAAGACTCTGCCAGATGCTTCCCCTGCGCGTCGTCGTCGCCATGCATCTGATCTGCGGATCTGCCTCGCCCCAAACGCCAAGCGTCTTTTGCCACCGCCTGCGTACGTGCATCGCGCGCCTCCGCTTCCTTTGCCTTCCAGGTTCAGGTTCAGGTTCACCACCTAGTACTCTACTCCCTTCGGTCCTTTTTAGTCTGCGTTTAAGAAAAATCCATTGTTCCCGCAATGCTCTGCGTATTGGCGTGCTTTGGCTATTCTTTCCAACTTTGCCCCTCCTCTCTGTTCTCTCTCTCCCATGCACGTCCTTCGCGTCTTCCCAAGGCAGCCAGCCACCTACCTCTTCCTCTCCTCCCCACCGGTCCCATCTCACCTTCCCATTCTCCATATCCCGCTCTGAGCCAATCGTTGCATGCGCACAGTAACTACACAGCGATCCCTTCCATAGCAATCCAGGGGCAAAACAGTCCGATTTTTGCTGCTCTTTCCTTCCCTTGGTATGCGGGCTGGGCATAGAACGCAAAGAAAAAAAAGGACCGGAGGGAGTACGTCTGAAGAAGGAAGGAGTTGAGCTCGCCTAGTTTTCTCCCCGCTCGCTCTCTGTGCACCACGTGCGTAGCTATAGAGTGCTAGACAGACGGACAACGCGGACAGGTCAACCTACCTATACGAGTTATTTACCCAAAAGCACCACACTTGGGGCTAGGATAACAACTTGATATCAGATTTGAGCCAGGGCACAAAAAACCACCGGTTCTGCGCCTAATGCGTAACGCGGAGCACTGATGCTCGAATTTGGCGGCGAAAACAGCGAAACCGACAGGTGGGGCCCGCCTGTCGGGATGACGTGGCGCTCGTTGACGAACGCCGTTAGACGGCGACACACGGCCGTTTCCCGAGCCGTGTATTAGGTCTAGCCGCCACTGTTTCAGGCCGTTCCCCCCATTCCCCCGATTCAGTTTTCCTCCCGCGCTCCCCATGGCCAGCAGCTCCGGCGGCGCCGGCGACAGCGGTGGTTCGAGTTCGCCGAACGGGAAGCGGCGGCGCCTGCATGTGTTCACCATTGGCCTGTTTGGCCCCGAGCCCGAAGGCGGCTGCGACCTCGATTCAGATTCGGAGTTGGAGAAAGCGCGGCCGCCGTCGCCGTGCTTAGTGCACAGGGCGTGTGCGGAGGCGGCAGCGAAGGCTGCTACGGATGCTGCTAGCGTAGAGGCCAAAGAGGAAGAAGTACATGAGCAAAAGGATGCAGGGCTACTTCTATGCTAGTGGGAACTACTGAATGTGGTGTTCAACTATGGCACTGTCAAAAACATTGCAGTTTGGTTTTATGTCATGTTTGTCTTTGAACTATGTATGCAACTGCATGTGCTACATCAAGCACTAGAGCATTTTATGTATGACATTATGTTGGACCTATGTATGCCACTAAGAACTACTATGCTATGGACCCGGTTATAATTTCTTCAATGCCAGAGTTACTGCATTTTTGCATTGTTAATTTCTTGATGTCAATATTCAGTGCACAATGATATCAATTGTGAACAAAGATGCTTGGGTTTATGGCCAAAACATGGTGCAACACACTGCAATAATTTTTTGCAAGAGATTTGCTGCTATTACATATTGCAGTAGCAGGAGAAGACCTAACATATTTAACATTATACAAGTGACAGCAATTGCAATTGATAGAAAATTGATACAAATGACAGCAGTTTAAATCCACTAGAAATTCAGGCCATTACATATTTAAGTCTTGCAGATAAACTTTAAATTCACTACAAATTCATGCATTACAACAATACACTGCAGTTAAGTCTTGCTAATTCAGTGCACTAAAGCACTGCAGACACCCTAAACCACCATACATAGTTAAAATTCATCACAAATCTCCTTCAACTTCTTGATCTTCTCCTTGTACCCCTGTTTCTGTTTGAGCAAATCTGAAATCATATACTCCAGTTTTTTCTTCTCTTGCTTCAGTTGGTCCCTCTCTGTCAGCACTTGGTCTCTCTCTACCACCAGCTGGTCCCTCTCTTTCTCTGCCTTTGCCCTAAGGAGCTGATGTAGATTGGTAGAACCATGGTCTGCCAACTTCTTCTTCTCCAACTCCTCTTTCAGATCACTAAGAGCCAACCTAGCATTGCCCAACTGTGTGATAGCATCCTCCTTGTCAGCCACCATTTTAGCAAAAT
Organism: Elymus sibiricus; assembly: GCA_039707655.1. Lineage (NCBI taxonomy): Eukaryota > Viridiplantae > Streptophyta > Magnoliopsida > Poales > Poaceae > Elymus > Elymus sibiricus. Next base: position 564,331,928 of record CM077665.1, on the reverse strand, counting down.
CCAGTTTGAAAAATCTCAGCTCTTCCTCCATCTTCCTCTTTTCTCCAATTAACTTGGAATTTTCTTCAGCATTCAGAACATTCCCTCTCAGCCTGTCTTTGTTTTCTTCCTCATACATGCTCCACAATTTTCTTAGGCAGAACTTCATAGGCTCTGACCACTCAGGGTCAACCCACTCCAGATAATTACATTTCAGCTCATCCTACAATTTTAAAAATATGTTCTCAATCATATATGCACAAATTAACTAAAATTGTATGCAATTGTGGGCACAAACAAATATTGAAGAACTTACTAACTAAGCAGGAACACATAGAGATTTTCTGAATGAAAAATAACAATTAATCAGTACTACTTACTAACTAAGCAGGAACACATATTTGATCCACAAAATTGGATTACTGGCAAGTCAATCGAGCACTTACTAACTAAGCACATATATTTGAACATCATATTTACACTAGGAAACAACATACCTTCTCAGCACACGCAAGGAAATGCCTGCCAGTGTCCAAGGATTCAAAAGCAACAAGCTTGACGCAAGGTTCTCAATGCAGACAACGGGAGGACAGATCGTGAGCAATGCCACTCCATTCATAGCAACTGGTAGTCCTAGGAAGCTAACCAACACAGAAATTGCACAAATCAACGCCTGGTTATAAATCCCCAATTGAACAACCCTAAACCTAACCCTAACACTACGAGGCGAACACACAGGAGGAGTTTAAGAGAGAGAACGTACCTGGCTAGTCATGGATTCGCCGTCCAACGGAGAGCTAGACTGGTCGCTCCACGAAACCATGGCGGTCCGGCGTGCGGCGGCGGCGGTCACAGGCGAGAGAGAGGACAAGCGAGAGAGATGAACTGGTCGGGTTCGAACAGGTAGACCAGTGCGACCCACTTAAACGTGCACGCCAGCTTCAGAAAACTTGTACTCCATGTAAGCTGCTCTGCCCTGCTCTACTCTACTCTGCTATGATGAATTCGAGTTCATGCTAGTACATCCGTTTGAGCGACAGTTAATTCCGAACGGAGGAAGTACTTACTACTACTGCCGAATATCTTGGCCGCTCAAGCGTTAATGATCTCGTACGGTGGTCGTCCAAAGAGGAATGGTGACACGGCTCGGCCGTCGTCGCAGATGGACAGCGTCGGCGGCAACAGCATGTCGGTGAGACGGTGACACGACATGGTGTAGCCAGATCTATGGCAAATCACCTTGCAACCAAAATCATACCGGGATGCTCTCATACAACTGAATGAACAAATGGATAATTTGTCTGCTGAACAAGCACGGGCCGACACTGAAATTACCGACGGTGTCGAACATCTGCGCCATCGGGACGACGTTCTCGGTGCAGGGCCGGAGGCTGAAGATGCCGCAATAGGCGACGGGCACCCTGACGCTGCCACCGGTGTCGGTGCCGAGGGCGAAGTCGGCGAGGCTGGCGGCGACGGCGACGGCGAAGCTGCTGGAGGAGCCGCCGGGGACGCCGCCGGGGGCGCAGGGGTTGGCGGGGGTGCCGTAGTGCCCGTTCTCGCCGTTGATGTTGTAGGCCATCTCGTCCATCACCGTCTTGCGCACGCCCGTCGGGCCGGCGGCCAGCACGGCGGGCGCCGTGGCGACCGCCGGCGCGTGCGTCCGGGACCAGTCCGGGGTGCCGAAGCCGGTGACGCGGCCGGCGACATCGAAGTTGCAGTCGACCGATCAATCAGGTTGCTGACAGAGAGAGAGGTTGATGTAATCAAGGGAAGAAGGGAAGGGGGGGAGGGAGCGAGGTTGACAGACTGAGGTTGATGGCGAAGGTGAGGCCGTGGGGAGCTGCTGCTGGTGGTGGTCGGAGGAAGGAGGAGGGGGAGGCGGCAGCAGGGGGAATTTCTCCATGAAGGCGTCATGGTCGTCGCCGCAGCAGGGGGAATTTATCCATGGCTCTGCCATGGATAGGAGCAGGATATGGTCGACGTCACATAACTCAGTTAGAGCATGTGATGGGGTGAGGCATTTTAGAGCTAAATCGAAAATCGATTTTCAAAGTTTCAAAAAAAACTTTAAAAATATATCCATATGTACATATTGATGTATTCTACATGTGTGTAAAGTACCACGATGAAACACTTTTAGCTTGTGAGCTATACAAAATAAATTCATCGGTTTTAATAGTGAACATTGCATGAGCTAAAAATCCATGATTTTTGATTAGCTTGCATACTAAAATACCTCATCATGAAAATTTATGCATATATAATACATCGAAAGGAATTTTGCGGGTCTTGAATAAAAAAAATTCCTTGAAAAAGAGGCTCCATGGAGCTCGAGCTCCAAAATGAATTTTTGATGTGGATGCTGCTTTTGGTAGAAACAAACATAATAGTGAATCTGATCAAACATTTTATTTCTGAATTTCTATTTGATGGAGAAGAGGCCGGAGGACTAAAATGCAAAAGGAAGTCGTCGTCACCACGCTGACAAACCATGCAAACCCTAAGCTCACCAGCCGGACATGCCGGAAAAAATCTACACCAACGAGCCATCGACGCCGCCACAGCGGACAACGTCGAGATGGGAAGGCTTGAGAAGACTTTATTCGCTAGGCACCGTCGCCGTCACCAACAAACTGCTGCCGTAGAACCCTACTAAAAGCTACTAAAGTTGGGGAAAACTAGAGCTCCACCTCGTAGATCGGGGCTCCTCGCATTCCCACACAGGCAGAGCAGGTAGGGGAGGGGAGACGACCTACAGGCGAGAGTTTGGAGATGAGAGAATACACTTTTTGGAATCTTTTCAGTTTTGGAAATGAGTTTAGATAATTTGCTGAAGATGCTCTAAATCAATTTTTGGAGATGAGAGAACGTGCATGTAACTTGTTCACTTTGTGCCAAGCATGCACAAAATTGCTCAAAATGCATGTACAAATTCTCACAGAATCAATTTTTGGACAAAGCAAAATTTGACACATAATCAAAAATTTCACAGAAAAAAAATCTTTAGTATGAGTTTGCTGAAATTACAGGATTAGCAACATAAACAGATAGCCTTTTGCAGATGGCAAACAAGAACAAAAGCCACATAAAACACATATGTACTTTGCGGATGACATTGAAATTTGCTCTGCCAGTTTGTGCAAAATATGTTCTACATGATTTCAGAAACATAAGCACACATATGCATTTTACAGATGACAAACTTACATGAACAATCAACATGAGTTTGTTGTTGGAAATACAGGATTTCATTGACAAACACATCTGCATTTTGCATATAACAAACTAACAGGACAAATCATGGCATTACAGATAACAACAGCCTTTTGTCACAGAGCAACTGAGATTCTGCGTAAGACCCATCTTCTGTAATATTTATATACATCAATCTAGATGTAGTGAAGCTCGCGTAGAAACAATTTCCAACACATGAAAAGCTATATGCACAGCTGGTGATTGTTTGAATAGAACCAACCGCATTTAAACGACTTCAAATGATTTCACCTACAAAATTACAAACTCATTTGTTAATAGGTACAAAAACACATAAGTATGGGGAGCCAAAAAAATTACTGGCATATGCAATTTACATTCAGAAAATACTGGAGATAGGGCAGTAGCCAACCGAATCGGATTCAGACGGATAATGGCCATACCATATCCTATTCCATTTTTTTTCAGAATCGGAAGCGGTACGGATGCGGAAACAAATACGGAATACACCGAAATATAACGGAAACAGACATGGTACGGTAATGAAGCGGCGGCGGACCGGAAGCGGACAAAAAAGTTCGGACAATATAAGAAAAAGAACGATGCCTCAACGCGACCACGAATAATAAGTTTTGAGCAGGTAGATATTTCAACAGGCCTAAGTGTGGATGCTAATAAAGGGTTCATGGCTTCCTGACTTCTAGGCATTAGCATTACAGAGAACGCACACTTGAACATAAACAAAGGCAAGCTTATCATTGTCTATGATATTACGGCCAAGCTGGCACAAAGCACTACTGGAATCGCCGAGCATGCGGAGTTCTAGAGGTATGCCGAGTTTCTTTTATCGGGAGCTCGGCAATGGAATACATCTGCCGAGTACACCGATAATTGAACTCGGTAGTGAGCACCAACTCGGCGAACGTCATAGTTTGCCCAGTGCCCAAAAAAAAGGACTCGGCGACAAATGAAAACTCGGCAAAGCACAAGCTTCGCCGAGTTCCAACGCAAAGAAACTCGGCAGTGTCCTGACAAGTGGGCCCTGCCAATGGACAGGCGACGGTGGCGTGACGGTGGTCTGTTTTTGCCGAGTTTCCAGTAACGGAAACTCGGCAATCTTTTTCCTTTTTTAATTTTTTTAATAGGGAATGCCAGGGGTCGCGGCTTTGTCGAGCACCCGTAGGAAAAAACTTGGCAAAAACCTGACAGGAGGGCCCATAGGAGACGTGGCAACGGCTATTTGACGGTTGGGCTTTCTATGTTGAGTTCCCGATAGCGAAAACTCGGCAAAGCCCTGACCCTTCGTCTCCCCCGCGCCTATAAACATGGGCACGGGCCCGGGCTCGGCACGTCTCCCCCGCGCCGCCCCTCGCCGACCTCGTCTTCCTCCTCCACCGCCGCCGCCGCGCTACCCCACGCCGACCTCATCCACCGCCGCCTTCTCTCCTTCACCCTGCCGTCGCAGCGCCATGGAGCCGCCGTCTTCCGCTACGTCGACGGCCGCCGCGGCCGCCGTCGCGGCCACGGGCGCCGCCGCCATGGTAGCATCCGTGGCACCGACGGCCACTGCCGCCGCCGCGGCCACGGGCGCTGCCATTGCAGCCGGCTGCCCCGCTCCTCTTCGCACCGGCACTGGCGGCGCGAGGTGAGCTTCTTCACCTTTTTCCCTTTTTTTTCTTTTCATAATACTTCAAAAAATAACTAACTTCTATACTTTTCACAGTTTAACATAACAGGACTATGTTCAATCCATTGCAGCATTATATTGAAGTCAGTCTGTAGACCTAAAGAAAATTACCACACCTCAGCATTACAGTGTAGACCTGAAGACCAGAAATAACTAACTCTATGCCTTTCACAGTTCAGCATTACAGTGTAGACCTAAAGACCAGAAATAACTAACTCTATGGCTTTCACGGTCCAACATTACAGTGTAGACCTAAAGACCAGCAGCTGAGACATGCAGGATATAAAGAAATTTACCACAACATCAGCAAGTCATTCATCATTGTCAGCGAAGACCATGTTCGACACCAGTCTAGGAAATAAATACAAAAGGAAGATGTTAAAACTGTAAGCAGAGCCAAGATTCAACAGCATTAGCTTAGACAAGGAAAATCATATACTGGTATCAAGCGTGGCGCCGTGGCAAGAACTCCCGCAATCCTTGAGGAGGCATGCTAACATCACAGTACACTGACCTGAAAAGTTCACTTATAGTTAGTCCTCTAATAATTAAACACAATCAGTTAGAAATGTCATCAGTTGCTCATAGTTTATTTTGAAGTTGAAGGATGTCAACCGAATAAAATGTGAGAAGATTAGAAATGAGCACCAATCAGACGTAAAAATATGAAAATGCGAAGTTCAAAATCGACATGTTGAATTTACCATGTTGACAGAAGGCATACCAGAATTTACAAGCCTCCAAAGCAACTTCATCGTCTGAATCTTTGTTAGCTTGCAGGATCATTTCGGTGACATTTTTCAAATGTGGCTGCAGTTTTGCTATTCATTGTCAGATCCAGCATAATCAACTGAGTTATCTGGCTACAAGTTACTTGGTGACGGCAGCACATAGAATCTAAATGGGTATCAATGAGCATGACACATTACCTCCAAAATTGATGGCCTCACTTCAATGAGCTGAACCCAGGCCGAGCAAACCTATCAAAGAAACAGGGAGAACAATCAAAACAAATATGCAATTGAACAACTGAACTATGCTGAGCAGTACCCATGCACCCTCATTATTAGCACTTGTGGACAAGTCAGCCACGTACAGATCTCTACAACATAATAGAATCTACTGAGTTATGCAATAGTAGCATTTAAACCCTTCTCAGTACAAGTCTACAAGATTACAAATACCAGTTTCCGGACATCTGCTGAATGATCCTTCACAAGGACGAATAAGCCCTGCAGGTACTGATCCATGGACATATACAACGCCTGCATATAAATCGAAATGGTTAGACAAAAAAAGAGCAGGATTAGATAGACAGGGAGGGAGGGACCCGTACCGATGGCATCGCCACGATATACTGGTTGATACAGCCCAGTGATAGTTTTCTAAGACTCGCATGTGGGGACTGGAAAAACTGAAAAAGCAAACGTATTGGCTGTGTTAGAGGAAAACCCTGTAGACGTGCTAAATTAGAGCGCACAAACATGTACACCACAGAGGCAATGCTTGGTCAAAATATACAGGCAGCAAATTCAACGATTACAGGGTGTGCAGGTGAAAGTGCAAACCCTCTAGTTTAATACTCCCCCCGTCCCACAATATAAGACGTTTTTGCAAGTTATGTTTAGCTTGTAAAAACGTCTTATATTATGGGACGGAAGGAGTAGTTGATAACTATAGATGGAACACAAACCTGCAGCATTTGTGGCATGAATACATTAATTGGTCGTTCGGACAAACCAGGAACATCAACATCAAGCTCTTCAGGAACATCTTCACATATCTGCCAGCAGAAACAAAAGCAAGCTTCTGAGCATGCTAATTGTGTTCAGAAGTTAACACGTACTCCCTCCGTCCCGAATTACTTGTCTTAGATTTGTCTAGATACGGATGTATCTAGACACGGTTTCGTGTCTAGATACATCCGTATCTAGACAAATCTAAGACAAGTAATTCGGGACGGAGGTAATACTCCCTCCGTCCGGAAACTTGTCCCTCAAATGAATGTATCTAGCACCAAGTTAGTGCTAGATACATCCATTTGAGGGACAAGCTTGGGACAAGTTTTTTCGGACGGAGGGAGTACTATTTACATTGCTAGTGGGACTTCCCTGGATGTGGACACTTGGAAAAGTCGATTCTTTTTTCTAGATGCACATTTTTTGACGAAGTGAACGTGTAGATTTTAAGCCAGAGCATATCTAATTCTGCGCTTCACAAAAAAAGGGCAAGGTTTTGGGGTCTCAAAACAACTATAAGTGCACAAAGTATTTTTTTGCACAGCACAGATCGACATGGTTTTGGACCGAAGTTCAGAGATTCACAAATGTACATGCAAACGTGGAAGTGGGCAAGAGCAACCAGGTGTGCGTCCACCAATGCATTTCCGACTTCCCTCGAGCTATATGGCTACAACTAGTGGTAGTTTTCTATGCACAGAACTACAGATTAGAATTCAAGCTCAAATATAGGAATAGTGCATAGTACCTTGTAGATAGCATCCATAGCACCTTCCATTAGATCCAGATCATTACTGTCCAAACACTGCTCTAGAGCCTGAAACAACTCGATCCATCCAGCGACTCGAACAATTTGAAAAAGTACACTGATAACTGTTCCAACTGTGGACCTAATTGCCCTATTAGTTGCCCCTATACACGGCAACAACTCTGATTTGATATATTGCTGAGATGAAGGAGGCATCGAAACGAAAGCCACTCGCAGATTGTTTTTCAATATAAGACCGGCAACTTGCTGTACTTCAAAATATTTTCCCTGATATAGGCAAAAAAGAATAAAACCCAGATGTCAGCAAGCACAACAAGTAGAGTAGCAATTTTCCTGTTTGCAAAACCCCAACTGAACCCGAGCTCTTGGCAAGCACAACAAGTTGACCACCCGCACGTTTGTGTAAATCAAAGACTTCACACTTGAAAACTTAAGCTTGCAACACATGAATTTTGGTGGGGCAGAAAATTTTCATGAGGAAGATAATATTAGCAGACCGGATCCCACCAAAGTTAATCAATTGATAAAAGGAACTGGAGGTAAAACACGCCAGAGGAATGCATACTCCGAACAGGAATATCGCCTAAGGAAAGCTTAAGTCAGTCCCATCCCACACCTCACCCACTCTACTTCTCTGTTCATTGTGAAATGTTGATAAAAAATAGAGGCTACCACTTAGTGGCTAGTGACAGTTAACCGCACCAAACATTAGTAGATTTCAGAACTGGACACAAGTTCCTTTCCCTTGTTTCCAAGAATGCCCAACTCTAGTAGCTTGTGTTGCCCAACAAGACAGCAAGTAAGGAGTTGGAAAATTGGTAGCCTGAAGAAGAAGTATGTCTCCTCCATAAGTTAGCATTAGGTCTAGGACTGTATTTGTAGTCAACCAATTTTACCCAAGTTTTGTCACCTCCATCTTTTTTGGTCCATCTTTACGCTGTTACCTGTCCGTGGCCGGCGAGGAGGAAGACGAGGTAGTTGTTGAACTCGGGGAGCTGGGCGTAGTCCTGGAGCTTGTGCCAGATGCGGGCCTGGTCGGAGTTGGGGGAGACGTGCGCCTCCAGAACCGCGCAGATCTCGCGCAGCTCCTTCTCCTGCGGCTGCCACAGCCTGGAGCTGCGCCGGGCACGGGCATTGGGTGGAGGTGGGAGAGCGGTGCTGCTGCGGCGGCGGATGGGAGAGCTCGCCATGAACGGCGGGGGAGGGGAGGGGACGGGCGAAGGGATTGGCGCCTGTGGTGGCATCAAAATGGCACGTTCGCAGCCCGCAGCCCAGTTCGCTCACGCGCACGCTCAAACCTGGCCAAATAGGCCGGTCTTAGACCAACTCCAACGGGCCCACACATTTGGTCCGCCCAAATGAGCACTAAAAATGCATAAGTGCCATCAACCTTCCCAAGTTTAAATCTTACTCGTCCTCGCGTAAGAAGGTTGACTAACTAAGCTCGTTGTTGCTACTTGCTAACTCTAAAGATTACATTGAAAACCAAAGTCACATCCATATCTTTCGTGCAAGCTTGTAAAAGTTAGCTAGCATAGAAGTAACACATGCAATCCTTAGTTCCATTGCCATGAAGGTTTACAAAGAGGAAAATATATTTTGTGAAGTCAAAAGTCCCATTCGAAAGGTTTAGAAAGAAGATCAAAATTATGTTGGTAGTTGAGCATTACCTTTGTCTCTCTCATAGTGTACTATAGATATCTTATCGTAAACTAACCCGAGTAGTCGTGCGCTCCTGCATGGACTCATTGGTCGCCAGCATCGTGGTTGGGACGTGGCCTATCAGATGTGTCGTGTCCTCTTGCACGGTCTTGTTGGTCCCGAACATTGTCAGGGCCGCGGTTTCCGGCACGTGGTTTCCCCACACCCGTGCCTTCATCGCCTCCCAATCGATAGACCCCGATAAAGATGTTGTCAAGGAGCCACCTACCAATTTTGGAGATAAGAGGAGAGAGAAATTTAGGTAATTCTTGAAAAACATGGTTTGCAAAGACATTACCAAATTTGTTGCATCACAATTTCAAAAAACAAATTTAAAAAATTGTTGGATCACTTTTTTTGGGAAAAGAATCTAAGAAAAATGCCTCAGCTCTATCAATCAAATAAATAGTATAGATACCCCACACCCCTGAAAAATAAAGAAAATACATCAAGCTATCTAGGAGGCGATCGTCGACTTCATGCCAAGCGAGCCGACGGTGCGCCGCCGCGGTTGCTTCTCCGTCACAGAAGCCAGCCTATCATTATTGATCGTAGATGAGAAGTTATCAAGGCCCTGGAGAATAAATTGTTGAAGCCATCATCACCGAAAGATACACAGATCCAAGAGCCCAACCTTCAAAAAAGGTCAGATCCTCACATAGGCATCTGTGGCCACACCGGCAGACCAAAATGCAAAGGGAAACTATCCCCGTCATGCCAACAAACCCTGGAAACCCTAACCTCATCATCCAGACATGTTGGGCAAAGATCTACGCCTTCACAACTGACAACATCAAGATGGGAGGCTTGTATTCGCCAAGCGCCATCGCCCCCACCAACAATATGTTGGCGTGGAACCCTACTAAAAGCTCCTAAAGCTATCAAAACAAGAGTTCCACCCCATAGATCAAGGCTCCCAACACTCCCATACAGGCGAAAGCAGATGGAGGAAGAGAGGCAACCTACAAGCGAAGGAGGCGTGTGGCATAGTGCGCCCAAAAAATCTCCTCCAGGCTTTGGAGATGAGAGAATATGCTTTTTAGAGTCTTATAAGTTTTGCAAATGAGCTTAGATAATTTGCTAGAGATGCTATTAATTAATTTTTGGAGATGAGAGAGCGTGCATGTAACTTGTTCACTTTGCACCAAGGATGCTCAAAATTGGACACAATGCATGTAGAAATTCTTACAGAACCACTTTTTGGACAGAGGAAAATTTGACACATAAACAGAGTAAAAATTATCACAGAAGAAACTTTTGGAATGTACTTGCTGAAATTACAGGATTTTAGCAACATAAGCAGATAGCTGAGGACATGATTTCAGTAAAATAAGCACATATATGCATTTTACCTGCTCCGCTCCATGGATGAAATGTCCAACTCCATCTGATTGTTATCACCATCGCCGCCATTAGCAGCATGCTCACCCTGAATATCGGAGATGTTGCGGGCTTTTACAGTCCTCATCTGCTGGCTCAAGCGCCTGATTTCATCGGCGACGGCCAGCTGCCGCTGCGCGTTGCGCTCGATCCTATCCAACAATTTTCGACTCTGCTTAAGCGAACTGCAGTCGGGGCTGGACAGATGTAACCTCTGGTGCTCCTCGGGCATGTCCGTCGGCTCCATCTGCTGCTCCCTCTCCTTCACCAGTTGTCTCTCCTCGTCCTTGAGTTCCTTCTCCTCCTTCCTCAGTTCTCTGAGCAGAGCCTGATCCCTTCTGGGATTCTTGGTGCCATGGGGATCGGTGATCCCGGGGCCAGGGAGAAGTTGGGGCTGCTCCCCCATGGACTCGCCGGAATCCCCTTCCGCCTCCATCTCACGAGGAGGCGTCCTCGCCCCGCCTTCTCCCCGCCGCCGCCCGCCGTCGCTCGCCTTTCCTTGTTGGGATCTGGCTGATCGAAAGGCCTTCCCGTGTTGAGATCTGGCTAAGAAAAGGGCTCGCCGCCCGCCGCTGCCGCCTAGCTTAGGGTTTCTGAGAAGAGAAAGAGGAATAGTTTTTTTTTCCACCTGGCCCAGCCCGGGAGAAATACTACTTAGGTCGGTCATAGGCCAACACATTGTGGCCGAGCCTGCTTTTGAAGTGTGCTAGTCCAAGTATGGCCCAGTTTTTCCCAACATACTGTATTTTGCATGTATATAGGTTGCTTCACAAAATTTGAAATCTACTCCTATATAGGTAGACATTTCACTCTTTTCTGAAAATAAGTAGAAGTTTTCTTTGTAAAAATAAAATAAAGAGCTATAAATAGAAGCAACCAAAAGCTAACAAGAACCGGAAGCTTTTCTTCAACCTTATTTGACAACAAACCATCCCTCTAGATTATTTTCTATGCTAATAACACCAATCCCCGCTAGTAGGGGAAAGCTTCCCAAGGGTGGCTTCCGCGGATTCTTCACTTAAAATCGAAGGGTATATCTATATAGACCTAAAGTTGTCATTACTTATGGTAGAAATACCACACGAGCATTACCCCTTGGCATCGCTTCCCGTGCGCTCTCTCTCTCTCTCTCTCTCTCTCTCTCTCTCTCTCTCTCTCTCTCTCTCTCTCTCTCTCTCTTGTTTGTCTTTCTTCTACACCCATGTTTGTCTTTCTTCGCTACCGGTCGGTTCCACCCACGTGTCGCCACTCCACTTTGTAGGTTCTATCAGGACCCATTAATCTGAAGCCATTTCATCCTAGAAGCTCTATCTGAAGATTACTGAAGAAATTGGACACTTTCACTGTTCACCCGCAGCTCACTTACCTCTTCGCTGCGGCTGATGACTGAGCACCGTCCATCGCGGATCCAGGGTCTACAATCTTCTACTGTTTATATTCTTTCTTGGGTTTATCCTGATGCTGGCTATATAAGCCGTGTAAGCCTAGAGGCAGGGCATCCTATCTCTTGTATTAGGGTTGAACCCTAGCCGCTGCCATGTTCTGGCCGGCATAAGCTTTTCTTGTAATCCCTAAATTCTAGTAAAGCATTCCTCTGAGAGTGATGAATCCCTGTGATATGTTGAGCTTCCTCTGTTCCTTTGCACTTCATCTCTGAAATTCCTCTTTGTCCCCTGAAATCCCTAGTTAGGGCCTGTCAGGTTCTTATACAACTGAGTGCTAACTGAAATAGTGAAACTGTGTGCTGCTCATTTCTTCTTATTATGCAAAAATGGCATGTGCACATGACATCGTATTTGTGAAGATTGAGTGTAATATGGCCATGTCGGATAAATCTTGAAAATCGGCTTCTCAGAAAATGTTTTGAGATTTGTCTACTTGGTGTTGCTTAGTCATTAATCATATGTGATTTTTGACATATAAGTGATGCAGACAAAAAAACTGACACAATCTCTAAACAACACACAACAACAAAGGAGCATATTTCGTTTCACTTTACACTCATGATTTTAGATCACTCTTTTTTTTTTTTGCATGATTTGAACCGTGTAAAAATGACGATTTCTGTTTTCAAGAAAGGTGAGTGCTCTCCCGATTGCTCTGCTTAGAATTTCCTTTCCTAGTGCTCTTGCTCAGAAAGAGTCAGCAAGGTGCTTGTAACTTAACAAGAATCCTTGTTATTGTTGTTGTATGTGTGCTCTTGTTTGATTCAATCGCTTCGCTTCGATCATGATGTGGCTTGGACAACAAGTTAGTGACCTACATTTTTACATGAATCGATCATGCATGAATGACCCAGTGCCAACAATGTACAAATGCTCAAATGTAGTTAAAAGGTGAAGGATATAGAAAAATACAACATGTGTTTTGATTGAGCTAATGTGTAGGAATACGGACTAAGCTACACACTAGTAGGGAAAACCCTTACAGATTTTACTACTAGCAGCATTCCAGTAAAACGGGACGCATCAGCTAACTTCACTAACTACCAGCAGCGTCCAGAAGAAAAAGGAACGCGGCAGATGTGAAGACATTAGCGGTATCCTCAAATAATGGACGTTGCAAGGTTGGTACATGAAAGTAGCTGTTGTGCCACAAATAAGTAGCAGCGTGCGGGATATCTGGCCGCCGCCAGTTTCACACTCGGTAGCAGCGTGTTCTATTTTTTTTGGAGCGCTGCTACTTCGATGTCTGACAGACTGAGCCCTGACAGGCACGTGGATCTTATCAAGTAGCGGCATTTGCTCAGCGCGGATGCTACTAACGTGTAAATACTAGCGGTGCTCGCTTACCCGACATGCTGCTAACATTTGCGCCCAATAATTGACCACCCCTTCTTCTGTCCTTCACACTCTCTCTTCTTCCTCCATCCCATCTTCATTCTGATATTCACCCCCTCTCCCTCTCTTTACGTCTTCCTCCCCAAAATCTACATATACATCACTACTACATCTATCCAACCACCCATATATTCATTAATAGATCTATTTCCCCTCGATCTCCCCCTTGTACTTTTCTTATCTCAACACCGTGTGTCCACCATGAGCTCTTCGTTGCTGTCGGATGTGTTGGGAGGCTGGACAGCAACAATGTGCTGCACAAATTCACTGACACGGCAAATATGCACACTACACAACCCCCTCCACTTGTGATGAACTTTGAGGACAGCTTCAACCAACAAGTAAGCAGCGGAATAACACAAATAACATGCACATGTGACACAGGATTTAACGTGGAAAAACCTCCTCAACTTGAGGAGTAAAAAACCACGGCTGTGGACCGAACGGTCCACAAAACTTCACTATGAGAATGATGAGTACAAAGTCTTCGCTAGAACCTCTAGAGAGATTTACAACACACTCTCCACGTTGCCAACCGGCAACAGCAACAATAACCACAAGAGGCAAGATTTCAGCAAAGCAGAGTTTACACAGCTTTTGTACCCTTCAGTGTTTTGTAAACTGCTCTTAAACTGCTGAACCAAACAGCACCAAATTTGACAGACAAGTAGGCACACGAGTTCCTGAGATCCCCTCCAAATTTCAGCTCAATCGGACACCATTTGCCTACCCAAACTGTTTGTCTCCCAAAATTACTCTGTTCTGAAACTACAGCAGTCAGAGCTGACAAAACCACTCTCAAATCTGATGCTCCACTGACCCAATCCTCAAACCAGCAAACCAGAACAAAGTACACAAAGTAAGGAACAAGCTTACCAAGTTTGGGGTCGATCCAAGCACGTTTGAGCCTCCAATCACCAGCTTGAACACTGTCTAGTCAGATGCAGCAAATCTCGATAGAAGCTCTGCTTCTTCTTGTTCCTCTCTCTCAGGTTGTGTTTTCTCTTGTGTGCTCTCTCTCACTCTCACGAATGACAGCCACCACTAGCAGGGGTGGAGTGGCTAGGGTTTTCTCATTGCTCCCATCACCAGGGAACACTCACAACCGTTGGATGCAGAACAGATCAACGGTTCATATGTGTTGGACTTGTGTGGGCTGATGTTGGGCTGCCAACACACCTCCATGTGGAGGGACTTAGCCCAACAAACTCCCCCTCCCGACATCATGGAGGGTCTCACTGCCTTCCGGCAGCCATGCCAGCGAGCCGGCGGCATACTTCGAGCTTCTTCCTTGTCACCACTTTAGTCAACATATCAGCCCCATTGTCATCGGTGTGAACCTTCTCAAGTTGCATTTGCTTGAAATACAACACATCTCGAATCCAATGATAGCGGACTTCTATATGCTTAGACCTTGAATGAAAACTTGCATTCTTACTCAAGTGGATAGCACTTTGGTTGTCACAAAACAACACATACTTGTCTTGCTTAAAACCAAGCTCACAAGCCAACCGTTTCAGCCACGATAGCTCTTTGCTCGCCTCTGTTACTGCAATGAATTCAGCTTCAGTTGTATTCAGTGCCACACACTTTTGCAGCCTGCTTTGCCATGACACCGCTCCCCCTGCATAGGTAACCAAGTAACCTGAAGTAGACTTTCTTCTGTCAACATCTCCAGCCATGTCAGAATCTGAAAAAGCAATCAGTTTGGCTTCACCACCACCAAAGCAAAGCTTCAGATTTGTGCTACCTCGGAGATATCTCAAAGTCCACTTCACGGCTTCCCAATGAGGTCTTCCTGGATTGGACATAAATCTGCTCACAGTACTAACCGCATGAGCAATGTCAGGCCTTGTACACACCATAGCATACATCAAACTCCCAACCGCTGAAGCATAAGGAACATGATGCATTTCCTTTTTCTGCTCATCTATGGTAGGACATTGCTTTCTGCTCAACTTGAAATGGGCTGCTAGTGGACAACTCACAACTTTAGCATTTTCCATCCTGAACTTCTGAAGTACCTTCTCAATATACTTCTCTTGAGACAAGTACAACTTGTTGCAATTTCTGTCTCGCTCAATTCTCATTCCGAGAATGTTCTTTGCTGGACCTAAGTCTTTCATAGCAAAACATTTTCTCAACTCTTACTTCAACTTAGCAATCCTAGAGACATTCTTGCCAACAATCAGGATATCATCAACATAGAGCAATAATATGATGAAATCATCACCTAAGAACCTCTGAATAAACACACAATGGTCTGAGCTACACTTCTTGTAGCCTTGCTCCCCCATGACAGTTTCAAACTTCATGTACCATTGTCTTGGTGCTTATTTCAGGCCATAGAGACTTTTCTTCAGCTTGCACACATAGTCTTCTTTGCCTTTCACAAGAAACCCCTCAGGTTGCTCCATGTATATTTCTTCCTTCAACTCACCATGAAGGAATGCAGTCTTCACATCCATTTGCTCAACCTCCAAGTTGAGACTTGCTGCCATGCCAAGGATTATAATCTAATGGATGTCATCTTCACAACCGAAGAAAAGATCTCATCATAGTCGATGCCTTTTCTCTGGCCGAATCCTTTTACAACTAGCCTGGCCTTGTACCTTGGATGTGATATGTGCTCTTCTTGCTTGATTCTGTAGACCCACTTGTTCTTCAAAATTTTCTTGCCCTTAGGCAACTTCACCAACTCATAAGTATGATTCTTATGCAAGGAATCCATCTCTTCTTGCATAGCCTTTTTCCACTCCTTCTTGTGCTTATATTCCATTGCATCTGTAAAGCATTCAGGTTCTGAACCGTCAGATAATTGTTGGGGAACGTTGCATGGGAAACAAAAATTTTCCTACGCACACATAAGATCTATCCATGGTGATGAGCATCTACGAGAGGGAGAGTGAATCTACATACCCTTGTAGATCGCTAAGCGGAAGCGTTAATAAACGCGGTTGATGTAGTCGAACGTCTTCGCGATCCAAATCGCCGAGCGTCCCGCGATCCAATCACGATCCTTCCGATCTAGTGCCGAACGGACGGCACCTCCGCGTTCAACACACGTACGGCTTGATGACGCCTTCACCTCCTCGATCCAGCGAGCGATGGTGAAGTAGTGGTTGAGTTCCAGCAGCACGACGGCGTGGTGATGGTGGTGAGGAACAATCTCTGCAGGGCTTCGCCAAGCGCTACGGAGATTATGACGGAGGAACTAGAGGGTTAGGGTTGCCGCACACGGCTTGGGGAAATCTTGATGTGTCCCGTGTGCTAGCCCTGCCCCTCTATTTATATGTTGAGCCTTGGGGTCTAAACTTGGAGTAAAAGCCTCCTCCGGGTCGGTTTTGCCCGCACAAGGTCGGTTTGGCCCGCAGGGAAAGAGTCCAACTCGGATCCCTGCCGAACCGTGCACAGCCGCGCACAAGCGGTAGTACCGCTTCACACAAGCGGTAGTACCGCTCGGGCGGTAGTACCGCTTCACACAAGCGGTAGTACCGCTCGGGCGGTAGTACCGCTTCACACAAGCGGTAGTACCGCTCCGGCGGTAGTACCGCTTCACCAAGCGGTAGTACCGCTTACGCGGCAGCAAAACTACTTTTGCACTTTCCAATACCTTGTGGGCTTTATCCCTTTGGCTCATATAAAGTGTTGCTGCACCCGAACACTTCGGTAAACATCCGGAACCCCTTCCGGTGAACTCCGGAACCCTTCCAGAGATCAAAACACTATTATCACATATATCAATCTTTACCTCCGGACTATTCCGGAGATCCTCGTCATGTCCGGGATCTTATCCGGGACTCCGAACAACTTTCGGTCACCAACATAATAACTCAATTATACTAATCGTCACCAAACGTTAAGTGTGTAGACCCTGCGGGTTCGAGAACTATGTAGACATGACCGAGACACCTCTACGGCCAATAACCAATAGCGGGACCTGGATGCCCATATTGGCTCCTACATATTCTACGAAGATCGTTATCGGTCGAACCTCTATGTCAAGGATTCAGTTAATCCCGTATGCTGTTCCCTTTGTTCTTCGGTATGTTACTTGCCCGAGATTCGATCGTCGGTATCACTATACCTAGTTCAATCTCGTTACCGGCAAGTCTCTTTACTCGTTCCGTAATACAAGATCTCGTGGCTAACACTTTAGTCACATTGCTTGCAAGGCTCATTGTGATGTTGTATTACCGAGTGGGCCCTGAGATACCTCTCCGTCATACGGAGTAACAAATCCCAGTCTTGATCCATGCCAACCCAACAGACACCCTCGGAGATACCTGTAGAGCACCTTTATAGTCACCCAGTTACGTTGCGACGTTTGATACACACAAGGTATTCCTCCGGTGTTAGTGAGTTGCATGATCTCATGGTCAAAGGAACAGATACTTGACATGCAGAAAACAATAGCAATAAACTGACACGATCAAATGCTACGTTTACAGTTTGGATCTTGTCCATCACATCATTCTCCTAATGATGTGATCCCGTTATCAAATGACATCTCATGTCAATGGCTAGGAAACCTTAACCATCTTTGATCAACGAGCTAGTCAACTAGAGGCTTACTAGGGACACAGTGTTGTCTATGTACCCACACATGTATTTGAGTTTCCAATCAATACAATTATAGCATGGATAATAAACGATTATCATGAACAAGGAAATATAATAATAACCAATTTATTATTGCCTCTAGGGCATATTTCCAACAGTCTCCCACTTGCACTAGAGTCAATAATCTAGTTCACATCACTATGTGATTTACATTGTAATGAATCGAACACCCATGCAGTTCTGGTGTTGTTCATGTTTAGCCCTTGGAAGAGGTTTAGTCATCGGATCTGCAACATTTAGATCCGTGTGTACTTTGCAAATATTTATGTCGTCCTCCTTGATGTAATCGCGGATGGAATTGAAACGTCGTTTTATGTGTCTGGTCCTCTTGTGAAATCTTGGTTCCTTGGCTAGAGCAATGGCACCAGTGTTATCACAAAACAGAGTCATTGGGTTAAGCGCACTAGGCACTACTCCAAGATCTGTCATGAACTCCTTCATCCAGACACCTTCCTTCGCCGCCTCTGAGGCAGCGATGTACTCCGCTTCGCATGTAGAATCTGCTACCACGCTTTGCTTGGAACTGCACCAGCTAACCGCACCCCCATTAAGAATAAATACGTATCCGGTTTGCGACTTAGAGTCATCCGGATCAGTGTCAAAGCTTGCATCGACGTAACCCTTTACGACGAGCTCTTGATCACCTCCATAAACGAGAAACATGTCCTTAGTCCTTTTCAGGTACTTCAGGATATTCTTGACCGCCGTCCAGTGTTCCATTCCTGGATCACTTTGAAACCTTCCGACCATACTTATGGCAAGGCTGACATCGGGTCTTGTGCACAGCATTGCATACATGATAGAGCCTATGGCCGAAGCATAGGGGATGACACTCATCTTTTCTCTATCTTCTGCAGTCACTGGGCATTGAGTCTTACTCAACTTCACACCTTGCAAAACAGGCAAGAACCCCTTCTTGGACTGATCCATTTTGAACTTCTTCAAAATCTTATCAAGGTATGTGCTTTGTGAAAGTCCTATTAAGCGTCTTGATCTATCTCTATAGATCTTGATGCCTAATATGAAAGCAGCTTCTCCTAGGTCCTTCATTGAAAAACTCTTGTTCAAATATTCCTTTACGCTTTCCAGCATTTCTATATTGTTTCCAATCAGCAATATGTCATCCACATATAATATTAGAAACGCTATAGAGCTCCCACTCACTTTCTTGTAAATACAAGCTTCTCCGTAAACTTGTATAAACTCGAACGCTTTGATCACTTTATCAAAACGAAGATTCCAACTCCGAGATGCTTGCACCAGTCCATAAATGGATCGCTGGAGTTTGCAAACTTTGTCAGCATTTTCTGGATCGACAAAACCTTCTGGTTGCATCATATACAACTCTTCCTTAAGGAAACCGTTAAGGAACGCTGTTTTGACATCCATCTGCCAAATTTCATAATCGAAAAAGGCAGCTATTGCCAACATGATTCTGACGGACTTAAGCATCGCTACGGGTGAGAAGGTCTCATCGTAGTCAACTCCTTGAACTTGTGAAAAACCCTTTGCCACAAGTCGAGCTTTATAGACGGTGACATTACCGTCCGCGTCCGTCTTCCTCTTAAAGATCCATTTGTTCTGAATGGCCTTACGCCCTTCAGGTAATACTTCCAAAGTCCAGACTTTGTTTTCATACATGGATCCCATCTGGGATTTCATGGCCTCTAACCACTTCTCGGAATCCGGGCTCATCATCGCTTCTCCATAGCTCGTAGGTTCATCGTTAACAACATGACTTCTAAGACAGGGTTGCCGTACCACTCAGGAGCAGTACGCGTCCTTGTCAACCTACGAGGTTCGATAGCAACTTGATCCAAAGCTTCATGATCATCATCATTAACTTCCTCTTCAGCTAATGTAGGCTCCACAGAAACAACTTTCTGCGCTGCGCTACTCTCAGGTTGAAGTAAAGGTTCAATAACCTCATCAAGTTCTATCTTCCTCCCACTCAATTCTTTCGAGAGAAACTCTTTCTCAAGAAATGTTCCGTTTTTAGCGACAAACACTTTGCCTTCGGATCTGAGGTAGAAGGTATACCCAACTGTCTCTTTTGGGTACCCTATGAAGACGCATTTCTCCGCTTTGGGTTCCAGCTTTTCAGGCTGAAGCTTTTTGACATAAGCATCACATCCCCAAACTTTAAGAAACGACAGCTTTGGCTTCTTGTCAAACCAAAGTTCATATGGCGTTGTCTCAACGGATTTCGATGGTGCCCTATTTAAAGTGAATGCAGCTGTCTCTAATGCATAACCCCAAAACGATAGTGGCAAATCGGCAAGAGACATCATAGATCGCACCATATCCAATAAGGTTCGATTACGACGTTCGGACACACCATTACGCTGTGGTGTTCCAGGCGGTGTTAATTGTGAAACAATTCCACACTGTCTTAAGTGACTGCCAAACTCATAACTCAGATATTCTCCTCCTCGATCAGATCGTAGGAATTTAATCTTCTTGTTACGATGATTCTCAACTTCACTCTGAAATTGTTTGAACTTTTCAAATGTTTCAGACTTGTGTTTCATTAAGTAAATATACCCATATCTACTTAAGTCATCAGTGAAGGTGAGAAAGTAACGATAACCACCGCGCGCCTCAATGCTCATCGGACCGCACACATCAGTATGTATGATTTCCAATAAGTCACTTGCCCGTTCCATTGTTCCAGAGAACGGCGTTTTAGTCATCTTGCCCATGAGGCATGGCTCACATGTGTCAAGTGATTCAAAATCAAGTGACTCCAAAAGTCCATCAGCATGGAGCTTCCTCATGCGTTTTACGCCAATATGACCTAAACGGCAGTGCCACAAGAAAGTGGTATTATCATTATCAATTCTACATCTTTTGGCATCAATGTTATGAACATGTGTATCATTACTATCGAGATTCAATAAGAATAAACCCCTCACATCGGGTGCATGACCATAAAAGATATTACTCATATAAATAGAACAACCATTATTCTCTGATTTAAATGAGTAACCGTCTCGCAATAAACAAGATCCAGATATAATGTTCATGCTTAACGCAGGCACCAAATAACACTTATTTAGGTTCATCACTAATCCCGACGGTAATCGAAGAGCGAGCGTGCCGACGGCGATCACATCAACCTTGGAACCATTTCCCACGCGCATCGTCACTTCGTCCTTTGCCAGCCTCCGTTTATTCCGCAGTTCCTGTTTTGAGTTGCAAATATGAGCAACCGCACCGGTATCAAATACCCAGGCACTACAACGAGAGTTGGTAAGGTACACATCAATAACATGTATATCATATATACCTTGTTTGTTGTTGGCCGCCTTCTTGTCAGCCAAATACTTGGGGCAATTCCGCTTCCAGTGTCCAGTTCCCTTGCAATGAAAACACACAGTTTCTGGTTTGGGTCCAGCCTTGGGTTTCTTCACGAGAGGAGCAACTGCTTTGCCACTCTTCTTGGAGTTACCCTTCTTACCCTTGCCATTTTTCTTGAAACTAGTGGTTTTATTGACCATCAACACTTGATGCTCCTTCTGAATTTCAGACTCAGCGGCTTTCAGCATCGCAAACAGCTCGGCGACTGACTTGTTCATCCCGTGCATGTTATAGTTCAACACGAAGCTCTTGTAGCTAGGTGGCAATGATTGAAGAACTCTGTCAGTGATAGCCTCTGGCGGAAGGGGCATCCCTAACTCAGCCAGACGGGTGGAGTACCCAGACATTCTGAGCACGTGATCACTGATAGACCCGTTCTCCTCCATCTTGCAAGCATAGAACTTATCGGAGATCTCATATCTCTCGATCCGGGCATTCTTCTGAAAGATAAACTTCAACTCCTGGAACATCTCATATGCTCCATGACGTTCAAAACGTCTTTGAAGTCCCGGTTCTAAGCCATACAACATTGCACATTGAACTATTGAGTAATCATCAGAACGAGCCTGCCAGGCGTTCACAACGTCTAGAGACTCAACTGGAGCGGGTGGATCACCAAGCGGTGCATCAAGGACATAAGCCTTCTGGGAAGCCGTAAGGATAATCCTTAGATTACGGGCCCAGTCCACAAAGTTACTTCCATCATCTTTCAACTTAGCTTTCTCTAGGAACGCATTAAAATTCAGGGGTGCTACTGCGCGAGCCATGATCTACAACATAAATATAGCAAAGACAACTTAGACTATTGTTCTTAGATAATGAGTTTAGTTAATCATATTTAAAAAACTCCCACTCAAATTGACATTCCTCCGGTCATTCGAGTGTAACATGATCCAAATCCACCAACTCAAGTCCGATCATCACGTGAGTTGAGGTGGTTTCAATGGTGAACATCTTCATGTTGATCATATCTACTATATGACTCATGTTCGACCTTTCGGTCTCTTGTGTTCCGAGGCCATGTCTGTACATGCTAGGCTCGTCAAGTTTAACCCGAGTGTTCCGCACGTGTAACATGGCTTACACCCGTTGTATGCGAACGTAGAGTCTATCACACCCGATCATCACGGCGTGTCTCGAAACGACGAACTTTCGCAACGGTGCACACTTGGGGAGAACACAATTTATCTTGAAATTTAAGTGAGGGATCACCTTATAATGCTACCGTCGTCCTAAGCAAAATAAGATGCATAAAAGGATTAACATCACATGCAAATCATAAGTGACATGATATGGCCATGAACTTGTGCTTTTGATCTCCATCTCCAAAGCACCGGCATGATCTCCATCGTCACCGGCATGACACCATGATCTCCATCATCTTGATCTCCATCAACGTGTCGCCATAAGGTTGTCGCGCTGACTGTTGCTTCCACGACTATAGCTAACGTTTAGCGATAAAGTAAAGCATTACATAGCGCTTAATGATTGACACGCAGGTCATACAATAATTAAAGACAACTCTATGGCTCCTGCCAGTTGCCGTACTCATCGACATGCAAGTCGTGATATTCTATACAACACATGATCATCTCATACATCACATATATCTCATCATGTAATTGGCCATATCACATCACAACATACCCTGCAAAAACAAGTTAGACGTCCTCTAATTGTTGTTGCAAATTTTACGTGGCTGCTACGGGTTTGCAAGAACCGTTCTTACCTACGCAAAACCACAACGTGGTGTAGTGATTGCTTTTTGATCTTCTAAAAGAGCCCTCTTCATTGAACCGATTCAACTAAAGTGAGAGAGACAGACACCCGCCAGTCACCTTTATGCAACAAGTGCACGCAGCGGTAAAACCAGTCTCGCGTAAGCATACGCGTAATGTCGGTCCGGGCCGCTTCATCTCACAATACCGCTGAATCAAGTATCAACTAGTAACGGCAAGCAATATGTATACACCCACGCCCACAACTCGTTTGTGTTCTACTCGAGATCTCATCTACGCATAGACCTAGCTCATGATGCCACTGTTGGGGAACGTTGCATGGGAAACAAAAATTTTCCTACGCACACATAAGATCTATCCATGGTGATGAGCATCTACGAGAGGGAGAGTGAATCTACATACCCTTGTAGATCGCTAAGCGGAAGCGTTAATAAACGCGGTTGATGTAGTCGAACGTCTTCGCGATCCAAATCGCCGAGCGTCCCGCGATCCAATCACGATCCTTCCGATCTAGTGCCGAACGGACGGCACCTCCGCGTTCAACACACGTACGGCTTGATGACGCCTTCACCTCCTCGATCCAGCGAGCGATGGTGAAGTAGTGGTTGAGTTCCAGCAGCACGACGGCGTGGTGATGGTGGTGAGGAACAATCTCTGCAGGGCTTCGCCAAGCGCTACGGAGATTATGACGGAGGAACTAGAGGGTTAGGGTTGCCGCACACGGCTTGGGGAAATCTTGATGTGTCCCGTGTGCTAGCCCTGCCCCTCTATTTATATGTTGAGCCTTGGGGTCTAAACTTGGAGTAAAAGCCTCCTCCGGGTCGGTTTTGCCCGCACAAGGTCGGTTTGGCCCGCAGGGAAAGAGTCCAACTCGGATCCCTGCCGAACCGTGCACAGCCGCGCACAAGCGGTAGTACCGCTTCACACAAGCGGTAGTACCGCTTGGGCGGTAGTACCGCTTCACACAAGCGGTAGTACCGCTCGGGCGGTAGTACCGCTTCACACAAGCGGTAGTACCGCTCCGGCGGTAGTACCGCTTCACCAAGCGGTAGTACCGCTTACGCGGCAGCAAAACTACTTTTGCACTTTCCAATACCTTGTGGGCTTTATCCCTTTGGCTCATATAAAGTGTTGCTGCACCCGAACACTTCGGTAAACATCCGGAACCCCTTCCGGTGAACTCCGGAACCCTTCCAGAGATCAAAACACTATTATCACATATATCAATCTTTACCTCCGGACTATTCCGGAGATCCTCGTCATGTCCGGGATCTTATCCGGGACTCCGAACAACTTTCGGTCACCAACATAATAACTCAATTATACTAATCGTCACCAAACGTTAAGTGTGTAGACCCTGCGGGTTCGAGAACTATGTAGACATGACCGAGACACCTCTACGGCCAATAACCAATAGCGGGACCTGGATGCCCATATTGGCTCCTACATATTCTACGAAGATCGTTATCGGTCGAACCTCTATGTCAAGGATTCAGTTAATCCCGTATGCTGTTCCCTTTGTTCTTCGGTATGTTACTTGCCCGAGATTCGATCGTCGGTATCACTATACCTAGTTCAATCTCGTTACCGGCAAGTCTCTTTACTCGTTCCGTAATACAAGATCTCGTGGCTAACACTTTAGTCACATTGCTTGCAAGGCTCATTGTGATGTTGTATTACCGAGTGGGCCCTGAGATACCTCTCCGTCATACGGAGTAACAAATCCCAGTCTTGATCCATGCCAACCCAACAGACACCCTCGGAGATACCTGTAGAGCACCTTTATAGTCACCCAGTTACGTTGCGACGTTTGATACACACAAGGTATTCCTCCGGTGTTAGTGAGTTGCATGATCTCATGGTCAAAGGAACAGATACTTGACATGCAGAAAACAATAGCAATAAACTGACACGATCAAATGCTACGTTTACAGTTTGGATCTTGTCCATCACATCATTCTCCTAATGATGTGATCCCGTTATCAAATGACATCTCATGTCAATGGCTAGGAAACCTTAACCATCTTTGATCAACGAGCTAGTCAACTAGAGGCTTACTAGGGACACAGTGTTGTCTATGTACCCACACATGTATTTGAGTTTCCAATCAATACAATTATAGCATGGATAATAAACGATTATCATGAACAAGGAAATATAATAATAACCAATTTATTATTGCCTCTAGGGCATATTTCCAACAATAATAACACCACGTATTGATCTGAAGGATACCTGCTGGAAGGAATTCGACCCCTGTTGGATCTTTTGAGTGGAGCGGATGGTGGACTTTCTGGTACTGGTGCTGCCTGCTGATCCGGATCATCAACTTTAGCATCATACTCTTGCTGCTATTGGGGAGCATCTTCTTCACCTACACCACCATGTACGTCATCTTGTACATCTTCTGCATCTGCTTCAACTTACACAGGAACTGGAGCTGCAGGAACTGGGTCAGAATCAATCATGTCTTGCTGCTGCTGAGGAGGAACCTGCCCCTTTGTCTTCACAATATCCTCAATTGTTTGGTCTTCTACAAACACAACATCATGGCTTCTCATAACTTTCCTTGCTATAGGGTCAAACAGCTTGTAGCCAAACTCGTCACCACCATAGCCAAGAAAGATGCACTGTCGTGTCTTCGAATCAAGCTTTGACCTTTCATCTTGAGGAATATGAACAAAGGCCTTGCACCCAAAAACTTTCAGGTGGTCATATGAGACGTCCTTGTCACACCAAACCCTGTTAGGAACATCTCCCTGCAAAGGATAACTTGGTGAGAGATTAATAAGATAAACTGCAGTCATCAAAGCCTCACCCCAAAAGTGTTTACGTAGCTTTGCACTTGACAGCAAGCATCTAACTCTCTCCACAATTGTCCTGTTCATCCTCTCAGCAAGACCATTCAGCTGTGGTGTCTTCGAGGGAGTAAATTGATGCCTAATACCTTGCTGCTTGCAATATGCATCAAATGGCCCAATATACTCTCCTCCATTATCAGTGCGAATGCACTTGATCTTCTTCTCAGTTTCTCTCTCAACTGAGGCTTGGAATTGCTTGAATACACCTAGTACTTGATCTTTGGTCCTCAAAGTGAGGGCCCAAACTTTCCAGGAAAAGTCATCAATAAAGGTCACAAAGTACTTAGCACCACCAAGAGATCTTACCGACATTTTGCAAACGTCGGAATGTATCAAGTCCAGCTTCTCAGGCTTCTTGTGAGGAGGTAGAGTCTTGAAGGCAACTCTGTGTTGCTTCCCTGCTAGACAATCTGAATATTTCTTGATGTGAACTCCTTTCACACCCTTTAACAGATTTTTCTTCACTAGCACTATCATCCCCTTCTCACTCATGTGCCCAAGTCTCTTGTGCCATAGAGCACAATTATCATTCTTCTCTAGTGCATTGACAGAAGCACTAAAAAGCTTAGCATGAACATGATACAAAACTGAGACCATTTTACCTCTTGCAACAACCATGTTGCCTTTGGTGAGCTTGTACTGCCCTTTTCCGAAACTGCTCAAGTAATCATCTCCATCAAGCAAACCAACTGAAATAATATTGAGACAAAGTGCCTCAACATGCCTCACAAATTTGAGGACTAACCTTGTACCATTTGCGGTCTCCAAATGCACATCTCCTTTCCCAATGATGGCTGCCCTATCATTGTTCCCCATCTTCACAACACCAAAATCACCGGATATATAGTTAGTGAAGAGCTCTCTGCGAGATGTAGCATGAATGGTAGCACCTCTGTCCGGTATCCAAATCATCTCATCACCATCCACAAGGTTGACGGTTTCATCAGAAACAACAGTGATCTTCTCCTCAACAGTGGAACCAAATCTACCCTCATTTTCTTCATGCATAACAAGCATGATGTCATCTTCTACTGCAGTAACTCAGTTGCCCTCTGTGTCACTATCACTGTCAGCTTGCTTCTGATCTTGCTTCTTCTTTTTCTTTTTGTCTTTCTTCCACTTGTCACATTGCCACTTAACGTGGCCCTTCTGATGGCAGTGATGGCACTCATAATCAGCATACTTGCTTCTTGATTTGCTCCTACCTCTTTCTGCCCCTTTACCTGGACCTCTGCTCTTGCTTCTCCCCCTGGACTGAGTGACCAGCACCTCTGAATGTGATGGCAGTGATGGCACTCATAATCAGCACCCCTGTTCTTGATTTGCTCCTACCTCTTTCAGCCACCTTTCTGGACTCTTCATTTAGTACCCTGGTTTTCACAAGATTCCAAGTGACAACTCCATTAGGTGCTGAATTGCAAACCGTGACCT
This sequence comes from Elymus sibiricus, assembly GCA_039707655.1. Taxonomy (NCBI): domain Eukaryota; kingdom Viridiplantae; phylum Streptophyta; class Magnoliopsida; order Poales; family Poaceae; genus Elymus; species Elymus sibiricus. Next base: position 564,304,603 of record CM077665.1, on the reverse strand, counting down.
TAAAGGTCTCCCAGCTGTCCGGTAATGAGCCTAGTAGCAGCAAGGATCTCACTTCATCTTCAAATGTAATTCTCATTGAAGAAAGCTGATTTATAATGCCTTGGAATGTATTCACATGATCTGCAATTAGAATGCCCTCTTTGTACCTCAAACACATCAATTGTTTGATCAATAACATCTTGTTTGTACCTTCTTTCCGAGCAAACAACTCTTCTAATTTCTACCATAAGGTGCGTGCATGTGTCTCATCAATGATATGATTCAAAACATTCTCATCGACCCATTGCCGAATAAACCCACAAGCTTGGCTATGAAGTACCTTCCACTGACCTTCCTCAATGCCCTCCGGAATCTCAGTGGAGAACACTGGCTTCCAGTATTCTTTGACATATAACAAGTCCTCCATCTTGCCCTTCCATGCTTGATAATTTGTACCATTCAAAGATATCATCCTGCTGGTATTCACTTCCATCTTTCACCACAAGAAACTCAGCAATTTGCACAAGCAAACCAAGGCTCTGATGTCACTTTGTTGGGAGGCTGGACAGCAACAATGCGCTGCACAAATTCACCGACACGGCAAATATGCACATTACACAACCCCCTCCACTTGTGATGAACTTTGAGGACAGCTTCAACCAACAAGTAAGCAGCGGAATAACACAAACAACATGCACATGTGACACAGGATTTAATGTGGAAAAACCTCCTCAACTCGAGGAGTAAAAAACCACGGCTGTGGACCGACCGGTCCACAAAACTTCACTATGAGAATAATGAGTACAAAGTCTTCTCTAGAACCTCTAGAGAGATTTACAACACACTCTCCACGTTGCCAACCGGCAACAGCAACAATAACCACAAGAGGCAAGATTTCAGCAAAGCAGAGTTTACACAGCTTCTGTACCCTTCAGTGTTTTGTAAACTTCTCTTAAACCGCTGAACCAAACAGCACCAAATTTTTCATACACGTAGACACATGAGTTCCTGAGATCCCCTCCAAATTTCAGCTCAATCGGACACCGTTTGCCTACCCAAACTGTTCGTCTCCCAAAATTACTCTGTTCTGAAACTGCAGCAGTCAGAGCTGACAAAACCACTCTCAAATCTGATGCTCCACTGACCCAATCCTCAAACCAGCAAACCAGAACGAAGTACACAAAGTAAGGAACGAGCTCACCAAGTTTGGGGTCGATCCAAGCATGTTTGAGCCTCCAATCACCAGCTTGAACACTGTCTAGTCAGATGCAGCAAATCTGGACAGAAGCTCTGCTTCTTCTTCTTCCTCTCTCTCAGGTTGTGTTTTCTCTTGTGTGCTCTCTCTCACTCTCACGAATGACAGTCACCACCAGCAGGGGTGGAGTGGCTAGGGTTTTCTCATTGCTCCCATCACCAGGGAACACTCACAACCGTTGGATGCAGAACAGATCAACGGTTCATATGTGTTGGACTTGTGTGGGCTGATGTTGTGCTGCCAACACACCTCCATGTGGAGGGACTTAGCCCAACAGGATGTGTCGGGCGTACCATCGCGTCAGAATAGCACGCCGTCTGTCGGATCCGGCAGCATTTCGTACACCACCGGCTGCGAAGCCTACCTTCATCCAGGCAGCCAACATGTGCTCTTTTGCGGCTGCAAATGTCCTATTGTGGTGAAACCTCGTACTCAAAAAGAAATCCAACTCGAGAATTCCTCATGTGCGCATGCAAGGGAACTGAGGTGTGTACATCAAAACATATTTTTCTCTTAATTAATTAATTAATTAGTTATTTGGCTAGTAACACTAGTTTTTCATGGCATTAATTACGTACACATTCATGTAGGAACCATACTCTTGCTACACATGGATATGGATCGATCTCTTAATGGCTTACGTAAACTAGTTGGTCGAGTACCACACTCGATCACTCAAAGCCCGGTTGGATGATGCTTTGACAGACGCACGCGAGAAGCAAGTGAAGGTGGACGTGGAGCAAGTCAAGATAGATGAGCAGCGAATAGAAATTAATGTTATGCACACCCAAAACAATGAGATGCGAGCTAAGCTAGAAAACTTTAAGAAGCTTCGATATGCACTCCTCATTGTTGTCATGATTTGTTTTGTACTCCCAGCTGAATAAGTAGCAGGATTTCTTCCGGTGGTATTCATTGCATCGATGATGTTTTTCGCTTAGGCATATCTAGAGTAGCAATGACCATTTATGTACTGTTTTTAGTTCTTGAACTACAAAAAACTAGTTCTTTCCGAACTAATATGTATCAGGCATGTACTCCAGATATTCAAGCAGTACTTCTTCATATATGCGTGTTATCGATCAATAGATAGCACTAATTTCAATATGATATAAAAGTAAGACAATAGGTATAAAAACCTAGTTAGCAGCGTGTGACAGGACGAGAACGCTACTAAGTCTAGACCTAGCAGCGTGCTGACTATAGCAAACGCTGCTAGTTGTGCATTAAGATTAAATTCTCTAAAAACATGAGAATAGCCCAAAAAATACAAAAAATTGGGCATTTAATTAGAAAAATGATCTCTAACATTAACACAAACTTGTATGGTCACAGAAAAATAAAACTACACCCTACCTCTCTCAAACCGAACACAGTTTCCCCTTCGGAAACACGCTCATCCATTTGATTTGTAAACCACATATGTGAAAATATTTGGATAACACTTTAAAAAATTAACACCTGATTGAAGTGGTCATGTAATGAACCATGGCACAATCAATACGTACTTTTTATTTTAAAAAGCTCATTTTTCACTTCCTACAATGTCACTATAGTAAATCAATCTAGGAGTGTGTACGTTCGGGGTAGACGCTACTAACACACAATCTAGCCGCGTATCCTACTACCGAAGCGCATTAACTGTGCATTAAGATTAAATTCTGTAAAATTATGAGAATAACACAAAAATATCCAAAATTGGGCATGTAACTAGAAATGATCTCTGACATTAACACAAACTTATATGGTCACAGAAAAATGAAACTACGGCCTACCTCTCTCAAACCGAATACACTTTCCCCTTTGAAAACACGCTCGTCCATTCGATTTGTAAACAACATATGTGAAACCATTTGGATAACACTTTCAAAACTTAACACTATATTGAAGTGGTCATGTAATGGGACCATCGCACGATCAATGCGTAGTTTCTTTTTTTTAATAGCTCATTTTTCACTTCCGGCAATGTCAATATAATAGATCAATCTAGCAGCGTTTGTCTCTAGAATAGACGCTAATAATTGTTGACTTAGTAGCACTTTCATAGCAGCACACGTTGCTAACGGTGTGTTTAGATTAATTTCTCTCAGAATATGAGAGAAGCCCAAAAACTGGTCATGTAATAAGACCATGACAAAAGCAATACCTAGTTTAATTTCACATTATATTTAATTAAAATACTAATATAAAACAAATAACTACGTCCTCTGGTCTACACGCTGCTAAGTTAGCAGCGTACTGCTTCTCACACGCTGCTAAGTATGGGCATACAAACCACCCGCGCCTGGGGAATAACTCCCCAAACCCCACGCACTCTCTCTCTCTTCCCCTATCACTTCATCTCCCTCTCTCTGATGCGTGAGCTCTCTCTCCCTCTCATCGCCGACGCCGGCGTCCTCCTGGTATGCTTTATGGCCCATCCATTTGTACATGCATGCACAATATATGTAGCTAGGTTTAGTTGTATTTTATATGGATTAGTTAGTTTATTTGTATTGAGGAAATTAGAGCACCCCATCCGTGATTCTAGCTTTAGGTAAGAGCAGAGGCCAAAAAGATCCCTATATGTTTTCTCAAAAGGCAATGTAGACAGTCGATCAAACAGGCACCTTCTGTATAAAAGAACATTTCAGTGTGGATGATAATTCCTAATGAAAACATGCCTTTAAGAGACTCATAGGATGCAAAAAAAAGCATCTAAGAGATGACTAGAAGGCTCGGTAGGCCCTGCATTTCCATATGAGCAATCCGCTTACAGTTGGCAAAATCAACCATTAGCCCCTACATAGAGTAGCATCTCATTCTTATTGAAATTTGAATGAGACTGGAAATATCACCAAAGTAATTAAGTTACACGCTGAGCTGCTGTCAGATACTCTTAGTAATAAGAATCGTGGAGTACAATCAATTACGAAGAGAAACTGGATCGAGTGACTCGGATGAAATGCCCAACCAAGTGCATGAACATCTATTTCAGGCGCCTCTAAAGTAGGCCTGTTGTCGATGCCGAAAGAGGCCACTAAATTCCATCTCGCGGAACTAGCTCATAGAGGGTTCAACCGATAGAAACGGAATAATAATAGGTGGAAAATGAAGGGAAATTTCGGGTGGGAGGGGAGCATATTTCTGCCGCCGATGCCTCGTCAGCCGCCAGACTTTGGTCGCTCGTGTGCGGGAGACGGAGAGTAACAATTTTTTTCTTGAGGATAGTAGGTGGAGAGGACTATTGCGTGAGCGAAACGAGAGAGGATGTGCTGGGGAGAAGGGACCTGACTCTTTTTCATAATCGCCAATAAAACTGGAGCAGCAGATCACTTCTCTAGACTGTAAGCAACTAAGCATCATACCAGACAGCCAAGAACTGACAAAGCCACAAATCAGAAATACAATCTGAATCAGAAATCAGAACACTGTTCATTATTCATAATCCATGTGAATCAACATTCGAAATGGAGAAAAGGACAGAGGGGAGGGAGCATATACATTGGTCGATTCGGTGACGAGGGAGGCGGTGGTTGGCGTCACGGCGGGCCGTCGGTGATGCAGACCGTAGAACGAGGAGGACGCCGGTCGTGGTCATGGGCATCCGATGTCGTCGTGGGCCTCGTGGCTGCACTCCGGCAGCCGGGGAAGCTAACCTGCGTTGATGGAGTGTGGGCGCTTGAGTCAGCCGTGTGACAGCGTCGATGGATAACGCAGCCTCCACCTCCAGCTTACTCCTCACGGTGGCCCGGAGAGGGATCGACAGCGGAACCAGGTGGAGGTGCCGGTGGGCGGGGGCGGCGGCTAGGTTTTGGGGAGTTGGGGGCTTGGGGCGAATGGGGTTTTGGAGAATTAGGTTGGCCGGTTGGGGACTAGGGGTCTGGGGGGTTGGGGCGCGCGGAATATTGGGCTGGGGCTCTGGGTCTCCTCTACGCGTGTAGGCTATGCGGGATTTTTACCAGGCTCTAGAATTTTTCGGGCTATTTGGGTACCGGGGCCTTATACCCGAATTACCCGAATAAATTCTGGGTTTTCAGATCTGCTACCTGATATAACGATCGCGTTTTTCGGGTTCGGGTTCGGGCTATACGGCTAGGTTTTGACAAAAAAAAATGAAGTAAACCATTTTTAAGGGATAATATTTTTAGAAGTAAACCATTTTTAAGGATCGGCTAGAGTTGCCCTAAGCATGTTCCTAAATTTGTCTTCTGGAGCCCAGTTCTTAAGATAAAATGTAATCTTTTAGATTGTGCACCTTGCAAATTTGTAAAGGCATACTATTATCTGGAATGAACCTAGGTACCCTTTCCGGGAAAATATTCATGTTCGTCGTCGAATTCAAAATCAAGGCTTTATTTACCCTCGGACATTCTGTCATCTTCGGTTTCCTCAATCCAAAACTTGGAATGTTCCTCTTATTAGAAACATATTTGGCTCTAATAATTCTTTTCGAAAAGGGGAGTACCCGGCCTCTGCATCACAAGATGCACACAACCATTTTATTAAACGTGGAAAGGAGTTCAAGTCATCGAGTACAAGACAACGGTAAAAGTAAAAAGAAAAAGAAAACACGACCACAACTAGTCGGACCCCAGATTACATAGCTCATCCACATAATCGATGATTGGCTTGCCAGCCAAACTGGTTGAATAAACCCTGCGCAACCGTTTCTAGGCGGCTGCACCCAAAGGCCATAAGCGTCCTCGTGTCCACACGCCGCAGTGCTGACCACATACGGATTGAGCCCGTAGCCATGTAGATAACCTGCATGAAATTAGGAATAGATGATCTGTTAAAAACATACTCATTCCGACAATTCCATATTGCCCAGAGAATGGCACAAACTCCCACAAGGATTTTGCCCTTCAGCTTATGATGAAAACCACCTAACCGGTTTTCAAACAAATTTGGAATACTCGTTGGCGGAGGTAAATTGAAGGCAACATGAATCATGCGCCAAATCAAGGTAGTAAACGGACATGAAAGAAATAAATGATGAATTGCCTCCTCCTGATCACAAAAACAACACTTTTTGCTACCATGCCAGTTATGCCTCGCAAGGTTATCTTTAGTAAGAACTACCTCCCTCTGCAAGAACCACATGAAAACTTTGATTCTGAAAGGGACCTTAGTTCTCCAAATATGTTTTTTGTGAAAAATAGGTCCAGAGTTTATAACATCCGCATACATAGACTTAACATCCGCATACATAGACTTCAAGGTAAAGACACCATTACAGGTTAACCTCCACTGAAACGTGTCTGGCATCTGAGTTAGATTAATCGACATCAACCTAAAAACCAAATGGATCCACTTAGTCCATTTGTCACCGAGTAAAGTCCTATGAAATCGGATATTCAACGGGATAGCCCAAAGAACATAAGCCACCGAATCCTCTTTTCTGAACACAATGTTATATTAGTGTCAGGTATTGTATAGCTAGTGGAGTGTCACCCAACGAGGTATCTTCCCAAAAACTCATTGATTGGCCATCACCAACCTTAAAGGAACCTCTCTTAAAAATAGATGACTTGACCTTCATCAAGCCCCTACAAAATGGTGAATCAATAGGCCTAGCTTCTACTTGGGATAATGTCTTGGAGTACAGGTACTTATGCAGCAACTCCTACCTAACACCTTCCTCATGAAGTAGATTATACAACCATTTGCTGAGTAAGCACTTATTTTTTATTTCGAGGTTTTCAATACCCAATCCCCCTTGATCCTTAGGCCTACACAGAATGTCCCATTTAGCAAGTTTGTACTTGCAGCTCCTCGCTTTTGCTCCTCGCATTGGCTCTAATAATATGGCATTAGTTTTTGTATTCCTGTTTATGCTTGTGATTTTATGGATAGGCTCATATGGAAGCACACCCCTGCAGGAGTCGGCACTACTAAAAGTGCTTACCATAGTTTCAAGTCTATTTTCTCTCCTAGTGTTCAAATCTCATTGTACACTAAGAAGACACACTCGATAGGCTAAACAGTCAGTTTAATGTGTTCATGAGGGCAAAAAAACATAGCAAATACAACCAAACAAACGAAATGTCGAATAATCAAAAGAATGATAAAAAAGATGCTCGAAAGGAATGCCACCCTACGGAGCAGCCGAGGGTTGAATGCAAGGCGATGCATATAAAGGTCCTAGGTGGCAGAAGACAACATCAACATGGATGACCTAGATCCAACGACCATCACCGGAACCAGAAGCAAGGCGATGTGATGGTTTACTACTCACTCCATTTCAAAATATAAGATAAGACACATAAGTTTTCTTGTCGGCTTGTCACCAACGTTTTAGAACTTTGACGCTAATACATGCAGAAGTATATGGAGCTTGCATGCAAGAATAACATTGTTTTCTTTTGTTTTGCAAAAGATTTTGTTGCATGTCTTTTACTAATTTTGTAGGCATATTATTGGTGGAAATTGTAATTATAATCATGTGTATAAAAATTCAAACGTGTCTTGTACTCGTATTTTGTAACAGAGGGCGGTCATATTTTGTAACAGAGGGCGGTCCGGCAGCAACAATAAACGGGCAAGACAGCGTATACACAGCGACTGCGGAAAGGATGCAGCAAGGAGAAAGAATAACTCATAGGCGGATGATGGCGATGGAGCGTCATTCCAGACATTTCCATAACAAATTTGTTAAATTTGTTGGTGGTGCATACCAGGCAGCGTTTGATTTACATGAAAATTTTACTCTCTTGTGATGGTTTCTTGTTCAGACTACTAAAGACACTCTAGATCTACAAGCTGAACAAAACCGCCAAGATCATTGTTATAATGATTGTTGATTACATGGTAAATAACAAGGAGCATGGGTTAACAAGATGGAATTATTGGCCTCAGCTATCAATCTGCCCTTCCAATGAGCAAAAAACAAGACGGCCTGATTAGACTTTCGAGCAATTCACATGTCCTCACCATCAAGAGTAGAGGTGACACTTTCCAGTCCCAGCACATACTGCACACTCATCGGCATCGCCCACAACGTGCCTCAGGCAGTACTTGATGCGATCGTTCATAACATCCTGCAGAAACATGTTTGCTGTGGAATTTGTAACCAATCAACTTTGAGATGATAATGAATGATTGGAGCAACTCCCTAATCATTCCTGGCATCGCCTCTTGTATTAAGAGGAGATTGCTCTTTTTGATTGTCAAAAAAAAAGGAGATTGCCTTGGATAATATGAACAGTGGAGTAGGTGGTCTATTCGATCGATAGATATCATATTTGCACAAAATTCGCTTTGATAGACGTAACAACAGAATTAACTCGCAAAAGGAGTAAATGTTTTGGTTTGCTATCTACAAATACCATATTACCAAATTAAAGCAGATTATCACGATAAGACTATTATCACGATAAGACTTCTGACTTGGAATACAGGCATACCGCTTACTAATATAGCAACCAAGTGACATACTGATACAGTATGGAATCACATACTAGAGTGATCTACAAGTAAAATTTACAAGAGTGTAACACAGTTACATGATGGCATGCTAAGGTAATGAAAGATTAATCTGTGGTGTTTAATAACTCTTGGATTCGTGTCCAGAAAAAAATATCTATTATGCCTTTTTAGTAGAGAAGTTCAACATTCCCTTCAAGAAAAATGTAGAAAATCATCAAAAGGATGGATGTTTTAGTAGATCTACTTATCAAGGTTAATCCACATTCCTTTTCATGATTTTTCTGGAGGGCTGGAAAATAATTATCCAAAAAATGCAGTTTCGAACTTTCAGCGGGCATCTAGTTTACTTTTCGATTAACAACTCCTAGCTCTCATAAGAAAATGACTAATGAATGTACAATGCATAGTGTGATACTATGGGGGAATTAATGAGCACATACCACCATAAGCTCATGCAATCCAAGAGGAGCAGTGACAATGTAGGCCACGTTAGAGTGCTCTTTAGAGGCTTCTGCTGCTAAAGAAGGAATATCCTGAGAGAAAAAAAACAGTGCAGAATTGAATGAGAAATATTGTCTTACTATAGCTATGTAAGCATTAAGATATAACATAGAAACCACTACCTACTTCTGCATTGAAAATTTTAATAAACTGAAATAGCCTCAAGTATTTACCGTTGTGCATTACCAATGTTAAATGACTGAAAATCTTACTTGTTTCCAGTGCCGTCCAGGTGAAAGGAAATATGGGCTGACAATAATGCGGGATGCTCCTTGCTGGACACATTTTCCAAATGCTTCTTTAATAGTAGGCTCAACGAGCTCCTTCATTTTTGCCAAAAGCACACATTCAGCCACTTCATAAACAGTAAAGTTAAACAAAAGTCCCTACGCATAGAAAGAAGAACTAAACAAATATGATTTATTTGCCCTGGAGTCTCCAGCCCATATATGATTTATAGTGCAACAAAATAGCAATTGGAGAATGGACAAATAGATACCAACATAAAAAGCCAATGTGTTGCTAGAATAGTACTATCATATACCAACTTAAATATTTGTTAAATAGCTCCAAGCAATGGTTTCAATCAACAAGTAAACTCCCAATTACGCCACAAATATCTTTTAGGAATAATTTTGAAATACTGCTTGTAAAACAATGTCTTCAGAAATATTTCTAAATCACTACTTGGGAAAACAATTGCAAATTACTTATGTCACATTGTCACTACAAAGCATCAGAAACAGCAACATGAGAAACATTAACAGTGGCAGATGCTTATCTTAGACACACAAGCTGACAACTTAGACCATTAAATATATTTAGTATCCTCAACTAGAATAACATGTTGATGTTAACCTAAACTCAAAGTGTTCCTTGTGGATGTTGCCAACAAAATATGTGTGGATTCGAACGAGCGGAATGTCAGAGAATCCAAATGAGTGATCATGGAAATTCTCCCATTGCTAACAGAAGAAAATAAGAAAGTAAGAACAGCAATGTATATACGGATTTTCATTAGTAGATACAAGGAAGCTACTGAATAAAATCATGTCAGATAGAGAATTCTAAATGAGTGACCATGTAATTTATTATTTTAGTTTTGAGCGATTTTGTGAGTTGGCCAGTACAAGGTAGTTTCCAAAAATGGTCTGCACTCCATTCGAAATTGGTAGCCGTGTTCGGTGGCAAACAAGGGAAAATTAAATCCAGAAATACTTTATGTAACCTGAAGTCGAAATTACAAGTTGATTTACTGTTTGCCAGTTTACTGTCATAAAATTGGTGGAGTGCTGCAGGTTTCAAGCTTAAAAAATTTAGAATCTGTACCTCCCATCCTAATCATAAAAGCAATTCCACAAAAATTGCAAGAACAATAAGCATACCATGTGAGCAGGCTCAACAATCCTGTAGCCAGTCCTTGCCCTGAACATAGTAACAAAATCGTCTGCAATTTTCAAGAAATTACTCAAGACAAGCACCATGGGAAACACCAAAAAAATCACAGAAAATAATCAGTCCATTACTTAGCATGAGATTAGATTCCTGTCGCCGTGACCCGTGGTCGACTATGATCACACCATCATTCTCTCCCACAGCATAATCCTGTTCCCCAGTAGTTTCAGACCTGGAAGCAGAAGAAGCAGAAGTTGGTCCGGAATGAATGGCACGGTATCCACTACTTCTTCCAATTGTCGGTAACTTGACAAAATCACGGCGAGACCTCACATTAGTGGTCCTAATGCCAAAAAAAAATAAGAAACTGGGTTAAAATTAAAGAAAACACAAAAGATGGCCAAGAAACTGAATACAGGTCCAGCAGGCAAAAACTTGCCATGAGGGAAAATTGCCCGCAGGAGTTGCAATGAAGGGTTGAAAGGATATCGGGTGCATAGACCTATTAGAGCACCCCGTCCGTGATTCTAGCTTTAGGTAAGAGCAGAGGACAGAAAGATCCCTATATGTTTTCTCAAAAGTCAATGTAGACGGTCGATCTAACATGCACCTTCTGTATAAAAAAACATTTCAGTGTGGATGATAATTCCTAATGAAAACATGCCTTTAAGAGACTCATAGGATGCAAAAAATAGCATCTAAGAGATGATTAGAAGGCTCGGTAGGCCCTGCATTTCCATATGAGCAATCCGCTTACAGTTGGCAAAATCAACCATTTACCCCTACATAGAGTAGCATCTCATTTGAAATTGCTTGCACTAGTAGCTAGAGCTAAAGAGTTGCACGCAGATTCATTCTTATTGAAATTTGAATGGGACTGGAACTATCACCAAAGTAGTTAAGTTACATGCTGAGCTGTTGTCAATACTCTTAGTAATAAGAGTCGTGTAGTACAATCGATTACGAAGGGAAACTGGATCGAGTGACTCCGATGAAATGCCCAACCAAATGCATGAACATCTATTTCAGGCGCCTCTGAATTAGGCCTGTTGTCGATGCCGAAAAAGGCCGCTAAATTTCATCTCGCGGAACTAGGTCATAAAGGGTTCAACCGATAGAAACGGAATAATAATAGGAGGAAAATGGATGAAAATTTCGGGTGGCGAGGGGGAGCATACCTCCGCCGCCGGTGCCTCATCAACCGCCAGACTTTGGTTGCTCGCATGAGGGAGACGGAGAGTAACGATTTTTTCTTCAGGATACTAGGTGGAGAGGACGATTGCGTGAGCTAAAGGAGAGGGCGTGGTGGGGGAGAAGGGACCTGACACTTTTTCATAATCGCCAGTAAAACTGTAGCAACGGATCACTTCTCTAGACTGTAAGCAACTAAGCATCATACCAGACAGCCAAGAACTGACAAAGCCACAAATCAGAAATACAATCTGAATCAGAAATCAGAACACTGTTCATTATTCATAATCCATGTGAATCAACATTCGAAAATAGAGAAGAGGACAAAGGGGGGAGGAAGCATCTATATTGGTCGATTCGGTGACGTGGGAAGCGGTGGTTGGCGTCACGACGGGCCGTCGGTGATGCAGACCGTAGAACGAGGAGGACGTCGATCGTGGCCGTGGGCAGCCGATGTCATCGTGGGCCTCGTGGCTTCGCTTCGGTCGTCGGGGAAGCTGAACTGCGTGGATGGAGCGTGGGCGCTCGAGTCAGCCGCGTGACCGCGTCAATGGATAATGCAGCCTTCACCTCCAGCTTACTCCTCACGATGGCCCGGAGAGGGATCGACAGCGAAACCAGGTGGAGGTGCCGGTGGGCGTGGGCGGCGGCTAGGTTTTGGGGAGTTGAGGGCTTGGGGCGAATGGGGTTTGGGAGAATTAGGTTGGCCGGTTGGGGACTAGGGGTCTGGGGGGTTGGGGCGTGCGGGATATTGGGCTGGGGCTCTGGGTCTCCTCTACGCGTGTAGGCCATGCGGGATTTTTACCAGGCTCTAGAATTTTTCGGGCTATTCGGGTACCGGGGCCTTATATCCGAATTACCCGAATAAATTCTAGGTTTTTAGATCTGCTACCTGATATAACGATCGCGTTTTACGAGTTTGGGCTATACGGCTAGGTTTCGACAAAAAAAATTACGAAAAAACCTGAGCCAGAAGCCACAACTGCGTCTCTCGTGAAAGCAAATCTGTGTCTCTACGAGAAGTAATTCATGCATTTCGCGGAGTAAAAAAATGATTTTTTTTACTTTTCTGAGAGGCGGAAGCAAATTTGTCTCTCACGGAAGCAAAAAAAACATTTTTTTTCCTTTTTTTGAGAGGCACGGATCGTGGAAGCAAATCTGTGCTTTCGCGAGAATTAAATTTGTGCCTCTCATAGAAGCAAAAAAACGCGTTTTGTTTCCTTTTCAAAAAAGCACAGATATGTCTCTCGCAAAAGCAAATCTGTGCCTCCTGGAGAAGTAAATTTGTGTCTCGCGTGGAACGAAAACAATGTTTTTTTTTCCTTTTCCAAGAGAAACAACTGTGCCTCTCACGGAAGCACAGTATAGCCCGAACCCGAAAAACCCGATCGTTATATCAGGTTTACTTCTAAAAATATTATCACTTAAAAATGGTTTACCTCATAAAAAAAATCGTCAAAACCTAGCCGTATAGCCGGAACCCGAAAAACCCGATCATTATATCAGGTAGCAGATCTAAAAACCCAGAATTTATTCAGGTAATTCGGGTATAAGGCCCCGGTACCCGAATAGCCCGAAAAATTCTAGAGCCCGGTAAAAATCCCGCACGGCCTACACGCGTAGAGGAGGCCCAGAGCCCAAGCCAATATTCCGCGCCCCCTACCCCCCAGACTCCTAGTCCCCAACCGACCAACCTAATTCTCCCCAACCCCATTCGCCCCAAGCCCCCAACTCCCCAAACCTAGCCGCCGCCCCCGCCCACCGGCACCTCCACCTCGTTCCGCTATCGATCCCTCTTCGCGCCACCGTGAGGAGTAAGCCAGAGGTGGAGGCTGCGTTATCCATCAACGCGGTCTCGCGGCTGACTCGAGCGCCACACTCCATCGACGCAGTTCAGCTTCCCCGGCGGCCGGAGCGCAGCCACGAGGCCCACGACGACATCGGCTGCCCACGACCACGACCGGCGTCCTCCTCGTTCTACGGTCTGCATCACCGACGGCCCGCCGTGACACCAACCACCGGCTCCCTCGTCACTGAATCGACCAATGTAGATGCTCCCTCCCCTCTGTCCTCTTCTTTATTTTGAATGTTGATTCACATGGATTATGAATAATGAACAGTGTTCTGAATTTCTGATTTGTGGCCTTGTCAGTTCTTAGCTGTCTGGTATGATGCTTAGTTGCTTACAATCTAAAGAAGTGATCTGCTGCTCCAGTTTTATTGGCGATTATGAAAAAGAGTCAGGTCCCTTCTCACCCACCACGTCCTCTCTCGTTTCGCTCACGCAATCGTCCTCTCCACCCACTATCCTCAAGAAAAAAATCGTTACTCTCCATCTCCCTCACGCGAGCGACCAAAGTCTGACGGCTGACGAGGCACCGGCGGCGGAGGTATGCTCCCCTCCCACCCGAAATTTTCCTCCATTTTCCACCTATTATTATTCCGTTTCTATTGGTTAAACCCTCTATGACCTAGTTCCGCAAGATGGAATTTAGCGGCCTCTTTCGACATCGGCAACAGGCCTACTTCAGAGGCGCCTGAAATAGATGTTCATGCACTTGGTTGGCATTTCATCGGAGTCACTCGATCCAGTTTCCCTTCGCAATCGATTGTACTCCACGATTCTTATTACTAAGAGTATTTAACAACAGCTCAGCGTGTAACTTAATTACTTTGGTGATAGTTCCAGTCCCATTCAAATTTCAATAAGAATGAATCTGCGTGCAACTGTTTTGCTCTAGCTACTAGTGCAAGAAATTCTCTAGCTACTAGTGCAAGAAATTTCAAATGAGATGCTACTCTATGTAGGGGCAAATGGTTGACTTTGCTAACTGTAAGCGGATTGCTCATATGGAAATGCAGGGCCTACCGAGCCTTCTAGTCATCTCTTAGATATTTTTTTTGCATCCTATGAGTCTCTTAAAGGCATATTTTCATTAGGAATTATCATCCACACTGAAATGTTCTTTTATACAGAAGGTGCCTGTTAGATCGACTGTCTACATTGCCTTTGGAGAAAACATATAGGGATCTTTCTATCCTCTGCTCTTACCAAAAGCTAGAATCACGGATGGGGTGCTCTAATAGGTCTATGCACCCTGTGTCGATATCCTTTCAACCCTTCATTGCAACTCCTGCGGGCAATTTTCCCTCAAGGCAAGTTTTTTTGCCTGCTGGACCTGTATTCAGTTTCTTGGCCATCTTTTATGTTTTCTTTAATTTTAATCCAGTTTCTTTTTTTTGGCATTAGGACCACTAATGTGAGGTCTCGCCGTGATTTTGTCAAGTTGCCGACAATTGGAAGAAGTAGTGGATACCGTGCCATTTATACCGAACCAACTTCTGCTTCCAGGTCTGAAACTACTAGGGAACAAGATTATGCCGTGGGAGAGAATGATGGTGTGATCATAGTCGACCACGAGTCACGGCGACAGGAATCTAATCTCGTGCTAAGTAATGGACTGATTATTTTCTGTGAATTTTCTGGTGTTTCCCATGGTGCTTATCTTGAGTAATTTCTTGAAAATTGTAGACGATTTTGTTACTATGTTCAGGGCAAGGATTGGCTACAGGACTGTTGAGCCTGCTCACATGGTGTGCTTATTGTTCTTGCAATTTTGGTGGAATTGCTTTTATGATTAGGAAGGAAGGTCCAGATTCTAAATTTTTTAAGCTTGAAATTTTGGTAAATCTGTGTCTCGCGGAAAAAAAAATCGCGCAAAAAAATCTTATTGTTTTGTCCAACACATAGAAAAAACCATGCATGCCAACAGATGATATGATTTTTTTGAACCGTGCAAGCAACATCACAGGTAACTCTTATGAACATATGAACCTGTGCCAAATACAAGATCTTTATCTAATAATAAAGCACGGATCGTTTCTGTCCGTTCACCGTCATCCAAATTACCCTCGAAGTTGGCAAGAATTACCCGTCAATGCAACGGTAAGTGTAAAAACGCTTCGTATTTTATTTTGCCCGTCCATCGTTCTCAGTCGGCCCAGATTTTCGTACCGGCCCATCTACTTTGAGAAATTTTCGTTCCGGCCCATCTACTCTGAGAAAGGACGCAAAAATAAGGGCGAGGAGGTGGGATCGAACTCACACCTTCCGCCAAGAATATAAGGTTGCGACCAGCTGAGCTAACACATGTTTGTGTCGCATAAAAGGTGTTCGCGCAGTTATGAAATAGTCCCACCTCGACCTCTTATATTCAACCACACCAGTTTATATACGTGGAAAAGTTACACATACCCAGAAGTTGGCTGCTGGATGAGTACCACCTAAGTGGTGAGAGAAAGGATATAGTTAGATTGCTATGAGTCCACGAGAGACACGATGCTACACCTAAACAAGGCAAGAGCCCCGGGGGCTAATTGAATCTTAGCACCCAGTGCGCTGTGCAGTGCAGACGTGATCCATCGGGAGCAAGAAAAACGGAAATTGAGGGAGGAGCATCTAGAGTGCATCGCACTGTCCATTGATTGGGAACAAGAAAAATGGAAATTCAGGGAGGAGCATCTAGAGTGCATCGGAAGGTTAGAGCCTGGGGACGCACATGCGGAGGGCGCCCGAGGGAGGATCTGCAGCCCGCGGCGAGGCATCCTGGAGCGCAGCGGCTTAGAAACCACACCGGCGCAGCAAGAGCTCGTCAGCTGATGGCTACAGGCCCGACGGATCCTCATGGAGATAGCGTTGTGCTCGCTACCAACAATAAATTGAACTGCAATTGGTAAGGGAGCAGAGAAAACAATGAAACTTTTCCCAACCAGTGCAAAGTGCGCACTCCGGTTCTACAAGGTCAACATGAGACTATACTCATGAAACGCCAACATCAGCGGGCAAACATCTACATGCAGCTTGTTCTTCTATTTAGAAGTTAGAGCAGTAGATAATTGATCATTTGTACTAAGTTCATTAGTTAGTCATTTTTTGTTCTGAATGATTTACGAACACAATACACGTTCCTCCTGGAATTGTTTGCGTTGTTGTTCATACTTGATAAGTTTTACTTCTGTGATATTTGTTGCAGTTTACGCACGCTGGGTGTGGATTACACTAACCTTACTTAATTTACATGGCAGTAATACGAAGGCATTTGTTGTTGGAGGCCAACTGCATGGGCAGGAACACAAGGTAATTAAGTTTTCTAGGACTTCAAATGCATCAATAGTTTAATCAGTGTGTCAATTTTCAGTATATTCTCAGGGTTATTCTTAGTGTAACTTATGCCCATTTTTTTAGCAAGGGATTAATCACATTTGTTTCTTATAAGATTCAGACTGAAACTAAATTCTCAGACATGCTTCCGGTTTTCACAACGTATATTCAATACACATTGAATCAAGCTCATATTTAGTTCATATGGAACTTACTCGACTCGACAAACCCGGGTTTATGGCAACCGCCATTTAGTACGTAGCAAAGCACTGACATTGTGAGGTGGACATGGCTGAGGCGACGACGCGATATCCGAAGTGAGATCCCCACTTCATTTAAACCCATTCTTCTCTCACTATATGATGCACAAATGGACTTAATGTGGCAGGTGTGGAGTGGTCAGCGGAAGATGATGCTATTGGAAGGTGTGGAGTGGTCAATGAAAGATGATGCTATTGTAATGTTTGGTACTATTTTTTTGTTTCTCATTGTAGTCAATCCTTATAAGGGGTGGCGTATTGACGAGGTGCAGGGTGCGGGTGGCCCACACGTCCAACTCAACGAGATTGGTTTATACAGTTCAAAACATTCTTTTGCACCGGTGCAGTTCAATAAAGGTGTGTGTGGTGGCCGAGCTCATCACCTTAGAGTTGACCACGCCCAAATGCGTTGCGATCAGGTGGGCACCACGACCAACACCGGCGTGGGCAGAAAAAAAGGATATGCGGCAACACCATGTTGAAATATAGGACGTGTACAAAAAAAATGAGGGGCTTGGGTTGTTAGGGTTAAGGGCAATGTGATATTTTTCTCTCCCGGGCATGTTTGCTAGTATGAATAAAGTGCCAAGCAACATCATGGGCAAAAATTACGAAAAAAAACATTGTGGAACAGAGGGGACGGGGAGAAGCAAAGCCTCACCGGATGTTGAGGAAGTGGTGCCGTGGGCCCCGCACAGACGGCGGGCGGGCGGCCTCCAGAGGGTTGCCGGCGAGATCCAGGAGGATGGTCAGGTCGCCGTCGGACGTCGCCCTGCTCCCTCCTCTCTCGTCCTGCTCGGCCGAGGACGCGGCGGTTGACGGCCCAGATCTGGAAAAAGATAAGAGAGGTGAGGGAAATTGGTGGCATGTGGAGGGGAAATAAGGGAAGTACCTGCGCAGGCGAGATGAGGTGGACGGTGCAGTCGCCGGCGTCGGGCCACCTGCGATGATGACCGGATCCGGTGGTGGACGGACCACGAGAAGGGGAGGTGAAGGAAGGGAGACGGTGGTGTTGGTGGTGAGTGGCGGTTCCCGTCGTCGGGGTGGGCGGCAGAGGAGAGGAGGGGGTGCATCTGGCGGTGAGGAGCGGGAAGGGGAGTTGCAGGGGAGCGCAGCGGTGCATGTGAAGGGGGGAGAGGGGAGGCCGGCGGTGGACATGTGATCTACTACTCCTGTAGATCTAGATCGGGAGTGGGGAGAGATGGAGAGAGAGCGGTTTGGTGGGGGTGGGAGCGACGGGACGGTCGAGAGAGAGCGAGGAGCCTGGGGCTGTGGTGGTGGTGGAGCGGTTAGTAGATTTTTTCTATTTTTATTTTTTTGCGCCTCGCGTCTTCTCTTTTCTTCTCTACTCCTATTAAACAAGCAAACTTATTCTCCCGTCAAAAAAAAAAAAAAACAAGAAAACTTATTCATTGCTAAACGCACCCAGTCTAACCTACACATAACATCTCCAACCAATTATAGCCTCACGATCTCAATACTTGATATCATCTACCCATCCATATTACACTAACCGTCATCCACGAGTGTGTTTAGCGATACCAGATTTCGTCTTCGCCATCGAGAGGTGTTCAAGGGGGGCCCCGGCGGCGGCGACGGGGAGCAGCAGCGCATATAAAGCACATAGCGGCAGCGGCTGTTGGGCCACAGCGGACGAGCAGGTGGTGCGGCTGAGGGCGGGAGAAGGGAAGCCGCCTGGCGCCGGAGGCGGAGCTCAGCCGCGAGCGTGGCACGCAGAGGCTGATGCTGCTAGCCCCATGTTGGCAGCCCCGCGCGAGCGCCCTGGAGCCGCTTCACCGAGCGCCCGCCGCCAACCCCCCCCCCCCCCCCCCCCCCCCCCCGCACGAGCGCAGCGCCACCGCATCGCCGAGCCACAACCCCGCCATTCCCGGTCGGAGGTCGCCGATGCCTTCCCCAACTTTTGGGTCGGCACCCAGATCGGACGCCTCCCTTTTAGCTCCTTGTAGTGTTTGGTTAACATGTTTCTATGAAATTGAAGATTTCAGTAAGGTTCTGCTGCGTGTTCACATTAATTCACAAATTGTATGTATGAATCGACTGCATCCGATGCTGTGCTTCTCATGTTCCCTTGAAATGAAAGGATTGCTGGATGGAAAGATGTTTTTGCTTTCAGGATTTCTGGTGTGGTTCATTTGCAATGGAAAGGGGTATAGCCCGGTTCGGAAAAAAAAAGGGATTTCTGGTGTGTGTACGACCCTCCAAATAACTGTTTTTCATCTCATGTAGCAGCAGAGGCTTAGAGGAATGCACATGGGATGCTGCAGGTTAAAGTCATTTTAGTTTGTTGATAATTACTCTGACGTAGATTGTAAGTTATATAGTAGAAATATATTTTAATTTGTGTATGGTGTGGATTGCAAAACTAATCTGCTTGTACTAAACACTCCCTTGTACTAGAATTTTTCTGAAGGTAATGGAATTCCCTTGTACATAAATTTGCATGATGAATATTTTTTCAAAATACATGTGCCAAAGAGGAGGAGCTCAGGGAGCTGAGTGTGAAAGGATAATGGAGTCAGGAAGGAGAATCATGTGTTGGCTTAATTAATGCTTCCTAATCAGTATGCTTTTCATATTGCTGTTTATTGAACTAATATAGTTTGCTTTGATTAAGGATCTTGACATGGCACCTAGCTGTTTTTGATTTTCTGTAGCTTTTGTTGATCTTCTCCTTGTTCGGATTAAATTTCTCATTGCTTTTCCTATTCCTTTGCAGGAACATGAACCTGATGATGACCCATAGTTGGATGTATGTGAGAGGTACAGGTGTTAGCTCATAAGCATATCAGAATACAACCATGATGTGTATAATTATTCAGTTATACTTTTTATCCATGCCTCAACAATCGACCAAATTAAATGACAGGATGCACATTCAGACTTTCTTGATGACTGGGATTCTAGGAAGACCATCACATACTCGACCAACCCACTGTCACCGCGAGACAAGCTAAAAGTGAAGCAACTAAATGTTTGCATCAAATGTTGCTACTGTTGGTTTTTTCAAGGGTAGAAACTTTTACCCAACATATGTCATTTTTTAGGTTAATTGACTAGCCCCTCTTTTTATAATGGTCCAGTCAATTAAGAGAATGGGGAAAAAGAAAATGTATGACACAAGGGCTATCAATTACAGCGTGAATTACATAGCCTGTAACATTTGCATTCCTGGCCCTATCTATGATCCTACGAGGGCTATCTCTAGGAGCTGAACAATTACAGCAGAGGACACACTCAAATTCAGAGTTTAGAGCCTGATGAGCAATGTTGTGAGAGCTTGTTGATGATCTGCCTATTTTCTGCGAAATTGGGATGTGTTGGATGGTCCATGTGAGGTTCTCCATGAAAAAAATTCCTTATTTTTCTGTTCTGATAGTATGATGGATTTTGATTAGATAAGAACCTGCAGTTTCTTTGGTAAGTTGGGATTAAGAGTTCCATATATGTGTGCCAAGAGAGTATGTAGCGAAATCATGATATGCCTTTTTTTGCAGTGTCTGATTTATTCACTGTGTTATTACTTAGACCAGGCTTGTACCTTGCTTGAGTACCTACTATTAATTATATTGTTTTTCCTTCCTCAGGATCCACAAATGTCAAGCGCACATGCTACAACCATCAACTTCTGGGATATTAACTATCTAACTTGGCAATGTTCACAGAATGGTTTCCATCATCTATACGATTCAGTTTCCATTACAGTTGTTTGTTTCTCCAATGACTATGTCTACTCTTACGCATGAGAAGAAATCTATTCAGGCTATGGCACTGCATCCAAAAGAGTTGTTACCCACAAGTTCGTTTTCCTATTATGTACATTGCTGGAAGCCTGGAACCTTTAAAAAAATTATATTACGTAGGAAATCATTTGCGTCAGCGCCTGCCGACAACATAAAAATTGTTAGCCTTCCCAAAGGCGAATTTCTGCACAACATTTTGGGAATTTACCTATTTGTATCCGTACATTTTTCACCTTGACTATAAGTGGAACGGTTTGTTATTTATTTAACTGCAATTCAAAACATTTAAGTACGGCACTATATGTTAATGCTAAACACAAAGCAACACAACAGTTTGCCTCTGCAAAGACGAAGATACTACATACATCTCCCCCTCTGCCCCCGCGCCGCTCCCTCCCCGGGGCGACACGGGCGGCGCCCCCCGCCCCTCCCGCAGCCTCCCCCCCACCAGCCTCCTCTCCCCCTCGCCATCGCCGGTGGCCTCCGGCAGGCAAAGCCTGCGCGGAGCCGGCGGCGGCGGGGTGCTCTCTGGCTGCTGCTCGCTCGGGAGGAGGGGAGCTCGCGTGCGGGTCGCGGCTGTCCGGCGCTCGGCTTCGTGGCGGCGTCCCTGCTCGCGGCGGAGGCGGTCTCCGGCGTGTGGTGCAGCGTCTGGTTGCGGCGGTGGGCGCGCCATCGCGGTGCGCGCAGTCACGGTCGCCGGTCTCGTGCGGTCCCGATCCGATCTGGGCTCCCGCGGGCGGCGGCTGGTGCGGACGGTGTTGCGGGCGGAGGGAGGCTCGGCTCCTCCTCTGCGCGTCCTGGAGTGGCCTCCTGCAGCGTCTCTCTGACTTGGTGCCGTGGTGGTTCCGGCTAGCACTTCGGCTGGTCAGCTGCCGTCTGGTAGCTCTTCCGGCGAGTTGGGGTGGGGTGGCAGCCCCCTTCCCTGCTCGGGGCTCTTCTTTGGCGCTGTAGCGGCGGTGGTTGCTTGATCTGGCTGGCTTCGGCCGGATTCGGCTCGTCGGCATCTGGCCGGTGGCGAGGATTGTGGTGGCTCCTGCTCGGTCATGGCGCGATGGCTTCGTGGGAGGTGTGCGGGTCAGCGGAGGTGCTATGCGTGGGGATGTGCGTGCGGGTGGTGCTCCAGGCGAAAGCTTGTCGGGCTCGTGCCGGCCGACAGCGGCGGCGTTCGTGGACGTCGTTTCACCTCCTTGGAGGCGCCGCTGTGGAGTCCACCCTTCACGCATCCTTGGATCCAGTTCTTCGGGCGAAAGCCTAAGACCCAGTCGGGTCGGGCGACGGCGTCGGCATCGTCGCTTCCCTCTTTGGGGCGTTGCTTGGAAGAACTTTGGATCCCGTTTGCGCGCTCCTTGGGCTGGACGCTCGCCACATCGCGGTCGGCAGGTGTCCGTCCGGCGATGTGTTTGTTCTGCGCGGCTTCTTGTGTGGCAACGATGGTGGCTTCGAGCGGAGCTGGCTTGTTGATGGGTCTTGGTAGTCGGTCTCTTCCGACGTGTTCGAGGGGTCGCCTTCTGGCGCTGGCTCGGCGCAAGCCCAACGCTTTTCCCTTGCAATGCTTGTCGACGGAGTCGGAGCTGCCTGGTCGCCGGCGCATGTGGCTGACTATTTGGCATCGGCCGGCGCAGGCCTCGACGCTTGCTTGCGGTGGGGGCTTCTTCGGTGGTCGTCGATGGTGGAGTCGGAGTCGCCCTCGCGGAGGCGTGATGACGATGACGCCGGGTTGCAACCTCGACGACGTTTTTCTCCTAGGCGGCGTGTGTGCGTTCTTGTGTGGGTTGCCAGGTCACCCTGTCTGCCTTGTTTTTGCAGGCGTGTTGTAACGGTTTTCGCTCGGTTTTCCGTTAATTAACCGGGCAATTCTCTTCGACCTTTTTTAATGAATCGGGCCCTAAGGGACCGCGTTTCAAAATATATATATATATGTTAATGCTACTCAAGCTCCATTATTTTTTATAATCAAAATATGTTTAGGTCTACTTTGTTGTCTGCCTGGTGGCCTTTTTCTGTGAATTTTCTATTTTTCTTGGAGGTGCAATGATACTTTTTTCTTGGAAAGACTGACATTTTCAATCTATTTGCTTGGGACTTATGACTTGAAACATGTGCTATATATTAGCAAATAAACATGTCCTTGTATGAAATTTTTTCAATGCAGGCTTGAAAGAGCAGGCAGTCTTTTAACAAGGGGTGGATGCGAGTAGCGATATGCTGAATAGCATGGGTCTATGTTCACTGCAGATAAGTTCTCTTCCTGAAACTTCCAAGCACTAACTAACTTAGTCAACTCAAATTGTCGCACAGTTATGCCTGCATATCATGTGTAGATGCATTTGAATGAAATATTAATGCTATAAGTTCAGCAAAAGAGAGGCGTATTACAAAAAGTAGAGAGGCGTATAAGAGAATAAAGCAAGCGTAAAATAAAAGGCCGTGTGTAGTTTCTGAAGCTAGCATTGAATTTTAATGTCTCGGAGAAAGTAAGTTGCTTGATGCAGTGATCAATTATGGTCAGATCTTGAAGCAAGATGTCGATGTTCTGTAGAAAAACAACATAGTGACTTCATGGTCAACTATAAGAAACAAGGAAAAATAAACCAAAGGTCCTTTAAATGCTTACCTTGTAGTTTAAAAACAGCTCCCCTGAGCTCAGGTTCTTGGCAAAAGGATAAACCTGAACATTGTGGCTCTGTTCGGACTGTAGGTGAACAAAGCAAAGGAGTTTAGAAAAGGTATAGGAACTCGAGTTGGCTAGACAGTCCTGGAAATCCGTAGAAGGTACATCTCACTGCAAGTTAAAGTATTCATTCACATCGCATCTACTGTAAGGATCATAACCACCTACTAGGGGCTTCATCAGATGAAACACCTTCCACTTCTTACTAATATAAACAAGATCATTTACTATAAGCAATACTGCTTGAATTTGTATCAGTTTTCAACACTATCTGTGTCTTCAAGCCTTTCTCTAAAAATAAAAATAAACTCCTTGAATGCTTTCTTATCAGGGCCTCCAACCAAGCTTGTTTTTTTTCTAACCTTATAATCCAGTATTTCATATGCCATCTGATGATACAAGGTCTTTACAGGAAAAACAATGGCACATGCCCTTTTGGAAAACCAACAGAGGATTTCTGTGCTAACCCTCACTTTTAATGCAAGTTCACTGGACGACTACCATATCTTTATGTAGCATTTGATTGCTTGGATGAAGTTGGATGGGAGATCCCCATTCAGCTTTTAGAAGCCATGATTTTGTTTGGTCGGTTTGGTGGACAATATAGGTCTATATCCCATTAAAACTAATATAGCTCCAACCAGGGCAGAACCAAGTGGTAAAAAAACTGAGTGAGCGGAGCCATTTCTTGCCCCCACTGGTTAAGCTTAAATTTTCATGTGATATTCATTTCTTAAGTAATAAGGAGTTCCATGCAAAGTTCTGCACCGAGCATGAGCCAACAAAGTTAAGCAGAACATAGTCTGATGATCCATTGACAAGGAAATTTAAGCGAACACAGCTGCTGATGGGTGGCTCTGCTGTCCCCAATGCTCCTGCTCTTGTATCATTACTCAAGCATATCTTTGTATACACTGACAAACCGTGGGCTAGGCAATATTCGGTTCAAGATGACCTGGATTGATGATATTTCTGTTATCATTTATTTCATTAATGAAGAAGCTTTAGTCGATTCCAATACATTTAATTGTAGTTATTTTTTATTGGAACTAGCCGTTGTAACAAACATTATGTGCCTTACTAAGAATTTTTGGTGTTGAGATTTTGCTTTAGAATATTGGCTCACTGCCATTGATATATAGTGAGGCTGTTTTTCAATCATAAAAAAAAATATCTTCTTTATTAACAATCAATGAGAAGACCTAATGGATGGAATAACATATATTGTGGTCTGTATGCAACAACATGACCACAATTGTGTTTCACCTTTGAAAATGCAACTTGAGCGACATCACAGAATTGTGTTTCCATTTAACAAAATATTTTTTTAAAACATTTATTTTGTATTTGTGTGAATCATATTTGCTCAACGTATGAGACGTGCGTTGCACGTGCAAAATTACTAGTCTAATTTAGATACTCCCTCCGTCCAAAAAAATGCCGTCAACCTAGTTCGTTTGTAATTACTTATACTTTTAAATTTCATGCTAATCAACCCGTCTTCCACACTTCTGTAATTTTGTAGTTTTATTTTATAATACTCAAGTTCCAGAAAAGGTCATACATAATTGTTGAATTCGTATACAATTCATCCAGCCATTGCTATGCAGTTATCCACAAGAGTATACAGAAGATACAAGTCCAGAAAGTGATATCCAACGGTTGCACAAGATCTAATCTATATACCAACAAAGTGCCAAAAGGTATATATCCCACAATTTTGCAAGCATAGTCATCTCCAAAGTCAAACGATATTTACTATCTGCCAAGGTTGCGGTCTCCAAACCAGAGCATGTTTGACATCATCCATAAATAAATTTACTAGAATAGAAGAAATAAAGATGAAGAGGGACTACCTGCACTGCACGGATGGAGGCAGAAGGAGGCCGTAGAAGAGGCGATCGGCTGGAGGCATGTTGACATCCAGCAAGGTGACACCAGATCAGCCGACAACACACAGAAATCAATGGCAGATGTCTATGATCTGCACCCAACAATGGCAGTGTAAGTATTTTAGTTGAAACCAACTACTTCCTCCGTTCCTAAATATAAGTATTTCTAGTGATTTCAATAGGGACTATGTACGAAGCAAAACGAGTGAACCTATACTCTAAAATACGTCTATATACATTCGTATGTAGTTCATATTGAAAATCTTTTAAAAGACATATATTTTTGAACGGAGGGAGTACATGACAGAAATATGGCGAAATAACCAGACAGAGTGTTGTGGTACAGGAAGCAGCCAATCATTATGTTAACCATGATGTTGCAGGAAAACATAAATGAAATGAGAGGTGATACATACATATCCAAAGTAAAAGTAAACTCTGCCCCGCACAATAACATGTTGAGCAATGTGTGATGAATTCTGAAGCACTCAATGTGTTCTGAACCCTAAACCTAACCCTCACCCCTAAAACCCTAAACCCTGCCCAAACCCTGAACCCTAAGCCTGAGATACGGCTCAACCCAATGATCAACTTGTCCTTTGCAGTTTTGAAAAACACTTGTATGAGCTTGGGTGCCGAGACAATATCTGAATCTTCCATGTTTTTTCTGTCATAACCTAGCCACTGTAAGAGCAAAACTACTTTAACATTCAGAACAAATTGAACCAGATCACAAGGGCCCAAACAAAACTAGGTTGCAAGCAAGGAAGGGTCGTCGTCTTACTCTTTTATTCAGCGCCACGGAACTTGACATGGTGGTGCAGGAAGAAGAGAAGAAGTCCTTGAAGCTGGAGCTTGGAGAAATCATGGGGTGACCTTGTTGAGCTAAGGTGCAACAACACCAATGGCGTGTTCATGGCGACAAACCAGAGAGCAGCAACACCAATGGATGAGCAGCTGCCAAATAAAAAAACAGAGGTTGCAACAAAACTAATGATTGATGCGGGTTGTTTGCATTGGTGAAAAAAAGGCCATGGGCATCATCTCCTTTCTACTAATCCCATGTAATCAAGAAATCATGGCAAATTTGAATAAAAGGGCATACATCCATCGGTCAGCACGTACAACGTGAAAAACTGAAACTCAAGGAGAATTCATTAGCAGGGATAAGACCAGCTCATATTCATATAAGAACAAAACCCATGTAGTGTAGCACCTGAATCCTAGTACAACATCTTTAAAGATCCATTAAGATGCAAGTTGGGTTCAAATCAAACACACGAATCCTAGCACAAAATCTTGGTTAACAATTTAAATACGCTGCCAGAAATATAACAAAGACATATATACAGCCTCGTCCCTACCCTAAACAGGACAAGACAGTGCATAACTGTTTCTTCTTTTTAAGAAAAAGATGTCTGTGTTGCCAGCCAATTTGGAGGAGGATTTGACACATGGAACCAGACTTGCAGGCACCTAATTTGATTAACATAAAAGGCAATTAAAACCATCTTATTCTTAGATCCTCCCTAATCACAGCCACAAAATCCTCCAACTATCGAGCCACGTAGATAGTAGAATCTGCTCATGCTCATGCTTAGATCGGAAAGAGAGAAAGAAGAAAAACATATTATTCTTCACTGCCTGAGAGGGGGTAGAAGGGCAAAAGTGTATCCCGATGCACTCTCAAGGGTGACTAGGGCAGTGTCCAAACCCTAGCAGTCCTCTGCACCTAAATGATATCAAGAGAGACATCGATGGACTGCTATTGCTTTGAACACATGAGCCATTCAAACATGTGGCGTGGTTGTCACTGTTAATTCTGCTCATGGTTGTAAGCTTCCGTGCTTTTCAAGTTTCTCAGTTGCACAAATTCCTGGTCAAAACGTTCTGGCTACAAGTGGATATGCGTCATTCATCTCTTGGCGCAAGTTTCCCGATTCCACAAATTCCCCTTAAAAAAATCCGAGTGAGAAACTTCAGTTCATGCTTGAGCTTAAATGTATATATTACGTCCAATTGTTGGTTCGATCTCAGTGCTAACTAGCTAGGCTTTTGCCCTCACAAAGGCGATTCAGAAAGAATGTTGTTACCTGACGTTCGCCGTCTGATTCGGCTGCTTGCCATCCTCTTCTGCCGGTTTTGTGTGCCGGCAGCTCCCTCAGGCGGCATTTCAGGGGCGCCCTGTGCCCGTAAGTACTCAATGTTGTACGTATAAGGTTTTGGCCTTGTAGCTCTGTCCAGTAGGAGTACAGTTAGTACTACGCATGATTACCTCTGTATTCTGCTCTTCTCTCGTACTTACATTTTTGCCTGTTCATCGCCTGATATTTTCCATGTTAACAGACCACGCGAATCCCCCTCCAGGCTGCCCAATGTGCTGCAGATAGGATTGTACGAAGGGTATGTGGACGGCAACTGGTCCGAGGCATCTATAAATGGTGTTCCTCACTCTAAAAGAACTGTAATCCATTTTATCGCGATTATAACTCGTATTGCAGAAATTAAGTGCCATGTACCAGCAAATAATGCCAAACTGAAATCTGCTCCCAAAGACACAGCTGCTTGCCTATTTTATAGTCGTCTGGTCATTTGTTTTACTACTTCTCAATAACTCAGTTACTTTAGCCCTTTTGGACCAAGATATCCAACAATGACCATCTCAATTCCACTTATATGTAACCTATGGCCTAGAAGTTGCAGTTGGATTTGTTAGAACTGAACATTTCCAGTTAAAAAATGGAAATCTAGGGAAAATGATGGACAATTTCGTATGATTGATTTTTTTTTTAAAAAGGTAGCTGGAAATTACCATAAGGCTAACAGAAACTATGATTATATCGGTGCAAGGCCAAAGATGTTAAACTTGGGTATTCTTTCCCTACATCTGATAAACTGGTCTTACTTTTAAGGTTTATAAGCTCAACTATATATGAAGCAAGCACACCCCTGTAAAGATGTTAAACTTGCGCATCAAACTGTGAAACTTGAATGTAGAATGAATGAAACGCATGTGCAAGGATATAACATTTCTCTCACAAAAATAAAAGGATTGTCGGAGAAGAGCATACCAGCGAGGGAATCAGCGATCCCAGAATGCAGCGCAGGGCCGGCGCGGAAGGCGAGGGTAAAGCCAAAGCGCACCGACGAACAGCACCCGCGAGCTGAGATTGCGCTTCCCTTGCTGCCGCGGGAGCTAGGACGGGCAGAGCGGCCGAGGAAGCTCGAGACTGCGACGATGATGGCCAAGAACAGAGACACGCGGTGGCGGGCTCAGAGCTGCGCCGCGGGGACGGGAAGGCATCGCACCAGAGCCCAAGAGGGCAAAGCAGGCGGCACCAGAGCATCCCACCGACGGTGAGAGAAGGCGGAAACCGCGCAAGGCCAAAGGTCGAACAGGTGGCGGGCACTGCCCTGGCCGAAGCAGAGGCCGGCGCTGCAGAAAGAGTGCTTGAAGATCGGGACTGTGACAGGAGAGGGGAATTAGGAGTGGGGGAAGGCAACCGGGAAGGAGGAGGAGGGAGGGAGTTGTAGGCGCTGCGGCCGGCGACGGCGGGCTAGGAGGGGAGCGCCGGTAGAGACAAAGAGAGGAGGGCTCCCTCGACTCATCATGCATCTCTCTAGTCTATTTTTCAGCCTGCTGTAGTTATCAATTTTTCAGCCTCCTGTAGTTATCAATTTTTCAGCCAATCGTTCTATTTTTGTTGAAGATTTCGGCATTTTTCGATTGGTTTCTGTGTCTTTTCACAGTGGTCATATATAGTAAGTAGTACTGTACTGATTTAAGGACCTTCTTCAGTCAACTAGAAAAAGATTCCAAACCAATCAATTTGCTCTAAACCGCTAGATCTGAATCCAACAGTTCGCCCCTTTTCTTTAACCACCGGCGCTTCTTCTCCCACACGACGACACCTATACCGCCGGCCAGACTACAAGCCCCGCCACCCACGGCCTGCGACGCTAACGCACATGCCTCGACCGCCTGCCCTCCCCCAAACAGCCACATTCGTCGTGGTGTTGTCACCCTCGGCCACCCCTCTATGCCCCGCCATGATTCTATCGCCAACGAGGACCCCATTTGTTGTGTAATACTCCCTCTATTTCATAATGTAGTGTGCCCGCGTTTTTCGAGATTTGATTTTGACCATAAATTTAACCAACATAGGCGACTGCGGCGGGAGTAAAAATTATACCATTGAAAACTTATTTCGAATACGAATTTAATGGTATAATTTTTGCTCCCGCCGCAGTCGCCCATGTTGGTGAAATTTATGGTCAAATATAAATCTCGAAAAGCGACTACATTATGGAATGAAGGGAGTACTGTTCAATCACAAGATGAGTGTTCATCGTCAGGAGGTTTTACTGGGCCATCCAGCCTACCTACCTACTGTGTGTAAGTGCCTGATCAGTTGCCATCTCCAACGACAACTTCAAAGACATGGGTTGTATATTGTTGCATGCAGACCTTTCTTTCAAGTTGCAACAATTTGATGATTTGAATCTAGTATTAAGTTTGAAGGGTTGTGCTGCTAGACTGAATCCACTTGCAAGCTATAGTACCAAATTAAACACTAAGCATGGTGTGATTGGGATATTATACGTTTGGGAGGTTCCCTAATTCCCAGGCTCTCACCCAAACTTGCTCCACAGATACTCCTTTGTATCAAAAATATAAGACGTTTTTTCAAACTGTCATAGTGTCAAAAAAAAGATCTTATACTTTGATATTTTGATACAGAGGGAGTACTTGATGCAGCAGCTGTTGCCAGAAAACTGACACAATCCCTAAACAACACACTGCAGCAAAGGAACTTTTTTTTTAATTCACTTTACGCACGCTTCACGATAAATTCAGCCAAGGTTAATTAAGTTTACACATGTTTCTCGATAAATTTGATCGAACTTAAATAAGTTTGATTTAAAGCGAGATAAATGAGTGGTAATCAAACAGGATCATACATCATGAATGATTCATCTAAAACCAACTTTACCATTACTTTCACTTCCATAACCACCAAGACAAAGCTCAAAAACATCATCCCTATACCATCTTATATACCTGTAATGTACATCCATAAGCGCGGAAAATAAACCAACACAATCACTAGAAACACAACAAAAAAATCCGGAACAAAACAGGAACAAAATCTATGCAATTCTCTCTCCCTCGCGGACTCACTCTTCAGGCAACCAATTGCCTATGTTACAGTTGCACGCCGCCCTCGATGTATTCACAAGCCACGCCGTCTCTTTCGCGCGCAACGATGAAGAGTTCAGAGCGAGCTTCGACTCGCCATAATCAGCATCCCGGCAGCGACTGCCCCGACTACGCCATGGCAGACAGGCTCGCGTCCGAGTCGCCACAGTGCCTCAGGTAGGACTGCCGGAAGGACTGGGCCGACAACGCGCCCGCCAGGTTGAGGCTCGCGTCTGAGTCACCGCCATGGCGCAGCAGCTGGGACTGCTGCTGCTGTGGTGACTGAGGGCCATGGTGGACAGGCTCGGCCCCGACTCGCCGCAGCGCCTCAGGTACGCCGAAGACTGGTGCTGGCTGGGCGAGCCTAGGTAGTAGCCCGACGACGATCCATACCCCGAATTGGAGATGTATGAAGAACCGGCATGCGGGCTGGGCGATGCATAGCCGGAATTGTACACCTGTGGTGGGGGATAAGCATAACTTATGTTGACTGGTGGAGACAGGTGGTTGCCGACCAGGGAGTGTGTGGAGCCTCCACGGAGGATCGAGGTGCGGAGGTAGGGAGAAGACATGTTTGCAAGGTCTGCGCTGCTTCTGCTTATGCTCATGGCCGATGAGTTTCTGAAAGGCCTTTGGGTGGTGGCAGAATGCGGGGTGCCGGAAGCAGAGTAGATCCGAGATATGGATTGCGACGAAGGACGCCGACTTATTGGTCTGGGAGGGGATGCTCCCACGCTTGATCGGAATGAGGATGATGGAGAAGGCAAGTGAACCACGGAAGCAAACAATGGGGTGGTCTCCAAGGCAGGAGGGCCTGTCATTCCAGCGCCTGCATCACGCTTGCACACGGGGCAGAATGATCTCCAGGATGTGAGCCACATGTCCACACATGATGCATGGAACTCTGCAAGGTAAGTCAAGCAAAAATATCAGAGTGCTGCCTTAACAAAAAGAACATTACAGATAAGCTGATTGTATAAAAGGAGAGTTTAATTTGAACTTTCTTTTTAGCAATACTAGTTGACTGGTAAATAATCTACCCTGTTCATGATTTTGACAGAAATGAATTTACAGACACGATGTTACAAGGAAATAAAGACGCAACTGTGAAATTTTCAAGTGCAGACGCAACTGTGAAATTTTCAAGTGCAGTACGAGTATTCTATATTCGTATGTTCTTAAGGATCTTCAAGTACGAAACTACATGAAAATAAATGCAGAGGTGTGCTAACAGATTAAGAACCTAGCACAGAATATACCATCATTTCCAAACTTAAAAGACTGAAAACTGAAGTAAAGCATATATAGGCTTTGCCTAAAATATGATGGGCGTGAAACACAATATGATGGATTTGCCTAAAGCAGATATGAGTTTTATGAAACACACAATTATGTCGTTAGAAAGTTGGCGAGACATACTGTGATGGCAAGGCAGCACTCTTATCTGTTCTCCGGTAGTGTAATCCTCCAAGCAAATGGCACACATCGACGATGTGCAGTTGTCCTCTTGCACTTTGGTGAAAATAAGGCTTGGCATCGCTTTAACTAATTGACTGCTCATCCCATGGAATTCTTGGGCTTCTAGATTTCTAGGCTGGTCCCCCCTTATTCGATGTCTTCTCACAAAAAAACAGGTAGCTAAAACAGCAGACATGGCGAGCAGCGATATGAACGAAATCGCCATGATCGACCAGCCCGAGTTCTCGAATGTCGGTATTATCCACACCTCTACATCAGTACGGCCTGAAAATTTCTTCAGCACCTCCCCTGAGACCTTTGAGATGAACACAACGTATATATGAATACCGCTTGAGCTTCCAGGCACTGTTACACCTACTTCTCAGTTAGAAAGCCCAGACTATAAATGTAGGAACAGTTCCCAAAAAAAAACACAGTTTAAAAAATGTTCACATTTTCAAACATGCTCGGGATTTCAAAAAATGTTCACAATTTCTGAAAATGTTCAAAAATTTCAAAAATTGTTCCTAGTTTTTAAAAAATTATTCAGAGTTGCAATTTTTCTTTTCAAATTTTAAAATCTGCTCGGAATTTCAAAATATATTTGTGTTTTACAGTACCAATGGGCCAGCCCAGTTGAGCTTCCCTGTGTGTCGTGCACGCCGTTGGTTACGGCAAAGCGTATACGGCGCCTTCTACGCCTGATACAATGTGGTTTGTAATTCTGCGCACAAATTCTGGGCTCGGCCCATTTTATCTTTTTTTTTTTCCTCTAACCTTTCAAAAGTTAGGATTGGATGGGGGAAATTTGAAACCCAGTCCTCCTCGATCAGTCACGACAGCGATAACCTCTGCGACAGCACATTTTGTTGTGCACACTTCATTCTTTTTCTCTTCTCTTTCTATCTATTTTTTCTTTCTATTAGGCCATTTTTCCTATGATTTTTT
Organism: Elymus sibiricus; assembly: GCA_039707655.1. NCBI lineage: Eukaryota > Viridiplantae > Streptophyta > Magnoliopsida > Poales > Poaceae > Elymus > Elymus sibiricus. Next base: position 564,271,521 of record CM077665.1, on the reverse strand, counting down.
CACTTTTCCTATAACTTCCTTTTTTTCTCTTAATTCAAAAACTTCTTCTTTTCAACTTCATGAACTTTTTACAACTTTTTTGTGAACTTTCTATGAAAATCCATGAATTCTTTTCAATTTTGTGAACTATTTTTTTCAAAATTGACTGAACTTTCTTCAAATTCGTGAACTTTTTTTTCTCCAAATCGATGATATTTTTTCAAATCTCTGAACTTTCTTTTAAAATTGATGAACTATTTTCCAAACTTGATGATTTTTTTCAAATCCCATAACTTTCTTTCAAAATCGATAAACTTTTTTTCCAAATTCTATAACTTTTTATCAAAATCGACGAACATTTCCTAAATTTATGAAAAAAAAAATCAAAACCGATGATTTTTTTGCAAATTTGATGAATGATTGTTTGAAAATCAATGAATTGTTTTTTCAAATTGATGAGCGATTTTTTCAAAATTGATGAACTTTTCTCTAATTTATGAAGTTTATTCAAAATTGATGAACTTTTTTCTCAAAATCGATGAAGTTATTTCTAATTCGTTAACTTTTCTCATTTGCGTGTTTTTTTTTCATTTTTTACAAACTTTTTTCAAATTCATGAATTTTTCAAGTTCGGGAGTTTTTTTTAATTTATGTGGATTCTTTTCAACTTAATTGTTCTTTTTCGCAATTTTATGAATATTTCCTAATGTCAACAGCTAACCAGTCAGCAGGTCAATAGGTCAACCAAAAGATCTCCCGATCGAGCGAGCGCAACAGTTTTTTTTTACGGGAGTGCAACGATCGTTAGTTTTTTTTTTTGAGCAATCTCACCACTTTATTGAATAATAATGTTCATAGGTACACGGTTCCGGTCATGCGGAATACCCAACCAGGTATGCCTACCTAAGGCTAGATTACAAGCTAATTTGGCGAGATTATGAGCCTCAAAGTTGTGACTCCTGCGCTCATGAACAAAGTTACATAAAATGAAGCTAGTTCTACGAGCTATTATTTCATGAACGATTGCCGAGTGTGGACCTCCTGTGCCTTGATTTATGTCATTGACTACATTCTGACAATCTAAAGCAACCACTAGTCTCGGAATGTCGAGGTCCTCTACAAGAGCAAGTCCCTCCCTGCAAGCGTACGACTCCAAAATCACAGGATCAATCACTCCTCGAAACACCACCGCCGATTGCCCCAAATATGCTCCAGTATACAGCAGCTGCTGCCCCTCCATGTCTATGACGGGCCACAGCTCCATCTACATTGATTTTCTGAATATTAGTCGGTGGAGGTATCCAGCTATGCTGCGCATTACCAGAAGGCACACCAGCTGATTGCCTGACATCAGTTTTCGGAAGTTAGTGGAACGAGCGAAACAACCAGCCATTTTGTCGCATTTAATGGGCCGTCCCACTTGGCGTCGCGCAGAGAGCCCCCAAAAGGAGGTCCCGTTGGATACAATGTGCGTCTAATAGGAGCACCCGTCGCTATGACACGTAGGGCACTTGCCTTTTGAGCTGGCCCGTTCTACCGCACACTTTTTTCATTGCACCTTTGTCAATTCGTTTTCTAGCAAATTGTTTTCTGGTTTTTGGTCTTACCGGTTTTCAGATGGTCCTTCCATTTTGTTTTCATGAAAACAGAAATATTTCTTTATTTAAAAATTAAACATTTTTCTAATTTATTAACATGTTTTCATCTGAAAACCGGTAAGACCGTATTTTGTTCAACCATGACCATTTTTTTTAAAAGTTAACCATATTTTTTTGAAAAATTTGCATACTTTTCAGATTCATATGCTTTTTATTTTCTGAAACTTTTACCAAATTCGTGAATATTTTTGAAACCTCATAAGCATTTATAAATAAATACAATATTCTTTGAAAATTTTGAACATTTTCTAACATTCGTGAAAAACAATTAAAATTCTCTGGTCATTTGTTTTGCAAAAAATGAACATTTTTAAAACATCTTTCACATTTATAAAAAGCTTAGAAGAAAGCCAGAAAAAAGTAATGAAAACCTGAAAAAAAGGGGAACATAACATGAATGAATTAGACGGTCGAAGGAAAATTGGCTGCAATGATTTTTTCACAGGCCGCCATATGCTAGCGAAGTCTTGTACCTTTAATATTCACAGACCGCCTTATGACGGCGGAGACGGGTGCTCGTCGGCTCCGGCGGAAGAATGCCAAGGTGCTCCGGTTAGCCATTGAGCAGTCGGAGTGCGAGGCGGCGGAGGCGGCGAGGTGGCCAAGCTCAAGCGGCAGCAAAACCCGTTCGGGCCGTCCCGCGGATGAAGGGCCTCATCGTCATCTCCGATTCCTCCTCGGACAACGACGACCACCACGGCTACGACTCTGACGATCCACCACCTGTCGCAGGCGCCTACAGCTGTGCCAGTGACCGAAGGGAAGTGGTGAAGACGCTCCTCCCCCATAAAATATTATTGTTTTTAATTGTTTTAGTTTAGAACCTGTCCAGCAATGAACTATGGTGATCTTTTGAATGATGTAAAGTGGATTATGTGCATTTCGGTGTCCGTTTTGCTGCCAATTTCTATGTCAGTTGTTTGATTTGTGTAGACTAGTTCACGTTGCACGCGTAGTATAGATATAGGGTACCAGATATGTGATACGCGGCTGTGCGGGCGAGAATTTGAGGTCTGGCCAGTCAGTGTTCGCGGACGCATCCGGACACGTCCGCGAACGTATAGCGCGCCGGATTTGGTAATTGTGACCGTAGATGCTCTAAACCATCTCAGCAATCGTTATTTTTTCATTTCCTTTCCTCAAAACTGAATCCCGTCAGCTTTTTCTGCTATGCAAAATGACCTTGCTGCCCCTGATGGGCCGGCCCAGGCGCGCCGGCCACAACCTCCTTTTTGTCATTTTTTTGTTTTTGTTTTTTCTTTTGTTTATGCTTCCAGATATTCTAAATAAATATATTACATAAAATCACTTTACATAAAAACATTTGAAAAAAAATGTTAACCAAGCATTTCAAAATGTTAAATATGTATAGAGAAAATGTTTCTCATGTATATAAAAAATGTATAATGTGTGTGGAAAAAGTTGAACATGTATTTAAATATGTTAATCGAAGCATTTGAAAAATATGGTGAACAAGTCTTTCAAAAATGATAATCCAGCATTTGAAAAATGTTAAATGTGTACAGAAAAAATATTGACCATGTATTCAAAAAAATGTCAAAATTGTATTTGAAAAATGTTAATCAAGCATTTGAATTTTTTACATGTCTAAAGAAAAAATGTTTACCATGTATTAAAATGGTGAATCTTGGACTTCAAAAATGTTAAGCAAGCATTTGTAAAATGGTAAAGGTGTATAAAAAGTATGTTGACCATGTATAAAAAAAATGTCAATCTTGTATTTGAGAAATGATAAACATGTATCAGAAAATGTAGTAGATATATACAAAAAACAAAGAAAATTGTGTTAAACGTGTATTAAAAAAACAAAGACAGTGAAAACCGAGAAAAAACAAAGAAAACTGATGTAAAACGAGGAAGAAACAAACAAAACCAAACAAAAAAAAGGCAGTGAAAACCGAGAAAGAAACAAAGAAAAAAATACCAGTGAAAACAAAGAACGAAACGAAAAAAACCGGTGAAAAAACAAAAACAAAAGACCCGGAAAACTACTGGAAAACATGGCTCTTTTACCTCATGTTGATCGTGCCCTACCGTTTCACCATGCATCTGTCAGTGACTCAGTGGCTTGGAGCGCTACGTAGCATCCACGCGAGAGTTTGATCCCCAAGTGCTCCCTCTGACTCACCTCTGGCGCTCGCTGTTGTGCTCTCTTAGTGGGCCGGCCAGGTTAAGCGGTTTTGGGAAAGCTAATGAGCACCTGTCGTGGAACCTTCCACCGGTTTTAAAAAGGATTCACACAATTTTCTTTATTTTTTTCATGTGTTTTTCTTTACTGTATTTATCTATCTTTCTTTTGGTTGTCTTTTCTAATATTGTTTCCTCAGAAAATGTCAACTCTTTTTTAATACACATGGACATTTTCTAATGCACACTGATTTTCTTTACATGGGTTAAACATTTTTCTGAACAGTCACGAACATATTTTTGGAATGTGTGAACATTTATATAAATACCACAATACTTTAAAAAAAAATTGCGTGAACAAAATTTCTACACTGGATGTGCATTTATTCAATGTCGTGCACATGTTTTTGAATGGTATGCACTTTTTAAATAATTGTGTGAACAAAATATCTACACTTGATGGACATTTTTTTAATGTCACAAACATTTCTTTGAATGAAATGAACTTTTTTAAAATTGTGTGAACAAAATATCTACACACAATATGGTGGCACGGTAAGTTGGAATTGTTCTTAACAGGTTACTATGGCGAATTCTATAACAAAGGCTAAGTATGTTGACGCTTTAGAAGCGATAAAGAAGTTGTTGAATCATATAGTTCATTTATAAACTTAGTATGGTTCCAAGATGGCTTTGGTCTATAGGACACTATTGCAGATAGTTGCTCCATAGCTCAGTCTGAGGAATCAGGTTTCGACCAATGATTCACACATATGCAAAGCCAAATCCACATAAAATATGAATTTTGTGAAAGCATGAAAATGCAAGGATATGCAAAATTACACACGGAGCTGAAGTTGTCAGATCCGTTGGACATCAGGCTATACCACAAGCGAAGCATATTTTACACCAGTATGCCATAGGTGTAAAGTGCACTAGCATTGACTAGATTATTGACTCTAGTGCAAGTGGGAGTCTGTAGGAGATATGCCCTAGAGGCAATAATAAATGTTATTGATTATCTCCCTGTTCATAATTAGGTTTATGTTCCATGCTATAACTGCTATGGTTCTCGAGTCTGCAATAACCACGAGGCTCGGAGGAAGACTCATATGCACGTGTGGAATAATAAACGGTAAAATATATTCCTAGTCTGGCCTCTAAGACTGGCTTAAGTATTGCATGATGATCCTGTTTTCCTGATCATGGGCATGGCTATGCCGGCAATTTTGAGGGCACAATGTTAGAAGAACATTTGTGTTGAATCGACCCGAATTGATGTTATGCTATGAGATACATTCGTCACTAGTTAAATGGTTTATAACATAGAGATGGTTAACGTTTGCATGATTCCTCAGTCCATGAGAGTATCGAGTTTCTTCATGCTTGATTCATGAACTTTGGGGTTTGTTAAACGTCATCCGTTACTGGATGGCTATTACGGCGGCTTACGCTTTCATGGGAAAGTATGTCAAGTAACTTGATAGCTCAAGATTGGGATTTGCTCCTCCGACGATGGAGAGATATCTTTGGGCCCTCTCGGTGTTACGGTATCCATCATCGTCTGGCCAGACACTTTTTGATTTGATCACGGGGATGCCGGAACACGGGAACGAGAAAAGAAACAATACCGGTAACGAGGTAACTGGCATAGTGGACAAGTTGTTGATCCACGGGGATGCCAACATGTCTCACCTCGGGTATTTGTAACATACCGCGAAGCAACAGGAATAGCACACGGCAACTGGAGGTTTACTCGAATATTCATTCGTGTGGGTATAAGGGTCAATATGGGTGTCCACGGCTCCGATGCTGATCATTGATCGGAAAGTGTTTCGGTCATCTCTATAGTTCACCGAACCTATAGGGTCACATGCTTAAGGGTCATCTATCTGCTGAATACTAGACAAGGAGTCCGAGAGAAAAGTCACCGAAAAGGTTTCGGAGACAACGGAAAAGTTCCGGAGAGAACACCGAAAAAGTTTTGGTAAAACCGAAAAGTTGTTTCGGATAAAACCATTGATCCAAAAAGGTTTCGGCAAGCACCGGGAATGTTTTGGAGGTTGCCAGATTGGTCTGGTAATTTCTGGAATTTTTCCGGAGAAAAAACCGAAAAATAGTTTCGGAGCTGCCGAAATTGTTTACTGGGTAAACGAAGATGGTTTTAAATTAAACCACCATACCGGAAATGTTCCGGAGCACGTCCAGATAATTTTAGAGGGTGCCGGAAATGTTCTGGGACCTTTCGAAATTTTTCAGAAGTAATAGTCGCGGAAAACATCTTGTCCCAGCGTGAGGGGACAAGATCCCACGTAACGTGGGGGCTGTTTTGGGGCGCCTCCCCTTGGGGGGCAGCCCCTTGTGGCTGGACAAAAGGTGTTGCCCCCCCCCCCATGGTGGGGGGCAGGCTCCACAATTGGTGGGAAGTGTTGGGAGGTGGTGGGGCCCCATGTTGGAGCACCATGGACAAGGGAACATGTTTTTCCCTTGTTTGGTGGGAACATGTTTTCCTTGTTTTATGGGAACATGTTTTCCCCATGTTTAGTGGGCTGAATTTTCAGCCCCCTCCACCCCTTCCACCACTATATAAGGTGGAGGAGAGGTGCTGTCCAACTCCACTCCAACTCTCTCACACAAGCCATGCATGATCTGGCATTCTCTCTCCCTCCCACGAAATAGTTTCGTAGTGCCGAAAGGCTGTCTGGGTTCCGGTGGGAACTAGTTCTGGACGGCGAAGCCCTGCCGGATAGATGACACCATATGTGTGCAACTCTGTAGAGAGATCGTTGTTTCGGTTTTAGTTCGAGAGTGCCTCCCGAAGGGCTGTCCGAGTGACCGTCCAAAATTCTGAGGTCCTCCCGAAGGGCTGCCCGAGGATCCGTCCAGTGGGACTATCCGAGGGACTGTCTTGAGGCCTCCCGAAGGGCTGCCCGGAGATCCGTCCGGGGAGCAGGCGAGGGAGTACATCCTCGCGGTTGGGAGGTTGTAAATCCTAGCTACGGGGATCTGCACCGCCGATCGTCATCGACTCTACTTCCGCTGCGCTACGAGTCAGTAACGAATATGATCAAACCTTGTATGCAGTCTCCATAGTGGTCCTGGGCTGGTGCGTAGGTCGGAAATTTTTGTTTCCTGCTGCGTTACCCTACAGTGGCATCAAGAGCCGTGCTATGCGTAGATGCAGGTTGCGATCTAGAATACATAGAGATGTATGGGTTGTAGGAGATATGCCCTAGAGGCAATAATAAATGTTATTGATTATCTCCCTGTTCATAATTAGGTTTATGTTCCATGCTATAACTGCTATGGTTCTCGAGTCTGCAATAACCACGAGGCTCGGAGGAAGACTCATATGCACGTGTGGAATAATAAATGGTAAAATGTATTCCTAGTCTGGCCTATAAGACTGGCTCAAGTATTGCATGATGATCCTGTTTTCCTGATCATGGGCATGGCTATGCCGGCAATTTTGAGGGCGCAATGTTGGTAGAACACTTGTGTTGAATCGACCCGAATTGATGTTATGCTATGAGATTCATTCGTCATAAGTTAATGGTTTATAACACAAAGATGGTTAACGTTTGAATAATTCCTTAGACCATGAGAGTATCGAGTTTCTTCATGCTTGCTTCATGAACTTTGGGGTTTGTTAAACGTCATCCGTAAATGGGTGGCTATTACGGCGGCTTACGGGTTCATGGAAAGGTATGTCAAGTAACTTGATAGCTCAAGATTGGGATTTGCTCCTCCGACGATGGAGAGATATCTCTGGGCCCTCTCGGTGTTACGGTATCCATCATCGTCTGGCCAGACACTTTGTGATTTGATCACAGGGATGCCGGAACACGGGAACGAGAAAAGAGAACAATACCGGCAACGAGGTAACTGGCATAGTGGACATGTTGTTGATCCACGGGGATGCCAACATGTCTCACCTCGGGTAATTGTAACATATCGTGAAGCAATAGGAATAGCACACGGCAACTGGAGGTTCACTCGAATATTAATTCGTGTGGGTATAGGGGTCAATATGGGTGTCCACGGCTCCGATGTTGATCATTGATCGGAAGGGGTTCCGGGTCATGTCTATACTTCACCGAACCTATAGGGTCACACGCTTAAGGGTCATCTATCTGTTGAATACTAGACAGGGAGTCTGAGAGAAAAACACCGAAAAACTTTCGGACACCGGAAAAGTTTCGGACAGCGGAAAAGTTCCGCAGAGAGAGGTCACCGGATGAGTTCCGGTGAAACTGAAAAGTTGTTTCAGGGGATACCAAAAAGTCAAATTGGCTTTGGCACATGCCTGATAATTCTTGGAGGATGCCAGAATCGTTCTGGAAACTTTTTGGAATTTTCTGGAATGAAAACTGGAAATGTTCCGGAGCTGCCGAAACCGCTTCAGATGCTTTTCGCAGATGAAAATCACTAAACAGGAATTGTTCCGGCTCGCGTTGAAAATTATTTTGGTGGGTACTGGAAATGTTCTAAGCCCACATGAATATTTTCAGTTCGATCAGACGCTGAAAAATGTCGTCGTGAATAGTGAAAGTGCTTTTTGGGATATTTTTGGAAAGTCGCCTTTTGGGGCTTTGCTCCAAAAGATCTTGGGGATGACATGGATGGATAGGGGCCAATTTTGGGGCCCCACATGAGGGTGTGGCCGGCCACATGGTGGACTCCTTCATGGAGTCCCCCTTGTTCCTTGGTTTCACCTTTTAGGTCCTTGGGAAGGACTCCTTTCCATGTGGGTTTTGGGTTTTCTTGTAAAACCACCCTACCCCTTGGGTTTCCTATAAATAGGAGGTGTGTGGGCTGCCATAAGACACACTCTTGCTCTCATACACAAAGCCATGCATGATCTGGCATTCTTCTCTCCCTCCCAGCGAAATAGTTTCGTAGAGCCAAAAGGCTGTCTGGGTTCCGGCAGGAACTAGTTCTGGACGGCGAAGCCCTGCCGGATAGATGACACCGTATGTGTGAAACTCTGTAGAGAGATCGTAGTTTCGGTCTTAGTTCGAGAGTGCCTCCCGAAGGGCTGTCCGTGTGACCGTCCGAGTTTTGGAGGTCCTCCCGAAGGGCTGTCCAAGTGACAGTCCGAGTTTCGGAGGTCCTCCCGAAGGGCTGTCCGTGACACCGTCCGGGGGACTGTGCGACCGCCTCCCGGAGGGCTTTCCGCGGGGCAGATGAGGGTATACATCCTCGCGGTTGGGAGGTTGTAAATCCTAGCTGCGGGGATCTGCACCGCCGATCGTCATCGACTCTACTTCCGCTGCGCTACGAGTCGGTAACGAAAGAGATCAAACCTTGTATGCAGTCTCCATAGTGATCCTGGGCTGGTGCGTAGGTCGGAAATTTTTTGTTTTCTACTGCGTTACCCTTACATGGGTGTTGCACAATATAATTAGGTAGTAGATGAGTTCTATTACTGAAAATTATTTGTGCGGGTAGCAGATGAAATCTGTTACCCGATGTTCTTGTTGCTTCCCTGGAATTTGCATATTTCTGATCTTGATAACATCATGGTGGAGTTTCAATGTTCTGGCAATCCGCGATCCTGATTGATCAACGAAGTGCTAACAGTTCATTGAATTCCACCATAGTTAAAAAGAAAGATGAAATTTTGCAGACAAAAGGGCAACGCAGATATGATCTGCACGGGGGTCATGCGTATGACGAAGTTCAGTATGGGGCTCGAGATTTTATTATCTCGTGTTTCATACACCCCGCAATGTTAATCTAGCGACTTGGATTATCATGCTTGATGATGGACGTTGGTAGCTTCGGTTTGTTTCGAAACCTTAGAAGCCACGTAAAACAAGTTTTTGCATGAACCGATTAGAGGCGTCTAACTTGGTTTTGCAGGATGGTTTGCATGTGCATATGATGTGGTATAGCAGTGCTCATATTAATTTGATTATGTATGAGATGACTATATGATGTAATTTGATTAACATGACCTGCGTGTCATGATTCGGCATGATGGCTGGAGCCATATGATTGCACTTTAATGACCTGCGTGTCAACCTTATGTAATGCACTTATTTTATTAGCTATAGAGATGGCAATATTATCTGGTGCATCGACAAGGTGGTGGCAATCTTAGCGAAGGTAAACATGTAGGAGATATGCCCTAGAGGCAATAATAAATGTTATTGATTATCTCCCTGTTCATAATTAGGTTTATGTTCCATGCTATAACTGCTGTGGTTCTCGAGTCTGCAATAACCACGAGGCTCGGAGGAAGACTCATATGCACGTGTGGGATAATAAACGGTAAATGTATTCCTAGTCAAGCCTCTATGACTGGCTCAAGTATTGCATGATGATCCTGTTTTCCTGATCATGCGCATGGCTATGCCGGCAATTTTGAGGGCACAATTGTTGGTAGAACACTTGTGTTGAATCGACCCGATTGATGTTATGCTATGAGATACATTCGTCATAAGTTAATGGTTAATAACACAAAGATGGTTAACGTTTGCATGATTCCTTAGACCATGAGAGTATCGAGTTTCTTCATGCTTGCTTCATGAACTTTGGGGTTTGTTAAACGTCATCCGTAAATGGGTGGCTATTACGGCGGCTTACGGGTTCGTGGAAAAGTGTGTCAAGTAACTTGATAGCTCAAGATTGGGATTTGCTCCTCCGACGATGGAGAGATATCTCTGGGCCCTCTCGGTGTTACGGTATCCATCATCGTCTGGCCAGACACTTTGTGATTTGATCACGGGGATGCCGGAACACGGGAACGAGAAAAGAGAACAATACCGGTAACGAGGTAACTGGCATAGTGGACAAGGTGTTGATCCACGGGGATGCCAACATGTCTCACCTCGGGTATTTGTAACATATCGCGAAGCAACAGGAATAGCACACGGCAACTGGAGGTTCACTCGAATATTCATTCGTGTGGGTATAGGGGTCAATATGGGTGTCCACGGCTCCGATGTTGATCATTGATCGGAAGGGGTTCCGGGTCATGTCTATGCTTCACCGAACCTATAGGTTCACACGCTTAAGGGTCATCTATCCGCTGAATACTAGACAGGGAGTTTGAGAGAAAAACACCGAAAAAGTTTTGGACAGCGGAAAAGTTCCGCAGAGAGGTCACCAGATGAGTTCCGGTGATACTGAAAAGTAGTTTCAGAGGATACCATAAAGTCAAATTGGTTTTGGCACGTGCCTGATAATTCTTGGAGGATGCCAGAATCATTCTGGAAACTTTCTGGAATTTTCCGGAATGAAAACCGGAAATGTTCCGGAGCCGCCGAAACCGCTTCAGATGCTTTTCGCAGATGAAAATCACTAAACCGGAATTGTTCCGGCTCGCATTGAAAATTATTTTGGTGGGTACTGGAAATGTTCTAAGCCCACATAAATATTTTCAGTTCGAGCAGACGCTGAAAAATGTCGTCGTGAATAGTGAAAGTGCTTTTTGGATTACTTTATTGGAAAGCCACCTTTTTAGGCTTTTGCTTAAAAGATCTTGGGGATGACATGGATGGATAGGAATCCTTTTGGGGGGACCCCACAAGGGTGTGGCCGGCCACATGTGGGCTTCCTACATGGAAGCCCCACTTGTCTCATGGCTTCACTTTTGGATCCTTGTGAAGGACTCCATTCATGTGGTGTTTGGGTTTTTGTGTAAAACTACCCTACCCCTTGGGATTTCCTATAAATAGAGGAGGAGGGGAAGCCCTCCACACTCACTCTTACTCTCATACAAATGCCATGCATGATCTGGCTCTCTCTCTCCCTCCCAGCGAAATAGTTTCGTAGAGCCGAAAGGCTGTCTGGGTTCTGACAGGAACTAGTTCTGGACGGCGAAGCCCTGCCGGATAGATGATACCGTATGTGTGCAACTCTGTAGAGAGATCGTAGTTTCGGTCTTAGTTCGAGAGTGCCTCCCGAAGGGCTGTCCGTGTGACCGTCTGAGTTTTGGAGGTCCTCCCGAAGGGCTGTCCGAGTGACAGTCCGAGTTTCGGAGGTCCTCCTGAAGGGCTGTCCGCGACACCGTCCGGGGGGGCTGTGCGACCGCCTCCCGGAGGGCTGTCCGTGGGGCAGATGAGGGTATACATCCTCGCGGTTGGGAGGTTGTAAATCCTAGCTACGGGGATCTGCACCGCCGATTGTCATCGACTCTACTTCCGCTGCGCTACGAGTCGGTAACGAAAAAGGTCAAACCTTGTATGAAGTCTCCATAGTGATCCTGGGCTGGTGCGTAGGTCGGAATTTTTTTGTTTTCTGCTGCGTTACCCTACAAAACACCGATGAGAATGCCGAAGACGAAGAAATAAAAGACTTCTCCGTCAGAAAGGGCTATACCATATCATGCTATTATGAATTGCCTGAGATGTTTATCCCTTACAATGCACCCTTCTTGATTGCACGGTAGTCGCTTTTTATTAGGGTGATCTCTCACAAAAATATCAAGTAGTTAGTATTCTCCCAAGTGTAGCACCATCACGGCATCTAACTTTTCGGGGTGCGCCATGTCCACATGGGTACGAACGATTAGAGAAGTGTGAGGCGGGTGAGGTCAGACCTCGCAGCGAGATCACTTGGTTGTCTTGACATTCTGGCTTGATCTTCCTGAGCTTGGAACACGCCCATCGAAAGATGAACATGAGTCACATAGAGATGTGATCGGCATGTTTGCCCACCAATTGAAATTCTCGTCATCAGTGATGTCCACATCAATGGCGTTGAATTGAAATGTGGATCTTGTATCACTCACAATCAATTATGAGAGATATTGATTTCAGTGGGAGCGCACTGTAGAATTAACTTGTTTAATTCTTAGTGCAATTAATTTTGAACACTGTCTAAGTGTGGTTTGCATAATAGTTGTAGAATAATGGCTCGCGTTTCCACCTTCCCTATTAAAATTGAATAGTTGTTAAATATCTGGTTAAAACTTTATGGTTGGTAACGTAATGTGAGGATTCTCCTCAAGAGTGTCGAGAAGGACTTTGTCCTATCGCATGCTTTCGGTATTCTCCCGCTAATGCTATGGATCATGTGACTCTCGTCCTTCGATCCAAAAGCTAAAATTCCTTTTCAGTCAAAGTGCAATATGTTTGCTTCCATGAGACCCGAACTTCGAAAGTTTGGATAGTTATGTGATATTCATGGAATCTGAAAATCATTTTCAGAGACAGACAAAGGCTAAAAGATATGAGATATCCAAAGCAATGTTTGTTTGCAAACTATTAGTAAAGGAGTTTACTATGCATTAGACTGATAAGAGAGGGATCCAGGAGAACGCCTGTCATATGATGAAAGGTGAATAAAACAACAACTTAAAGAGAAAGGAAGTGTCCGAAGGGTGTTAGTAAGACTTTCACGCCTAAGAAGTCAGGGGCTAACGCCACTCTTAAGTTGGATGCTTCTTCTGAGAGTAGGAGAAATACTAAAAGTTAAACTGTTAGAAGTATAAAGGCAAAAGGAAAGAAGACTGGAATATCCAGCTCATGTATGAATGTCATACAAGTTTTTGATGTATAGAAGGCTGGTCAAAGATATAGTTCTTGGGAATTATGGTTAAACATGTTAATCACTAATTCTTGCGTATTGTGAGTTAATCACAAAGATACCCGCTCGATTGCATTCTGTTGCAAATCGATGTAAGAACTACTATGGCATGAAAGACTAGCCAGGAATGAGGTTTAGATACACGAAGGGAACATAGTAAATGTTACTATGCCTTCCATCGGTGTATTCCCTATGTATTTACTTTCATAATTCATTTTAGAGTTTCACACTCTAGCCCTTTGCATAAGGTATCTTGCAAGAAGGTTGTTCATAAGAGAACTTTTGATGTTCGGTGTTACGAATAACATGAAGGGCCATGCTTCCATCAAAGATGGGATGTATGTTATGAATATTGATGGTAATATGATACATCCATAACACTGACGCTAAATGTCGCAAGACTAAAAGAATACCACATATGTGTGGCACTGCATTTGGTCACATTGGAGAAACCCGCATGGAAAAGTCCATTATGATGGATTTTGAAGTCGTTTGATTTTGAATCATCTGACACTTGCAACTTTCCTCTAAAAAGTGAAGTGACTGAAATACCGTTCACAGGCCATAAGGAACGAGCAAAGAACATATTGGTAATCATACATTATGATGTGTGTAGTCCAATAAATGTTGTTGCAAGTAGTGGATTTATCCATCTTCAGAAATGACTCAAGTAGATATATGGATATTTACTTGATGAGACGTGAGTCTGGATCTTTTGAAATCATTCGAATGGTTTTCAAAATGAAGAAGAAAATATTGTAACAAGAAAATTATGTTTCTACAATTCGATTGCAGAAAGGAATATTTGAGTTACAAGTTTAGCGAATGTCTAATGAGTTGTGAAAAGAGTTTCATAACTTGCACCTCCCGAAACACCACTGCAAGTGGAGAGTCCGTGAAGATGTAATCGAACCATTTATGACATGGTAAGATCAAAGATGACATAAATAAATTCGCCATTATCCCTTTTAAAGAGTGATGCTTTAGAGACTGCGGCTTTTACACTGAAAAGAGCTCCATCGGGTCTGTTGAAATGACGTCATGGTATGGTACGCCCAACCATGTTATATCTTTTCTTAACATTTGGCATATGGGGCTTGTGTAAAAGGTTACAAACCTACTCCAAATCAGACAAGTGCTGCTTTGTAGGTTATCCCAAGTCATTGGGTATTCCCCCACCACCATACCGAGGCAAAGGATTTTGCCACAAAACGGTATGCTTTAAAAGAGAATAGTTCTTACAAAAGGTGAGTGGGAGGACAGTGCAACTCGACGAGATAACCAGTATCTTTGTCATCAGATCAAAGGAAAGAAACCTTGGAAGTGATTCCGGAGTTTCCTACTGCGACTGATACGGAAGTCTCTACAATAAAATGTATGGACTTCGGTCAAACTTGCAGCTGAACCACGTAGGCAAAGCTCGTGCAAACCTATCAGGAGCGCAAACGAGATATTGTTGTTAGACAACAGTATACCTACAATACACAAGGAAGCGTTGATGGGCCCTGACTCCGGAATTGGCTAAATGCCAATACAATCCGAGATAGTTTCCATATAAGTGATTCGAGATTAAAATCTTGATACACCTTTCGGAAGACTTAGAGTCTAACGAATATTTATGGAACTAAAAACTGATACGGATAAAATGTTTATCCATAAAGCTGGACTTGTTGCAATAACAAGTTCAAGGAGTTGACTACGATGAGATTGTCTCACCGTAGCGATGCTTAAAGTCGGTTCGGGTTGAACTAGCAATTAATACATATTTCAATCATGAGATATGAACCATGGATGACAAAAGGATTTCCATCTGATGGAAATGAAACCTAGGACTTGTATATGATACAGTCCAAAGTAATTTGTCGATCCAGAGGATGCTAGTAAGTATGCAAACTTCAGAGTTCCAGCGATGGACAGAAGAGAGCAAAGTGGAGTTGGAATCTTCGTTTTTGATGGAATGGTCAAAGGGGTTTGACTTCATCAAATGGGTATCGAAGATGCTTGTGATTCAAGAAAGTAAGTGGGAGCATAATAATACTTCTAAAAAACGTGTGTACTTGACACATTGTTAATTGGAAATAAATTTCTTGACACGAATTAGGACTTCATTTGAAAATAGTTTTTCGATGAAGTGCTTAGGCTAAATAGCCTCAATATTAGGCATGATGATCAATAGAGATAGATTTACCTAATGGGGCTTAGCAATGAATACATATTGACAAGATGCTAAAACATTTTAGCATTTAAAACGCCAAGGAGTGATTCTTGCCGAAGTCACATGGAAAGAGTTTTTGCAAGACTCGGTGTCCCAAAACACTGATGAGTAAAATACATGATGGAAATTCCACACACTCTTGTGTTTGGATTAATCATGTATTCCATGGTATGTAAAAACAACCAAATATGTCCAATACTCCAAAGTTGTTGCGAGTATAGATACCAAAGTGATCAAAAGCACTGATCATGGGACAACAGTGAAAAAGGGTCATTGAGTACTAAAGTAGCACTGATGACATGTTTTCTCGCAAGAAGAGATCATGAAGAGTTTGTTGTAAAAGGTTACATCGATACTGTCTTCACCATTTCTCCATGCGGTTTTCGATTTAATTTGAGGGTTTTGTGTAACACACAATATGGTGGCACGGTAAGTTGGAATTGTTCTTAACAGGTTACTGTGGCGAATTCTATAACAAAGGCTAAGTATGTTGACGCTTTAGAAGCGACCAAGAAGTTGTTGAATCATATAGTTCATTTATGAACTTAGTATGGTTCCAAGATGGCTTTGGTCTATAGGACACTATTGCAGATAGTTGCTCCATAGCTCAGTTTGAGGAATCAGGTTTCGACCAATGATTCACACATATGCAAAGCCAAATCCACATAAAATATGAATTTTGTGAAAGCGTGAAAATGCAAGGATATGCAAAGTTACACACGGAGCTGAAGTTGTCAGATCTGTTACACATCAGGCTATACCACAAGCGAAGCATATTTTACACCAGTATGGCATAGGTGTAAAGTGCACTAGCATTGACTAGATTATTGACTCTAGTGCAAGTGGGAGTTTGTAGGAGACATGCCCTAGAGGCAATAATAAATGTTATTGATTATCTCCCTCTTCATAATTAGGTTTACGTTCCATGCTATAACTGCTATGGTTCTCGAGTCTGCAATAACCACGAGGCTCGGAGGAAGACTCATATGCACGTGTGGAATAATAAATGGTAAAATGTATTCCTAGTCTAGCCTCTAAGACTGGCTTAAGTATTGCATGATGATCCTGTTTTCCTGATCATGGGCATGGCTATGCCAACAATTTTGAGGACACAATGTTAGAAGAACATTTGTGTTGAATCGACCCGAATTGATGTTATGCTATGAGATACATTCGTCACTAGTTAAATGGTTTATAACACAGAGATGGTTAACGTTTGCATGATTCCTCAGACCATGAGAGTATCGAGTTTCTTCATGCTTGATTCATGAACTTTGGGGTTTGTTAAACGTCATCCGTTACTGGATGGCTATTACAGCGGCTTACGGGTTCATGGGAAAGTATGTCAAGTAACTTGATAGATCAAGATTGGGATTTGCTCCTCCGACGATGGAGAGATATCTCTGGGCCCTCTCGGTGTTACGGTATCCATCATCGTCTGGCCAGACACTTTGTGATTTGATCACGGGGATGCCGGAACACGGGAACGAGAAAAGAGAACAATACTGGTAACGAGGTAACTAGCATAGTGGACAAGTTGTTGATCCACGGGGATGCCAACATGTCTCACCTCGAGTATTTGTAACATATCGCGAAGCAACAGGAATAGCACACGGCAACTGGAGGTTCACTCGAATATTCATTCGTGTGGGTATAGGGGTCAATATGGGTGTCCACGGCTCCGATGCTGATCATTGATCGGAAAGTGTTCCGGTCATGTCTATACTTCACCGAACCTATAGGGTCACACGCTTAAGGGTCATCTATCTGCTGAATACTAGACAAGGAGTCCGAGAGAAAAGTCACCGAAAAGGTTTCGGAGACAACGGAAAAGTTTCGGAGAGAACACCGAAAAAGTTTCGATAAAACCGAAAAGTTGTTTCGGATAAAACCATTGATCCAAAAAGGTTTCGGTGGGCACCAGGAATGTTTTGGAGGTTGCCAGATTGGTCTGGTAATTTCTAGAATTTTTCCGGAGAAAAAACCGAAAAATAGTTTCGGAGCTGCCGAAATTGTTTACCGGGTAAACGAAGATGGTTTTAAATTAAACCACCATACCGGAAATGTTCCGGAGCACGTCCAGATAATTTTAGAGGGTGCCGGAAATGTTCTGGGACCTTTCGGATTTTTTCAGAAGTAATAGTCACGGAAAACATCTTGTCCCAGCGTGAGGGGACAAGATCCCACGTAACGTGGGGGCTGTTTTGGGGTGCCTCCCTTGGGGAGCATCCCCTTGTGGCTGGACAAAAGGTGTTGGGCCCCCCCCCCCCATGGTGGGGGGCAGCCTCCACAATTGGTGGGAAGTGTTGGGAGGTGGTGGGGCCCCATGTTGGAGCACCATGGACAAGGGAACATGTTTTTCCCTTGTTTGGTGGGAACATGTCTTCCTTGTTTTATGGGAACATGTTTTCCCCATGTTTAGTGGGCTGAATTTTCAGCCGCCTCCACCCCTTCCACCACTATATAAGGAGGAGGAGAGGTGCTCTCCAACTCCACTCCTACTCTCTCACACAAGCCATGCATGATCTGGCATTCTCTCTCCCTCCCACGAAATAGTTTCGTAGTGCCGAAAGGCTGTCTGGGTTCCGGTGGGAACTAGTTCTGGACGGCGAAACCCTGCCGGATAGCTGACACCGTATGTGTGCAATTCTATAGAGAGATCGTTGTTTTGGTTTTAGTTCGAGAGTGCCTCCCGAAGGGCTGTCCGAGTGACCGTCCGAAATTCTGAGGTCCTCCCGAAGGGCTGTCCGAGGATCCGTCCGGTGGGACTATCCGAGGGACTGTCCTGAGGCCTCCCGAAGGGCTGCCTGGAGATCCGTCCGGGGAGCAGGCGAGGGAGTACATCCTCGCGGTTGGGAGGTTGTAAATCCTAGCTGCGGGTATCTACACCGCCGATCGTCATCGACTCTACTTCCGCTGTGCTACGAGTCGGTAACGAATATGATCAAACCTTGTATGCAGTCTCCATAGTGGTCCTGGGCTGGTGCGTAGGTCGGAAATTTTTGTTTCCTGCTGCGTTACCCTACACCAGCATGAATAGAAGCATCATAAAGGGAGAACCCAATGGACATGGATATCCATTGGGTATGGGCATTGGTATAATCTTCTACAAAAGGATAACATCATGGTGGGTAATGGGCATCTTCGTGAGTGTGAATCTTGATTTGATATGACTCGGTCCGTACAAAAGCCGACCATTGACATCTTTGAAACACATGGAAGGAAAATAATTGTAGTATCTTCACATAGAAGGGCCCAACCTACACCGAGGTCGCCTATTGGGCTTAGGAGAATATTACTCAGAGGGCTTTAGCTTTCGGCTTGTTTACCCATCGTTAGCAACCCCATTGGTGTGCACATATCCTGACTCCTTTTTTGTTACTAGTAAGCTTACTCGTGCAATGCACGTCTTAAATCCATCACATAATTATCAAACAATTGTCTGATTTTATATAGTTGTTCATCAGCACATGTTTCGCTAGAAAATAGCGTTTGTTTGGGTGGGAGAAAAATTAAATCACATGTACAAATGAAGAATGTGTAAATAATATGCTCACTGCTGGTAGAAGATCATACTCTAAAGGGCCAATAACATAAGCTGAAAAATCAATTGTATGAATTACCTTGTTTGTATCTTTGGTTTTTATTTCACTGCTTCTATGCATGTTCTCGGCTCTCCTATCTAATTTATTGCACGTTGTTCTCAAGGGATTTGCTTTCTAGTCATATATATCTGATGTGTAATCAGTGGTCTGTTGGTGCAAGCTAGAACTTGTTTGTGCTAATCCAAAACAAATCTCGGTGCCACCATCCCACACATGGGAAGTCATGCACATCTTAGTGGAGATGTAATATCCTCTATAAAAACTATGAAAAATCGAGCTGTAGTACCAAGTTACAAGCCTTGACCTCATTGGGGGAAAATACAGTAATAGTGAAGTTGGTATTGCAGGGTTCCAAAACTATACAACCAAAATTTTGTCCAATACATGAATTCAGTACATCAAATCAAATGCTACAATAACTGATAAATGTTGAATATTGTAACCAATAAATGCTTCATATTCCTCTTGTCTAGTGTTCTTGACACCTACAAGAACCATTTGGTTCAGAGTCACCTCAATATTCAGCACACTTGATGCTAAAAAAATGTCTATGCCTTCATCCAATTGCTTGGCCATTTGAATTAAATCTTCAAATGTCATTCCTAGTTTGGCTTGAATTTCTCACCACATTGAGGTGTGAAGGACGAACACTGCATAGTTGAAAACAATGTCAATGATCACCTTCATGCATAACTTCATAATTTGAAGTGACTCTTGATGCAGGACGTGTGCCGGTCAAGACGTAATTTGGACACATCCCCCACTTGGAGACGTTGCAAGCATATCTTCGTGCCAACTTCTAGAGGACAAACGACAATCACGATGACCCCGTTCGCAAATATATGGTTGTAAGAATAAGTCCTCATACCCATGCCTATTTTTATTTATAAGTGTTCAACTATGCAACTTGATTTGATCTTGTATGAAAACTAGAATTTAATTCTCTTGCAAAACCTGGTGGAAACCTTTGTCTTAAAGGGTGCACTTCCTCTCATGGGTACGATAACTCGGGGTCACCTCTTGGGAAAAAGGCCAGAAACGTTTTTGCTCCTTTACCATATCGCTAAAGGGAATGTATGGATATTTCAATTGTATGGATTGTGCAAATATAATGCTACTAACAAGTGTTGGAGTGGTCCAGGTAACCTTGACGAAGAATGATGTGTGAGAAGAGCTCGGGTTAGCCACCAGGAGCACGATAAAGAAACCCTATTGGCCTCTAAGTGTTTCAACTCTATCGACCATGTAAAGAAAATGATACTGACAAGTGTTGGAGTGGTCTAGATATCTTTGAGGAACGATGGTGTGTGAGTGGAGCTCGGGTGTGCCATCGGGAGCACGACAAATAAACCTCACTAGCGGTAAGATATTCCAACGATATGCACTAGTAGAAAACATGGCTCTTGTCCCGGTTCCAGAGGGCCTTTCGTCCCGGTTCTGCAACTGGGACAAAATGATCGGGACTAAAGCCCCTCACTTTTAGTCCCGGTTGGCTTACGAACCGGGACTAAAGGAGCTCCACGTGGCCGCTGTGGGGCGCCCAGGCAGGAGAACCTTTAGTCCCGGTTGGTAACACCGACCGGGACTAAAAGGCAGCCACGCGTCAGCAGCTCCCAGGCGCTAGGTTTTTTTTGAAAGGGGGGGGGGGGGGTTTAGGGGTTTTGGAGGGTTTAGGGGTTTCATATTTTGTTAGCTAGCTACTACATATAGAGGGAAGTGACATCTCTTTCTCCGTGCTTGGTCGACGCTAGCTACTATACTACATATAGAGAGAACTCGACGCTAGCTAGTAAGCAATGAAGGAACCATTAATTACACAACATCATCATGCATGATCAATATATAGAGAGAAGTGACCTCTCTTTCTCCGTGCTTGTTGGTCGAACAACAAGTTTTCGTATATCTATTCGACGCTACTACATATAGTACATGTTGATGCATATATATATACAATATAACATCTGTTACGATCCCTAACATCATCGACGAGCAAAATCGGTTTCCAATTCCCGATGGCATTCTCCGTCTTTAGGAATGACGTGGTCAACAAAGAATCCCGCCAATCTCTCTTGAATTGCGCATAGGCGATCAGCTGGTAGGAGTACGTCCCACTTCTGCCAGGTCTAATTTAAAGTAGGGGGGTCAATATATATATATGAATGAAATCAACACAATTAATGGTGATAAAATAAAATTGTGAATATTGTTTACGTACTTCAAATTGTTGTTTAGTGAAGCCCCTCTCAGTGGTCATTTGGCGAATGAACTCGCAAACGTAGTATCCACAGAAATCATTTCCGGGTTGCTGCCACA
The DNA here is from genome assembly GCA_039707655.1 of Elymus sibiricus. Classification (NCBI taxonomy): domain Eukaryota; kingdom Viridiplantae; phylum Streptophyta; class Magnoliopsida; order Poales; family Poaceae; genus Elymus; species Elymus sibiricus. The sequence goes on along the minus strand of CM077665.1, from coordinate 564,250,066 downwards.
TGCACTTTACAAGAATATAGTTCAATCAAAATGATAATCAACCATGATAATGGTATTGAAACTAGAATCAATGAGAGATGCGCGGAACTAGCTAGTACTACTTACTCTGGGTTGTGTAAATCGCAGCTCCGGTCTCCATTCACCCTTAACCCGCGTGATGAACTTTTTCGAAACCCTGCCCGGCAAAGAAAATGATTACTTAATATCAGGAAATGAACGAAAGTTGCCGATATAGTGCGATAATGATTGAACTTACTTTTGGAGCATTTCAATCATGTCCGCATACTCCGTAGCCTCTTTACATCTCGAGTCCAAGACAGTTACTGCTCCCGCGTCAAGCTGAATGGCTAGCAGAATAAAGTGGAACCTGCGCGAGCATAACTCATCAATTACACTTAACCTCGAGTAAGCGAAACAGAATATATGAAGAAGACAGTAACACTCACTTGAATTTGTAAGTAAAGAGTATTTCCCTTTTGTTTTGGTGTCAAAGGAACGACCTTAGCAAGATTTCCTCAGTCTCCCCGGGGTATCGATAAACACCTTGAGTGTTGGAGTGGTCTAGGTAACCTTGACGAAGAATGATGTGTGAGAAGAGCTCGGGGTAGCCACCAGGAGCACGATAAAGAAACCCTATTGGCCTCTAAATGTTTCAACTCTATCGACCATGTAAAGATAATGATACTGACAAGTGTTGGAGTGGTCTAGATAGCTTTGAGGAATGATGGTGTGGGAGTGGAGCTCGGGTGTGCCATCGGGAGCACGACAAATAAACCTCACTAGTGGTAAGATATTCCAATAATATGCACTTGTAAAAAACAGGGCTCTTGTCCCGGTTCCAGAGGGCCTTTAGTCCCGGTTCTGCAACCGGGACAAAACGATCGGGACTAAAGCCCCTCACTTTTAGTCCCGGTTGGCTTACGAACCGGGACTAAAGGAGCTCCACGTGGCCGCTGTGGGGCGCCCAGGCAGGAGGACCTTTAGTCCCGGTTGGTAACACCGACCGGGACTAAAAGGCAGCCACGCGTCAGCAGCTCCCAGGCGCTGGTTTTTTTTGAAAGGGGGGGTTTAGGGGTTTTGGAGGGTTTAGGGGTTTCATATTGTGTTAGCTAGCTACTACATATAGAGGGAAGTGACATCTCTTTCTCCGTGCTTGGTCGACGCTAGCTACTATACTACATATAGAGAGAACTCGACGCTAGCTAGTAAGCAATGAAGGAACCATTAATTACACAACATCGTCATGCATGATCAATATATAGAGAGAAGTGACCTCTCTTTCTCCGTGCTTGTTGGTCGAACAACAAGTTTCCGTATATCTATTCGACGCTACTACATATAGTACATGTTGATGCATATATATACAATATAACATCTGTTACGATCCCTAACACCATCGACGAGCAAAATCGGTTTCCAATTCCCGATGGCATTCTCCGTCTTTAGGAATGACGTGGTCAACAAAGAATCCCGCCAATCTCTCTTGAATTGCGCGTAGGCGATCAGCTGGTAGGAGTATGTCCCACTTCTGCCAGGTCTAATTTAAAGAAGGGGGGTCAATATATATATATGAATGAAATCAACACAATTAATGGTGATAAAATAAAATTGTGAATATTGTTTACGTACTTCAAATTGTTGTTTAGAGAAGCCCCTCTCAGTGGTCATTTGGCGAATGAACTCGCAAACGTAGTATCCACAGAAATCATTTCCGGGTTGCTACCACATGCACTTTACGAGAATATAGCTCAATCAAAATGATAATCAACCATGATAATGGTATTGAAACTAGAATCAACGAGAGATGCGCGGAACTAGCTAGTACTACTTACTCTGGGTTGTGTAAATCGCAGCTCCGGTCTCCATTCACCCTTAACCCGCGTGATGAACTTTTTCCAAACCCTGCCCGGCAAAGAAAATGATTACTTGATATCAGGAAATGAACGAAAGTTGCCGATATAGTGCGATAATGATTGAACTTACTTCTGGAGCATTTCAATCATGTCCGCATACTCCGTAGTCTCTTTACATCTCGAGTCCAAGACAGTTACTGCTCTCGCGTCAAGCTGAATGGCTAGCAGAATAAAGTGGAACCTGCGCGAGCATAAGTCATCAATTACACTTAACCTCGAGTAAGCGAAACAGAATATGCAGAAGACAGTAACACTCACTTGAAGTTGTAAGGAAAGAGTATTTCCCTTTTGTTTTGGTGTCGAAGGAACGACCTTAGCAAGATTTCCCCAGTCACCCCGGGGGTGTTCTGTACCATCCATTCATTTACGATATTTGGGTTAATGAACCCAATGTCATAGATTTGTCCTGTTTTGAATTCGATGATCTTCAATCTACATAATATAGTGAGGATAATTATATACATGCAATGAACGAGCTGAGCTAGAGACTTAATTACAGAAATAATACTTACAGACAATAACAACTGATGAGACTTTTGTCAAGGGCTTTTTGATTGTATAACTGAAAGAGTTCGTCAAATTCAACGTAGATCGAGTCGATTCCAATGAAGTCGTGCTCATCCTTAATTCCCACCAAGATACTGCCCATCCCATCCTTGCAGGTTTCCAAGTACCATTTATGTAATCTTCGCATCATCGTTGGTAGATCCCGTTCCAGATCATCACTTCTGACGAGACGCTTCCTGTGCTGGTATTTAAAGGTGTCTTCCTTAGTAATTTCAAACTGTACATCATCGCCTAGGTAATCACCAGGAGTGAAACCAGGAGCAACTGCCGCTACCCCCGGGGTATCGATAAACACCTTGAGTGGGGGGCACGATTGCTTTTCCTGTTCGCCGAGCTGGGGAATTGTTTTCCCAATTCTTGCACCAGTACTGCTACTTTTTGACCGACTCATAGCTTCGTCATATGTCTTTGCAATAATGCGGTCATAGTTTGATAGCAGCGGAGGCGGAGGTGGTCGCGTAAGGGCATCCAGAGTGCGATTCGCCTTTACCGGATCTATATTTTCCTTTGGAGGTGAAACTTTCCGTGCAAATTGGCATTTCACATCGGCAGCCACGACCTCATCGGTTTCCTTGTCAGTCAGCTCATATGGTAACTTGGGAAGAGGCTTGAGGCTTGGATCAAATTTGAATTTCTTCCCACCTCTTGTACTGCTAGCCGCCGGAGTGGCGGTGGCTCTCTTCTGCCGTTGCTGACGAGGCGGAGTTTGCTGATGCGGCGCGGGAGGCGAAGTCTGCTGACGCTGCGGAGGAGGCGAAGGAGGATTCTGCTGAGGGGCCTCCTCCGCCGGAGTCGGCTGACGCGACGGAGACAGCTAAGGCAGCGGAGACAGCTGACGTGCCGGAGACGAATGAGGCAGCGGAGTCTGCTGAGGGGCCTCCTCCGGCTGAGTCTGCTGAGGCGGCGTCTAGTTTGGAAGCTTGATGTTCTCCTTTCTCCATAGGCAGGTACTCCTTAAGGCATTTTCCAGAAACATCTCCCCTTCACCTGTAGGGTACTCAAGCTCCAGCCCCTCAAATCCCTCCATTATTTCATCCACCATGACAATAGCAAAGCCATGTGGAATCGGACGGCAATGGAAAGTTCCCTCAGCTCAAGGAGGTAAGACAGAGCCGAGCGCCACCTTCAAGGTCAGGTTATGGAATTTCGCCATTAGCACACAATGTTCATTCTCCGTGATACTATCCACGGGGTAGCGAGGAGCCGTGATATCAGGCTGAACGAGCTTCGTGGAAGCCACGCTGCTTCTCCGCTGAGATGGTGGGGTAGCTTCGGGGGAAGGGTCGAACGAAGGATCTTCGTGCCACTGAGATGGTTGGCCGGTAGCTCGCTGGCTCTCAAGTTCCCCTAGTTTCGCTAATCTTGCATTGATCTTCTGCATTTCGCTTGCTTCCTCTTTCTTCTTTCTCTCTCGGCTTCTATAACCACCGCTGTCGGGAAACCCATATATGCACGGAAGGGAGCCTGATGTGCCTCGTGTTTGTCCAGGGTGTTCAGGATTCCCGAGGGCCTGTGTCAGCTCATCATTCTCTCTGTCGGGATGTAACCTCCCTTCCTGCACTGCCTTGATTGCTTCGTCAAGCTTCTTGACGGGTATTGCAAGTTGAGCTTTCGTCCAAACACACTTCCCTGTTTTTGGGTCCAAAGTTCCCCCAACCCCGAAGAACCAAGTCCTTGCCCGATTTGGCCAGTGCAATGTCGCTGGTTGGACCCCTTTAGCAAGCAGGTCTTGCTCAGCTTTGTCCCACGTAGGCCGGGCTTTGCTGTAGCCACCTAACCCCGTAACATGGTGATACTGCTTCTTTGCAGCATTTACTTATTTGTCGCTGACCTTTGCTTGCCCTTGTCTGATTTCTTGTAGGCCACAAATGCGGACCAGTGATCTTTTATCTTCTCATATGGACCGGTGAATTCTGGAGTCTTGTCTTTCTCGACAAACTTTTTGTTCAAATCTTTCTTCCAATTCTTGAATAGTTCTGCCATCTTCTTAAGAGCAAACACCTTGACCTTATTCGGATCCGCCTCTGGCGGTAGGCTGAAATTTGTCATCAGCGAGGTCCAAAGATCATCTTTTTGTCTATCCTAGACATAAGAAACTTCAGGGTCCTTCTTCTTATTCCATTCTTGGATGCTGATCGGGATGCTGTCCCTAACAATAACTCCGCACTGATGTATAAATGTGTCCCTACTCCGCTTGGGAGCAATCGGTTGGCCATCTCGACCGACTTCTTCGATCGTGAACCTTTCATCCTGGCGCAACCTTTTCTTCGGGCCTCGTCTCCTTACGGAAGTTTGGCTCGATCCGGAGGGCTAATTAAAAGAAGAAAGAAGCGTTAATATATGTACATACCAAACAATTAATGCATCAAGTCAGCAGAGGCTTAGTTAATATATGTATATATATACCTCGCCGGACTTTGCAATAGTTAAGGCTCCCTCCTCCGTTCGGTCACCGGAGCCGTCATGATCTCCTTCCTCCTCCATTCAGTCACCGGAGCCGTCATGATCTCCTTCCTCCTCCATTGGATCACCGGAGCCGTCATCCTCTCTTTCCTGACCATCGGTGTCGTTGAGAAACAACAAGGTGATATCACCTCCGTCGCGGATTACATCCCCCAACAACTCTTCTTTTTCAGTCCATAGTTTCTGCAAATGTTACAACATGGCAATATACAAACATGAGAGATGGATTAGTGGCAAACATGGACTTAATCACAACAAGGAATCATATGCATATGAGCAATGGATTAGTGGCAAACATCATGCAAAGTTCACAAGTTTTATAACAGTCAGTTTCAGACGATCGTCGAGGACTCCTCCCCCCTCATGTGTGAGTTATCGGGGATATGTAGAATTCCTGAGAGAGTTAGGGGTGTTCTAACGCGACACTACATGATATAGATGAAGCGGGATAACATCCGGGAATGTTTTCCCGAAGTCTGCATTTTTGGACAGATGAACCGGAGGGGGACGGTTCTAGGTTCGCTATGCTAGCTGCTTGTGACAGTCAGTTTCAGACGATCGTCGAGGACTCCTCCCCCCTCATGTCTGATGAGTCGTCCTATCTTTCGAGAGAGGATACTTTGCGGACCGCCTCTCTCATGGTCGTCGACGATACTTGCGGACCCCCCCTCATGTCAAAGTTATCGGGGATATGTTGAATTCCCGAGAGAGTTAGGGGTGTTCTAACGCGGCACTACACGATATAGGTGAAAAGTGCCACTTGATATTAATTCCAGAAACTGTTATAATTTACAAACTTTGTTAGATGATCGCCATTGATCTATAGTTCTAACGGAGACACTTCATATAAGTGTTTTACATGGACAAAAAAATTCTAACTTTGTTACAAACATATGAACATATGAACATTTTCTATATACATCAATCCATCCATCCATACGTATATACATACATACATGAACATAAAAAAAATTAAGAAAAAAAATTCTATGAACATAAAAAATTCTAACTTTGTTACAAACATATGAACATATGAACATTTTCTATATACATCAATCCATCCATCCATACATATATACATATATACATGAACATAAAAAATTTAAGAAAAAAAATTCTATGAACATAAAAAACTCTAACTCTGTTACAAACATACGAACATATGAACATTTTCTATATACATCAATCCATCCATCCATACATATATACCTACATACATGAACATAAAAAAATTTAAGAAAAAAAATGCAGGGCAAGGGCGGCGGCGGCGCGGCAGCGCAGGGCAGGGGCGGCGGCGGCAGCACAGGGGAAGGGGGGCGAAGCTCACTGGGGGTTGGCGTCGGGGCAGGGAGCGGCGGCGTCGGGGCAGGGAGTGGCGGCCGGCGTCGGGGTCGGGGCAGGGACGGCGATGGGGTCGGGGGAGGAGCAGCCTGGCGGCGTCGAGGGCAGGGCTCGGCGGCGTCGGGGAAGAAGAACTGAGATTTGGAGAAAACTGCTAAGTGCTGCTTATATAGCACATCCCTTTCGTCCTGGTTGGTGGCTCGAACCGGGACGAAAGGCCCCCCCTTTTGTCCCGGTTGGTGCCACCAACCGGGATTAAAGGTCAATTTTAGCAGCCCAAAGGGCGGGAAGCAGAGACCTTTAGTCCCGGTTGGTGGCTCCAACCGGGACGAAAGGGGGGCTTTCGTCCCGGTTCGAGCCACCAACCGGGACGAAAGCGCTGTGCTGCCGCAGCCAAAAGTTTAGTTCCACCTCGCTAGTTGAGAGGGGCTCGGAGTGATTTATAAGCGTTGCTGCGCTGCCCTCTCGAGCTCCTCTCTAATGTGGGCAGTACATGCCTATCTAACGCCCTGTTGGGCCTGCTAGCACTGCGGGCCTGCATCCAGGCCCATTTGTAGGGTTTCTAGTCGTATGCAGGCCGTGGTGGCTAGTAGGTGGGCCTTTTTTTTATTTTTTGCATATGTTATGTTTTTAAAATTTTAATGTTATTTTTTGCATATGTTATTTTTAGTTATATAATTTTAGTTGCATAAATTTTATATAATTTTAGTTGCATAAATTTTATATAATTTTAGTTGCATTAGTTTTATTTTTTATTGATTCTTTTTAGTTGATTCCTTTTGCTATTAGAGTTTTATAAAAGCTTTTTAGCTTTCTATTAAAGTTTGTAACAAAAAATACTTTATGAAAATTCTTTTTACTGTTAAAGTTTTTAACAAATAAATACTTTAATAATTTTAGTTAATATTATTTTATTATTTTTAGTTGATTCTTTTTGCTATTAAAAAATATTATATTTAATTGATTCTTTTTAGTTCATTCTTTTTGATTTTAGAATTTTATGAAAGCTTTTTAGTTTATTCTTTTTGCAATTAGAGTTTTATAAAAGCTTTTTGATTCATTCTTTTTGCTATTAATTCATTCTTTAAGCTAAATGACCCTGAAATTGAAAAGCAGTACAAATGAACTCTGAAAAGGTTGAAAATTGTCATGGTATCATCATTTCACCCACATAGCATGTGCTAAAAAGTTGAGAGGGTTACGACAAAAACTGGATTCACTTCGTGTACAAAATGGACAATCTCTTTCGAAGTATCAGGGTTTCGGACGAAAACTCATATGTTACAAAGGCATTCCATTTTTTTAACTTATTTCAAGTCCAGACTTTTTGTGCGTTCAACATGCACCATTCAAATCCACATCATCAATTTTCAACCCTTTCTGACTTCATTTGCTATTTTTCATGCATTTACTGATTTATTTTAGCTAAATGACCCTGAAATTGAAAAGCAGTACAAATGAACTCTGAAAAGGTTGAAAGTTGGCGTGGTATCATTATTTCACCCACATAGCATGTGCTAAAAAGTTGAGAGGGTTATGACAAAAACTGAATACACTTCGTATACAAAATTGACAATCTCTTTCGAAGTATCAGGGTTTCGGACGAAAACTCATATGTTACAAAGGCATTCCATTTTTTTAACTTATTTCAACTCCAGACTTTTTGTGCGTTCAACATGCACCATTCAAATCCACATCATCAATTTTCAACCCTTTCTGACTTCATTTGCTATTTTTCATGCATTTACTGATTTATTTTAGCTAAATGACCCTGAAATTGAAAAGTAGTACAAATGAACTCTGAAAAGGTTGAAAGTTGGCGTGGTATCATTATTTCACCCACATAGCATGTGCTAAAAAGTTGAGAGGGTTATGACAAAAACTGAATACACTTCGTGTACAAAATGGACAATCTCTTTCGAAGTATCAGGGTTTCGGACGAAAACTCATATGTTACAAAGGCATTCCATTTTTTTAACTTATTTCAACTCCAGACTTTTTGTGCGTTCAACATGCACCATTCAAAGCCACATCATCAATTTTCAACCCTTTCTGACTTCATTTGCTATTTTTCATGCATTTACTGATTTTTTTAGCTAAATGACCTTGAAATTGAAAAGCAGTACAAATGAACTCTGAAAAGGTTGAAAGTTGGCATGGTATCATCATTTCACCCACATAACATGTGCTAAAAAGTTGTGGAGAGAAAGTCTTCACTTTTTCTTCGTGTGTGTCCCTTGCTTATTGCGCCTTCATCGTTTAACAGGGTGCTTGGGTCAGCCTTCACTTTGAAGGGAGGAATTTCATGAAACTTTTCATAATCTTCAGACATGTCTGTCTTGCCCTCCACTCCCACGATGCCTCTTTTCCCTGAAAGAACTATGTGGCGCTTTGGCTCATCGTATGATGTATTCGCTTCCTTATCTTTTCTTTTTCTCGGTTTGGTAGACATGTCCTTCACATAGAAAACCTGCACCACATCATTGGCTAGAACGAATGGTTCGTCTGTGTACCCAAGATTGTTGAGATGCACTGTTGTCATTACGTACTGCGGGTCTACCTGTACCCCGCCTCCTGACAGATTGGCCCATTTGCACCAAAACAAAGGGACCTTAAAATCATGTCCATAGTCAAGTTCCCATATGTCCACTATGTAACCATAATATGTGTCCTTTGCCCTATTGGTTACTGCATCAAAGCGGACACCACTGTATTGGTTGGTGCTCTTTTGATCTTGGGCAATCGTGTAAAATGTATTCCCATTTATCTCGTACCCTTGGTAAGTCAATACAGTCGAAGATGGTCCCCTCGCCAACGAGTACAGCTCATCTCCAACAATGTTGTTACCCATGGGATGTGTTTGCAACCAACTGCCAAAAGTCCTGATGTGTTCACATGTAATCCAGTCGTCAGACTGCTCCTGGTGTTTGGAGCGCAGAAAATTCTTGTGTTCATTGACATACGGGGTCACCAAGGTAGAATTCTGTAGAACTGTGTAGTGTGCTTGAGCCCAAGAATGCCCGTCCCTACATATTATTGCATCCGCTCCTAGCGTGCCTTTTCCAGTCAGTCTCCCCTCATACCGCGATTGAGGGAGACCAATCGGCTTAAGGTCAGGAATAAAGTCAACACAAAACCCAATGACCTCCTCTGTTTGATGGCCCATGGAGATGCTTCCTTCTGGTCTAGCCCGGTTACGAACATATTTCTTTAAGACTCCCATGAACCTCTCAAAGGGGAACATATTGTGTAGAAATACAGGACCCAGAATGGCAATCTCGTCGACTAGATGAACTAGGATGTGCGTCATGATATTGAACAAGGATGGTGGGAACACCAGCTCGAAACTGACAAGACATTGCACCAAATCATTCTTTAACCTTGGTAGGATTTCTAGATCGATTACCTTCTGAGAGATTGCATTGAGGAATGCACATAACTTCACAATGGCTAATCGAACGTTTTCCGGTAGAAGCCCCCTCAATGCAACCGGAAGCAGTTGCGTCATAATCACGTGGCAGTCATGAGACTTTAGGTTCTGGAACTTTTTCTCAGCCATAATTTTTATTCCCTTTGTATTCGACGAGAAGCCAGACGGGACCTTCATACTAAGCAGGCATTCAAAGAAGATTTCCTTCTCTTCTTTGGTAAGAGCGTAGCTGGCAGGACCTTCATACTGCTTTGGATGCATGCCGTCTTTTTCGTGCACACGTTGCTGGTCCTCCCGTGCCTCCGGTGTATCTTTTGTCTTCCCATACACGCCCAAGAAGCCTAGCAGGTTCACGCAAAGATTCTTCGTCATGTGCATCACGTCGATTGCAGAGCGGACCTCTAGGTCTTTCCAATAGGGTAGGTCCCAAAATATAGATTTCTTCTTCCACATGGGTGCGCGTCCCTCAGCGTCATTCGGAACAGATTGTTCGCCAGGAACCTTTCCATAGATTACTTGTAAATCCTTGACCATATCAAGTATGGCATCACCAGTACAGAGGGCGGGCTTCTTCCGGTGATCTGCCTCACCTTTTAAATGCTTGCCTTTCTTTCTTAAGAGATGGTTGGTCGAAAGAAATCGACGATGTCCCAGGTAGACATTCTTCCTGCATTTGTCCAAATATATACTTTCGGTATCATCTAAACAGTGCATGCATGCTTGGTATCCCCTGTTTGTCTGTCCTGAAAGGTTACTAAGAGCAGGCCAATCATTGATGGTTACAAACAGCAACACATGTAGGTCAAATTCCTCCTGTTTGTGCTCATCCCACACACGTACACCTTCTCCATTCCATAGCTGTAAAAGTTCTTCAACTAATGGCCTTAGGTACACATCAATGTCGTTGCCGGGTTGCTTAGGGCCTTGGATGAGCACTGGCATCATAATGAACTTCCGCTTCACGCACAACCAAGGAGGAAGGTTATAGATACATAGAGTCATGGGCCAGGTGCTATGATTGCTGCTCTGCTCCCCAAAAGGATTAATGCCATCTGCACTTAAACCAAACCATACATTCCTTGCGTCACCTGCAAAGTCCCCCCACCTTCTCTCGATTTTTCTCCACTGCGACCCGTCAGCGGGTGCTCTCAACTTCCCGTCTTTCTTACTGTCTTCTTTGTGCCATCGCATCAACTTGGCATGCTCTTTGTTTCTGAACAGATGTTTCAGCCATGGTATTATAGGAGCATACCACATCACCTTGGCAGGAACCCTCTTCCTAGGGCGCTCGCCCTCAACATCACCAGGGTCATCTCGTCTGATCTTATACCGCAATGCACCGCATACCGGGCATGCATTCAAATTCTCGTACTGCTCACAGCGGTAGAGGATGCAGTCATTAGGACATGCATGTATCTTCTGCACCTCTAATCCTAGAGGGCAGAGAACCTTCTTTGCTCCGTACATTCTGTCAGGCAATTCGTTATCCTGTGGAAGCTTCTTCTTCATTATTTTCAGTAACTTCTCAAATCCCTTGTCAGATAAACCATTCTCTACCTTCCATTCCAGCAATTCCAGTGTGGTACCGAGCTTTGTGTTGCCATCTTCACAATTAGGGTACAACCATTTTTTGTGATCCTCTAACATGCGATCGAACTTCAACTTCTCCTTTTCACTCTCGCATTCTCTCTGTGCATCAACAATGACCCGGCGAAGATCATCAGCGGGCACATCGTCTGTTGCCTCTTCATCTCCAGCTTCCCCCGTTGCAGTATCATCGTGTTCAGGGTACATAGGATGATAGTTGTCATCATCCTCTTCTTCTTCGTTGTCTTCCATCATAACCCCTCTTTCTCCATGCTTGGTCCAAACATTATAGTGTGGCATGAAACCAGTCTCAAGCAGGTGGACGTGATGGGTTTTCGACGAAGAGTAAGACTTCGTATTCCCACAGCCAGTACATGGACAACACATAAAACCATTCTACTTGGTTGCCTTAGCCACTTCGAGAAAATTATGCAGGCCGTCAATGTAGTCGGAGGTGCATCGGTCACCGTACATCCATTGTCGGTTCATCTGCGTGCATTATATAATTAAGTATATCAAAAACCATTACAGAACATCATGAATAGAGAAGTGATGAACAAATCAATACAAGTTCATCATCGCATTATAACCAAAGTACTGTAGTGATCAAATGTTATTACTGAAAACAAATACATAAAGTTCATACATAGTTCTCATTATCAACTATGTAAAACATTTAAATGCAACAACAAATGCGATCATAATCACAACGAAGATAACAATTGATCCAACAGCATAATGATACCAAGCCTCATTATCAATGGCATATTTTCTAATCTTTCTAATCTTCAAGCGCATTGCATCCATCTGCATCTTGTGATCATCGACGACATCGGCAACATGCAACTCCAATTTCATCTTCTCCTCTTCAATTATTTTCAATTTTTCTTTCAAATAATTGTTTTCTTTTTCAACTAAATTTAACCTCTCGACAAGAGGGTCGGTTGGAATTTCCGGTTCACATACCTCCTAGATAAAAACATCTATGTCACGTTGGTCGGCATAATTCTCATAAACACTAAATGAAACAAATATTTATAAAAGATAATATACCACATCCAAATCATAGACCGGACGAGAGCCGATGGGGGCAGATACCAAAACAATGGCACTATATAATAACAAACAATAATAAAAGTAAGAAAATTATACAAGTCGCTATATAACTCTTACAACAAGTAAGATTTTTTTTTCTTTTAAAAAGAACATAAGAAGAAGAGGCTCACCATGGTGGTGCCGGCGACGAGATCGGCACAGGCGATTGACGGCGGTGAGGACGGGGACGGGGACAATTGTGCACCGTCAAACCTAGACAAATCTTCGGGAAAATGGAGCTTGGAGGTCGAGCTTGGAGAGGAGAAAGCTTAAGTGTGACTCGGGCATTTTATCGAACACCTCATGTGCATATGAGGTGAGAGCAGAGCAGCACACACCTCCCACACCGGCCGGCCAAAAAACAGAGGAGTGAGCGGGCAGGGGAGAGCATATATATAGGCATCTCTTTAGTCCCGGTTCGTGGCTAGAACCGGGACAGAAGACACACATTTAGTCCCGGTTCCAGCCACCAACCGGGACTAAAGGGGTTGCGCCAGGAGCGAGGCCCTTTAGTCCCGGTTCGTGTCTGGAACCGGGACCAAAGGGGTCAGACGAACCGGGACTGGTGCCTGCCGTGGCCCGGCCGGCGCCCTGGCCTCACGAACCGGGACTGATGCACCCATTGGTCCCGGTTCGTAACAGAACCGGGATTGATGCTCTTATCTGGCCTGGACCAAAGCCCTGTTTTCTACTAGTGACGGATCATGCAAAGATAATGATACTGACAAGTATCGGAGTGGTCTAGATAACTTTGATGAAGGATGGTGTGTGTGTGTGTGTGTGTGTGGAGCTCGGGTGTGCCATCTGAAGCACGACAAATAAACCTCACTGGCTTCTAGATATTCGAACTGTATGAATTGTGCTAATATAATTATACTGATGAATATTGGTGTTATTTAGATAGCTTTAACGAAGTATGATGTGTCAGAGGAGCATGCGTCCCAACTATATGGATCGGGCAAGGTAATGATCCTAAAAAATGCAGAATGGTCTTGATAGCTTTGACAAAGAATGATGTCTGAGAAGAGCTCGGATGACCCATCGTGATCATGACAAATAAATCTCGTTGGCATCTAGATATTCCAACTATATGGATTGTGTAAAGATAATGATAGTGACAAGTGTTGGAGTGGTCTAGATAGCTTTGGCAAAGAGTGATGTGTGAGAGCAGCTCGGGTGAGCCACCAGGAGCACCACAGAGAAACCTCGTTTTTAGCTAGATATTCCAACTGTATGGATCGAACGAATATAATGATACTAACAAGTGTTGGAGTGATCTAGATAGCTTTGACGAAGAATGTTGTGTAAGAGATCGGGTGAGCCACCAGGAGCACGACAAAGAAACCCTGCTAGCATCTGGATGTTCCAATTGTAAGGACTATGCAAACATAATTATATTGACAAGTGTTGGAGTGGTCTAGATAGCTTTGACGAAGGATGGTGTGTGAGTGGAGCTCGGGTGTGCCATCAGGAGCATGGCAAATAAACCCCACTGGTGCCGAGATATTCCAACGATATGGATCGTGCAAAGATAATGACACTGACAATTGTTGGAGTGGTCTAGATAGCTTTGACGAATGATGGTGTGTGAGTGGAGCTGGGGTGTGCCATCGGGAGCATGGCAAAGAAACCTCATTGGTGGCTAGATATTCCAATTGTATGAATTGTGCAAATAGACTAACACCTATAGAATTTTGTGTTATTTATATAGCTTTGAGGAAGTATGATGTTGTAGGGGAATGCGACAGAAAACAAAAAAATTCGGTACAACGAGCACGCACACGATCACTATGGAGATGATTACAAGGTTTGATCTGATCGTTACTGACTCGTAGCGCAGCGGAAGTAGAGTCGATGTTGATCTTCGGTGCAGATCCCCGCAGCTAGAATTTACAACCTCCTAACCATGAGGATGTACTCCCCCGTCTTCCCCCGGACGGATCTCCGGGCAGCCCTTCAGGAGGCCTCGGGACAGTCCCTCGGATAGTCCCACCGGACGGATCCTCGGACATCCCTTCGGGAGGACCTCGGAATCTCGGACGGTCACTCGGACAGCCCTTCGGGAGGCACACTTGAACAGCCCCTCGGGAAAAAAGGACGAACCTACGACCTCTCTACGGGGTTGGACACGTACGGTGTCATCTATCCGGCAGGGCTTCGCCGCCCAGAACTAGTTCCCACCGGAACCCAGACAGCCTTTTGGCTCTATGAAATTATTTCACTGGGAGGGAGAGAGAAGCGAGACAAGTCTATGGCATGTGTATGTTGAGAAAGAGTGAGTGTGGAGAGTGCCTCTCCACCTCTATTTATAGGAAAACCCAAGGGGTAGGGGGCACATGAAAAACCCAAAATGCCCACACTTTATGTCACACATAAAGGGCATAAAGGGTATAAAAGGAGGACAATTGGAGATCCATGGAGGATCTGCACACTTGAACGTCCCACCTTCATGGGGGGCCTCATGAGGGGCTCCCAATCCATCCATGTCATCCCAAAATATTTTGGGACAAAGCCCAAACAAGTGGCTTTCCAAAAATAACCAAAAAGTGATTTTACTATTCACCAAACCATTTTTCCGCGACCGTTAAATCCAAAAATATTTCCATGGGTCTTAGAATAATTCCAGTACCCACTTAAACAATTCTGGACGTGTTCTGAAACATTTTCAGATCAATGATTTCATCAGCGAAAAGCAACCACAGCGGTTCCGACAGCTTCGGAATCCGGTTTCTTTCTCCAGAAAAATCCCAGAAGTTCCCAGAATCGTTTTGGTACCCTCCAAGAATTTCCAGACGTGTGCCGAAACCATTTTGACTTTATGGTATACTCTGAAACAACTTTTCGGTTTTACCAAAACTATTCCGGTGTTCTCTCTCCGAAACTCTTTCGTTGTCTCCGAAACTTTTTCGGTGAATTTCTCTCAGACTCCCTGTCTAGAATTCAGCAGATAGATGACCCTTAAGCGTGTGACCCTATAGGTTCGGTGAAGTATAGACATGACCCGGAACACCTTCCGATCAATGATCAACATCGCAGCCGTGGACACCCATATTGACCCCTATACCCACACGAATGAATATTCGAGTGAGCCTCCAGTTGCGGTGTGCTATTCCTTTTACTTCACGATATGTTACAAAACCCGAGGTGAGATTTATCGGCATCCCCGTGGATCAACACTTGTCCACAATGCCAGTTACCTCGTTGTCAGTTTTGTTCTCTTTTCTCGTTTCCGCGTTCCGGCATCCCCGTGATCAAATCACATTGTGTCTGGCCAGACGATGATGGATACCGTAACACAGAGAGGGCCCGAGAATATCTCTCCATCGTCGGAGGAGTAAATCCCAATCTTGAGCTATCAAGTCCCTTGACACTCTTTTCCATGAACCCGTAAGCCGCCATAATTGCCACCCAGTTACGGATGACGTTTAACAAACCCCAAAGTTCATGAAGCAAGCATGAAGAAACTCGATACTCTCATGGTCTAAGGAATCATGCAAACGTTAACCATCTCTATGTTATTAACCATTAACTTGTGATGAATGTATCTCATAGCATAACATCAATTCGGGTCAATTCAACACAATTGTTCTTCTAACAATGTGCCCTCAAAGTTGCTGGCATAGACATGCCCATGATCAGGAAAACAGAACCATCATGCAACACTTGAGCTAGTCTTAGAGGCCAGACTAGGAATACATTTTTCCGTTTATTATCCCACACGTGCACATGGGTTTTCCTCAGAGCCTTTATGGATATACGGGCTAGGGAACCACATCAATTATAGCATGGAACATAAACTTAATTATGAACAGGGAGATAATCAATAACATTTATTATTGCCTCTAGGGCATATCTCCTACAGACTCCCACTTGCACTAGAGTCAATAATCTAGTTAATGCTAATGCACTTTACACCCATGGCACACTGGTGTAAAATATGTTTCGCATGTGGTATAGCCTGATGTCCAACGGACCTGACGACTTCAGCTCCGTGTGTATGTTTGCATATCCTCGCGTTTTCACGCTTTCACAAAATTCATATTTTGTGTGGACTTGGCTTTGTATATATGTGAATCACAGGTCGATCCTTGATTACTCAGACTGAGCTATGGAGCAACTATCTGCAATAGTGTCCCATTGACCAAAGCCTTCTTGGAACCGTAAGTTCATGAATGAACTATATGATTCAACATACTTTCTTTGTCGCTTCGAAAGCGGCAACATACTTAGCCTCTGTTATAGAATTCGCCACAGTAACTTGTTTGGAACAATTTCCAACTACTGTGCCACCATATTGTGTGTTACACAAAACCCTTAACTTAAATCGAAAATCGCATGGAGAAATGATGAAGACTGTATCGATGTAACCTTTTACAACTAACTCTTCATGATCTCCGCTTGCGAGAAAACATGTCATCAGTGTTACTCTAATACTTAATGACCCTTTTTCACTCTTGTCCCATGATCAGTACTTTTGATCACTTTGGTATCTATACTCGCAACACCTTGGGAGTATCGGACATATCTGGTTGTTTTACATACCATGGAATACATGATTAATCCAAACACAAGACTGTGTGGAATCTCCATGATGTATTTTGCTCATCAGTGTTTTGGGACACCGAGTCTTGCAAAACTCTTTCCATGTGACTTCGGCAAGAATCACTCCTTGATGTTTTTAGTGCTAAACTATTTTAGCATCTTGTCAATATGTATTTTTGCTTAGCCCCATTAGGTAAATCTACCTCCATAGATCATTATGCCTAATATCAAGGCTGTTTAGCCCAAGCACTTCATCGAAAAACTATTTTCAAATGAAGTCCTAATTCATGTCAAGAAATTTATTTCCATTTAACAATGTGTGAAGCACACAAGGTTTTTAGAAATATTATTATGCTCCCACTTACTTTCTTGAAATCACAAGCATCTTCGTTACCCATTGATGAAGTCAAACCCCTTTGACCATTCCATCAAAAACGAAGATTCCGACTCCATTTTGCTCTCTTCTATCCATTGCTGGAACTCTGAAGTTTGCATACTTACTAGCATCCTCTGGATTGACAAAAATACCTTGGACTGTATCCCATGCAAGTCCTAGGTTTCATTTCCATCAGATGGAAATCCTTTCGTCATCCATGTTTCATATCTCATGATTGAAATATGTATTAATTGCTAGTTTAACCCGAACCGATTTTAAGCATCGCTACGGTGAGAAAACCTCATCGCAGTCAACTCCTTGAACTTGTTATTGCAACAAGTCAAGCTTTATGGATAAAACATTTTTATCTGTATCAGTTTTTAGTTCCATAAATATTCGTTAGACTCTAAGTCTTCCGAAAGGTGTATCAAGATTTTAATCTTGAATCACTTATATGGAAACTATCTCGGATTGTATTGACATTTAGCCAATTCCAGAGTCAGGGCCCATCAACGCTTCCTTGTGTATCATAGGTATACTATTGTCTAACAACAATATCTCGTTTGCGCACCTGAGAGGTTTGCACGAGCTTTGCCTACGTTGTTCAGCTGCAAGTTCGACCGAAGTCCATACATCTCATGTAGAGGCTTCCGTATTAGTCGCAGTAGGAAACCCTAGAATCACTTCCAAGGTTCCTTTCCTTTGATCTGATGACGAAGATACTTCTTATCTCATCGAGTTGCACTGTCCTCCCACTCACCTTTTTGCAAGAACCATTCTCTTTAAAAGCATACCATTTTTGTGGCAAAATCCTTTGCCTCGGTATAGTGGTGGGGGAATACCCAATGACTTGGGATAACCTACAAAGTAGCACTTGTCTGATTTGGAATAGGTCTGTAAACTTTTACACAAGCCCCATATTCCAAATGTTAAGAAAAGATGTAACATGGTTGGGCATACCATACCATGGCGTCATTTCAACAGACCTGATGGAGCTCTTTTCAGTGTAAAAAGCCACAGTCTCTAAAGCATTACTCTTAAAAGGGATAATGGAAAATTGATTTGTGTCATCTTTGATCTTACCATTTCATAAATGGTTCGATTACATCTTCACGGACTTTCCACTTGTAGTGGTGTTCCGGGAGGTGCAAGTTATGAAACCCCTTTCACAACTCATCAGACATTCGCTAAACTTGTAACTCAAATATTCCTTTCCGCAATCTAATTGCAGAAACATAAGTTTCTTGTTACAATAACTTCTACTTCATTTTTGAAAACCTTTTGAATGATTTCAAAAGATCCAGACTTACGTCTAATCAAGTAAATATCCATATATCTACTTGGGTCATTTTAGAAGATAGACAAATCCATTGCCAACAACAACATTTATTGGACTACACACATCACGATGTATGATCACCAATAAGTTCTTTGCTCGTTCCTTATGGCCTGTGAATGGTATTTCAGTCACTTCACTTTTCGGACGAAAGTTGCAATTGTCAGATGATTCATAATCAAACGACTTTAAAATCCATCATTATGGAATTTCTCTATGCGGGTTTCTGCAACGTGACCAAATGCAGTGCCACACATGTGTGGTATTCTTTTAGTCCCGCGACATTTAGCGTCGGTGTTATGGATGTATCATATTACCATCAATAATCATAACATACATGACATCCCATGATGGAAGCATGGCCCCTTATGTTATTCATAATACTGAACAACAATTGTTCTATTATGAACAACACTTTTGCAAAAAACATAATGCAAATGGGCTAGAGTGTGTAAAACTCTAAAATGAGTCATGAAAGTAAATCCAAAGGTAATGTATTATTATCATTATTCATAACATACATCTCATTCACAATGAAAGTATGGCCCTTTATGTTATTCATAACACCGAACATTAAAAGTTCTCTTATGAACAACCTTCTTGCCAGATACCTTATGCAATGGGCTAGAGTGTGTAAAACTCTATAATGAATTATGAAAATAAATACATACGGTAATATGCTACTTGTAAATTGCGTTGGCCAAATCCTTGAAGAGGAAAGGAGATACAGTATAGTAGAGATAAGTATTTCCCTCAGTTAAGAACCAAGGTTATCAATCCTGTAGGAGGCACACGACACAACCTCGTCAACAGCACCTGCACACACGAAAAGCAAATACTTGCACCCAACGCAAACAAGGGGTTATCATTCCCTTGGTGGTTAATTGCAAGGATGAATTATCGTAGTGGTAGATAAATAAAGTAAAACACAAAAGTAAAATAAAAGATAAATAAAGGCAGCGAGGTATTTTGGTTTTATATATGATGGAAAATAGACCCGGGGCCATAGTGTTCACTAGAGGCTTCTCTCTTGAAGATAACATACGGTGGGTAAAGAAATTACTGTTGGGCAATTGATAGAAAACTGCATAGTTATGATGATATTCAAGGCAATGATCATGTATATAGGCATCACGTCCGAGACAAGTAGACCGACTCCTGCCTGCATGTACTACTATTACTCCACCCATCAACCGCTATCCAGCATGCACCTAGGGTATTAAGCTTACAAGAAACGGAGTAAAGCCTTAAGCAAGATGACATGATGTAGACAAAGTAAATCCAACTAATATGAATAAACCCCATCGTGTTACCCTTAATGGCAACAATACAAGACGTGTCATGTCCCTTTCTATCACTAGGATTGAGCAACGCAAGACTGAACCCATCACAGTGCACATCTCCCATTGCAAGATAGATCAATCTAGTTGGCCAAACTAAACGATAGATCGAAGAGACATACAAAGCTATAACAATCATGCATATAAGAATTCAGATATGACTCATATAATATTCATAAATAATCTGATCATAAACCCATGATTCATCGGATCCCAACAAACACACCGCAAAGTAGGATTGCATCGAATAGTTCTCCAAGATCATCGAGGAGAACGTTGTATTGAAGATCAAAGAGAGAGATGAAGCCATCTAGCTACTAGCTATGGACCCGTAGGTATGTGGTAGACTACTCACGCATCATCGGTAGGGCAGCAAGGTTGATGTAGAGGCCCTCCGTGATCAATTCCACCTCCGACAGATTACCGGCAGAGGTCCCCAGATGGGATCTCGAAGAAACAGAGACTTGCGGCGGCGGAAAAATGGTTTTGGCTGGCTCTCTGTTGGTTTCTCGATTTTGGAGAATTTATGGAGTTGGAATCAGGGCAAAAGGATGCAACGTGGAGTTGGAATCATCAAAAAGTTTCGTGGCATTTGGACTTAGTTTGGTACTGATTTCCTGAAAAACCAAAAACAAGCAGAAAACAACAACTGGCACTGGGCACCGAGTTAGTAGGTTAGTCCCAGAAAATGATATAAAATAGCATATAAATGCATAATAAACATCCAAGATTGATACTATAATAGCATGGAACAATCAAAAATTATAGATATGTTGGAGACGTATCAGCTTCCCCAAGCTTAATTCCTGCTCGTCCTCGAGTAGGTAAATGATAAAAACAGAATTTTTGATGTGGAATGCTACCTATCATATTCATCATGTAATCTCTTTTGTGGTATGAATATCATAGATCCGAATGATTCAAAGCAATAGTCTATAGTTTGACATAAAGACATCAATACTCAGGCATACCAACAAACAATCATGCCTTTGAAAATAAAAATGCTAAAGAAAGTTATCCCTACAAAGTCATATAATCCTGTCATGCTCCATCTTCTTAACACAAAATATTTATCATGAACATCCCCGGTTTTAGCCAAGAAATTGGTTCATACTTTTTAACGCGCTTCAGCATTTTCAACCCTCACGCAATACATGAGCGTAAGCCATGGACATAGCACTATGGGTGGAATAGAATATAATGGTAGAGATCAATAAGGGGAAGTCAAAAAAGAAGATAGTCTCACACCGACGAGGCTAATGAACGGGCTATGGAGATGCCCATCAATTGATATCAATGCGAGGAGTAGGGATTGCCATGTAACGGATGCACTAAGAGCTATAAGTGTATGAAAGCTCAACAATGAAAACTAAGTGGGTGTGCATCCAACTTGCTTGCTCATGAAGACCTCGGGCATTTGAGGAAGCCCATCATCGGAGTATAGAAGCCAAGTTCTATAATGAAAAATTCCCACTAGTATATGAAAATGAAAGCATAGGAGACTCTCTATAAGAAGAACATGGTGCTACTTTGAAGAACAAGTATGGTAAAAGGATAGTAGCATTGCCCCTTCTCTCTTTTTCTCTCTTTTTTTTGGGCTCTTTCTTTTGGCCTCTTTTTTTAGAACAGTCTCATGGACCTCATCCCCACTTTTTCGAGGACTCATTAGTCTCCACCATTCTTTCCTCATTGGGACAATGCTCTAATAATGATGATCATCACACTTTTATTTACTTACAACTCAAGATTACAACTCGATAGAATTGAAACATATGACTCTATATGAATGCCTCTGGCAGTGTACCAGGATGTGCAATGATACTAGCGTAACATGTATGAAAAATGATGAGCAGTGGCTGAGCCACAAATACTATGTCAGCTATATGATCATGCAAAGCAATATGACAATGATGATACGTGTCATATAAACGGAACGGTGGAAGTTGCATGGCAATATATCTCGGAATGGCTAGGGAAATGCCATAATAGGTAGGTATGGTGGCTGTTTTGAGGAAGATATAAGGAGGCTTATGTGTGATAGAGCATATCATACCACAGGGTTTGGATGCACCGGTGAAATTTGCACCGACTCTCAATGTGAGAAAGGGCAATGCACGGTACCGGAGAGGCTAGCAAATTGCGGAAAGGTGAGAGTGCGTATAATCCATGGACTCACAATAGTCATAAAGAACTCATATATTTATTGCAAAAATTTATTAGCCCTCGAAGCAAAGTACTACTACGCATGCCCCTAGGGGGGAGGTTGGTAGGAGTTAACCATCGTGTGCCCCCGACCACCATGCATAAGGAAGACAATCAATAATAAATCATGCTCCAATTTCATAGCATAACGACAGACCATACGTGCATGCTTCGGGAATCACAAACCTTAACACCAATATTCTTACTAAACCACAATCATTCACTAGTACCTCCCACATATTACCACCTTAATATCGCAAAACTATTGCAAGGAATCAAACTTATCATATTCAGTGATCTACATGAAAGTTTTTATTATATCCTTCTTGAATACCTATCATATTAGGACCAATTTCATAACTCATGAAAATTGCCATTACTATTTATAAGACTCTCAAAAAGATATAAGTGAAGCATGAGAGTGCAACTATTTCTTTAAAATATAACCACCGCCTTGCTCAAAAAGATATAAGTGAAGCACTAGAGCAACTGCCTAGCTCAAAAGATATAAGTGAAGCTCAAAGAGTATTCTAACAAATTCCAAATAAATGCGTGTCTCTCTAAATAGGTGTGTCCAGAAAGGGATGATTGTGGAAAACTAAAAAGAAAACAAGCAAAAGACCACTATAATACACGACGCTCCAAGCAAAACACATAACATGTGATGAATAAACATATAGCTCCAAGTAAGTTACCGATGGTTGGTAGACGAAAGAGGGGATGCCACTCGGGGGCATCCCCAAGCTTGAACGCTTGAGACTCTTTAAATATTATCTTGGGGTGCCTCAGGCATCCCCAAGCTTAGGCTCTTGCCACTCCTTGTTCCTTCATCCATCATGATCTTACCCAAAACTTGAAAACTTTAGCACACAAAACTCAACAAAACCTCATGAGATCCATTAGTATAATAACCAAATCAGAAACCATAGGTACTGTTATGAACCCATGCATATTTTTGTAATTGCATAATAGCTACTGTATTCCAACTTCTCCATGACTTATGCCCCCCGATACAATCCATAGATCCATCAAAACAATCAAACTATGCAAGGAAAACAGAATCTGTCTAAAACAGAACAGTCTGTAGCAATCTGAATAATAACCATATCTCTGAACCTCTAAAAATTCTGAAAACTTAGGACAACATGGACAATTTGTATATAAATCATATGTAAAACATTCAGAGAAAGAACACTTTCCAGTGATTTTTAGATTTTTCTGGACTGAGCGTAAAAGTTTCTGTTTTCACAGAATCAAAGCAACTATTATCCCGCATCATCCTAAAGGCTTTACTTGGCACAAACACTAATTTAAACACAAAAACACAATCATAACAGAGGCATAATTGTGCACAAACTCAAGAAATAGAAAACTTAACGCAAAATATTTTATTCATTGGGTTGCCTCCCAACAAGCGCTATTGTTTTACGCCCCTAGCTAGGCGTAATGCATAGGTTCAAGTATTATCATCCTTCATATTAATTCCATAGGTGGCCCTCATAATAGATTCATATGGTGGCTTAATATTCTTTGTAGGGAAATGTTCCATGCCTTTTCTTAATGGAAACTGAAATCTTATATTACCTTCTTTCATATCAATAATAGCACCTATGGTACGCAAGAACGGTCTACCAAGTATTATAGGACAAGACGGATTGCAATAAATAACAAGCACAATGAAATCAATGGGCACATACTTTCTATTTGCAAGAATAAGAACATCATTTATTCTACCCAAAGGTTTCTTAATGGTAGAATCCGCCAAATGCAAATTAAGAGAACATTCATCAATATTGGTAAAACCAAGCACATCACATAAAGTTTTTGGTATGGTGGAAACACTAGCACCCAAATCACATAAAGCATTGCATTCATAATTTTTAATTCTTACTTTAATAGTTGGTTCCCACTCATCATATAATTTCCTAGGTATTGAAACCTCCATCTCTAACTTTTCTTCATGAGCTTTCATCATAGCTTCAACAATATGTTTAGTAAACGCTTTATTTTGTTCATAAGCATGAGGTGAATTTATCATGGATTGCAACAAGGAAATACATTCAACCAAAGAACAGCTATCATAATTAAAATCCTTGTAATCCAAAGTAGTGGGTGTATCACTAGTTAAAGTTTAAACCTCTCCAGTCCCACTTTTGCAAAAAAAATCATTAAGATGATCACCCTCCGAACAATTGGGACGCCTACTAGATAAAGTTGACTCATCTTCAGTCCCCTTATTATCAAGTTTTATATTACTAAACAAAGATTCAATAGGAGAAACACCAATCATTTTAATCTCTTCATCATGATTATGATAAAAACTGGGTGGAATCACTTTTTCTAAAAATTCTCACTTAGCCCTCAACCTAGCGGTTCTCTCCTTACTTTCATTAATGGAAACATGGATAGCTTTAATGGACTCACTAATATCAAGCTTGGGTGGAATTTTTTTAATTTTGAGAGTATCCACATCATGAGAAATTCTATCCATACTCCTAGCCATATCATCAACTTTACTCAATTTTTCTTCTATCGCAGCATTGAAAATCTTTTGAGAATTTATAATTTTTTAAATATTGTTCTCAAGATCGGAGGGCATCCTATTATTATTACTATAGGAATTACCATAAGAATTGCCATAATTATTAGAGGAATTTCCAAGAAACGGTCTAGGATTGAAATTACCCTATAAGCATTGCTACCAAATTTATTCCTAGCAATAAAATTCAAATCAATAGCATCATTATTTTGCTCAATCAAAGTAGACAATGGCACATCATTAGGATCAACATGAGAACTTTTACTAGCAACCAGTTTCATAAGAGCATCCATCTTATCACTCAAAGTATTAATTTCTTCAACAGAGTTAATTTTCTTACTAGCGGGAGCTCTTTCAGTATGCCATTGAGAATAATTAGACAAAATATTATCAAGAAATTTTGTAGATTCTCCTAATGTGATTTCCATAAAAGTACCACCTGCAGCGGAATCCAAAAGATTTCTAGAAGCAAAGTTCAATCCCGCATAATTTTTTTGTATGATCATCGATAAACTTAACCCATGAGTAGGACAATTTCTTATCATTGATTGCATTCTCTCCCATGCTTGTGCAACATGTTCATGCTCAAATTGTTTAAAATTCATAATCTGATTTCTAAGAGAGATAATTTTTGCGGGCGGAAAATACTTGGCAATGAAAGCATTTTTGCACTTATCCCAAGAATCAATACTATTTCGAGGCAAAGATGAAAACCAAGTTTTAGCACGATCTCGTAGTGAGAACGGAAATAGCTTCAATTTCACAATATCATTATCCACATCTTTTTTCTTTTGCATATCACACAATTCATCAAAGGTATTAAGATGGGATGCAGCATCTTCATTAGGACTACCAGAAAATTGTTCTTTCATAACAAGATTTAGCAAGCCAACATTGATATCATATGACTCCGCACTAGTGGCGGGAGGAGCAATTGGAGTACTAATAAAATCATCATTATTAGTATTGGACAAATCACACAGCTTAATATTATCTTGAGACATTGTAACTAAGCAAGCAAGCAAACAGAAAATATTTTTGTATTTTTGTGAGATAAATGACAATTGGTAAATAAATTAAATGCAAGTAAATGATAGTTTGTGCTTAGGTACCTAGTAGGTTATGGTGATATCTCCCCGGCAACGGCGCCAGAAATTCTTCCTGCTAATTGTAAACTGCGTTGGTCAAATCCTTGAAGAGGAAAGGAGATGCAGTATAGTAGAGATAAGTATTTCCCTCAGTTAAGAACCAAGGTTATCAATCCAGTAGGAGACACACGACACAACCTCGTCAACAGCACCTGCACACACGAAAAGCAAATACTTGCACCCAACGCAAACAAGGGGTTGTCAATCCCTTGGTGGTTAATTGCAAGGATGAATTTTCATAGTGGTAGATAAATAAAGTAAAACACAAAAGTAAAATAAAAGATAAATAAAGGCAGCGAGGTATTTTAGTTTTATATATGATGGAAAATAGACACGGGGGCCATAGTGTTCACTAGATGCTTCTCTCTTGAAGATAGCATACGGTGGGTAAACAAATTACTGTTGGGCAATTGATAGAAAAGCGCATAGTTATGACAATATTCAAGGCAATGATCATGTATATAGGCATCACGTCCGAGACAAGTAGACCGACTCTTGCCTGCATCTACTACTATTACTCCACCCATCGACCGCTATTTAGCATGCATCTAGGGTATTAAGCTTACAAGAAACGGAGTAACGCCTTAAGCAAGATGACATGATGTAGACAAAGTAAAATCCAACTATTATGAATAAACCCCATCGTTTTCCCTTAATGGCAATGATACAATACGTGTCATGTCCCTTTCCGTCACTGGGATTGAGCAACGCAAGACCGAACCCATCACAGTGCACATCTCCCATTGCAAGATAGATCAATCTAGTTGGCCAAACTAAACGATAGATCGAAGAAACATACAAAGCTATAAAAATCACACATATAAGAATTCAGAGATGACTCATATAATATTCATAAATTATTTGATCATAAACCCACGATTCATCAGATCCCAACAAACACACCGCAAAGTAGGATTACATCGAATAGTTCTCCAAGATCATCGAGGAGAAAGTTGTATCGAACATCAAAGAGAGAGATGAAGCCATCTAGCTACTGGCTATGGACCCGTAGGTCTGTGGTAGACTACTCACGCATCATCGGTAGGGCAGCAAGGTTGATGTAGAGGCCCTCCGTGATCAATTGCCCCTCCGGCAGATTACCGGCGGAGGTCCCCAGATGGGATCTCTGTTGGTTTCTCAATTTTAGAGAATTTATGGAGTTGGAATCAATGCAAAAGTATGCAACATGGGCCCACAAGCTACCAGGGCGCCCCCCCGTGGCACGCCCTGGTGGCTTGTGGCTCACGTTTTCATCTTCTGGCCTTCTCCCGAAGCTTCCAGGGTCTCTTTTGTCCAGAAAAAAATCATCAAAAAGTTTCGTGGAATTTGGAATTAGTTTGGTACTGATTTCCTGAAAAACTAAAAACAAGCAGAAAACAGCAACTGGCACTGGGCACTGAGTTAGTAGGTTAGTCCCAGAAAATGATATAAAATAGCATATAAATGCATAATAAACATCCAAGATTGATACTTTAATAGCATGGAACAATCAAAAATTATAGATACGTTGGAGACGTATCATAATACACCGATGGAAGGTATAGTAACATTTACTATGTTCCCTGTGTGTATCTAAACCTCATTCCTGGCAAGTCTGTTAGGCCGTAGTAGTTCTTGTATCGAATTGCAACTGAATGCAATTGAGCGGGTATTCCCGTGATCAACTCACAATACCCAAGAATCAATGATTAACATGTTTAATCACAATTCCCAAGAAGTATTTCTTTGACCACCCTTCCATACATCAATAACTTGTATGACATTCATACATGAGCTGGATATTCCAGTCTTCTTTCCTTTTGCCTTTATACTTCTAATAGTTTAACTTTTAGTATTTCTTCTACTCTCAGAAGAAGCACCCAACTTTAAGAGTGGCGTTAGCCATGGACTTCCTAGGGGTGAAAGTCTCATTAACACCCTTCGGACATTCCCTTTCTCTTTAAGTGGTTATTTTATTCACCATCATCATATGACAGGTGTTCTTCTGGATCCCTCTGTTATTTAGTCTAATGCATAGTAAACACTTTTACTAATAGTTTGCAAACAAACATTGCTTGTTTGTATCTGAAAATGATTTTCAGTCCCATGAATATCACATAACTATCCCAAACTTTTCACTTTGACTATAACGGAATTCTAGCTTTTGGATCGAAGGACGAGAGTCACATCATCCATAGCATTAGCGGGAGAATACCGAAAGCATGCGATAGGACAAAGTCCTTCTCGGCACTCTTGAGGACAATCCTCGCATTACGTTACCAATCGTAAAGTTTTAACCAGATAAAAATAGCTTATTCAATTTTAATAGGGAAGGTGGAAACGTGAGCCACTATTCTACAACTATTATGCAAATTTCACTTAGACAATGTTCACAATTAATTGCACCGAGAATTAAACAAGTTAATTCTAGAGTGTGCTCCCACTCAAACCAATATCTCTCATAATTGATTGTGAGTGATTCAAAATCCGCATTTCAATTCGATGCCATTGACGGGTTCATCACTGATGACGCAAATTTCAATCGGTAGGCCAACTTGCCAATCACATCTATATGTGATTCTTGTTCATCTTTCGATGGGCGTGTTCCGAGCTCAGGACTCTCCTGCCTGAAAGCCAAAGACAACCAAGTGATCTTGCTGCGAGGCCTGACCTCACCCGCCTCATTCCTCTCAATTCGTTCATCCTCATGTGTACATGTCGCACCCCGAAAAGATACGAATTACAGATGGTGCTACACTTGAGTGAACACTAACTACTTTGATATTTTTGTGAGAGATCACCCTAAAAAAGCCACTACCAGGCAATCAAGAAGGGTGCATCATAAGGGATAAACATCTCAGGCAATTCATAATAGCATGATATGGTATAGCCCTTTCTGACGGAGAAGTCTTTATTTCTTCGTCTTCGCGTCGGTGTTCACGTTCGCGAAGTTTGCCACCACCTTGTCAATGCACCAGATAATATTGCTATCTCTATAGCTAATAAAATAAGTGCATTACATAAGGTTGACACGCAGGTCATTAAAGTGACAATCATATGGCTCCAGCCATCATGTCGAATCATGACACGCAGGTCATGTTAATTTACATTATTTAGTCATCTCATACATAATCAAATTAAATATGAGCACTGCTATACCACATCATATGCACATCTCATGTCATCCTGCAAAACCAAGTTAGACGCCTCTAATCGGTTTATGAATTTTTTTATTTTACGTGGCTTCTAAGGTTTCGAAACAAACCGTAGCTACCAACGTTCATCATCAAGCATGGCTATTCAAGTCGCTAGATTAACTTTGTGGGGTGTATGAAACACGGGATAATAAAATCCCGAGCCCCATACTGAACTTCGTCATACGCATGACCCCCGCGTAGATCATATCTGCATTGCCCTTTCGTCTGTGAAATTTCATCTTTCTTTTAACTATGGTGGAACCCAAAGAACTGAAGCACTTCGTTGATCAATCAGGATCGTAGATTGCCAGAACTTTGTGAAATTCCACCATACCATTATCAAGATCAGAAATACACAAATTCTAGGGAAGCAACAAGAACCTCGGGTAACAGATTTCATCTGCTACCTGCACAAATAATTTCCAGTAATAGAACTCATCTAATACAAATTATATTGTGCAATACCCATACATCTCTATGTATTCTAGATCGCAACCTGCATCTACGCATAGCACGGCTCATGATGCCACTGTAGGGGAATGCGACAGAAAACAATTTTTTTTGGTACAACGAGCACGCCCAGGATCACTATGGAGATGCGTACAAGGTTTGATCTGATCGTTACAGACTCGTAGCACGGCGGAAGTAGAGTCGATGTTGATCGTCGGTGCAGATCCCCACAGCTAGGATTTACAACCTCCCAACCACGAGGATGTACTCCCCCGTCTGCCCCCGGACGGATCTCCGGGCAGCCCTTTAGGAGGCCTCAGGACAGTCCCTCGGATAGTCCCACCGGACGGATCCTCAGATAGCCCTTCGGGAGGACCTCGGAATCTCGGACGGTCACTCGGACAGCCCTTCAGGAGGCACACTTGAACAGCCCCTCGGGAAAAATGGAAGAACCTATGACCTCTCTACGGGGTTGCACACATACGGTGTCACCTATCCGGCAGGGCTTCGCCGTCCATAACTAGTTCCCACCGGAAATCAGACAGCCTTTCGGCTCTACGAAACTATTTCGCTGGGAGGGAGAGAGAAGCCAGACAAGTCTATGGCATGTGTATGTTGAGAAAGAGTGAGTGTGGAGAGTGCCTCTCCACCTCTATTTATAGGAAAACCCAAGGGGTAGGGTGGCACATGAAAAACCCAAAATGCCCACACTTTATGTCACACATAAAGGGCATAAAGGGTATAAAAGGAGGACAAGTGGAGCCCCATGGAGGAGCTGCACACTTGGACGTCCCACCTTCATGGGGGGGCCCCATGAGGGGCTGCCAATCCATCCATGTCATCCCTAAATATTTTGGGACAAAGCCCAAACAAGTGGCTTTCCAACACTTGTCCACAATGCCAGTTACCTCGTGTAGGGTAACGCACCCGAAAACAAAAAATTTCCGACCTACACACCAGCCCAGGACCACTATGAAGACTGCATACAAGGTTTGATCTTTTCATTACAGACTCGTAGCGCAGCGGAAGTAGAGTCGATGACGAACGGCGGTGCAGATCCCCACAGCTCGGATTTACAGCCTCCCAACCGCGAGGATGTATACCCTCATCTGCCCCTCAAACAGCCCTCCGGGAGGCGGTCGGACAGTCCCCCGGACGTTGTCGCGGACAGCCCTTCGGGAGGACCTTCGAAACTCGGACGGTCACTCGGACAGCCCTTCGGGAGGACCTTCGAAACTCGGACGGTCACACGGACAGCCCTTCGGGAGGCACTCTCGAACTAAGACTGAAACAACGATCTCTCTACAGAGTTGCACACATACGGTGTCATCTATCCGGCAGGGCTTCGCCGTCCAGAACTAGTTCCTGCCGGAATCCAGACAGCCTTTCGGCTCTACGAATCTATTTCGCTGCGAGGGAGAGAGAAGCCAGACAAGTCAATGGGATATGTATGAGAGCAAGGATGAGGTTTGGGCAGCCCCTTCACCTCCTATTTATAGGAAAACCAAGGGGTAGGATGGGTATTCAGAATACCAAAAGTGCCCCCACTATAGGTTCGGTGAAGTATAGACATGATCAGGAACACCTTCCGGCCAATGATCAACATCCAAGCCGTGGACACCCATATTGACCCCTCTACCCACACGAATGAATATTCGAGTGAACCTCCAGTTGCGGTGTGCTATTCCTTTTACTTCACGATATGTTACAAAACCCGAGGTGAGATTTATCGGCATCCCCGTGGATCAACACTTGTCCACAATGCCAGTTACCTCGTTGCCGGTTTTGTTCTCTTTTCTCGTTTCCGTGTTCCGGCATCCCCGTGATCAAATCACATTGTGTCTGGCCAGACGATGATGGATACTGTAACACCGAGAGGGCCCGAGAATATCTCTCCATCGTCGGAGGAGTAAATCCCAATCTTGAGCTATCAAGTCCCTTGACACACTTTTCCATGAACCCGTAAGCCGTCGTAATTGCCACCCAGTTACGGATGACGTTTAACAAACCCCAAAGTTCATGAAGCAAGCATGAAGAAACTCGATACTCTCATGGTCTAAGGAATCATGCAAATGTTAACCATCTCTGTGTTGTTAACCATTAACTTGTGACGAATGTATCTCATAGCATAACATCAATTCGGGTCGATTCAAAACAATTGTTCTTCTAACAATGTGCCCTCAAAGTTGCTGGCATAGACATGCCCATGATCAGGAAAATAGAACCATCATGCAACACTTGAGGTAGTCTTAGAGGCCGGACTAGGAATACATTTTTCCGTTTATTATCCCACACATGCACATGGGTTTTCCTCAGAGCCTTTATGGATATACGGGCTAGGGAACCACAACAGTTATAGCCTGGACCATAAACTTAATTATGAACAGGGAGATAATCAATAATATTTATTATTGCCTCTAGGGCATATCTCTACAGATGTGTGTGAGGAGCATGGGTTCCAACTATATGGATCATGCAAAGGTAATGACACTAGAAAGTGTCAGAGTGGTCTTGATAGCTTTAACAAAGAATGATGTGTGAGAAGAGCTCGGGTGAGCCATCGTGATGACAACAAAGAAATCTTGTTGGCATCTAGATATTCTAACTATATGGATTGTGCAAAGATAATGATACTCGAACCAAGCACATTGGTGTGAGGTATCATTGGATTCGAGATGTTGTGAATTCCAAGATGGTATATCTTGTGAAGATCCATACCGACAAGAATGGCTCGGATATGATGACCAAGACATTGCCAAGTGAGAAGCTACTTGTATGCTACAAGGTAGTGGGCATGGCAATACTCCCCACATGAGTTGGAGGGGGTTATTTGTTGGGAATCTTCCTCATGTTGGCTGTATGGAGATGGCCATTTGAAACCTTTCAGGCGGCCCAAATAGGTGCAGAAGGCCACTACCCATTAGAATTATGACTCGGAGTTATTTTGGACTTTGCACACGATGGATAGGGGATGATAAGACTCCCAGCCAGCCACCACTAGGTGGAGTGATGAAAATCCTAGGTTAGCCTCCATTGAAGAAGAAAGAAAGAGAGCCAAGAAAGAAGGGAAGGAGAAGAAGTTGAAGGAAGAGCTTCCACTGGCTCTTTTGTTGTCGTCGCTAGCTCTTTTTTTTCAGTGCGCTGTGTATTTTTGGTGATCCATTTGAAACTCAGCTGGTGGTGCAAATGATCTTCTTATTCTCTACAGAGGCCTCCATGACCTAACCCACGACCTCCTCCGTGCAGCGGCGCCGCGCCGCACCGGGGAGACCGCCGACTCCCTCGAACCCTCCTCCCAACATCCCCTTCCCTCCCTTCGCCACCTCCGGAGGCATCGTCGGGCAAAGCCCGCGTGGCGTGGCGGCGGCGGGGATCTCGCCAGTTTGGCTAGGGGTGTGCAGGCGGCATCCACCTCGCTCCTCCAGCCGTGGTGATGCGTGGTGACGGCGCCGGAGGCGCGTCGGCGGTAGGCGGCAGGCAGCGGCGACGGGGCAGTTAAGCTTGATCTGGTCACTTGGCCAGGAGGGTTCGATCTGCACCTGTGCGTGCTTGTGTGTGCCTAACCCACGACCTGTGTGTGCCTGCATGCATCACTTGGGCGCCGGGGCGGCGGCTCCAGACATGGCGGTCGCGGCCTCCTCCTTCTGCCAGAGGTGGTTATCGAGATATGGCTGATCTTGGGAACTCATGTCTCGCAAATTTATCGGCCAGGTAGTGGCCCTAGTGGTCTTCATGCAAAGTCACCATTCTACCTATGATCAGTCTCTGTGATCTATCCATCGGCGAGTTCTGGACTTCTCCTTCGAAGGAAAATAAAGACTGGCGTATATGGCGCTCTTTGGACACCTTGATTGGATTGGGGTCGGTCGTGTGCACCCGCAACATCAGCATAACCAGCTCCACCGGGGTATCGAGAAGCTCTGTTTTGTTGACACCTTGGTGTAGGAGATATGCCCTAGAGGCAATAATAAATGTTATTGATTATCTCCCTGTTCATAATTAGGTTTATGTTCCATGCTATAATTGCTGTGGTTCTCGAGTCTGCAATAACCACGAGGCTCGGAGGAAGACTCATATGCACGTGTGGGATAATAAATGGTAAAATGTATTCCTAGTCAAGCCTCTATGACTGGCTCAAGTATTGCATGATGATCCTGTTTTCCTGATCATGGGCATGGCTATGCCGGTAATTTTGAGGGCACAATTGTTGGTAGAACACTTGTGTTGAATCGACCCGATTGATGTTATGCTATGAGATACATTCGTCATAAGTTAATGGTTAATAACACAGAGATGGTTTACGTTTGCATGATTCCTTAGACCATGAGAGTATCGAGTTTCTTCATGCTTGCTTCATGAACTTTGGGGTTTGTTAAACGTCATCCGTAAATGGGTGGCTATTACGGCGTCTTACGGGTTCATGGAAAAGTATGTCAAGTAACTTGATAGCTCAAGATTGGGATTTGCTCCTCCGATGATGGAGAGATATCTCTGGGCCCTCTCGGTGTTACGGTATCCATCATCGTCTGGCCAGACACTTTGTGATTTGATCATGGGGATGCCGGAACACGGGAACGAGAAAAGAGAACAATACCGGTAACGAGGTAACTGGCATAGTGGACAAGTTGTTGATCCACGGGGATGCCTACATGTCTCACCTCGGGTATTTGTAACATATCGCGAAGCAACAGGAATAGCACACGGCAACTGGAGGTTCACTCGAATATTCATTCGTGTGTGTATAGGGGTCAATATGGGTGTCCACGGCTCCGATGTTGATCATTGATCGGAAGGGGTTCCGGGTCATGTCTATACTTCACCGAACCTATAGGGTCACACGCTTAAGGGTCATCTATATGCTGAATACTAGACAGGGAGTCTGAGAGAAAGTTTCCGGAAAAAGTTTTCGGAGACAGCGGAAAAGTTCCGAAGAGAGAGGTCACCGGATGAGTTCCGGTGAAACTGAAAAGTTGTTTCAGAGGATACCATAAAGTCAAATTGGTTTTGGCACATGCCTGATAATTCTTGGAGGGTGCAAGAATCATTCTGGAAACTTTCTGGAATTTTCCGTAATGAAAACCGGAAATGTTCCGGAGCTGCCGAAACCGCTTCAGATGCTTTTCGCAGATGAAAATCACTAAACCGGAATTGTTCCGGCTTGCGTTGAAAATTATTTTGGTGGGTACTGGAAATGTTCTAAGCCCACATAAATATTTTCAGTTCGACCGGACGCTGAAAAATGTCGTCGTGAATAGTGGAAGTACTTTTTGGGATATTTTTGGAAAGTCACCTTTTGGGATATTTTCCCAAAAGGCTTCTAGAAGGGATGGTTGGATGAGGACCACCTTGGGGGGTCCCCACAAGGGTTGTGGCCGGCCAAGAAGGGAGCTCCACCTTGGAGCCCCACTTGCCCACTTGCTTTCCCATTTTGCCCTTGGAAAGTGTTTCCTTCATGAGAAAGTTTTGGTATTTTGAATACCCATCCTACCCCTTGGTTTTTCTATAAATAGAGGTGAGTGGGCTGCCCACAAACCTCACTCTTTCTCACATACAAGTGCCATTGCAATGATCTGGCTTCTTCTCTCCCTCCCAGCGACATAGTTTCGTAGAGCCGAAAGGCTGTCTGGGTTCCGGTGGGAACTAGTTTTGGACGGCGAAGCCCTGCCGGATAGATGACACCGTATGTGTGCAACTCTGTAGAGAGATCGTAGTTTCGGTCTTAGTTCGAGAGTGCCTCCCGAAGGGCTGTCCGTGTGACCGTCTGAGTTTTGGAGTTCCTCCCGAAGGGCTGTCCGAGTGACAGTCCGAGTTTCGGAGGTCCTCCCGAAGGGCTGTCCGTGACACCGTCCGGGGGGCTGTGCGATCGCCTCCCGGAGGGCTGTCCGAGGGGCTGATGAGGGTATACATCCTCGCGGTTGGGAGGTTGTAAATCCTAGCTGCGGGGATCTGCACCGCCGATCGTCATCGACTCTACTTTCGCTGCGCTACGAGTCGGTACCGAAAATGATCAAACCTTGTATGCAGTCTCCATAGTGGTCCTGGGCTGGTGCGTAGGTCGGAAATTTTTTGTTTTCTGCTGCGTTACCCTACACTTGGGACATGTCTACACCAAGATTTCCATGGGATCAACACATGCGGAGAATGCCATGGCGTGATTGGAGTACCGGCAAGTGGCGAAGGCAGGGTCTTGGATGCGATGAAGACTTTGCTGCACAGGCAGTTGTTCAGACTTGGCTTGCGGGATATGTTCCCGTCCAGACCGGACATGAGTTCCTGTGAGCCTGGTGGTACGTGACTTGTAATAGTAGCTTCCGCAAGTGTGGGCAGCAACATTGGAGGACTTCTTTGTTGGTGGTGCTCCTTTGAGTACCGAGTCGTGATTTTCAGGGTGAAAACCCAAGGTCTGGCCTTTATTGATTGTGCCCGGCAGTGGCCTTGTTGAAGGGCATTGTTTTTGGGAACGCGGTCATTCTCTAGGGTGAAAACCTACGATCTTTGATCGGGCAATGACAACGCTTGTGCATTATTTCCTTCCTAGAGGCGTTGCTTTTGGAGAACCTTCTTTGTAGTCCGGGTGTTGTCTTTGGAGGTGGTTAGAGTGCTACTACTGCGGGTGATTGATCACCGTGGCAGGGTCTTTTTTCTCTTTTAATTTTAATTTTTTGGCTGTGTGCATTCTGAATGTTTTTATACATCTTGTTGGTGCAGAGGTTGGGTGTAATTGATATCGGCTTGATATTAATATATTCCCCTTTCAAAAAAAAAATTCTCTACAGATGAACTCAGCTTGTAGCCATTGAGACAATCTTCAGGTGAGGCTATCTATTCTTGTATGATCTTCTCATTCTCTCTCTCTCTCTCTCTCTCTCTCTGGACTTGCGGAGATGGTCGCCGACAATTTGCGTCACCAAAACACTTTTTTTTTCTTTTCTTTGACAAGTCTGGGATATTACTTGTTTGTTTGGACTTTGGAGCGAGTTAGCCCAAGATGAGCGTGAGGTTTTTTTTTTGAAGTGAACTAGGGTTTTATTCAAGCTCAATAATGTCCGGGATACAAATGATGTCTGGACGATACCCTAGCCACAAGTGGCGGCCGACTGGCAAGGAGACAGCGGCCTTAACTAAAGCATGAGCCTCAAAATTGCTCGCTCTCCTCTCGAAACAGAAAATTACATCATTGAAATCACCTCTTCTATGATTTATCTCACTAAGCACCGGTGCATATACTGAAGCAGCCCCCTTCTCAATGTTTGTCACCACCTCAAGACAATCCGAGGCCACCATTAGCCGGTGAATATGAAGATCAGCAGCCAAAGCTAGTGCTTCATTACAAGCATGCGCCTCCAGAGAAGCAGGATCAACAAGACCATCGAAGACAACTGCCGAAGCTCCAAGATATCGGCCTGTGTTATCCCTGCATATCACTGCGGCCGCACCTCGCTTTCCATCTCGAGATATGCCTCCGTCCACATTCAGTTTTGCCATCTCATTAGCAGGTGGAATCCATCTAGCAACAGCTCGTGGAATCTGAGAAATAGCACCGGGTTTTTGCTGGCTAGTATTAGCAATCTCTAGATCCTCTAGAAATCTGTTGATAAAGCACCAAGTAGAGATTGGACTCTGGAATTCATTATCGTGAATAGCTCTCCTCCTAGCCCACCAAATTGCCCAAAGGGTGATAAGAACTCTCGCCAAGTTTTGTTGGTTCAAAGTTTCAAAGAGCCAGAATAACCACAGTCGAGCATCTTCGGTTCTACTCCCTCCGTCCCAAAATAAATGACTCAACTTTATACTAACTAAAGTTAGTATAAAGTTGAGTCATTTATTTTGGGACGGAGGGAGTATTTGATAACAGATGAGCGTGAGGTAAAGTGGCCATCACGGTCAGCAAATTCGAACTGGTCTCTATTATCCTATCCCCAGCCCAGCCCAGCCCAGCACAGGCTTTTGCCGATATGCCAGCACTCTCTTTGCCTCCTTTCCTCTTCGCCGTCGTCACCTCCTCCAAGCCCCGCCGCACCCCTCGCGATGGCGGCTCCTAGCCGGCGAAGTGAGTCTCACGAATCTCACCACCACCGCTCGCCGGCAAGCCGTCACTCCGTCCATGTCGGTGGCGGGCAACAACAACAGCAGAGAGTTGGTAAAGGTAGTAACTCGTTCCCTTCCCCCAATCTCTCTTCTCTATTCCGTTTTCACCTTTTTTCCTTTCTCTTTTGCCTCACGCAGTACCTAACCTAGTCTTGTACCAACAGCAGAGAGTTTGTTTAGTGGTTAATTAATTTAGGCCCCGTAGTAAATTAGTCTTGTACCTAACGCATCCACTGCACCTAACCAAACAAAAAACTGGCGTAGAAACCAACCACTAACCATTGCACCTATAGCATCAAACCAAGATCCAGAATCAACTTATTATAAGTTATCAAATACGGAGTATATTGTCCAATTACTACAAGACAAAGCATAGCTCACAGGAATCAAGCCAAAGAATTCGTTAGGAAGATGCCTAGCTAGGGGGAGCTGACATGACAGATATTATGGAAGGAAACTTCTTGGCAATTGCTGTGACGATAAGATCCAGTCGAGCACGCCACCAGAAAGGTCGTATCCCCATTCCACCCCCCACCCATCCCTCTTCTTCTTCGCATCCCACACACACATTGACGAGAGAGAAGCCATGGCGGAAATCGGGGCCATGATTGCCGCTGCACTTTTGAAGGAGGTGGTGCAGCAGATTGGTTCGTTGGTGGGAGGTCAGATCAAGCTGCAGCAGAACTTCGACAAGGACCTGAAGGAGATGAAGACTACCATCGAGTCCATTGAGGCGCTCCTCAAGGACGCTGAGCACACCAACACCAACAATTCCATGCATTTGTGGCTCAATCGTCTCAAGGACGCCATGTATGGCATCGCCGACATGATTGATGATTTTGAAGCGGGAACTGAGGCTGAGCCAACACGCAAGGTAACTCTGAACCGTTTTTTTTTTAATCGAAATACGCTGCAAGGAAAATACGAATACAAGCAGTGCCAGACTTGCATAAGAACCCTCGTAAAAAACAAAATAACAATAAGGCCATCGAGCTGTCTTCCTCCGCACATCGGACCCCAGCAGCCGCCTCAACCTCCTCCGGGTGCCACTCGGAACTCAAGCAGGAACGTGCGTGGGTGAACGAGTCCCGCACGCCGCAGCCGCCCTCCATATAGGCTATTGTGGACCGTTGAACAACACCCTCCGGGTTGCTCATCAGGTCGGAGTCCGCCTACCTGCAAAAGGGGAGGGCCGGGCTCTGTCCTTTGGCTTCCACCTCCGTCACAACCTCCCCGCCGCCCAGGCAAGGAGGCCAGGACCAATTGTGGTTTCCACCTCCTTGGGCGGATTTGCTTCGTGCCACACGTGTGGCACTTATCAGGGTCCCTCCACGG
This sequence comes from Elymus sibiricus, assembly GCA_039707655.1. NCBI lineage: Eukaryota > Viridiplantae > Streptophyta > Magnoliopsida > Poales > Poaceae > Elymus > Elymus sibiricus. Next base: position 564,211,138 of record CM077665.1, on the reverse strand, counting down.
ATCACCGGTTATTTCATAGGAAAGCATTGACGAGCTCGCCATGCACAACCACGGCTGCAGCGCCGGGTTGCAATAGTGGCGCTGTTGCGACCATCCTTGAAGCACCGGCGATGCTCCGGTCGTCCGGCAATGCTCCAACACAACACCGGCGATGCTTCGTTGCAGCACCGGCGATGCTCCGGCGGCCGGCAACCCTCCAACAGAACATCGGTGATGCTTCGTTGCAGCACTGACGATTCTCCGACAACCCGGAGATGCTCCATTGCAAAAACGGTGATGTTCCGACGGCCCCGACGATGCTCAATCGCAGCACCGGTGATGGTCCGGCGGCCCGAAGACGCTCCATAACAACACCGGTGATGCTCGGCAAAACTCATCGAAGCATGCCTCGTTGCATGGCCGCGGTCGTCGATGCCATCATGGCACGCCTCGTCGTCGTGGTCGTCGAAGCAATTCGCTGTCGTTGGCTACGTCATGGTCGTCGAAGCAGTGCCACGACCATTGAAGCATACCTCGTTGCATGGCCGCGGTCGTCAACGCCATCATGGCATGCCTCATCGCCCTAGTCGTTGAAGCATTGCCATTGTCGTCGAAGTCGTCATGGTCATGGAAGCATTGCCACAACCGTTGAAGCACACCTGTCGTCGTGGTCGTCGAAGCATTTCCGCAGTCGTCCGCGTCAGCGTGGTCATCGTCGTCGAAGCATCACCACGACCATAGAAGCATGCCTCGTTGCATGGCCGCGGTCGTCAACGCCATCATGGCATGCCTCGTCGCCCCTAGTCGTTGAAGCATTGCCGTGGCCGTCGAAGTCGTCATGGTCATGGAAGCATTGCCACAACCATTGAAGCACACCTGTCGTCATGTCTGTCGAAGCATTTCGGCAGTCGTCGTGGTCGTCGAAGTATCGCCACGCCCCGTTGCATGGCCGCGGTCGTCAATACCATCATGGCATCCCTCGTCGCCCTAGTCGTTGAAGCATTACCATGGCCGTCGAAGTCGTCATGGTCATGGAAGAAGTGCCACGGCCACCAAACCACGCCGGTCGCCGTGGTTGTCGAAGCATTGTCGTGGCTGTCGATAGCGTCGTGGTGATCGAAGCATTGCCACAAAAAAAAAATTTGAAGCGCGCCTCACAGCTTGGCCGCGACCGTCGACGCCGTTCCGGCATGCCTTGTCGTCGTGGTCGTGGAAGTATTGCCGCGGCCATTGAAGCACGCTCACAACACCCACACTCCGATGATGAGCAGCCTCTTAACATCCACCAAGTGCATATCGGCGAGCGGCTTAGCAGCACCGGCGAGGGATGCGTTCACTCCGTCTTTACAGCACCTCGACACACCAGCAGCTCCACCACACCCCTCCCAGCTCCAACGGCAATGCAACATTCGTCGTCCGGCACGCCGCACAGCCCCCACTCGCAGCTCCTTCCCCACCATCTCCGCGGGCATCTCGCCCCATCGCAGCAGCTCAGAGAGCTCTCGCTGTTGTGTTGTCGTAGCTCGTCTCAGGCTTGAAGCACCGGCTCGCAAGCGCACCACGGCGGCAAGCGCACCACGCCCCTCGGCCTGCAGCACCCCTCGGTCACGCGTGCCTCACAGCCTTGAGCACGCGACGTCGATGCTTAGCTCCAGCGAGCGCAGATGCCGCTCAACTCGCTGCACAGCAGTCGTGTCATGGCGGCTCCCCTTGAAGCACTGGTGGTTCGATCCCTTTGCAGCGTCGAGTGCCGCCGTTCCATTGGAGGCTGCAACACCGGCCGCTCATCTGTAGCGTCGGCACCCGGGCTTGCAACAGCCCGCGATGAGCGTCGCCTGGCCTGCAGCACTGGCCACTGGTCTGGAGCCTCGGAATCCGGGTCCGCAAGAGCGCGGTGCCGGCACCAGGGCCCGCAACAGCGTGGTGGCGACCGGGGTAGATGCGCATGCGCCGCCCCTATGTAGCAGGCGTGATGAGAGAGGAACGACAGAAAGACAGACCAGAGAAACACGTACACATGATGAGCTACGTGGTGGTTGCTCGGCCCGACTGATTTTACCAGGAAATCAGTCGGTTGAATTTAAACGTTTTCCAAAAATTATATATTGGAGTACATAATAATTTGATCTTAACATTATATATTGTTTTTTAAATTTAGTTGTCGTCTTTCAAATAAAGATGTGATTATACTGAAATAGCAAATATTATGTGCTTAATGCTTCACCCTAACAGATTTTCTTTAAGCCGGAAACATATCTAACACAACAAGACATATATAGGAAATAATCATCTGAGCCTTCAAGTTTGATGGTGGTACGTACTTGTCGACCTTGAATTCCAGGCACTGCATCTTTTAATCCTTGCCATTTTAGATTCAATGCTTTTTTGGCACAACAAGAACATGACGAATCCAAAATAGAACATATGCTGGTGCTAGAAAAAAAGATGCATACTTTGACCAAGTTCTATTTTCATTTCTAAATATTTTAGTGAATACAAATTTTAAATAGACGAAGTTGAACTCATCTACATTTGAACAAAAAATACCAGTCAACCATAAAGTCTAAAATTAATATGTTAGGCAAGTCAGAAAATGCATCAAACTTTCTGGCTGAAAATAGACTTTTTCCTAATATCACCAACCATTTTGCCAATGACTAACAATTATGCTGACGATCTCTTGCAGTTCTCCATCAAGAAACATCTAGCAGTTATGATGCCTTGTTTCACAATCGGACCCAAGTTCACAATGGCTAACAAGATGAAGATGATGAGAGAGGAACTACAGGGGATCACAGATCAATACCAGAAATTCATGTTAGTGCCGGGCACTAATGCCGATGAGCCGAATGTGATACAAATGCGTGAAACATCATCAACCATTGAGGCATCAATCATTGGGAGGACGGAAGAGGAAAATAAAATATGGGTTTCTTTATCTCAGAGCATAATAGAAGAGCTCATTGTTCTTGCTATACACGGCATTGGAGGCCTTGGCAAGACGACCTTGGCGAAAATGATTTACAATAATAAAACAAAATTTGAAGACTACGTCCGGGTATGGATTTATGTGTCCGAGACATTTGATTTGAACAAAATTGGCAATTCTTTAATAAGTCAACTGTCAGAGAATGAGAGTCCGTACACTGAAAAGCAGATGATACACAGATCACTTGCAAAGCTACTCGCCAATAAGAAGATTCTGATTATTCTAGATGATTTGTGGGCGGAGGATGATTCCCAATTGGATAGTCTGACTGCCATGCTTAAGGTTGGAACGGGTAGCAAGGTGGTTGTTATAGCAACCACACGCAATGAGGAGATTGCGAGGAAAATTTCGGCCATTCATAGTCAAACAAAAATTTCGACCATCCCCCCACATGAGCTAGCATCACTGACGGATGAGATGTGCTGGACTATAATTAAGCAAAAAAGTGGCTTTGAATCTAGAGATGACAAAGAACAGTTGAAGGACATTGGGGAAGCCATTGCAGTGAAGTGTGGAGGTGTGGCTTTAGCTGCTCAATCAATTGGACCCATTTTGGAAACTATGACCTATCATCAATGGAAGAAAGTGAGAGACAGTGATATCTGGAAAGTATCTGCTTCTTCTTTAGATCCAAAAGATAAAGCTGCAACACGGGTGCTTGCATCCTTGAGGTTAAGCTATACTTTTATGCCTCGGTATTTGAAGCTCTGCTTTGCCTATTGGTCAATCTTTCCAAAAGGATGCGAGATATCTAAAGATGATCTAATTCACCAGTGGGTTTCTCTTTCTTTTATTGGGGCAACACCAACATTCACCGCTTGGGAGCTCGGCGAGATGTACATTACTCAGCTTTTGAAGCTTTCCTTCCTTCAACATTCAAAGGTAATTGGTTGGGAATTCATACGATGCTTGTTTATATAGTGCACATGTTTATCCAATCTTTCAGTGGTTAATTTATTTTACAACATACTCAACTTATCCGTGTAACTTGTTAGAAAATTTCAGTTGCTCATGCACACACCACGAGTCCACGACACACCCCATATAAGCATATACCCACACCTAAAAGCGCACCGGAGGTCATCCCTGATTATTTTGACTACTTACTTTACTTTTGTATGCTTGTAAAAGAAAAAAGAATCTCATAGAAGTAATGGCTGGAGGGAAAAAAAGTAAAGTCCAACTTTGGTGCATTATTAAATCTTATATAAGTAAGAGTCATATTTTAAGTTTTGATGCATGAAAGGCCAAGCTAAACTTCGCTATTTTGGATAATGGGCTGCGGGGCATTTGTGCTTACGTCAACTAGCATCATTGATTAGTACAACCCTAAAAAAATAGACTAAATAAAAAGGTACATAGACGTATTTTATTTAATCATGCACAGCTATCACTTGAGATGCACGCAACACATAGTATTATTTTCTACTCCCAAGCGCAAAAATGATGCTCAAAGATGCACTTTTATACAATGGCATTTTATCTTCTGTCCTTTCTATAAGGGCAATCAAATCGAGCCCATCCCTCATGTAGCTCTCGCGAGGGACAGGAGGGAAAACCTAGCCGCCGCCGCGGTCTTCCCTTCTCCGCCCTCCTCCTCCCTCGCCGCTGTCAGATGGCACGACCGGGCGAAGCCCGGCCGCCGGCCGCGGTGGCGAGGATCAATCGTCCTCTCGCGTGGTGGGCTCGGTACGGGCCGGGGTTGCTGGGCCGGAGCAAGGCTGCAACGGCGGCGTAGCGGGTGCGTGTCGGGCGACGTTGGGTGGTGCGTGTTCGGGGGATCAGCGACGGCGGCTAGATTTGAACCGCGGGCGGAGCAGGCTGCGACTGGCCGGCTACATTGTGGCTGGGGCGAAGATGGCGATCTCCCTACCCGACATGGCCTGCTGGCGATGCGGCGGTGGATGCCGGGGCGGCGGCCTCGGGCGGCAGATATGGTGGTGGCCTTCTCGTCATAGTGATGGGAGGTCAAGCGCGGCTGGCATGGGGCTGCGCATGAGGGATCCTGGACCTAGTGCCTCAATCTGACGGTGGTGGCGGCCATTGCCGTTGTATGAGTAACGACAGTGGCTGGCGCAGCGGTGTATGCTCCCTATAGCGCCCAGAATCGGGGCGGTTGCCCTTTTTCTTCGACGGCGGTGGACTATGTGGTTGTGTGGGCGACTCGAAGTCTGGATCTAGAGGTGGTGACGGCCTTTCTGAGGCTGGTGGCGGTATGGGGCGTCCCCTCCATGAACAGATCAGGGTCGATGCGGCTCTGCAGGTCACACATGTGTCTCTTTCGTAGTCGTCGGGCAGTCCCTATCACTGGCAGGTGAAGCCTCCCGCGGATGCGCCGTCTGCTGATGCTACACACGACGTCTCATGCGGGGACGTCAAGTCATGCCTACTACCGGCATGTGCTACACGGTGGCTCTGGCAGAGGTCTCATGTCTAGCTTGTTGATGGTGGATCGAAGGTGGTGCGACAGTGACGGGAGGCAGGCGGCACGGGATGTCTGTCTTCTGGTGTCTTCTACAGAGGTATCTGGAGGTGTCGGTAGCCGGATAAGGGATGTTGGTACATATTACGGATGGCACCCACCGGGTTCGGGGCCGGGTCCGCCCCCCCCCCCCCCCCCCATACCCGCCCCATTTACATAGTCGGGTCAAAAAAAAATCCATACCCGCCACCCGCCGGGTACCCGCGACGTCCCCAAAGTCCGGGCCAAATTCTCATCTGGGCCAAATTCTCATCTTATATCTGGGCCAAAATCTCATCTGGGTCAAATTCTCATCTTATAACCGGGTGGGCCGTGGGCTGGTGGGTGGGCCGTGGGCTAGTGGGTGAAGCCTATTGTTATTTTTACTCTAGAAAATGATATCTGGGCCAAATTCTCATCTTATAATCGGGTATGCGGGTATGCGGGTATGGGTCGAGGACCCCCATACCCGCCCCATTTAACCTGGCGGGTCTAACTTTTCACCATACCCTCCCCATTTAAGGCGGGTACCCGTCGGGTTTGCGGGTATCGGGTACCCATTGCCATCCGGAGTACATATTGCTTCAACGACGACCTTACGCACTCTGGTGGAAACATAAGATCTCTGATCATGCTATGTCGACGCGCATGTCCTTGCTGAAGGTGGGGGTTGAAGCTGGGCTTCCAGGATGGGAATCCGGAGTTCAATCTTGTGTTGGACTCGCTATCATCGACGCACGTGCAACAATTCCTTCTTGAAGGTGTAGCCTAGGAGTGTTGTGTATTTTTAGTATTGATGTCGTCTTGTAACATAGGGTTAGTGGCTATCTGATGTAGTTACTGTCACGAGGCATGCCGGGTTTTATTTTCGCTTTATTTTTGGGTCGAGGTTATTCGGCTGCTGGATTTTGCATTCTTAATAATATATGGTTGCATGCATCGAATCCTGACGCATAGGCCGGGGATTATCCTCCTTTTCAAAAAAAAATCAAATCGATTGAACCACACAATTGCGTAGCTTAATTTTGTCTAGTATGTTACCTGTCGCTGCTAAATTTGTTAGTGCATCGAACACTTGAAATATAAAAATCTAACACTGCCAATGGCTTTTGTTTCAGATTGCAAGATTCCGCTATGGCCATGCCGATGTTGCAACGTTCACCATGCACGACTTGGTGCATGATCTAGCAAGGTCGGTGATGGACGACGAAATTCTTCTCGCTGGCAATGATGGCATCATTGGGGGAAACCGCTGCCACTATGCACTGCTCAGTGATTGTAGCAACCTATTGGAGTCACGGAGGATAAGGGCACTCCGTTTTATGGGCTCTACTAAAGTTCGACTTGATGATGCTGCATTTGCCTCTGCTAAATCCCTGCGTGTCTTGGACTTGAGTGAGTGCTTCATTTATGAATTGACAGATTCAGTTGGCCGATTGAAACAGTTGAGATATCTTAATGCTCCAAGAGTACAACATAAAGTTATTCCGGATAGTATCACTAGGCTGTCAAAATTATTTTATCTCAGTCTTCGAGAATCATCTCTATCTGCACTGCCAGAGTCAATCGGAGAAATGGAGGGTCTGATGTATCTTGATTTGTCACGTTGTAAGAGAATTGAAGAACTTCCAGAATCATTCGGCAAGCTAAAAAAATTGGTGCATCTTGATTTGTCAAAATGCTCTGCTTTGGAAAATATATCGAAGTATATCTGGAGCCTCACGGACCTGCAATATTTGAACTTATCAAGTTGTTATGGTATCGAATCGCTACCAGAATCTCTAGATGGCCTTTCTAGTCTACAATACTTAAATCTAAGTCACTGCTTTCCAGAAGGTGAAAATCTGATGGACCGTATCAGTGCCCTTTCCAATCTGGAGCATTTGGACTTGTCTTGGAATGATGGTATTACTTCTCTACCTGAAAGTTTTTGTAACCTGAGAAAGCTGCACACACTGGACCTCTCGTACTGCGAAAAGATTCAGAAGATACCAGAAAGTATGGGTAGAATTCATAGTTTGAAGACCCTATATTTACAGGGCTGCTATCGTCTTCGTGAAAAACCTGTACCTCATCCTAGTACGAGTTTCGTGTCATTACCACTTTTTCAGGTGCGCCTTGGAGATGGTGAATCGAGCAGCAATCTTGTCTGCCTAAAGGACACGAATCCTCGGGAGCTGGAGATAGTCTGCCTTGAAAGAGTGAAGTCCGCAGAAGAGGCTCAGAGTATAAAGTTGATGGAAAAAAACAATCTCCAAACATTGAAATTGTCTTGGACTAAAGGTGCTGAGAGGTTTGTGGATGATAAAGTGTTGTTGGAGACTCTAGTGCCACCGAAAAGTTTAACCAACCTGGTGATAAAGGGTTATAATGGCGTCAGCTTGCCAACATGGGTCGGCCAACCGAATTGGGTGACACTAACCGATATGGAACATCTAGGAGAGTTAAGTGTGTCAGACTCCAGTGGCATGTCTTCCTGGTTGACCATAAATAGGTGCCCCAAGTTGAGGATGGGGCCACTTCTTCCTAGAGCAGTTGGCCGCTTGAATATAACTAGGAGTGATAATGTGCTGTCATCATGGGGAGAGTGTACAATGTCAAGCACCGGTGCTTCCTCCTCTTCTGCAGTCTTTACTACTACAACAGTGTATCTGACAGTTGAATACAGTGAGCTGCCCATGCAGCAGTGGAGACTGCTTCGCCACCTCTCTGGCCTCCATTATTTATGGATCCAGAGTTGTCCTGACCTGACCGTCTCCCCTGACATCATTCCACATATGTCCTCTGTTACGTGGCTGGTGATAGACGAATGCAACATCTCATCATTGCCGCATTGGCTCATGGACTTGACCAATCTCGAATACCTCTCGATCAGAGATTGTGAAGGCATCAGGTCTTTGCCGGAGGGCATACAACAACTCACCAAGCTTCGAGATCTTCGGATTCGCGCATGCCCTGATTTGAGGAAGTGGTGCGAATCAGAGGAAAACAAGATGAAGCTTGCTCACATAGAAAATAAGGTATCGATCTTATTTTTTTATGGCTACTCCTTTTCCTTTTCCCAATATTAGTATAGAAATACATTATGTTTCTATTTCTCTCACAAAATTGAAAGCATGTGCTTCATATGATAGATTCCTTACATGAAAAAACGCATATATTCATATATGTAATATAATGCGGTTTTGGTGTGTTGTGCAGTTCGGCTCACCTGAATCGGCACCCTTCAAGTGCTTTGAGATCCGCACTTTCTAATGTAAAATGTTCTATTTCTCTCATTTACAGCGATTTTACTGAAGCAAGCACAGAGAACTGTCTATCTAGGCTTGGACCGAAGTGAAAACTTCAGTCACATGCACAAAAGGTTCCAGCCCACAAGTACAGAGAGTCGCCTAAAGATCGTCCAGTGATGCAGGGCGTTTACACCGAAGTCACCGTAATCAAAGAAGCATTTTCGGCACTGCAGGCCTGAAGAAAAGTACAACCATCAGTATCTATATTGACCTACGGCTAGTTTTCTCTACACAAGGCTTTATTTCATTTTTCTTAATTAAAAGTGTGCTCCATGGTGAATTATCTTCCAATTTACTAGCAAATGTGTATTTGTAATGAAGTTAAACTATAGTTCAGCCTATATAAAATAAAGTTCAGCATAGGAACTTTTCTTGGTTGTTTCTTCCTACACATAATAAACTTGTGTTACAATACTTTAAGGTGTCAGCCCAACTATGAACTAACCACGCCCAGGTAAAGATGTTAAACTTACCCATCAGACTGTTGAAGTTGAAAACTGAAACGCAAGTGCCAAGGATATCCCGTTTCCCTGACACAAATAGAAGAATTTTTGGAGAAGACGGTTTAGATCTGGGCGGCAGAGGGAAGAGGGGATTAATGATGAAGCCAGCAAAATCAGCAGACCATTATTACAAAGAGAAAGGAGAAGACTAGTATATCCAGGGAGAACTATCGGCAGCCACGCAGTAACTGAAACACAATAATTGTGAAAGGGCAACCAATCAGAAATAACAGTTATAATCCGTATATGACGTACCTTCTCTCCACGTGTAACAAGTCTCATTGCAACTTGTGCTGCTGTAAACACAGCAGCCAGAACATCAGCTGCTCTTCCAGTAACCGGCCATGTGTATGAGCCACCACAGCAATAAAACCGTCAGTATGACAATCCTCAAGGCTCATGCGTAACAAGCCTCACGACAAGCCATATCTCTGTCAAATGAGAGCAGAATCCTCAAGGCTCATGGAAAATTAAAAGGATAAACACATGGTAGAAAAGGCTAAGGCAAGACAATACATTTTGACCATATCATTTTCTTTTACGACTTCATAATCAGTGACAGGGGGGACAGTATGACAACTACTGTTCACAGATAACCGTGTCAGGGAAGTAATGCCCCTTTCAGTCTTCTCCTTCTGTCGGGATCGACGTATGCCGACGGTGGCCGTCGGCGTACGTCCGTCGGGAACTCGAACGTCGGCGTACCGCCGGGCGGCCGTCGGCATAGAAACACCGTCGGGATAGGTTGGTATGCCGACGGCTTCCGTACGGCCCTCGGCATAAATAGACCGTCGGCAACGAATTCTGTCTGACGGTGGCTGACGGCGAGGGCCACCCATTCATTGTACGCCACGTGGCAGCCGCTGGCAGCTCCTGGTGGTCCTCTATGCCGACGGTGAAGCCGTCGGGATACCTAAAAGCTATGCTGACGGTTTAACCATCGGCATAGAGGACCACCAGGAGCTGCCAGCGGCTGCCACGTGGCGTACACTGGTGGCTCGTGCCGGACTACGCCGACGGTTATGCCGTCGGGATAGTTATGCACATATTTTTTTTTTCATTTTTTTGGTTGCATTTCAATTCAAATACGCAAATACACAACATATATATATATATCATCATCATCACAACAGACCGCAACAGAATAGAGAGGATAATATCACAAATTTAACATCATGACAAGTTTGACATAGCCAACAATATCACCACAAGTTCAACAAAGCCAACAACATCATCACAAGTTCAACAAAGCCAACATCATCACAAGTTCAACAAATCATAAAACACCGCCAAAGGCTTAAGCGCCATCACTTCCACCGCCAAAGCCGAGGTAGCCAAAGCCGAGGTCATCACCGCTAGCGCTACCACCACCGCCACCGCTAGCGCTAGCGCTACCGCCACCGCCACCGCCACCGCCTCGCCAGACCGGAGTGACTGGGCTTTGTGACTCAGGAGTGGAACCATAAGTAGCACCACCACCGGCGGATGATCCACCGGTTCCCTGCATGTTTGAAAAGAGATGGGAAGGCAATACATGATTGTATTGAATAAATGGTAAGTTGTGGTTGAATAGTTTGGTGATGTACTAACCGGAGTGCCATAGTGTTCTGCCAGGAATTGTTCAAACGTAGGCGGCACTGGTTGCGGCCCCCCAACAATACCTCCTTCGCGAGGTGCAAAATGAGATGTGTCATCGGAGTAAAGAAGCCTGGCGGGAAGATCTTCTCTAGCTTGCATATCAAGTCCGGTGCCTTCTTATGCAATTGTTCAATCACCTCGGGACATACTTCTTTAGCACATATCATGCGAAAGAAATGGCTTAGCTCCGCAAGCACTCGCCAGACACGCTCGGGGACATAGCCTCGAACCATCACCGGCATTATCCGCTCAATCCATACATGATAGTCATGACTCTTGAGCCCGGTCACTTTGCCCGTTGAAAGATTGACCCCCTTACTTATATTTGATGCATAACCATCAGTGAACTTCACAATGTGTTTGAGCCACATAAGTGCTTCCTTCTTTTCTAGCGGTTTAAGGACAAAGTCAGCATCTAGTTTGAACCAGTTTCTTCGACCGTCTGTTGGAGGCCGCATGTTTAGCCGTGGTCTATCACAAATTTTCTGTTGATCGACTCTAGCTTTAACGTTATCCTTTGTCTTATCAGGAATGTTGAGGATCGTGGAAAAAAGGGACTCTGCGACATTCTTTTCGGTGTGCATCACATCGATGTTATAAGGAAGTTTGAGGTCCTTGAAATAGGGAAGCTTCGTGAACGGGGTAATGTGAGTCCAGTTGTGCGTCTCACCATATCCCTCAAAGCGTTTCGCTTTGCCTTTGCCTTTGCATTTGTCTGGGCCTTTGCCTTCACTTTCCCCTTTGCCTTTGCCTTTGCCTTTGCCTTTGCCTTTGCCTTTAGGCTTGAGAGCTTTTAGCTGAGCAAGAACATCTGCCCCAGAAAACGTTGGAATCTCGTTTACTTCATGGACAACCCGACCTTTCGTGAAGTTCTTCTTGTCTTCCCTATCTGGATGGTCTGCAGGGAGGAACTGTCGATGCATGTCAAAGGCTACATACTTGCCATCCTTCTGCAGCCAAATAAAACGTAGAGCCTGCATGCACACTGGGCATGGCATCTTCCCACTTGTACACCATCCGCAAAATACGGCATAGCTGGGAAAGTCATGCAGGCAATACATCAACCAAACTTTCATCAAGAATTTTTTTTGCAGATGTCGGTCGTATGTCAACCTCGGGAAGTACCAACAATGGAGCAAATCATCCACCAGCGGCTGCATAAACACTCCCAAATTCTTTCCCTGGTAATCAGGCCCCGGAATGATCAGCGACAAGAACATGGTCTTGCGTTGCATTACGACACCGGGAGGGAGATTGAGCGGAATAACAAACACGGGCCAGCAGCTGTATGGATTGGACGACATACCATACGGATTCAACCCGTCACCCGTTATCGCAATCCTGACATTCCCTGCCTCGGCTGCTTCCTCGGGGTTCTCTTTATCAAATGACTTCCATGCTTCAGCTTGCGATGGATGTACGATTTTTTTATCGTACATTTTCCCTTCCTTGTGCCACTTCATCATTTTGGCAGACTCCTCCGTGATGAAAAGGCGCTGCAGTCTTTCTATGAAATGGAGATACCGAAGAATCTTTACGGGGATGTCTAGTTGCTTCTTCTCACCATGCTCATCGACCACCTCAAGGTACCGAGAGGAACCGCACTCCCTACAGTACTTGTCACCGGCATACTCGTGCCTAAACAAAAGGCAATTCTTCGGACACACATCTATTTTCTCATATTTCATAGATAGTGCCTTCATGATTTTCTTCGTAGCGTACATACTTTTTGGCAGTTCATGTCCCTCAGGAAGGCTGTTAGCCCATACTCCCAGAAATGCTTCGAAGCAAGCTTGGGTGCAGCCGTACTCAGCATTGACTGCCATCAATTGCGAGATGGCATCCAACTGAGAAATTTTGGCACCCGCATAAAGAGGTTTCTTTGACGAGGCCAAGACCTCCAAGAAGGCCTTTGCGATTGCCTCCGGCTCCTCCGGTTCATTCTCTGAAGGTGTTGTATGTGTCGTCTCGGCAGCAAAGACATCATCTAGCATGTTTCTAACCCCATCGTCCTCATAACCACCGATGCGTTGTCGCATCACCTCCTCTCTACCACGGTCCCGCTCGGCAAAGTTTATGGGCATGTTAAAGTCTTCCATATATCCAAACATGCGAAGGTGCAAAGTCATTTCTCCCTGAGCTCTACGGTGACGTCTTTCACATTTTGCACAGGGGCATTCTGGGTTAATTATCATTGGAGGACGGAATATCTCCTTTAAGAACACATCGGTTTTCTCGACCCACTCTGTTGTCACTTGATTCCGACGGATAAAACCATTGTACATCCACTGATTATCTGCCATCCTCTGCTTTATCACGAGCCACACAACAAAATTATGGATTCATTAAAATTAATCACATACACTTTTTCTTTTCTACCGGGTTGATGAGAAACGGCACTGAATCCACCTACATCTCTAATAGGTAAAGAGGGTCCTAATCCCACCCGAGGATGTGTAGATTGAGTACGTTCTCCATGCTCTACCCCGTTCCGAGACAAAATTTTGGCAGCACCTCCCCGCTGTTCTCCAGATACACGTCTCGGCAAAAATCCGAGAGAATGTGCATCCAGAGAACAACGGGGAGGTGCCGCCGAAATCCTGTCTCGGAACGGGGTAGAGCATGGAAAGCGTACCCAATCTACACATCCTCGGGCTGTCCGTGGAAAACGCTGGACAATCCGAAACAGTTGCGGTGATAAATATGCAACTGAATGCATATTTATCCATGCAACCATTTCGGACGGGAGACGCCTAGGTTACGCGACTTGACGTGAAAAGAAAATCTAGTGACATGATTCAAAGAGCGTAGGAGGTGAAGGTGGATTCGTAGCTCACCCTCGGCTGTAGAGGAAGTAGTCGAACATCGGCGGGATCGCGGACCAAATCCTGTAAATTCGACCGATTGAAAAAAAATTAACTCATCACATCCCATAAAGCATTGACACTACATTATGAACCAACATGAAACAACATCTCAAATTACAAAAAAAGCTTCATTAAGTGTCTTATGAAACAACATGACCTAACACTAAACATGACAAGTAACGTGTCTTATGAAACAACATGACGTAACACTAACTTGACCAAACACAAAACTTACCAATATTCATCAATCCATCCATCTATCACAAATCCATCTAACAAAATTTCATCCATCCATCTATCACAAATCCATCTAACAAATTCATCAATCCATCCATCTATCACAAATCCATCTAACAATATTCATCAATCCATCTAACAAAATTCACCCATGCATCCATGCACATAACAAACATGAACATAATGCAAAAAAATGAAAAAAATAGCTCACCAGGGGCGTTTTGGGCGCCGGTGCAGCGGGCGAGCAGGGAGGCCGGGGGCGGGGCCGAGGAATGGTGGACGGGCGCCGGGGCCGCCGCTGCAGGGCGTCGGCGGAGGGGGGCTCCGAGCCCTGACCGGCACGGCGAGGGCCGAGGCCCGAGCAGTAGAGGGAGGGCGCGGGGTCGGGGCGGCGTGGACGCGCAGGCCGGCGAGAGGTGGCAGGCCGAACGGGGGTGGTGGTGGGGTGAGGGGGCGGAGAGGGTGGTGGCCGCGGCGCCGCGACGTGGAGGTGGCGAGGCTGTGGCGACGGCGGCGCGAGGAGGGGCGGAGAGGGTCGCGGCGGCGGCGCGGGTCGGGGTGGTGCTGGGCGGCGGTGGCGGACGGGCTCGGAGTCGGGGTGGAGATGGGCGGCGGCGGCGCGGGTCGGGGTCGAGTGGGGCGGCGACGGCGGCGGCGGGGCGGGTGTGGGGGGGCGCGGGCCGGGGTTGGGCGTCGATGGGGAATGAGTGGAGGGGGTTGCCCCGCGGATGGATAAGGGGGGTATCCCGACGGTTTAGCCGTCGGGATAGGTGCCGATGCCACGTGGCCACCTACGCCGACGGCAAAACCGTAGGCATATATATTTTTCAATTTTTTTCTTCAACCTCAACTTTATTTTTTTAAAAAACTTCTACCTTTACTTAAAACACCCACTGTCCTTCCTACCCTCCGAAGGCTACCTACGCGGCGGTTTCACCCCTCCAAGTGTCGGCGACATCGCCGTCCGTGAGGGAGGCCACACCCCGGAGCCTATGTCCGTGACGGGGGTCACGCTCCGAGTGACGGCGGCAGCGACGTCCGTGAGGGGGGTCACGCTCCGAGTGACGGCGGCAGCGACGTCCGTGAGGGGGGTCACACTACGGAGCCGCGCAAGACCTCGTTGCACCCGCCACCACATTTCGGGACGTCTAAGAGGGCCCAGCGCAAGACCTCGTGCCATAGCTACCCCCCAAAAGTCCCCCGTCCCATCTAACCCTGGCACAGTTGACCGGACGGATCTACCCCTTTGACTTTCACCAGACGGGGTTTGACCGCAGGACATTTCCACCTGGCTGTCATAGGGGAGCCCATAGGTACACTTCGGATCAAGGTCCGGGCCCAACCCACCGCAAGATTCCCTCCGTGTCTACCCGACATGGCCCTTTCCACCCTCCGTGTGACGGCGGCAGCGACGTCCGTGAGGGGGGGCACGCTACGGAGCCGCGTCCCGGGTGCTTAGACCTGTCACCACTCTTCCACACGTGTAAGAGGGCCTCGCGCAAGACCTCACGACATATCCCCCCTCCAGGTCCCCCGTCCCGTCTAACCCTCACACTGTTGACTAGACGGATCTACCCCTTTGACTTTCACCGGACGGGGTTTGACCGAGGGACATTTCCACCTGGCTGTCATAGGCGAGCCCATAGGTACACTTCAGATCAAGGTCCGGGCCCAACCCACCGCAAGATTCCCTCCGTGTCTACCCGACGTGGTCGTTTCCACCCTCCGAGTGATGGCGGCAGCGACGTCCGTGAGGGCGGGCATGCTACGGAGCCGCGTGCCGGGTGCTTAGACCTGTCACCACTATTCCACACGTGTAAGAGGGCCTCGCGCAAGACCTCGTGGCATAGCTACCCCCCAAAAGTCCCCCGTCCCGTCTAACCCTGACATAGTTGACCGGACGGATCTACCCCTTTGACTTTCACCAGACGGGGTTTCACCGAGGGACATTTCCACCTGGCTGTCATAGGTGAGCCCATAGGTACAATTCGGATCAAGGTCCGGGCCCAACCCACAGCAAGATTCCCTTCGTGTCTACCCGACGTGGCCCTTTCCACCCTCCGTGTGACGGCGACAGCGACGTCCGTGAGGGGGGCCACGCTACGGAGCCGCGTGCTGGGTGCTTACACCTGTCACCACTATTCCACACGTGTAAGAGGGCCTCGCGCAAGACCTCGTGCCATGGCTACCACCCAAAAGTCCACCGTCCCGTCTAACCCTGGCACAGTTGACCGGACGGATCTACCCCTTTGACTTTCACCGGACGGGGTTTGACCGAGGGACATTTTCACCTGGCTGTCATAGGGGAGCCCATAGGTACACTTCGGATCAAGGTCCGGGCCCAACCCACCGCAAGATTCCCTCCGTGTCTACCCGATGTGGTCGTTTCCACCCTGTGAGTGACGGCGGCAGCGACGTCCGTGAGGGGGGCCACGCTACGGAGCCGCGTGCCGGGTGCTTAGACCTATCACCACTCTTCCACATGTGTAAGAGGGCCTCGCGCAACACCTCACGACATAGCCCCCCTCTAGGTCCCCCGTCCCGTCTAACCCTCACACTGTTGACCAGACGGATCTACCCCTTTGACTTTCACCGGATGGGGTTTGACCGAGGGACATTTCCACCTGGCTGTCATAGGCGAGCCCATAGGTACACTTCGGATCAAGGTCCGGGCCCAACCCACCGCAAGATTCCCTCCGTGTCTACCCGACGTGGTCGTTTCCACCCTCCGAGTGACGGTGGCAGCGATGTCCGTGAGGGGGGGCACGTTACGGAGCAGCGTGCCGGGTGCTTAGACGTGTCACCACTATTCCACACGTGTAAGAGGGCCTCGCGCAACACCTCGTGGCATAGCTACCCCCCAAAAGTCCCCCGTCCCGTCTAACCCTGACATAGTTGACCGGACGGATCTACCCCTTTGACTTTCACCAGACGGGGTTTGACCGAGGGACATTTCCACCTGGCTGTCATAGGCGAGCCCATAGGTACACTTCGGATCAAGGTCCGGGCCCAAACCACCGCAAGATTCCCTCCGTGTCGACCCGACGTGGTCATTTCCACCCTTCGAGTGACGGTGGCAGCGACGTCCGTGAGGCGGGGCGCGCTACGGAGCCGCGTGCCGGGTGCTTAGACCTGTCACCACTATTCCACACGTGTAAGAGGGCCTCGCGCAAGACCTCGTGGCATAGCTACCCCCCAAAAGTCCCCCGTCCCGTCTAACCCTGACATAGTTGACCGGACGGATCTACCCCTTTGACTTTCACCAGACGGGGTTTGACCGAGGGACATTTCCACCTGGCTGTCATAGGCGAGCCCATAGGTACAATTCGGATCAAGGTCCTGGCCCAACCCACCGCAAGATTCCCTCCGTGTCTACCCGACGTGGCCCTTTCCACCCTCCGTGTGACGGCGGCAGCGACATCCGTGAGGGGGGCCACGCTACGGAGCCGCGTGCCGGGTGCTTACACCTGTCACCACTATTCCACACGTGTAAGAGGGCCTCGCGCAAGACCTCACGACATAGCCCCCCTCCAGGTCCCCCGTCCCGTCTAACCCTTACACTGTTGACCGGACGGATCTACCCCTTTGACTTTCACCGGACGGGGTTTGACCGAGGGACATTTCCACCTGGCTGTCATAGGCGAGCCCATAGGTACACTTCGGATCAAGGTCCGGGCCCAACCCACCGCAAGATTCCCTCCGTGTCTACCCGACATGGTCGTTTCCACCCTCCGAGTGACGGCGGCAGCGACGTCCGTGAGGGGGGGCACGCTACCACATTTCGGGACGTGTACGTAGGAGGGCCCAGCGCAAGACCTCGCGGCATAGATACCCCCCAAAGTCCCCCGTCCCGTCAAACCCTGTTACAGTTGACCGGCGGATCTACCACTTTCAAGATTCTTATAAAAAACATATAAAACTTGTCAAAATGGATGTAATTATCAATTTTTTTTGTGAATTCAGTAAAGTATAGGGACTTATATGCAAAAGAACATGAAGTTAATCAAATTTTAATTTAGGAAAATAATAAAAACTTAAAAATAGGGAAAAAATGCTTTGCCGACGGTTAGGCCGTCGGCGTAGATATGAACCAGCGACGCCCCCCAACCGCGACTCGGATCGATGACGTGGCTAGCGTCGCGGATTGATGACGTGGACGAAGTCTACCCCGACAGTTAAACCGTCGGCGTATCTATGCCGACGGCCGTTGGCAAAGCCGTCGGCGTAGTTTTAACGTCGTCAGCTCGCCGTTCGTTCCCGGCCTGTCTAGGTCATTTCTATGCCGACGGCCCATTTAAGCCGACAGGGGCCGTCGGGATAGTGGTGGATATGCCGACGGCCTTCCGGTCCCTACGGCCACCGTCGGGATAGATAGGGGGACGCCGACGGCTTTTCTACGCCTACGGTTCGATCGGGGCCGTCGGGATTGATCCTACGATGCCTGCGGCCACCGTCGGCATAGATTAGGCCGTCGGCGTCGCGCTTTATTCCGGTAGTGGGAGTGATAAGGAATCCAGCAATGAAGCAATGTAAGACGATGCCTGCCATCAACAAGAAATGCCGAGGGATAAAGAATCCAGCAAGGAAGCAATAAGGAAGATGTTATGGAAGAGAAAACTGGTTGCATTACTCTGTTATATGATTTGTGAGGTTGCATCATCAATCCCTTTTGTGGCACCCAAGATGAAGAAGAAGCAGGGAGTACTTTGGACCAGGAAAATCATCAAATGGCTGCAGGACAATGATCTTCACATCGCGCTCGTTAAGATTGGTCTGCTGTGTGCTGTAGAGACGCCTAAAGATCGTCCAGCAATCCAGGAATTGAAGTCACCGCAATCAAAGAAGCATTTTCAACACTGCAGGGCTGAGGAGAAGTACAACCGTCCCTGACTATCGACTACACACACGCTGCTGGTCTGGTGCATGATAACCTACGACTAGTTTCCCATGAATAGGGGAAACTCGAGTGCTATGTTGTACGTATTTCCTGGCTCAAGGTTAGTCTCTGTGTGTTTACTACTACAGGGTGGAACCAGCCTAGTAGCAAGCTGAATGAACTAGAGCAATTTTCCAGAACCTGAATACAACAAACAGATATTGGCGAAATGGATCACCGTCCAGAGGACATAGGACGACATACCGGCGAGGAGAAATGTCTGAGGGCGAACCGAAGCAGCGTGTCCCCTGGCAAATCGGCAATCCTGGGAGTCATCTCACGATGCAGCATTGGGGGAGTCGCTGCAGACAGGAAACAAACAGGAAAATGTAGCTCAACGTGCTCCCCGAGCAATACCTGCTGAGCCACCGAGGTCGAACAGGTGGCGTGCACCTCCGCAGCAGCGATGCCAGAGGCACGATCGGCGGCCAGGTGGAACAGGGCGGGGCAAGCTAATAAGTAGCATTTGGCGGTGGCAGCGTGAGGGAGAGAGGCCATGCGGAGGACAACCGACGGCAGCTCTATCAATGTTGAGATGAAGCGGCGGAGAGAAGAGGTGAGGAGGACGGGAGATGAGGGGGAGGCAGGGGAAGCGGCCATGCCGAGGAGTAGAGGCTAGGGATGAGGAAGGAGAATGCTGCAGCGGCGGCCTCGGCTAGGCGACGCTATTTTGAAGTGCGCACAGCCGCACACACAGGAACTCCCCTGTTTCCTTTGTTTTCCACCTTGGGTTCTACTATGTGCCCCTGCTACGCTCTTTACTTTGTCTTTCTTCAAGACAGGATCCGTGTATGTAAGGTGCATCACCACTCTCAATAAACTTGGCCTGATATGCGCTGCAGAGACGCCTAAAGACCGTTTACATTGAAGTCACTGCAATCAAGGAAGCGTTTTCAGTACTGCAGGGCTGAGCATCCGTGTCTATTGATTGCCCACATGCTGCTGATATGGTGCATCAAGACCTACGACTAGTTTTATTTACATAAGGCTTTACTTTTCTTGACCGAGAAATTGCTATGTACAATGTGATATCATCTTCTATTTCAGTAGCAAATCTATACTTGTACTGAAGGTAGACTATAGTTCAGCCTATATATAGTAAACTGTAGTTCAGGAGCTTATATACAATAAAATTGAGCATTGGAACTACATTATTGTCTGCTTGGCTATTCTTTCCCTACATGTAATAAACTGGTGTTATTTTAAGGTTTAAGCCCAAGTATAAATGAAATAACCACAGCCCTGGAAAGATGTTACACTTGCAAGAAGGTTCAGCTCATGGTTACATTAAACGGATCATGCATGAATGGTTGGAAAGCGGCAGGTCACAGATAACCACACAGATGCTAAAAGTAGGCATCAGGTCCTGTAGCTAAAAGGTGCAGGATTAATAGAAGTAGAGCAAGAGCACACAGAACAACCTACAGATTACCTAGTTCTGGTACTTTACTTATTATTACTAGTAGATTTTTGTAGCAGTACTGTGTATAAAGTGTGGTCAGTGCAGCACCCTGGGAAGACTATCCATTTCCTTTTGCTCTTTATTTGAGAGACTACATTTCATTTTCCAACCTTGCATGATTCCTTTCGTTTCGCAATACGTTATTTTACAGATGGGTACTGCCCGCTGAAGACTACTGTAACCATGTCACCAGCTGCAGGACAACCTCATTTTCCTTTGAGCTTAGTACTTGTTTGTTGATTTTTTTTCAGAAGTATGACTAAATTTGTAGCAAATTTGAAAATTATAGGGAAAAATGAAAAAATACCGAATATATGTCCCCGTCGGCCTACGGTGGGCCGAAAGCGGCCCTGTCGGCCAGCAGTGGGCCGACCGCGTGCTGTCGGCCACCAGTAGGCCGACTGGTGCACTGTCGGCCACCAGAAGGCCG
Organism: Elymus sibiricus; assembly: GCA_039707655.1. NCBI lineage: Eukaryota > Viridiplantae > Streptophyta > Magnoliopsida > Poales > Poaceae > Elymus > Elymus sibiricus. The sequence goes on along the minus strand of CM077665.1, from coordinate 564,190,343 downwards.
AAAGGTGGCTGTCGGCCACCAGCTGGCCGAAAGCGGGCTGTCGGCCGCCCGACCCTTTTCTTCTTCCTCTCGCTCTCTCTCTCGTTTCCAGAACGCTGGCAGCTCTCTCTCTCTCTCGTTTCCTCTCTATACTCTCCCCCTCACCGATCTACTCATTCTTCCATCGATTTTCCGTTCCAAGCCGCAGAATCAATAGATCATAGTATTCTCCAGCGTCCTACGGTCATTTTTTTTGCAATGTTATAGTTATTTGTGCGTAAGTGAGGAGGAGCCATGGTGGGGTGGAGGAGGTGAGGAGGTGGTGGGGTGGAGGAGGTGTGGCCGGTGAGGAGGTGGTGGTGTGGAGAGGAAGAAGGGGACACACGCGTCGAAGGTATATTTTTGTTCGTGTAGTTAGTGATGTTTTAGTGTACAGTTTATTTAGTGTACATAGTCATTTTAGTGTACATAATAATTTTAGGAGATAGTTAGTGTAGCCGGTAATAATTTTGTATGTGCTGTAGAGTTTATTTAGTGTACATAGTAATTTTAGCGGGTAGGTAGTGAAGCCGGTAATAATTATGTTCGTTGCGATTAATGAAAGGTGGCAATGTCTGACAGGTGAAAATGTCTGAATCAGTAAATTTGACTGTTTACTACGGCCCTCATAATGTTCGATATAATGAGTCGGGGGTTGATCTTAGCGAGTTTAAAAATGGCGTCATGACACTTTCACACCCGGACATACTGGACATTAGACATTTGAAGCACTGGTTGACTACTAGTTTTAGACAAGATCCTGAAGTATGTTCCGTCAGTATTCATGCACTGTGGACAAAATCCTGTAAAAATGTCAAGTGGGAGTTGATGCCGATAGATAGGAGCCAGCATTGGGTGACCCTGTTAAGTCGTTGTCGAGACTGAAGAATCCACCCATGTGCCCTAGTGCAACCAGTGGCGATGGAGGAGAATACGGTACAACTTCACGTGGGGTATGAACCAGGCCAGGGTAGTCAAGTGGCTAACGAGAATTATTTATCCGGGTCACAGTCACCGGATGTGGATGCTAGCCAAGACGAGAAAGAGTTAGACTACATGTCACACAATGTTTGTGGTCATGATACTGGGCAGAGTATTCAGTCAAAAATATTAGCTGGTTCTGGTGTTGCTGATGGGGATGAGGAAGGCGATGAAATGCAGAGGGTGATGGAGGAAGATGACGAGGATGGATTTGCGGAGGATTTGGATTCTAAAAATTTCGAGGATGAAGTGGAGGTACCGATTCCTTCTGCATGGGATCAGGACATATCCACCGGCCTTACTGTCAACGATGGCCATGAGACTCCATGGCAATATAATCTGAACCAAGTCCAGATAGGGGCTATGTTTGATACAAAGAAAAAATTAAAGTATGCGGTGATAAAGTGGGCTATGTCTACGCAGAGGGTTTTTCGGACACACATGTCGAGTCCAACAAACTATACCGTGAAGTGTGTTGAAGCAGGTTGTCCTGGGAAGGTGCACGGGCACGTGCCAAAGTATGACATCCACTGGCTTGTCACCAATGTGGTCCCACATAATTATGTGAGGAAAAACCTGTTGGTTAGTCATCCAAACCTGACTTCAACTCTCATTGCGCAACTCATGTATACTAAGATAGTGGAGAAGAAAGATATGGAAGCAAAACAAATCCAGATAGCAGTGAAGGTCAGATGGAATTATGACATTCCATATGGGAAGGCTTGGAGGGCTAAGCAGAAGGCTATGGAGGAAAGGTATGGGACGTTCTTCGACTCATATGATAATGTTGTCTGTCTCCTTGACATACTGAAGGAGAGAAATCCCGGCACTTATGTTAACATACAACACACGAGGTTGGACATTATACCAGATCACAAGGTGTTGAAACGAGTATTCTTCTCTTTCGCTATGTGCATCGAAGCTTTCCGGCATTGTCCTCCTGTGATGTTTGTGGATGGTACATTCCTGACTGGTCAGTACAAAGGGCAAATCCTGACTGCTATTGGTGTGGACAGGAATAATCAAATCATCCCACTAGCTATGGCATTTGTGGAGGGTGAGAACTTTCCGAGCTGGGTATGGTTCTTCCGGCAAGTTAAAATTGCGATCGTGAAGGACCGACCAAACGTGTGTGTCATTCATGACAGACATCCTGGTATATTGAAGGCCGTGAAGACACTAAGGAATCCAACTGCTGACGAACCAACACCTTGGAAGGACTTGCAGAGCCGGTGGTGCATGCGCCATCTTGGGGCTAATTTTTTCTCACAGTTCAAGAAAAAGCGGTTGATGAACTTGTTTAAAAAATTATGCAAGCAGAACCAGCAGCGTAAATACCATTTTATTTGGTCAAAACTTGATGAGTTCACTAAGAAGCAAGTCCGCGCGAGGAAGAAAATGGAAGCAGATCAGGTTAAATTAGCAACACTCATGGCGGAGCTAGAGGAGCCAGTAGGTCTTTGTGACTTGCCAGCAATTGACCCTCCTAATACTAAGAGAAAGAAGGGCAGGGCAATAAAGAATTTTTCTGAGTGGATAGAGAAAGAGCCTCCAGTGAATTGGTCTTTGCTGCATGACACCCATGGAGCTAGGTATGGCCACATGACAACCAATCTTCCAGATGTGTATAACTTTGTACTCAGAGGGAATAGAGCATTGCCACCGACAACTATTGTGGAGGGTGTATTCCATGGCACTTTGAGATATTTCAGAGAAAGGCACGAGTTAGCAAAGAAGCATATTGCAGTTAATCAGAACACACCTTATTGTAGCCGTGTCATGGAGTACATGGCTCAGAAGATAAAGAAAGCAAAAAAGCACACTGTCACACTCATAGGTAATCAGGAAAGTGTAGGAGATATGCCCTAGAGGCAGTAATATCAGTTACTTTTGTATCTCCAAGTTTGTAATGAATGTTTATGATCCATGCTATAACTGCAATGATTCTCAAGTCTACAATAACCACGAGGCTTGGAGGGAAACTCATGTGCACGTGTGGTATAATAAACGGTAAATTGTATTCCTAGTCTTGCCTCTAAGACTGGCTCAAGTATTGCATGATGATCCTGTTTTCCTGATCATGGGCATGGGTATGCCGGCAATTTTGAGGGCACGATGTTGGTAGAACACTTGTGTTGAATCGACCCAAATTGATGTTATACTATGAGATATATTCGTCACAAGTTAATGGTTAAAATAACACAGAGATGGTTAATGTTTGCATGATTCCTTAGACCATGAGAGTATCGAGTTTCTTCATGCTTGCTTCATGAACTTTGGGGTTTGTTAAACGTCATCCGTAAAAGGGTGGCTATTACGGCTGCTTACGGGTTCATGGAAAAGTATGTCAAGTAACTTGATAGCTCAAGATTGGGATTTGCTCCTCCAACGATGGAGAGATATCTCTGGGCCCTCTCGGTGTTACGGTATCCATCATCGTCTGGCCAGACACTTGTGATTTGATCACGGGGATGCCGGAACACGGGAACGAGAAAAGAGAACAATACCGGCAACGAGGTAACTGGCATTGTGGACAAGTTGTTGATCCACGAGGATGCCCTTATGTCTCACCTCGGGTATTTGTAACATATCGCGAAGCAACAGGAATAGCATACGGCAACTGGAGGTTCACTCGAATATTTATTCGTGTGGGTATAGGGATCGATATGGGTGTCCACGGCTCTGATGTTGATCATTGATCGGAAGGGGTTCCGGGTCATGTCTATGCTTCACCGAACCTATAGGGTCACACGCTTAAGGGTCATCTATCTGTTGAATACTAGACAGGGAGTCTGAGAGAAAAACACCGGAAAAAGTTTCGGACACCGGAAAAGTTTCGGACAGCGGAAAAGTTCCGCAGAGAGAGGTCACCGGATGAGTTTCGGTGAAACTGGAAAAGTTGTTTCAGGGGATACCATAAAGTCAAATTGGTCTTGGCACATGCCTGATAATTCTTGGAGGGTGCCAGAATCGTTCTGGAAACTTTTTGGAATTTTCTGGAATGAAAACCGGAAATGTTCCGGAGCTGCCGAAACCGCTTCAGATGCTTTTAGCAGATGAAATCACTAAACCGGAATTGTTCCGGCTCACGTTGAAAATTATTTTGGTGGGTACTAGAATTGTTCTAAGCCCACATGAATATTTTCAGTTCGATCAGACGCTGAAAAATGTCGTCGTGAATAGTGAAAGTGCTTTTTGGATATTTGTGGAAAAACACCTTTTTGGATATTTCCAAAAAGGTTTCTAGAAGGCCTTGGGGGCCAAGGCAGCCCCTCATGGGGGTCCCCCAAGGGTGTGGCCGGCCAAGAAGGGTGGGGCACCATGGTGCTCCACATGGCACTCCCATATGGCATATTCCTTTTAGGAAAGGGATATTCCATGGGCATTTTGGGGTTTTTGTATGACAACTTTACCCCTTGGCTTGGCTATAAATAGAGGAGAGTGGGCAGCCCACTTCCTCATCCTTGTGCTCTCATACACATGCTATGCTTTGCTAGCTCTCTCTTCTCCCTCACACGAAAAGAGTTTTTCGTAGAGCCGAAAGGCTGTCTGGGTTCCGGCAGGAACTAGTTCTGGACGGCGAAGCCCTGCCGGATAGTTGACACCGTATGTGTGCAACCCCGTAGAGAGGTCGTAGTTTCGATCTTTTGCCCGAGGGGCTGTTTTCGAGTGTCCTCCCGAAGGGCTGTTCGAGTTACCGTTCGAGTTTCCGGCGTCCTCCCGAAGGGCTGTCCGGGTAACTGTTCGGGTTCCGTGGGTCCTCCCGAAGGGCTGTCCGTGACATTGTCCGGGGGACTGTCCGACCGCCTCCCGAAGGGCTGTCCGGCGTGGGAGTACATTCTCGCGGTTGGGAGGTTGTAAAATCCTAGCTGCGGGAATCTGCACCGACGATCTACACCGACTCTTCTTCCGCTGCGCTCCGAGTCGGTACGGATCAGATCAAACCTTGTATGCAATCTCCATAGTGATCCTGGGCGTGCTCGCTATACCGAAATTTTTTGTTTTCTGTCGCGTTCCCCAACAGTGGCATCAAGAGCCAGGCTATGAGTAGATGCATGTTATGATCTAGAATACATAGAGATGTATGGGTGTTGCACAATATAATTAGGTAGTAGATGAGATCTATTGCTAAAAATTATTTGTGCGGGTAGCAGATGAAATCTGTTACTCGATGTTCTTGTTGCTTCCCTTTAATTTGCGTAGTCCTGATCTTGACAGCATTGTGGAATCTGACAAAGTTCTGGCAATCCGCGATCCTTTCATGCTGCTCCTGAGTATGCTGATTGACAGATCAACGAAGTGCTAACAGTTCTTTGGGTTCCACTTTAGTTAAAGAAAGATGGATGTTTCGCAGACGAAGGGCACTGCAGATATGATCTGCACGGGGGTCACGCGTATGACGAAGTTTAGTATGGGGCTCGAGATTTTATTATCTCGTGTTTCATACACCCTGGAAAGTTAATCTAGCAACTTGAAGTATCATACTTGATGATGGACGTTGGTAGCTACGGTTTGAGTCAAAACCTTAGAAGCCACGTAAAATAAAATTTTGCATAAACCGATTAGAGGCGTCTAACTTGGTTTTGCAGGATGGTTATGCATGTGATGTGGTATAGCAATGCTCATATTAAATTTGATTATGTATGAGATGACTATATGATGTAATTTACATGACCTGCGTGTCATGATTTGGCATGATGGCTGGAGCCATATGATTGCACTTTAATGACCTGTGTGTCAACCTTGTGTAATGCACTTATTTTATTAGCTATAGAGATAGCAATATTATGTGGTGCATCGACAAGGTGGTGGCAATCTTCGCGAAGGTGAACTCCGACGCGAATGCCGAAGACGAAGAATACTTGACTTCTCCGTCAGAAGGGGCTATACCATATCATGCTATTATGAATTGCCTGAGATGTTTATCCCTCTTGATGCACCCTTCTTGATTGCGCGGTAGTCGCTTTTTATTAGGGTGATCTCTCACTTAAAAATATCAAGTAGTTAGTGTTCTCCCAAGTGTAGCACCGTCACGGCACCTAACTTTTCGGGGTACGCCATGGATGCATGGGTGCGAGCGATTAGGGATGTGTGAGGCGGGTGAGTTGAGACCTCGCAGCGAGATCACTTGGTTGTCTTGACGTTCAGGCATGAGTGTCATGAGCTCGGAACACACGCATCGAAAGATGAACAAGAGTCACATGGAGATGTGATCGGCAAGTTGGCCTACCGATTAAAATTCCCGTCATGAGATGATGATTCTATGGCGATGAATTGAAGTCTGGGTCTTGGATCACTTACAATCAATTTTGAGAGATATTGATTTGAGTGGGAGCGCACTTTAGAATAAAATTGTTTATTCACTAGTGCCAAATATCATTATGAACAATGTCTAAAATGAACTTGTGTTTTCCGTTGTAGATCAAATGGCTCGCAACACCGCGTTCAACTTAGGCCCTATGTTAGAGAAAGAGAAGTTAGCTGCGAATGGAAACAACTATGCGGACTGGGTCCGTACCCTGAGGATTGTCCTTAGGAGCGCTAAGAAAGTGTACGTGCTTGATGGACCTCTTCCACCTAAGCCAGCGGCAACAGCCGCGGCAGACATACAAAATGTCTGGGCCACTAAGGATGATGATTTCAACTTAGTGCAGTGCCTCATGCTGTCTTGCATGAGTTCAGAGCTTCAAAAACGTTTTGAATTCCATAACTCCTTTGATATGATCAAGGATCTGGATGCTCTGTACAAGTTTAATGCACGGTCTGAACGTTTTGATATCATGAAAATGATGTCGGAGACCAAGATGGCTGAGGGCAGTTCAGTTGGCGAACACGTGGTCAATATGATTGGCCACGCTGAAAGGCTTAAAACCCTGGAATTCCCACTTCCAGATGAGCATGTTATGGACATGTTGCTCCGTTCACTCCCCCCTTCTTACGGAGGTTTTGTCATGAACTACCACATGAATGGGTTGGACAAAACAGTTCATGAGGTGCTTGCCATGCTGAAAACTGCTGAAGGAGGACTGCAGAAAAATCGCAAGCAAGTGTTGCTTGTGAATAAAACTGCCAGTTTCAAAAAGAAAGGCAAGCCAAAGAAGGGCAAGGGCGCCGGTAAGACCGGCTTCCAACGCAAATCTAAGGGCGGAGCCAAGAATGAAACTGAGTGCTTCTACTGCAAGGGCACAGGACACTGGAAGAGAAACTGCAAGAAATATCTGGAAGATAAGAAGTCTGGGAAAACCGGAAAAGGTATAATTGTTATACAAGTTAATGTCATTGACGTTTTGCTTGCTAGCGAAAATTCTAAGTCTTGGGTATTTGATACCGGATCGGTTGCTCACATTTGCAACTTGATACAGGGGCTTCAGAAGGTGCGCAAGCTGGCAAAGAATGAAGTCGTGATGCGTGTCGGGAACGGCGCTGGGATCGCCGCTCAAGCCGTCGGCATTATGCCTCTACGTCTCCCTTCAGGATTTATTTTGGAACTTAGTAACTGTTATTTTGTTCCGTTGTTGTGTAGAAACATTATCTCTGGATCATGTTTAGTACACGATGGGTACTCCTACAAGTCTGAGAACAATGGTTGTTCACTTTATTGTAAGGATATGTTTTATGGATTTGCACCCATTGTTGGGGGCCTTTTCATACTAAATCTTGAATGTGGAAATGATGTCTTTAACGTGAATGCTAAACGCCTTAAGAAGGCTGATACCACCACCACTTACTTGTGGCACTGTCGGCTTGGCCACATCGGAAAGAAACGCATGCAAAGACTCCATAAAGATGGAGTTTTACCGTCCTTTGATTTTGAATCATTTGACACATGTGAAGCTTGCTTCATGGGAAAAATGACCAAGACGCCGTTCACGGGTCATCCTGAACGGGCGGGTGAATTATTGGAAATAATACATAGTGATGTATGTGGTCCAATGAACACGGCCGCACGGGGTGGGTATTTTTACTTCGTGACTTTTACTGATGATTTAAGTCGGTATGGCTATATCTACTTAATGAAGCATAAGTCGGAAACCTTTGAAAAGTTCAAAGAATTTCAGAATGAGGTAGAAAATCATCGTAACAAAAAGATCAAGTTTCTGCGGTCTGATCGCGGAGGCGAATATCTTAGTCACGAGTTTGGCCAACATCTGAGTGACCGTGGAATCGTTTCACAGCTTACGCCTCCCGGAACTCCACAGCGAAACGGAGTGTCGGAACGGCGTAACCGAACCCTGTTAGACATGGTAAGGTCGATGATGTCTCTTACAGATCTACCGATATCTTTTTGGGGTCACGCACTACTCACTGCCGCTCACACACTAAACAAAGCACCATCTAAGTCTGTTAAGACGACACCACATGAGATGTGGCATGGGAAGAAACCTTGTGTGTCGCATCTTAAAATTTGGGGTTGTGAGGCATACGTAAAGCGTTTACAGCCAAGCAAACTCGATCCCAGATCAGACAAATGTTACTTTGTAGGTTATCCAACAAGCACTATTGGGTATTCCTTCTACCTACCCTCCGAGCACAAAGTGTTTGTTGCTAAGGACGGAATCTTTCTTGAGAAAGAGTTTCTCGCTAAAGAATTGAGTGGGAGGACAGTACAACTTAATGAGATTAGTGAATCTTCGGCAACCGTTGATATGGCTAAGGAACCGGAAGTAATTCCGCTAATTATCCCTACAACCGAGCCGGAAGTTGTCGCATGTGATGCGGAAACTTCAAACACTGTTGTAACTGAACCGCGCAGATCAGGTAGGGCTATCCAGCCACCTGAGTGGTTTCATAACGAAATCTTCATTCTTGAAGACGATGAACCTGCGCACTACAAGGAAGCGATGGCGGGGCCTAGCTCAAGGGAATGGCACAAAGCCATGAGATCCGAAATGGAATCCATGTACGAAAACCAAGTTTGGAACTTGGAAGAACTTCCAGATGGCGTAAAACCCATTGGTTGTAAATGGATTTTCAAAAGAAAGACGGACGCGGATGGTAACATTACTATCCACAAAGCTAGACTTGTCGCGAAAGGGTTCACGCAAGTTCCAGGAGAGGACTACGACGAGACTTTCTCGCCCGTAGCTATGCTTAGGTCTGTTCGGATATTACTAGCTATTGCTGCTTATTTCGATTATGAAATATGGCAGATGGATGTCAAAACGGCTTTCCTAAATGGAAACCTTGATAGGGATGTATACATGATACAGCCAGAAGGTTTTGTCGATCCTAAGAATGCTGGAAAGGTATGTAAGCTTCAGAAAGCCATTTATGGTCTGAAGCAAGCATCAAGGAGCTGGAATATTCGTTTTGATGAAGTGGTCAAAGAGTTTGGCTTCATCAGGAACGATGAAGAATCTTGTGTGTACAAGAAGTTTAGTGGGAGCGCCAAAGCATTTCTAATCTTGTATGTGGATGACATATTGTTGATTGGAAATGACGTGAATTTTCTTAGCGAAATAAAAGACTCATTGAAGAAGAGTTTTTCAATGAAAGACTTAGGCGAAGCGGCATATGTATTAGGCATCAGGATCTATAGAGATAGATCAAGACGCCTGATAGCGCTAAGCCAAAGCACGTACATTGACAAGGTGTTGAAAAGGTTCAACATGGAGAACTCCAAGAAAGGCCTACTCCCCATGTCACCTGGCACAGTACTTTGCAAGAATCAGAGTCCTCGGACCCTTGATGAGCGAGTACAAATGAATGATATTCCATATGCTTCGGCAGTTGGTTCTATTATGTATGCCATGCTATGTACAAGACCGGATGTTTCCTATGCGCTAAGTGTTAGCAGCCGGTACCAAGGTGATCCAGGATTGGAACACTGGGCCGCAGTCAAGGGTATTCTTAAGTACCTCAGAAGGACCAAGGATTTACTCCTTGTGTACGGAGGTGATGAAGAGCTCATTGTAAGTTGTTACACTGATGCAGGCTTCATGTCTGACCCAGATGACTTCAAATCTCAATCTGGCTATGTTTTCATATTGAACGGCGGCGCAGTTGATTGGAAAAGTTCCAAACAAAAGACTGTGGCGGATTCTACAACGGAGGCGGAATATGTTGCTGCTTCAGAAGCCTCCAAGAAAGCTGTCGGTATCAAGCAATTTCTTGAAGACCTTGGTGTGGTTCCAAGTGCTCAGGACCCGGTGGAGATCTATTGTGATAATAGTGGCGCCGTGGCTCAGGCAAGGGAGCCATGTTCGCACCATAAGACAATGCATATTCAACGCAAATATAAACTCATTCGACATCATGTCGAAGAAGGTTTAGTGAAAGTACGCAAAGTTCACACGGATCTGAATGTGTCAGACCCGATGACGAAGCCTCTACCACGAGCAAAGCATGAGCAACACCGGATTGCCATTGGTGTTAGGGAAGCCATGTAACTAGATTATGACTCTAGTGCAAGTGGGAGACTGTAGGAGATATGCCCTAGAGGCAGTAATATCAGTTACTTTTGTATCTCCAAGTTTGTAATGAATGTTTATGATCCATGCTATAACTGCAATGATTCTCAAGTCTACAATAACCACGAGGCTTGGAGGGAAACTCATGTGCACGTGTGGTATAATAAACGGTAAATTGTATTCCTAGTCTTGCCTCTAAGACTGGCTCAAGTATTGCATGATGATCCTGTTTTCCTGATCATGGGCATGGGTATGCCGGCAATTTTGAGGGCACGATGTTGGTAGAACACTTGTGTTGAATCGACCCAAATTGATGTTATACTATGAGATATATTCGTCACAAGTTAATGGTTAAAATAACACAGAGATGGTTAATGTTTGCATGATTCCTTAGACCATGAGAGTATCGAGTTTCTTCATGCTTGCTTCATGAACTTTGGGGTTTGTTAAACGTCATCCGTAAAAGGGTGGCTATTACGGCTGCTTACGGGTTCATGGAAAAGTATGTCAAGTAACTTGATAGCTCAAGATTGGGATTTGCTCCTCCAACGATGGAGAGATATCTCTGGGCCCTCTCGGTGTTACGGTATCCATCATCGTCTGGCCAGACACTTGTGATTTGATCACGGGGATGCCGGAACACGGGAACGAGAAAAGAGAACAATACCGGCAACGAGGTAACTGGCATTGTGGACAAGTTGTTGATCCACGAGGATGCCCTTATGTCTCACCTCGGGTATTTGTAACATATCGCGAAGCAACAGGAATAGCATACGGCAACTGGAGGTTCACTCGAATATTTATTCGTGTGGGTATAGGGATCGATATGGGTGTCCACGTCTCCGATGTTGATCATTGATCGGAAGGGGTTCCGAGTCATGTCTATGCTTCACCGAACCTATAGGGTCACACGCTTAAGGGTCATCTATCTGTTGAATACTAGACAGGGAGTCTGAGAGAAAAACACCGGAAAAAGTTTCGGACACCGAAAAAGTTTCGGACAGCGGAAAAGTTCCGCAGAGAGAGGTCACCGGATGAGTTTCGGTGAAACTGGAAAAGTTGTTTCAGGGGATACCATAAAGTCAAATTGGTCTTGGCACATGCCTGATAATTCTTGGAGGGTGCCAGAATCGTTCTGGAAACTTTTTGGAATTTTCTGGAATGAAAACCGGAAATGTTCCGGAGCTGCCGAAACCGCTTCAGATGCTTTTAGCAGATGAAATCACTAAACCGGAATTGTTCCGGCTCGCGTTGAAAATTATTTTGGTGGGTACTAGAATTGTTCTAAGCCCACATGAATATTTTCAGTTCGATCAGACGCTGAAAAATGTCGTCGTGAATAGTGAAAGTGCTTTTTGGATATTTGTGGAAAAACACCTTTTTGGATATTTCCAAAAAGGTTTCTAGAAGGCCTTGGGGGCCAAGGCAGCCCCTCATGGGGGTCCCCCAAGGGTGTGGCCGGCCAAGAAGGGTGGGGCACCATGGTGCTCCACATGGCACTCCCATATGGCATATTCCTTTTAGGAAAGGGATATTCCATGGGCATTTTGGGGTTTTTGTATGACAACTTTACCCCTTGGCTTGGCTATAAATAGAGGAGAGTGGGCAGCCCACTTCCTCATCCTTGTGCTCTCATACACATGCTATGCTTTGCTAGCTCTCTCTTCTCCCTCACACGAAAAGAGTTTTTCGTAGAGCCGAAAGGCTGTCTGGGTTCCGGCAGGAACTAGTTCTGGACGGCGAAGCCCTGCCGGATAGTTGACACCGTATGTGTGCAACCCCGTAGAGAGGTCGTAGTTTCGATCTTTTGCCCGAGGGGCTGTTTTCGAGTGTCCTCCCGAAGGGCTGTTCGAGTTACCGTTCGAGTTTCCGGCGTCCTCCCGAAGGGCTGTCCGGGTAACTGTTCGGGTTCCGTGGGTCCTCCCGAAGGGCTGTCCGTGACATTGTCCGGGGGACTGTCCGACCGCCTCCCGAAGGGCTGTCCGGCGTGGGAGTACATTCTCGCGGTTGGGAGGTTGTAAAATCCTAGCTGCGGGAATCTGCACCGACGATCTACACCGACTCTTCTTCCGCTGCGCTCCGAGTCGGTACGGATCAGATCAAACCTTGTATGCAATCTCCATAGTGATCCTGGGCGTGCTCGCTATACCGAAATTTTTTTGTTTTCTGTCGCGTTCCCCAACAGAAAGGAGGTATGAGGTTCAGCTTCCTACTGATGGTTTTGGTTCTGCAAATGAGGTGAAGACACATGAGGTTAAAATTGGAATGGAATTTTATCCAACTTGTGAGTGTACTTGCAACAAACCGCAGTTGTTGCACCTGCCTTGCTCACATGTGTTGGCTGCCTGTGGCCAGATTGAGTTGGACGCTATCTCCTTCGTGTCTCTGTACTATTCAAAAGAGGCAGTACTCAATGTCTGGACAGGTGAGATGACGGGGTTTAGAGTCGTCGGCAATTTCAACAAGGTAAACGATGGTGAGAGAATATACATCCCGGAACCAGGACTTCGGCGAACAAGCAGGGGCAGACGCAAGGTAAAGCACATCCGAAACGATATGGACCAATCTGAAGCTGGTGGAGCAACCAGACAATGTTTGCTATGCGCGGCTTATGGGCATAGGATGAAATATTGTCCCGACCTAAACAAAGACGGTGCTTCCACATCGACGAGTGCTTCCACATCGAAGACTGCGGCAATAGTAGCAAGAGGTGGTCGTGGCAGTCGTGGTGGTCGTGGCAGTCGTGGTTGTCGTGGAAGTCGAGGCCGAAGGGGCGGACAAGGAAGAAATAACTCAGAAGCTATATAATGTGTTGCACTATGTTTTATTTTCTAATATGTCTGGACTATGTTTTATTCTGTAATATGACGGACTATGTTTTATTCTGTAATATGTATGGTTTATGTTTGAATGTGTAACATGTCGGACTATGTTTTATTCTGTAATATGTATGGACGATGTTATAATTTGTAATATGTCTGGACTATGTTTTAATTTATAATATGCGTGGGCTTTGTTTTAATTGCAGATATGGCTTCGTATCCGTTGCTTAATGGGAATATCGATAGAGGGCACCGGGCCGCAGATATGGAAGCGGGCAAGAACTTAGACGTGTTGATCACTCGCACCCCAAAGCGTAACTGGATGATACACCCTTTATGGGTTGATAGGTATGTGTCGGTATAATGACTTATTATGTTTGACATCCTTTTGATAGCCGCTAACTGTAAGCTACATACTATTTATTTTGTAGGTTATATTGGGCTGGACTTCTACCCTTGGCACGGCTGGTTCAGGGTACATTGGATGAGTGGGTTGATCTTGCAGAATTGGATGAGGCAGGTGAACCAATGCAGTTACACAAGAAGCATGTTACACGCTTCTCTTACGACAGGTCACTCCTTACCTGCTTAGTAGATAGATGGAGACCAGAGACACATACGTTTCACTTTCCCTGGGGAGAGATGGCACCTACATTACAAAATGTGTCTTACTTGTTGGGATTACCTCTGGCCGGTGCTGCCATAGGTCCTTTAGAGCCAGAACCTGGTTGGCTAGCATCGATGCAGGCCCGTTTTCTGGCTGCTGTGCCAACTACTACGGTGCTAGGCAACGATCGTCACGGGCCTCTTTTTAGGTGGTTGAGCCCGTTTCAGATTGCCTCCTTAGGATATCCCAATGTTCAGTTGTCAGAGGCACAGATTGACCGATCCCTAGAGGCATACATTATGTTGTTGTTCGGCAAGACGATGTTCACGGAGAACCATGTGACCACTGTCAATGCACGACTCATCGGTATTACACGAGAGATAGCTGACGCACGTTGCCCGGGGGACATTGTGCAGAGGAGTTTTGGTTCTGCCGTGTTAGCGGCTACGTACAGAGGCCTGTGCAAAGCTTGCCAGTTGAAGTCTAGAAAATCAGGTCTTGTTGGATGTCCTCTACTGTTGCAGCTCTGGTCATATGAGAGATTCCCTATTTGTCGACCCTATGTCAGCGTTGAAAAATCTTTTGGTTATGAGGACATGGCTGGGACTTACGTGCCTTCTATCGGCGACTTGCCTACTATGGGCTCTGTTTGGACACGGAGAGAGGTATTTTCATAATTTGTAACAATATGAATTACTAATGTTTATTTTTCGCTATTCAATAGTATTACTAATGTTTGTTGTCAAATACAGAGACATTTTGCGCATAGCCAGGTGAGGGGCTGCTACCCCTCCTTCACGGCGCAGTTTGACAGTTTGCACGAGGATCAAGTTATCTGGGAGCCATACTCCGATCGTGCTATTTCCTCCAGATGTGCAGATGGGATTTTTGGAATGTGCACTAGAGATCGGCATTATTGGATGACCAAGGCCAGGTTGGTGTTCGACGTGACGGTTGAGGAGATGGCTCTTCACAGGGTGATGAGACAGTTCGGTCTATGCCAAGAGCCTGACATTCCTGTTATTCCACACTTACCAGATCACGTGCACAAGTAAGTAATACTACTTTAGTTGTCATGTCTGCATTCAGAATATAACTAATCATGTAACATGCATTTCAATCTCAGGTACACTCGCTCAGGAGGACACAAGTCCCAGGATTCTTGGCTTCGTGACATTAGCCCTTACGTGGACGAATGGACTACTGCGCCGACAAATATCTGGGATGCAGTTCGGCCCTTTGACTGGGACAAGTTCGGGTTGTATCTGCAGCGTTACCGGCACAGCACGAGGATCTACTTGGTTCCATCATCAGCTCCTGATCAGATCGAATCCCCTCTCACCAGCGATCTGTTCCCAACTGCCTCTGTTGTCGGGAGCAGACACCACGCGGTACGTGCTATGTTTCTCACATGTTTAGTTTTTTCTTAACCTGAACATATACAATTGGTTAACTATTCATGTTGTCTGCCATACAACGATGATCTAATTGGTTAACTCTCCGTGTACAGGGTGACATGGCATGCGAGGTGCTAGAGGAGGTTTCCTCTTTAATGCAACGCTTTGAGAGAGAAGATAATATCCCACCGCGAGAGCACGTCTCATAGTTGAGGGGTCTTCATGAGAAGGTACGCGGGATTTACGCAGCTGTTACATGTAGACGATCTTCGGATGTTGCTATTCCTCGTCCAGCACATCGTCCGCCACGCCCCTCTCTGCAGCGTTCAGAACCTCGAACCTCTGTGCACCGTTCGGAACCACGACCTTCACAACCAGGGAGCTCTTCCTGGCAGCAGACACCTCCTTCACAACCAGGGAGCTCTTCTTGGCAGCAGACACCTCCTTCACAACCAGGGAGCTCTTCCTGGCAACAGACACCTCCTTCACAACCAATGAGCTCTTCATGGCAGCAGATACCTCCTTCACAACCAGGGAGCTATTCCTACTAGCAGCCACCTCATTCACAACCAGGGAGCTATTCCTGGCATAATCAGATGGACCTAGGTAACACTACTTTGTACATTCTTTTAAACATTCTAGGTTCGCAAATCAATTTTACATGTTTTACTTTACTGCAGTCGGCAGCCAGTCGCAACCGTTCATGCAGTCTAATGTCCAGTCACCGATGTTTACTGGTGCTGGTTCGTTCTTTGCCGGCGACATCGACGACGATGACCGAGCTGCCTATGATTTCTCGGAGACAGTTCTTGCCACTCCACCACCACCATACACGCAGGAGACACAGACACAGACAGACGAGGCGGCCTATGGTCGTGGTCATCGTGAGACTCATCCACCGCGTGAGCGCTTATCGCCTTCCGGTCCTCGTCCGAGGAAGCCGAAGATTCGTCGCCGTCCGCAGCAGTGATATGGTTATCTATGTATGAGACATGACTATCTAATTATGTATGAGACATATGTCTATTTTATGTATGGGACAAATTACAATCTACTTATGTATGAGACGTATTCATGTTTTATTTTAGTGATCAATTGGTTTAGAGAGATAATACTTGTACTGCGAACTAAATGCATCCAACGCCGCGCTTTCCATAAAACATAATGCCCACAAAACAAGACAATACACAACGATAATATATGTCTAAACGGTACGAGATACATTTCCAACCAGACTACAACAGATAATTAAGATGCATCGAAAATAACATGCATAAAATAAGATACATAAAAATTAAGATACAACTTGCTGCGAATTTTAAGATACGACTTGCTGCAATGCGAACGTTACGATACAATAACATAAATCTACTGAGTCCAACGGGGATATTTTCCTTTTTCATCACCAGCTTCTTCTGCTGCCTTGGCTGCACGAGCCCTTTCTTTCTTCATCTGCCTCTCAGCCTCACGGGCCTCCTGTCGCTGTCGGTAAACCTCCGCCAGTTGTAGTCCCTCTTCTCGGTTTTTCTTCTTCATCTCATCAAGAAAAACCCTCTGCTTCACACAGTACTCTTGCCACTCTCTCTCCTACTATGCTTTCTCCTCTGCTGCCGCCTTCGCGCGGCGCTCTTCCGCGTCCAAGCTTGCCCATGCATGACGACCTCTTTCACGAATCTCGGTCACCGCCCAGTCCGGTTTTTTCGTGTCAATCCAACGATAGTACATGCAAAGAGGCAGAGGAGACTACAACAAAAATAGTAATAGAAATATCAAATCAACAAAAATATGAACAACGTGTTTATTCTTGATGACTTAAACATACCGGAGGCCTGATGTACGGTGAAGTAGCAACGGGTGGATCTTCCTCATAATTGGCGCACATGAAAAACTTCATGCCCAACCAATCTGAAAAATCCGTCACCTCCTTCACCTTGCAGAGATCGCCACACCAACAACGAAGTACTTCCACCCCCGAGGCAAAGTCGCACTCTTCATTTTCGTAGGCCTAATGCTTTGATCCGAGTAAGGCAAACTCATAATGACTAGCGCGTTGGTGTTTTGAAGTGCGTCTGGACGATCGAGAAGAGAGTCAGAAAGAGCAAGCAGTGTGGGCAGAAGCAAAGAGAAGAGCATGAGAGAGCAGGCAACGGCATCTCATATATAAAGAGGCGGAGCACTGTGTTGTCGGTAGAAGAAAATAAAACACGCGCGTCCGCCGCAGCAACAGCACCGCACCACACCGCAGACAGCAGGAATCAGACAAAGCAGACACCCGCGCGGTCGGCCGAATCTTTGCATAAAAATAAGCGCGGTGCAATTCTGCCAATCACTACAGTCGGGACATGACAGTATAGTACAGCAAAGAACAAATAAATAAATAGTAGGCAAAAACAAAGCTCACCATATGTTGACCATTAACATTCATGGAATCAATCCTATGAACAAAAGGAGTACACAATATGTAGTTGTCATCAAAGAGCTGTCGGGACATGATAAACATTTGGTGATAATTCAGACCGAAGATACCACGACTATAAAAACAACTATCAACAAGTTTCCTCTGAGTTTCACTCAGATCCTCAAGAGCTACAAAAAAATAATTTCACAACTTGAGCACAACAGCAAATCGTATAAGCTGAAACAAAACTTAAAATCACTCAAATAAAAAACTTACCAACACAGTGTAAAGGGAACAACATAACGCCATCCCGATGAAAATCAACACTACACCATGTTCCATAGTGCTCAAGCCTAACAGTCATCATGTCACGATGACGGAGACCATAATCATTCACAAGTTCCTCCCAGGAAGGACCATGTAATTTACTGCTCACCCGACCATGTGTAAACAGAACATGGTATAAGTTACCCTCACTGTTGTGAAGAGCAAGATCAATATCTGTGTCACCCCTCCGAATAGCTAAAGCTCTGTACTCCTCAATGTACCGAGCAAGATGTGATCTAACACTGCACGGAACATACTACAAAAATAATGGAAGCAAACATCATAATCATATAAACAAAGGCATTAGAATATATTCCAACCTAAACAACATCAACCGTATGCCACAATCAGATAAACAAGATATAGAATCTTATAACACGCCTTGAACATCGACAATCTAGCACCACAGTGAAGACAGACGCACTAGAATCAAAGGCAGAGCAAGGGCCACCTGGAGCTCGGCAAAAGGGGCAAGCCATTACCTACAAAGAAACGGTGACAAAAAAAAACACTACACTTGCCTGCTGCTGCGGAGGTGGTTTTATAGGGTCAGAAGAGAAGATGGCGGGAGAGAATGGCGGGAACGAAGGGCGGGAACGAAACTGGCGGGAAAGAAGGGCGGGAACGAAACTGGCGGGAAAGAAGGGCGGGAAGGAAACTTGCGGGAAAATGCACTCTTCGGCGAAGGGAATACCAAAAATATGTACTATTTCTGAAAAAAAATTCATGAAAACGTTTGGGCAGGCTATCTACGGGCCTATCGGCCAGCTGGTGGCCGACAGCCACCTTTCGGCCTTCTGGTGGCCGACAGTGCACCAGTCGGCCCCCACTGCTGGCCGACAGGCCGCTTTCGGCCCACCGCAGGCCGACGGGGGCATATATTCGGTATTTTTTCATTTCGCCCTATAATTTTCAAATTTGCTACAAATTTAGTCATACTTCTGAAAAAAAATCCTTGTTTGTTTGCAGGGGGAAATTCGAGTGTTATGTTAGCTATTACCTAGCTCATTGTTATAATGTGCATTTACTACTACAGAGTGAAATCAGTCTAATAGTAAGCCGAATGTACTGAGGCAATTTTCCCGAACCTGAATACAAACGGAGGTTGGCGTGAACCAATCTCGGACCAGAGATAGGGCAACATACCTGATCCAAGGAGAAAGTTACAGGAGCGTGAACCGAAGTAGATAGCTGTGTCCCCACGGCAAAGCGGCAATCCTGGGCGGTAGCTCATGACACAGCATTGGCGGAGTCGACGCAGCCGGACTTGCACCTTGAGTCCAATGCTGACAGCGACGCTTTGCGCTAACCAGCTCAGCTCAAGTCCTGCCGCGCCAGCAGTAAGCAGCTGGTCCTATGCCGGGTACACCATACCTCCGGACGAACACCTTGAGGGCACACCCGTTCGGCAGCTGCGAGAACCAAATACGCCAGGGCGCGGCCTAGGCGGAGCAGACCCCAAATAGGAAGAATGGGCATGCGAGGCAAACACAACACCTGCTGAGTCGACGGAGGTTGGAGAAGCTCCGACCAGCGGTCGAACAGGCGGCGTGCACCTCCGCAGCAGCGACAGCAGAGGCGCAGATCGTAGGCGGAGGCGAGGCGAGGCGAGCGGAGTAGCATTTGGCGGCAAGAATTAGGGAGAGAGGCCATGAGAAGGACAACCGACGGCAGCTTATCAATGTTGAGCGTAAGCGGCGGAGCGAGGAGGCGCGGTGGACGCGGCCGGTGTGGGCAGGACGGGAGAGGCAGGGGAAGCGGCCATGCCGAGGAATAGGGAGGAGGAACAAGGACGCTGCGGCCGGGGAGACCAGCGGCGGCCTCCTCGGTCTCAGACGAGTCCATCCAGCTCCAGCTCGACGGAATCCGGTAAAGGCGCGTTCCGTTCGCAGCGCCAATCTCGTCCTCTCGCGCTGCATATGGATGCGAGCGGACTGACCCACCTAGGGCCCACGTGATATATCTTTACTAGAACATTGGTGCCGCGCCCGTCTATTTTTTCTCTTAGTTGTTCGGGATTGATGTGTTTGCAACTTCAAAAGTATCATGCTTTCTCAGGACATGAAGTTTCTGCTCCCGAGCTCAAATGAGCTTGGTGAACAGTAAAATCGAAAAAATTCGAAAAATGCTCAAAAAATTCTGAATTTTTTTCGTGAACAACATTGAAAAAATATCTAAGTGTGTGCAAACATTTGGCCTTAAATAACATTCCTATAAGGCGTGGCAAAAAAAACAAAATCGATACTCTGGAAATGCTTCTTTGCTGGAACTGTCGAGGGATAGGCAATGCCCCGACAGTTCAAGAGCTTCGTGAACTCGCGATAAAGTTCGCCCGTCCATTGCCCATTTTGAATGTTGTTGACAGTGTTAGAAATTTATGTGTAGCACAAGAGAGGTAGAGATATGACCTACATAATGTTGTCCATTTTCACAATATATATGATGACAAGTATTTGCATTTTACAATAAGATGGCAGGTACTCCCTCCGTAACAAAATGCAAGACATTTTTTATGCCTTGTGGAAAACCAAAAAAACATCTTATATTTTTGTTAGTATTTGCAAAAATACTTGAAATATCAAGGTTAAACCTACCGCGCAGTGTGGTACTGGTCAGTAATTGAGGAAGATAATCTAAATAGCCAAAAATTATCAAACAAAGAAGTCCTTTGTTTCTCTTTCTGATACTAATTCCTATCTCATGAAATTTCTATTCCATTTTGATTAATAAAATATAGGACTGGCTTTAAGATAGGGTTCCATAATTGCAAAAAATATTAGGACTCAAAAAGAAAGCAACAAGACTGAAAAGTGGATTTTAAACCTAGCCGACTCTGGCATGTTTACGCCTCATATTGGCTAATGTATTTGGCAATGAATAGGTATAGTATTGAAGCCTTCCTCATTTTCTTTATAAGTGGAGAGGACTGGTTAACACCAACAATTAACACATGATTTCAGACTTAAAAAAATGTCTTCCTTCTAAATCCATGTACAAGCTTCTTGAAGCATGAGATGTGATACTACCAGCACATTCTCATTCCCATTATGGAATCCAAGATATCATGACCATAATAATGAACTGGAAGAAATGTGACGTAGCACTACATCAAACTTTATAATCAGACACATATTGACTTTTTTTTTTCAAACATATTAGGGGCATCCAGTAAGGCACATGGTGATGCTGAACCTTGTGTCCTGTAGTTTCTTCAACTCAACTTCCAGGCACATTCACCACCATCATGCTCTCCAACAGTAACCGTGTAGGAGTGAATCATACCCTACAATAATTTTGAAGTCACAATTAAGATTTAATCCGTTCCATTATACATAATAAAATATTGTTTTTAATCTTGATGAATCAATTGATATGGCACTTCGATGTTAACAGACAAATAATGCAGAAAGCCTAACCTTCTCTCAACTGCTTTGTCGCATACCTGCAAGTGGCACAACCAAAGCTGCATCCTGGGGTCTAGCTGGGATCATCTAGATTACCGACTCGTGGTTCTAATAAACCTCTATAATCCATGTCATATATTCACAATAGTCTCACACAAATCCCATGGCCGGTGTACCTGGGGACGGCAACTGAACCAAAACCTGAGGTTAGAAAAAATTATCACCATGACCAAAAATCAATATATGAGCGGTGAGCTGCTAAAACACTACCTTGGTATGTGCAACAAAGGTCTACCAAAGGTTCTTTTGTATTTTGCTGATAAACTATGCAGTGGAGATATTACGTATTAAACCTTCGGAGCAAATAGAAAGGGAAATGACAACAAAGTACAGGGAATGACCTAGGATAGACTATTATCTTTCCACACAGCAGATTAATATCGTCAGTTTAACAAAACAAAAGTTTGATCGACATTCACCAAAGCATTGTATATTTCCTATGATGACTAACTTAGAAATAATTGAGCTTCTAAGAAAGAAAAAGAAAAAAACATAAGTTTCTAACAAGATGATTAAATAGAATCATCGAGGCATATAAAAAAACAAATTGATCAAAACAAGAATACTCCTTCCCTTCCGGTTTGTTAGTCCCATAACAAAATTTCTTGGTTTTCCAGTTTGGAAGGCTCCTGCGTTGAGATATGCAAACATAAGCTATGGCCACATTAAATTCTGTCTAATTTTGGTTCTCAATGTGTAATCAACCAATGCATTTAGTCCCCACCAGCATAAACGGTTTCTTTTTTCATATTTTCTCTATACCACGTTCACGAGAAGAGAATATGCAAAAATGGACAAAACAAACCACTTTCAAATATACTTCAGTTTCATATCAATATAAAGTGAGACTTCTCTAACTTCCCATCCACTCATGAACATAAGAATTTAAAGAAAACAAGTGGAATGTTGAAATCTGTAGACTTCTCCTTTTGTTCTATACAAAGGACCACAAAACTTATTTAATTAGATCCCGATTTCCAGTTTGTTTCATAACTTGCTCCTATCAAATCTTGCTTAAGTTAAATATACGCACATGCCGAAGTAGATTCCGATTTGCTAAACTGGCAACTCACTATGTCTTTGGCCGTAAATACAGGGTAATTGTAGATGAACCATGCAACACCAAGCTGAGAAGTTTAGGTTTATACCCCTGCAAAAGATTTAGTAGGGAGCACCAAAACATAAGAAGGCCAAGGAGCATGCAACAGAGCAGTTACATGGCCCTGCACACCACGTAGTGTCTAGCAAGAAACCTGATTGATCTCTGTATGGTAGAATGGGAGGTATGCACATGCATACAACTGGAAGAATCAAAAGATGACAACACTCGAAACAAACAGAAATTAATTTTTTTGCTAATTACAAACATACAGATAACACGGTCTATAAACATTGCTTTGGCTTTGCTGCTCGACGAGGTGAATTGCAGCTCGAGGCAGACGGACGGATCAGGACAGGGAACCTCCCTCTCCACTATTAGCACATCTTGTAAGGGAGATGGATCAATTTGTACCTGCAGGGGAAGGAACAGCCGGCGTGAAGGTAGGGGGGAGCACGGCGACCATCTTCGACGACTGCTCGCCTACGGATGTCGGTTCTACAGGCACCGCCGCCCCTCGCGTTGATACTCTCGCGCACTGGATCCCCTCGTGCTCCTCGGCTCAGCTTCATCCCCTCGGGCGCCTCGGCTAGACCCGCATCCCGCGCCACCAACGACATGGCGGCGATGGTGAGAGAGAGTCGTCCACGGCACTGACCCGGCCACTCCCTGCACCATGAGGATCTGGAAACTCGGCGTGAAGGCGGAGGAAAGTGAGAAGGAGGGACCGAGGAGAGTTTTGTGCCTACCATGATGCGGAGCAAGAGAGTGGGAGGAGTCGAGCGGAAAGGGATCCGCCGCAAATTCTCTCCGGCGTTGCATCGCCTCTCAGAGTCTCTCTCCCTCTCGATGGTGACGGCGGCAGTGGCGGCGTCCGGCCGCACCGGCTGCTCCTCACGACGCCCCACCTTTCTTGCCTCGATCCGGATCCTGCTCCTCCGGCCGCTGGGATCAACCGGATGGATTCGATCCCATCCGGCCGCACCGGCTGCTCCTCACCTCCGGTCGCTGTTCCCCTCAGATTCGATCGGGATTGGGAGAGGCAGTCTCGTTCCCCTCAGAATCGTTCGGGATTGGGAGAGAGTGGAGTCGATGCCGTCTCTGATCTTGAGTGGATGGACCTCACGCGGTCGTAGGCCTCCCTCCTTCGAATGGGCCGCCCGCTCGCCGAAGGCCCAATGCACCAGAGGCATCCGTTTCGGCCCGTGGAGCAGCAGCCCACAGGACAGCTGGGCCTGTTAAAATAGATTGCGAAACAGATCACATTAGACACGAGATCTGACGGCCAAGAATTCCCAGATTAATAAAACGGACGGCCGAAAACCCAAATCGCTGTTTTTTTTTTTTAACACAGTACAGACGCAAGCGCTCATATCAATGTTTTAAATAGCGGGCTATGGCAAATAGCGGCGGACCTCCAAATAGGCTATAGCGGGGCTATAGCAGGCTATAGCGGATCATTTATACATGAAACCATTTAGCGCACCCTGCTGAAAAGGCTATAGCAAGGCTATATCGGGTTATTTAAAACTATAGCTCATATACACGCGCATACACTCACCCCTGTGAACGCACACACGCACACCCTACCCCTATGAGCACCTCCGAAAGACTGAGCCGGCATATCATTTTGAAATTTACGAAGTCACCGTAGGCACCTCGTCGTCGACGGGAACGTCTCCTCCCACTGAATGCGCATCGCCGGAAATCCTGAAATAATTCCAGGAATAAATGCGAGCACCAGGATTTGACAGGGATTAGGTGCGGTTATACTGTCCTTAATGTCCTTTTCCTTTCCCTATACGATTACAATACAGTCAAATCGTATACACTTTATCCCTGCTCCCCCGTACGTGTGAGGCCATGACCAACAGTACATCTGTGCCTATGAGCGACAGAGCACCCAGCTCTTTGTCAATTCATCTTCCCCAAAGACAAGCCCCTTCCTCTCTCGCAGATCTGCTCATCTCAGATCCAGCTCCCCCGAGAATCTCGTCATGCACAAGAGAAGCTCGCCTTGCCGCTGGTGGTAATGTTGGTGATCGTGCCTCCCCGCGCGAGCACCACCATCGATGGTGCTGAGAGCAAGAGAGACAGGAACGGAGCAGGGAGCAATTCGATTTGACTCCCCTTTCATTCGTAGCCTGTCTCTCTGCAGGTGAGATTATTGTACACGCGAGTTTCTTTGCTTCTTATAAAGTCTCTTCTCTCATTTTAATTCCAAGATCTGTTTTCCTTGTTTATTTTCTGAAGAAATGTCTTCTCTCTTTTTTGCTCCAAGTCACTAGATCCATGTCTGGAGACAGGAAATCAATCGCACCTCCCTGCAAAAATCTCATGAAGTGTGGACAGAGGATAAGGGGATAGGGTGCAGCTGGTGGAGCGGAGGACGATGCAGCTAGCCCGAGCCTTCAGAGTTCATGACTCGAAGTGGTGGTGCTACCATGCCACACATCCTTGATTTGCCAAATTCTACCTTTCTTGCTCTGATCCAATCGCCTCCTTTTCTTGTTTTTTTTTTTCTGATGCATTTGCTTGTTTCCTAGCAGAACTTGATTTTTCATTTTTGGGATTTTATGCTGGATCGAGTTTTCCAGGTTCAGCATCTATTCCGCGGATCTGTTTCTACAGAAGAGAACACGAGCGTTCTAGTGGTTATTTCAGTGTACAGTCAGCTAATGTAATCGATGCTTTAATCTCTGCATCACAGGACTTTCTTACCCGCTTATTCGCTATTTTGTCAAATTAGTGAAGGTTTCTGTAACTTAAAACGTTACTTGAAACATTGCAGGACTTTATAGTGCCCCTGTTGGGACATTATTAAATTTTCATCTACTGTATATAATTCGTGGAATACATTACGGGACTTCATTAGAGACTTATTCACACTTTTGTGGAATTGGTGAAGGACTTTTCAATGGGTGGAATGGTTGGAATAAAAGTGCTTTAAAGGAAAGCCTTACAAAAAATATTACCCCAAACTATTATAAATAAGCTGTCTAGCTGAGTTTTGATGGATTGTATTGAATATTACGTAGATAATAAAAGGAGAAATGCCACACAGAACTAATGGACCACAATGCCGTCAGGTACTATGAAGCTCTGTGTAACACTGTGTGTGTATGTGCGTACTGCTTTCTTTTCTTCTTTCCAAAAAATTATACCAAGTCCATGTGCGGACTACTGGTTTCGTAAAAAAAAAAAGTGTAAAAATATCCGCGCCTCAATTTGACCCACCACTTTGTAGATAAAACTTGTATAGCTTTCTATCAGTTTTAGTGAACACTTTTTTGGTCGCATAATTCAAACGTTATGGCAGACAGTGAATAACCATTTATTTTTCGTGGTTTGAGGACTTTAGAATGGTGCTAGCCCCCCCCCCCCCCCCCCCCCCCCCCCCCTAAGCACTTTGATCCAATGTGTCGGGTACTTAAATGTAGAAGTGTTTCATTGCAACATTTCTAGGGATTTGGTATGAAGCTTGACCTCCGAGTTAAGCACTTTGATCCAACGTGCTATGTACTTAAATCCTCGGAACGAACGACTTTAGCAATTTTTGTGAACCACACATGATTCTTAGCGTAGCACTCTGTATCGATGTTCGCCGGCGATGGAACCAGCGTCGCTAGGGATGCATCCGGCGCCCGAGTCCTTCACCCAACTCCTGCTAAGGTATTCTCAAAACCCAGCTCTCAATCGAAAGAAGGATTTGTTATTCATGAATTCATCTCCAAAGTGGGGAGTTCGGACGTTCGTTCTTGGAGAGTGTAATGATGGAAACTTTGTTCATGAACTTGGCGCACTTAAGACATTGATTCGGAAGTCTTTTACCATCATCCATAACAACTTATTAAGAGCAACTACAACCGGACCCCTCAAACGTCTCATCGGCCTGCCCATACATTGTCCGGAGAAGAGAGAGAAGAAAAAAGACACCAGCCGAACTCCCCACTTTGTCCCCATATATGATCGTTTTTAAGTCAGCTTTAAATACTTTATGATCCAATGATGGACTTTGATATCGCATGATGCATATTTATAGAATACGTAACAAAGAACTTAAATGAACGCTTACTTATATCAAATTATGGATAGGTTGATATCTATTTTGTACACATAGGACGGAACAAATGCATTCGCTTAAATGACGTGCGTTCATATCTTTTTTTCCGCATGTCGGATACTTAATATATTGACACTAAATGACTTGGCCATCAATAGATGACATATGTATTTACGTCTAGACATGCTAAGTGCGCTGATATATTCATTTAAGTCAAGATGCATATACTTACCTTGAAGTTCTTGAATTGGTAGAAATACGCTTGAGAAAACAAGGTTAGATAACACAAGAATATTTCCATCATAACGATGCAAAAAGCTTCAATAATACCAAGACATGGAACACATATTAAAGTAGCATTTGATGATTGATATGTCTTCCCCTATTTGTTAGGATATATATGCCTTCAAGAACATTTAGAACTTTCTCCCCTAAGTATGGATTTGTAGTTCTTTCTTTCACCCGGGATCTTAGCATGTAGTATTGGGAGTAGGTAGGGTGAGACAAATCTAACACAAATAGACAATCAAATTTAGAACACATTTTCTCTCAAGGATAGAATGAATTTGGTCTACTCTCTCCATTTTAATGATATTTCTCCCCCTTTGGGTAAGCCATCAGCTTTTGATGTTTCTCCTCCTTTAATACTCCTCAAGTGACAAAACACTTTCACCCACGTTGCGCACTTAAGAGATCGATCTGGAAGAACTTTACTGTCATCCATAACAATTTAAAAACTTTGTTAAGCGTGTGGCGCACTTAAGGTATAGGGCACAAAGAATTTATCAAAATTTGATCTCTTATGATGAAAACTTTCTTCATGCACGCTGCACACTTGAGTGATCGACTCGGAAGAACTTTACCGTCATCCATAAAAATTTAAGAACTTTGCTCAAGCGTGTGGCATACTTAATACATCGGGCACGAAGTACTTATCAACTTTTATCTCGTTTGATGAAAACTTTGTTTATGCACATTGCGCACTTGAGAGATCGATCCGAATTTTACCGTCATCCATAACATGTTAAGAACTTTCACTACTAGGGAAAACCCTAGCAGTAGCTTGGGTATAAAGCCAAGCAGTAGCTCGGCACCCGCGCTACTGGTACGGCGCTACAACTAATAATTAGCCGTAGCGTGGGTCGGCCGGCTCTATGGGGAAGGAGGAAACGGATAAGGTACGACTTAGCAGTAGCGTGTGTAGGGGATAGGCGGTACTGCTAAGTTGGAGGAGGAGAGGTGGGCCTGGCTAGCCATAGTAGTATCGCCGGCCCATGAACGACGCTACTGCTAACCACATAAGCAGTAGCGCGGGCCAGCGCTGCTACTGTGGCTAGCCCATGTGCGAACGGTGTGCCGCACCTATTAATAGCGCCCCCTACCACTGCCCGCGCTACTGCTACCGTTTATCAGTAGCGTGTTTTTAGGCCAGCGCTACTACTAATTAACAGTAGCGCCTGTATTTTACCCAACGCTGCTACTGGTAATATTCTACCTATAAGCTTTTCCCTCGTAGTGTTTGCTAAAGCGTGTGGCGCACTTAAGGTGTACAATACGAAGGACTTATCATCTTTTTATCTCTTATGATGAAAACTTTCTTAACGCGCATTTCGCACTTGAGAGATCTATCCAGAAGAACTTTATCGGCATCCATAACAATTTATGAACTTTACCAAAGTGGGTGGCACACTTGAGGTATAGGGCACAAAGGACTTATAAAAAATTTATCTCTTATGATGAAATCTTTGTTCACCCACGTTGCGCACTTAAGAGATTGATCCGGAAGAACTTTACTGTCATCCATAACAATTTAAAAAATTGTTAAAGCGTGTGGCGCACTTAAGGTATAGGGCACAAAGAATTTATCAAAATTTGATCTCTTATGGTGAAAACTTTATTCATGCATGTTGCGCACTTGAGTGATCGATTAGAAAGAACTTTACCGTCATCCATAACAATTTAAGAACTTTGCTTAAGCGTGTGCCACACTTAATATATCGGGCACGAAGGACTTATCAACTTTGTATCTCTTATGATGGAAACTTTGTTCATGCACGTTGCACACTTGAGTGATCGACCCTGAAGAACTTTACCATCATCCATAAAAGTTTAGGAACTTTGCTCAAGCGTGTGTCACACTTAATATATCGGGCAGAAAGGACTTATCAACTTTTGGTCATGAACGTTGAGAGATCGATCCAGAAGAATTTTACCGTCATCCATAACATTTTAAGAACTTTGGTAAAGTGTGTGGCACAATTAAGGTATAGCGTACAAAGGACTTATCAGATTTTGATCTCTTATTATGATGAAAACTTTGTTAAAGCACGTTGCGCACTTGAGAGATCGATCCAGAAGAACTTTCTTGTCATCCATAAAACTTTAAGAACTTTGCGAAAGCGTGTGGCACACTTGAGGTATAGGGCATGAGGTACTTATTAAAAAATTATCTCTCATGGTGAAAATTTTATTCACGTACGTTGCGCACTTAAGAGATTGATCCGGAAGAACTTAACGCATGTGGCACACTTAAGGTATAGGGCACAAAGGACTTATCAAACGTTTATCTCTTATGATGAAAACTTTGTTGCGCACTTAGTTGTTTATCTTGCTTAGGATAAGTTGTTGGTGCCCATAGTTGAGCCTAGGGTATTTAGCTTTTGTGCTTGACAAATTAAACGCTAGTTTTATTCCGTAGTTCTTCAAGCCTAAAGAGTAATTGTTTTAAAACGCCTATTCACCCGCTCTAGGCGACATCCATGTCCTTTCAACTATACATTATGTTCGCTAGATTAGTGGGGCATTTGCTCGTTACTTCAAATCTTCAGATTAAAGGACTTCTCGATGCATCTACAGCCGGACTTGGCAAATCCGCCCCCTATATGTTTGCGGACGTGCCCTCACACGCTCGTGGATGCATCCGGACGGGTCCTCATATTGGGCTACCGGCATCCACATATCTCAAATCCATGCAAATCCAGACACGTCGATCATACATGTCAATGTTGCATGTAAATAACAAATGTTGGTACTGAAAATACATAGTGTTTACATAAAATTTATTTTAAGTGCTCAATTCAAACATCATATCTTTGGTTTCCATTTGTCAGTCCGCACATGCTCCACAAGATCACTCAGCAGCTACGCGTGGACATGATGATCTCGAAGATTATGATGCATACGTAGAAAGTTCATAAGTTGAGCTGCATCTCGATCTTCCGGGATTTGAACTTGTTCACTAGGCGCTTCAAAATCCATAACATTGGCTTGGGCAACACCACCACCACCATCCTCGACAATCATATTATGCTAAATAACAGAACATGTCATCAGCTGCAACAAAGTTTCTGATTCCCACATCATTGCAGCTCCATGAACAATGCCCTCTCCACATCCTTCCTAGCTTATTCTTGCCTTGTTGCGAAGTGTTTTTGTTTCTTGCCCTGCGGTTCGGATATGATCTTCACAAACACACTGAGGATAGATGCCATCAGCAACATATTATCCCATGTTGTAGTCATGATCGTTGATGGTGTGGTTGCACGGCGGTGATTCTCCATTTCAAAGCCTCTTGAACATTGGCGATCGTTGAATCACGTTGGTGTCATTGTGAGAACATGCCATTTCATAGACAGCATGCCAAATCCATAAGGCATGTGATGCCAGTGCTTCAAGTATTATGGAGGCCTCTTTGGTGTGACTTTGATATATTCCCTGCAAACCTTTGGGGCAATTGTTCCATTGCCAATGCATGCAATAAATTG
Organism: Elymus sibiricus; assembly: GCA_039707655.1. Lineage (NCBI taxonomy): Eukaryota > Viridiplantae > Streptophyta > Magnoliopsida > Poales > Poaceae > Elymus > Elymus sibiricus. The sequence continues at coordinate 564,159,993 of CM077665.1, read as the reverse complement.
ATCCGAGCAATCATGGAAACCCTCTGTCCTATGCTAGCCAATAACTTGTTCGTGTCCTGCACATTTGGTTCTCTCAGATACTCTGCTCCAAACACCTGCACCACGACATGTGTAAACTTGACAGTAGTCTTCACGCATGTGCTCTCCCCCATCCTGACCATCTCACCAACGGCATCTGCGGCAGTACCAAGTGCAAGCATCCTCAGAGCAGCCGTGCACTTCTGCTTAGCATTGAAAGAAAGTTGACAAGCAGGAATCCCTTGTGAGCTTGAAGTAGTTATCATGCGCCTCCACTCCCTCCACAATGCACATAGACAATGGTTTCTGCATGTGAAAACGGTGAAGAAACCATATATCATCCGGGAAAGTTGGGTTCGGACCAAAGTAGTCCTTCTAAAGTAGCCGTGCTCCAGACGTCCTATCCTGATTGATAACTCTTCTCCCCTTGAGTCCTTGAAGTTGAGAATATGATCCACTTGGCGGTCTATTTCCTCTTGCATGCTCATGAGCATGATCATATCCACGTCTTCGTCCGATTCCGAGGAATCGAAGATCATTTGAATCATTTCCATATCATCTTGAACCATTTGATCAAGCTTCGTCGGTCCATATTCCTCGTCCGACGAACCATCGGAATTCATAATTTTCCCTAAAAAATAACAAAAAACTAGGCCGGACGATGTGTCGAACACATAGAGTGCAAGGGGGAGCTCAGGAGTTGCCGAACGTACCGTGGTGGTGTTCGCACCAGGGCCGACGTCCCCACCGGCGAGGACGGAAGAGAAGAGTGTTGTGCCGGTCCTAACGGCGCAGACGCTCGGAACGGCCGCGGAGCGCGCGCGGCGACTGAGACGAGAGACGGACGTTGTGAAGGAGGGAGAAGAGATGATAGAGCAAATGTATTTGGTAGGTCGAGGAAGTGGATTTGGTGCAATTTGCGGTGGGGTCGGGTTGTCGGTCCCGACATGGCGCACGCGCCCAACCGTCCCCATATCCGCTCCATATTTGAGTTGGATATAAAATTATCAGTATTTGATCTCTGTCATAGTCTTCTTCATAATTATTTGAGCTGTATAGTACTTATCATTATTTGAGCTCTATAGAAACAATCAGTAATGTTGCTCTATCTTATATTTCTACAAGCAGAACATTAGCACATTTAATGTTATTTCTTTTTTTGCACACATTAATAGGATGGAACCAAGTGCAACTATGTGCAATGGATTGATTCTGAGTGGCCAATCCCATTGAAGGAAGCTTTAGCTTCTATCTGGGATATGTATGACAAGGAGTTGACTGACAGGTTGAGACAGAATGTAGTTAATGCTGAAGAAGTCTTGAAGGCAGTGCAAGATAAGAGGAAGATGGAAAATGACCTGAGGTTTTTTAAAGTTGACTTTGCTAAAATGGTGGCTGACAAGGAGGATGCAACTGCCCAGTTAGAAAATGCACATATAGATCTTAGTGACCTCAAGGAAGAGCTTGACAAAAAGAACTTGGCTGACAAAGCAGACACTAACATCCATCAGGTGCTAAGGGCCAAAGCAGAGAAAGAGAGAGACCAAGAGAAGCTAGAGAAGGTGAAGCTGCTGCAGGAGATGGACCAGATCAAGAAGGAGAGGGACAATTTGTTGGAGGAGAGGGAGAAGTTGAAGCAAGAGAAAAGGAACCTGGAGTACACCATAGGTGACCTGTTCAAAGAGAAGGAGGCTAGCAAGGGGAAGATCAGGAAGATCAAGGAGATAGTTGCTGAATGATTCAATGTTGTTGTAGTACTATCTGCTATGTGTGGCACTAAAATTGCAAGACATTTGTACTGAATTTGTGCTGGATTTAATTGTGTTGCTGGATAATGCTATTATTGTGCCTTATTTACGTTTGATGCAGTTCTCTTTATCTGTGTTTCAGTTATTTGTGCCGCATTTGTGTTGAATTTGTGCTGGATTTAATTGTGTTGCTGGATAATGATATTATTGGGTAGGGTTGTTTTGGTAGTTGTCGAGGGGTCGATGACCCCTATTTTAGGGTAGGGTTGTTTTCGTAGTTGTCGAGGCATGGATGCCTCCTATTTTAGGGTAGGGTTGTTTTGGCAGTTGTCGAGGGGTCGATGGCCCCTATTTTAGGCTTGATGAGCATCATTTAGGCTTGATGAAAATTAATTCTAGTGTTATCAAAATAAACCAAATAAATGTGAACATGTGGCAACATATACACATTAATTTTGCTAGGTGAGCATCATTTAGGCTTGATGACAATTAACAGAGGTGCACATGTGCTAATTTGAGCATAGTTCACAGGACTCAAATACTAGGGAGGTTCACAGGACTCAAATTCTAACAAAGGTTCACAATACTCAAATTGTAACACAGGTTTACATTGCCAGACATCAAACTTCACACATTTCCACTGGATGTGAAGTAGCTCTTTAGTCTTGCATATTTCTGAGGTTTCTTCCTTCCACCTCTTGCAACAGTTCCTCCTACACCAACTCTTCCACCTCTCACTGATCTCATTTTTGTAGCAGCAGGAGTAGATGTAGATGTGGATGTACCAGCAGCAGAAGAAGTCCCTTCTCCACCTGCAGGCCTGGGTGCTGAAAAAGCAGCCCTAGCTGACCTAGGAGCAGCAGTTGGTGCCCTAGGAGCAGCATCAGGTGGAATGTAGGCTTCTGCCTTTTGCCTTCTCTTTTCCAGCAGATACTCAAACAAAGACACATTACAACCTACCAACAGAAATTCAGGTGAAAGAATGACAAAGTTGAATATGTTACCATGTTTCTATCCTTCCTGTACTGAAGATCAGGCCTCAAAGGTTGTCCACAGTTTGTAAACCTATGACCCATGAACTTATAGTTGCCACATTTGATTGTAGCAATCCTAGAAGAATCTTTGGGTTTAGGTACTTCAAACCTGCCCTTCTTCCTTTTTTCTTGTTTTCTCCCACTTTGGTCCTCTTTGTGGAAAATTGGGGGATCAATATCAGGTATTCCTGTTGTCACCCAAGCATCTTCTCCAGGAACTGGATACACTATTGGCTTGTATGTCTCCATGTACATAGGTTTCTTGAAGAAGGGGCTGACAAAATCCTCTGGTTGTAGCTTGGCTTTATAAATTGCACTGCAAGCATGGTTGCATGGCAACCCTGTCATGTCCTAGTTCCTGCATCCACAAGTTTCCTCCACAAGGTTCACATCGTAGGTCTTAGGGCCACTGCTTACTTGCCACAAATTTGGTCCTGCCCTAATTGCTTTGCAATCTCTAGTAAATTTCTTGCTCATCTCCAACTTATCTTCATAAGTGGGAGCTATATCCCATCTGGAAGTTTCTCCACCTTCTCTCTTTCCATCAAACCTGACTAGCAACTTGTCTTTTATTCCATTGATCATTGTCACAATTGGATGTTTCTAACATACAAGATATATTTATTGAAGACCCCACTTATGTTGTAACCACTAGGTCTGTTTTGCAATTTGTGTCCATTTCATGCCTAGCCCATGTGTGTACTGGAATACCAGATAACCATCCCAGACATCATCACACTCATTCTTCAAATTGGCCATGTCAACATCAAAGCCATGTTTTGTGTAGGAGTAACTAGCACTGTCCATGCATTTTTTCAGATCCTCACCTATATAACCAGCTCTTTGGAAATTGGCATAAATGTGCCTTAAGTCAATTCTTTGGGGGCAATTTGGAAATACTGCATTGATAGCATTAAGTAGGCCCTGCTTACATAGTAAACTAAAATTAAACTACAACACATAAAAAATTGAACTACAACACATAAAAAATTGAACTACAACACATAAAAGATTGAACTACATCACTGACCTTCTGCCTATCTGACATGATAGTGTATTTGCCAAGTTTGCCCTCTTTTGTACCTCCTAGAGCATACTTCAATTGGGTGAGAAACCAGCTCCAATTTGGTGTGTCCTCCACTCCAACAATTCCAAATGCTATTGGATACATGTTGTTATTGGCATCCCTACCAGTTGCTGCTAGAATTTGTGCACCAGTTGTCAGCTTAATGAAGCAACCATCCAGTCCAATGAATGGCCTACAACCATTTAGAAATCCCTCCCTAGGTGCATTGAGACAAAAGAAAAGGCCATGGAATCTTGGACCTGGATGTGGGTTTTCACTTGTGCTTGTTGGAGTGACAGTTGTCACAATGCATCTAGAGCCTGGATTGCATATTTTAACAGTTTCAAGGTAATCTGACAACCTATGATACTGCTTCTTATGATCTCCTAGCACAACATCCTTTGCTGCTTTCTTAGCTCTCCATGCCATCATCTTGGGAACTTCAATTCCAAATTTTCTCTTTGTCTTGTCTACCAATGCTGGAACAGTAGTGTTTTGGTCAGATCTAATTGTCTCTAGGAAGTTCTGTCCTAGCCACTTTGAGCTAACTATACTATGCTTGTCAATGGTTGGACAAGAATGCTCTCCTCTAAACTTTTTAATATAGAAAGTCTTCTCATGCTTGATCTGAGAAGCCACAATGTAAAAAGGACATCCATTTTCCTTCTGGTCACACTAGGCAATAACCCTGTCTTTGTAGTTCCTGTGATATCTGAAAGACCTCAACTGCTTGATATGATAGTTAACAAGAGCACTCCTAAATTGGTACACATCTTTGAAACAGAGCTTTAAACAAAATTGTTGTTCTGGATTGAGTCTGGATTCATCATACCAATTTCTTTCCTTTTTCTTATCTGTTCTAGTTTTCCTTCCTGAGGGAATAATGAAAGACATATATAGGCTCATTGCCATCATCATCCTCTGAATCCAAAAAACCAAGATTTGCATCTTCGTCATCTGAAGGGAACCAGTCAGGCTCAATGGGATCATTTGCTGATGAGTGTGATCTTGTTGTTGGCCCTACTCTCTTTGCATTCTTCAACACATGCTGTAATTTTTCCTCTCCCTCTTCACTGTCATGTAGATGTTCCTCTTCATTTCCAGCTTGTTCAATGTGGTCTTCTTCTTCCTGATCCACAGGAACATCATAACACTACTGGAATTCAGCAATTTGCCGTCTGCTGGCAGATGGCAAAGAGAGCCTTTGCCGTCAGCTGAGCAGGAACGGACGGCAAAGAACAGGCTGACGGCAAAGAAACCATTTGCCATCTGCCTGGGCTTTACCGTCAGCCAGTGGACGGCAAAGAGCCCGAAGGCAGATGGCAAAGAACCCACATGGGCCCCACTGGCCCCGTGGCGGTGGTGGGCCATATGTTCGATCTTTGCCGTCTGCCTGGGGACTCTTTGCCGTCCGCCAGCAGACGGCAAAGCTAATGGCTAGTAACGGCTATAGCCCGACCCCCACCCCATCCCCTCTCACTCTCTTTCTTTGCCTCTCTCTCACCCCGATTCCCCACCGCCGTCCCTCTTGCCTCGTCGTCGGCCGCCGCCGCACCCGCTGCTGGCCGCCCCGCACCCGCTGCCGGCTGCCCCAGCACCAGCCCCCGGCCGCCCCGTCGTCGGCCGCCCCCGCACCAGCCCCCGGCCGCCCCCGCACCCGCTGCCGGCCGCCCCGCAGCCGGTCGCCCCGCCGGCAGAAGCCCCGTCGCCGGCCGCCTCACCGCCAGACGTCCCCGCACCTGCCACCGGCCGCCCTGTCGCCGGCTGCGCCGACGCCAGAAGCCCCCGCCCCCGCCACCGGCCGCTACGCCGCCCTGGCCCCGCCGCCCCGCCGTCTCCGGTGAGTGCCGGGCCGCCCCCCCTCACATTTTTTTGTTTTTCCTGTTTTTTTAGTTAGTTTTTTCTTTTTTTTGTTAAATTAGATAGTTAGTTTATTAGGTAGGAAAAACTTAGATAGAAAAGAAAAAACTTAGAAGAAAAGTAGACAGGAAAAAAACTAGAAGAAAAAGAAGAAGAAGAAGAAGAAGAAGAAGAAGAAGAAGAAGAAGAAGAAGAAGAAGAGGAAGAAGAAGAAAGAGGAGAGGAGTAGAAGGAGAAGAGGAAAAGGAAAAGAAGAAGAAAAAGAAGAGAAGAAGAAGAAGAAGAAAGAAGAGAGGAGGAGAAGGAGAAGAGGAAAAAGGAAAAGAAGAAGAAAAAGAGGAGAAGAGGAGAAGAAGAAGAGGAAAAATGAGGAGAAGAAGAAGAAGAAGAGAAAGAAGAAGAAGAAAAAGGGGAGAAGAGGAGAAGAGGAGAAGAAGAAGAGGAAAAAGGAGGAGAAGAAGAAGAATAAGAAGAAGAAGCTGACCAGTATGCGTCTGACCCCCGCACTCCGCGCAACTGTTAATGCGCCGCCCCCGACGCCACTGACCCCCGACACCTCTTCGGCCTCCTGTTGACCGAAAAGGTGCTCTTCGTCCTTCCAGAGGGCGACGGGGTCATAGTTTTGTAAATCATGTGTTAGGTCATATATTTTCCGATTTTGTTATGGAAAACATCATATTTGTGTTGATTAGGTGGATTTCAATGTGCAGTTGTTTCGTCGCTGCGAGGGTCTGTTATTCGACGACCTCCCAGTGCGTTGGACGAGCTCCGCCCCTGCGTTCGTGGGTGAGCACAAATGACTTCTCCTCCTCCCCCCTTAATTTGCTCTGTTCCGGTCTTCGTGCCAATGAAACTTGCTAGCTATAGGTGTCTTCAATCATCAGTATGCGTGACCAGTATGCGTCTCCCGTTCGAAAGGACGACATCTATAAATATGCATGTCTTTGCATATTTATAACCGTCGTCCTTTCGAATTGTCCAACGTTATCCATGGACAGCCCGAGAATGTGTAGATTGGGTTCATTTTCCCGTATGCTCTGCTCCGGATCCTATGCAGAATTTCGTCAGTGCCTCCTTGTTGTTCTCCGGGTACACATCCTCTCTGCTTATTGCCGAGATGCATATCAGGAGAACAACGGGGAGGTGCTGTCGAAATTCTGCGTCGGATCCGGAGCAGTGCATGGGAAAACGAACCCAATCTACACAAACTCGGGTGGGATTAGGACCTATCTTAACCTATTAGCGTGTAGGTTGCATGGACGTAATAAAACTGACAAACTTGATTAACTGATGAATATATATGCTGAAATATATATATATATATATTTCTTGTGTGTCCAGTAGCTAGGCAAGATGACTGATCGTGCGTGGATGTACACTGGTCACACCAGTCAGAAAGACATGACCAAAGAATGGTTAATAAATACCAAGGGGTTTGTGAGAGCCGCATTTGCAAATGGCCAGGAAAAACATGGTGTCCCTGTCCCCGGTGCGACAACTATAAAAGGCAGACAGAGGGTGAAATGGTTAAACACCTGCAGAAGTGGGGTTTTAGGCCTAATTATACGGTGTGAACTTTTCATTGTGAGTCTGCCCAACGTGCCAGAGCTGAGGTGGTTCGTCATAGCACCGACGAGCATGGTACCGGGATCGAAGACATGGTGCAAGACTTTGATGATGCTCGGGATTCGGACGATGAGATGGAGGACTCTGCAAAGGCATTCTATGAAATGTTGGAGTCTTCAAAACGTCCTCTCCACGAGCACACTGAGCTTTGTCAGCTGGATGCCATCGCGCAAGTAATGGCTTTGAAGGCTCAATTCAACCTGGGCAGAGAATGCTACGACGCGATGATGACAATATTTGGACGCTTTCTACCCAAAGGCCATGTACTGCCTGCAAACCTGTACCAGTCGGACAAAATTCTCCGTGTACTTAAGATGCCCTATGAGAAGATAGATGCCTGTGAGAGTGGATGTGCCTTATTTAGGCTTGAGTATGCGGACTTGAACTATTGTCCCATTTGCAAGTCTTCCAGGTATGTTGTCGTAGACAACGGTATGGGTGAGAAGATGCAGACAAAAATTCATGTTAACGTTCTTCACTATATGCCAATCGTACCAAGACTTCAACGTCTTTTCATGGTCGAAGAGACGGCCAGACAGATGACATGGCATAAATTGGGCAAAAGAACCGAACTAGATGCATATGGGAATCAGATGTTGGTACACACTTCAGACGCTTTTGCGTGGAAGCACTTCGATGCATTACATAACGATAAAGCGGCAGATCCAAGGCATCCTCGAGTCGCCATCAGCACGGATGGGTTCAATGTGTTTGGTATGATGGCAACCCAATACTGTTGTTGGCCTGTATTTTTCATTCCATTCAATCCCCCCCCCCCCCCCGGAGAGATTATGAAAAGAAAGAACATTTTCCTGACGTTGATAATTCCAGGGCCCAACTATCCGGTGAAGAATATGAATGTGTACATGCAGCCGCTTAAGGATGAATTGCAACAAGCTTGGGATAATGGGATCAAGACATACGACGCCGCTACCAAAAAACCCTTCAAAATGCATGTGTGGTACATGTATTCGACGCATGACTTGCCGGCGTATGCCCTATTCATTGGCTGGTGTGTGCATGGAAGGTTCCCGTGCCCCACATGCAAGGCAGCTCTTCAGTTCCGTTGGCTGCAGGCGGGTCGCAAGTATTCTTGCTTCGACATGCATAGACAGTTCCTGGATCCTCGCCATAAGTTTAGAAAAGACAAGAAGAATTTCATCAAAGGTAGAGTTGTCAAAAACTCTGCACCACCCGCGTTGACAGGCCAACAGCTCCTGGATCAGTTAAACGCTCTCGAGCCGGATCCAAAACGTCATGGGTATTTCAAAGGGTATAATACGGAACACGCATGGATTCACAAGTCATGCTTATGGGATCTGCCTTACTTCAAAGACCTCCTTTGCCCACACAACATCGACGTGATGCACACTGAAAAGAATATCGCCGAGGCCATTTTTGGTACATTGTTCGGCATTGAGGGGAAGTCAAAGGATAATCCTCAGGCTAGAGTCGATTAGGAGGATCTATGTGACAGACCGTTACAAAACATGCGACAAGGGAAAGGAAAGCAGAACTGGAGTAAGCCAAAGGCATGGTTCAATCTTGGAACGCCGGATATGAGGGAAATGATCTTGTGGGTGAAAATGCAGTTGATGTTCCCCGATGGTTATGCAGCGAATCTAAAGAGGGGAGCGAGTCTTGACAAACTGAAGATATTTGGTCTCAAGAGTCATGATTGGCACATATGGCTTGAGCGGGTAATGCCGGTGATGCTGCGTGGCTTTATCCCTGAGGATGAATGGCTAGTACTGGCAGAGCTGAGCTATTTCTTCCGTTCTCTTTGTGCGAAAGAACTATCGCCTGTCGTGCAAGATGAAATGGAAGAGTTGGCGTCGGAGTTGATATGCAAGTTAGAGAAGATCTTTCCACCGGGCTGCTTTAATCCAATGCAGCATTTGATTTTGCATCTCGCGACCGAGGCAAGATTGGGGGGGCCGTGCAAAATCGTTGGTGCTTCGCAACTGAGAGGATGCAGAAGACGCTTCGAGCAAAATGTAAAAATAAACGTAGAATTGAAGCATCGATGGCCGAGGCATTCATTACTGAGGAGGCGGCAAACTTCGTGACAGCACACTACGAAGCCAAAAATCGTCATTTGCATAATCCGAAGCCTCGGTACAATGATGGCGACCCAAAAAAAAGTCGATCCAACCTCAGCCTATTCAAAGGGAATCTCGCACCAACCGGTGCTTCTAAAGCAAAAGCGTTGGATGTCGATGAATGGCGGACCATTTCGTTGTATATCTTCAACAACCTAACAAAAGTGCGGCCGTACATCGAGTAAGTTGTCGGTACATTATTGTTTCGCAACTTGTAATTCCTTAGAACTGCTCTTATTCCCGGATATTTGATATAGTCGATACGTCGCCAAATTCTCGGATGGAGTGGTCATCCAAAAGGATTCCGTCGAAGAGTATGAGCTCCTGGCGAAGCATGGAGGCGGCTATCCCGGTTTCATCTCTTGGTTCAAACAAACGGTAATTACCATTAATGGACCATTTCATTTCTTCGTCTTATTTGCGGCTAATGCAACAATCCTTTCGTATTAAACTTGTAGGCTCATTTCGAGTCTATGGACGCCGATCTGAGACAAGTCGCTAATGGTTTTGACTATAAGGTCCGTTCATTTGACAGATACGACATCAACCGGTATCGCTTTCGTACCTTTGGCAAAGAGCTATCTATGCCCGACCTGAAGACTACAAATTGTTGTGTCTCTGCTATCGGCGAAGGAGATACAGAGTACTATGGAAGAGTTGAAGCAATTTATGAACTTATATTCTATGGTGAAAACCCACCGAACGTCGTAGTCTTCAAATGTCATTGGTTCCAGCCGAAGGAGACTAGAAGGACTCATGAGCATATAGGGCTAGTTGAAATCAAACAAAGCACCTATTTAGATGTTCCCGATGTCTATATTACGGCTCAACAGGCGACCCATGTTTTCTATCTACCGTGGGCCTGCCAAACTGATCCAAATCTGAAAGGTTGGGATGTCGTTTATGAAGTGCCACCACATTTTAGACCACCTCCCCTCAATGAAGAGGATTATGAACCTCACATTAACCAAGACACATATGAAGGAGAATTCTTCCAAGAATCACGTATTTCCAAAAAACGTTTCAAGAACCGCTCTACTTCACCCCGGAACATTGAAGTAGACAGCGACAATGAATCCGACTTAACCCCTGAGCCGGAACAAGAAGAGCCGAAACAAGAAGAGGTTACTGATGCGGATGACCTGTCAATGCTTAACCGATTACATGAAGGAGGCCTTCCACACGTTGTTCCTGATAGTGATGATGATCATGCATTTATTGATGATAGTGATGATGATGATGCATTTATTGATCCCGGAGAATATATAGACGATCAAGATTATTATTAATTCATGTCAGGTAATCAACTTTTAGTTCATGTTAGGTATATGATGATACACTTAAATTATATACGTTTTATTATTCATGTCGGTATTCAATTTTATGTTGTACTAATTTCGTTTACTATTTGTCATGGCAATTGTTGAAAGATGGTGGGAAAGGGTCGAGAGCACTTCGCGGCTCCTTCGTCGGAGGGTGGTGGGATGGGTACTTCCATTCCTGTCGACTCTCTCCGGAGAGCGTTGCTCTCTAGTCTGCATACACCGGTGGCCGCTTCTTCGTCCACCCCCGTGAGAGGAGGTCGGGGGAAGAAGACAGGTAGTAGAGGTGGGAGAGGAGGGAAAGGAGGCCGCGACAAAGGTAGGATCGCTGCTACGCCTTCCTCGCCGCCACCCCCAGTTGATTCACCCAAGCACAGGACTGCTAGGGTGGACCCGTCTGAGGACGAGGCTACGCGGACTCCGGTCCACGAGCCTTGGGTCGACGAGCCTTCGACCTACACGACTCCTGTCCCAGAGGCTTCGTCCCACGAGACTCCGGAGCAGAGTAGGGATGAGGGCACATCCCGGCAGACCCCATGGGATACCTGGCCGGAGGAGCCTAGTGGCCATGCTGATGGTGGCGGGGATCGTTTTTCTGATAGCGACGAGGAGCTGCCTGAGGGCGCCACCGTCTACCAGCTTGGTATGACACGGCTCCCGCCCGTGCTGGCGACCTGCGAGCTGAGGTGGTTGATTAGGCCTGATGGGGAGAGGTAAGTGCATGTACTCTTTTTTAACCTTTTGCCTTCACGTTTTTTCAAATATCTAATGTGTTGGCTTTGTCATACTGCAGGGGTTGGCATCATCCCAAGGATGCCCGCAGGCCCAACAGCATCCTTGGTGTCCTTGTCAGGCAAAACTTCCCGGGGTTTGTCACGTTACCCAGTGAGGGTCAGGTTCGAGAGTTAGGACTGACCTGGGAGCACTACTTGGCTGCACCAGCCCCGCCTGAGGAGAGGATCGACGGTGTTTTGTGCCACACGAGAGCGGAGATGGTGATCAGGCATTTTTGGGTAATTTCTCCTTTACACAATTAAAAATCAACAATAGCTAGTTATTGTACTAATAAGTGTTGTGTCGTTTGATTACAGACCTTCTACAGGTGTCAGGAGGGATACGAGGAGGCCGCGGCAAAGTTTATCGATTAGCAATGCAAGCGCCTACTACAAAACTTTCGGCACGAGGCTCGGGTGCAGGCTGTTCGAGACTACTACGCCTCGCGGCGTATTAGGAAGGAGAAGTCGACGTGCCGAGGAAAGAAGATGGAGAAGGAGCATTACCTGAAGGTAATTACGTATTCTTAAGGCCTTATACTTAGTTTCCTTCATTTGATTCCTACGGGTAGCGCTCAAATATCTCTTTATTAATTAGGTGCCCCCAAGATGGTGTGCGGATATGATGGATTGTTGGGAGGCGTTGGTGGATGAGTGGTGCTCAGAACAATGGCTATTCGTCCACAACAATGCCAAGGACCGGCGTAACAAAATGATTGGTGTGCCACACCATCAAGGGAGCGCCAACTTAAATCAGTTTGGTCTGAACTGGGTATGTGGTTAGCTTCATGATTCATGCAATTCATTCTTGATTCTAGCTTGAGCCCTTTACTAATACTTTGTTCCTCTCTCTCTCTCTCTCTTTTAGGCGCATCACAATAAAACAGAGGTGCCATAGATGTACGACCTCTATGCGATGGCCCATACTGCCTCGTACAAGAAGGTCAAGGCATTCTCTGCGTCTGACCTCGATGATCCCTTGAAGTTCAACAACATCTCCTCCCACAACAAGCTCATGAGGTACAGAGATGAGTGGAAGCCGAGGAAAGGGGAGGACTTTAACCCGAGCCAGGAGCCTATTGATCCAGAGCTGGTGATGATAGCTGGCGACGGGAGGCCCCATGGCTCGATTGCCATTGGAGATGGCCTTATACGTTGTCCTAGCAACCTCCGGGAGATCAAGGCGTGCCAAATGAGCTCATGTCCTGAGATAAGGCCTCGTCCACGGCGAGTCGAGCTCGCCATAGAGGTTACTTATACGGACTCAGATATCTTTCCTCATTACGTTGTGTGTGTGAACAAAGATGGTTACAATGCTAACGAGGAGTTGTGTTGCAGGTTGCTATTCTGAAAGAGAGAGAGGCAACACATGCGCTTATGGCGGCGAAGGAGAAGGAGATGGAGGAGAGGACGGCAAGGTTGTTGGAGGAGGAGAGGGCACGGTCCGATGCGTCTTACCGGGCCATCTACGAGTTCTTTGTGGTAAGATTCTTCTTCATATTTGTCAAATCTTGCATTCAATGTTCCTTTCATTAATAATGAATATCGTTGACTTGTGAAAACCAACTGTGCAGACTATGTGCGAGAAGACCGGCCAGGCCGCTCCGTCGATGCCAGTCATTACCACGGCTGCAACGGTGAGTTTCATTTCAATGCAATGATCTTTTCAGTGTCATCATGCTAACGAGACATTGCAAATCAGCTTTGGTGCAGCTTAACTCCGGACTCGCATCGCACGACCCTTGTCCAGGGCAGCCTTCTCTAGGTGAAACCGGTCCGAGCAACCGCAGTGCCTCTCCTCCGTGGTGACGAGGACGGTAAGCCCCAAACTTAGCTCGTTTTCTCAAAGAAAGACATACTTAGCACTTAGAGAATTTAGCTCCTTCCGAAATAATAGTGTTAGGGGAAACGACCATCACCAAATGTCGAAATATTAGTGTTAGGTACTGTCCACGAACATACACCGCCATATAAGTGTGAGTGAGTGCGCACCATACACACCATGAGGCAAACCTCGAAAGACCTATCCTTCTTCCAATTTTGCCCGAATGACACAAATAAGCAATAAGAAGAAGAAAACAAGAGGAGAAAGATAGAGAGAAGAAAACCGCTTCTTCATCTTCTTCTTCTTATTCTAGTCTTCTTCATCTAACTTTCGTATTTCCCATTTTGCAGATTAGAGTCACTTCACGGAAGCTTGCATTGATGGAGTGCTTGTGATTTTGTATCGATGAACAATGTTAAACTTGCTACATATGTGAAACTTGTTACTATTGTAATGTGGTGAACAATGTGACAGTTGTTTTGGTATGTCTGTTGGATACTTGTGCTTGTTGTTGGATGATCATCAGTAGGGTTATTGTGAAATATATACATATATAGCATATTTTGCCTGTGAAAATTGGATATAAGAAAAAATAGAAAAAACTGGGGCAATATTGCCACTTTGCCGACGGCCACCGTCGGCATAGATCCTTTGCAGTCTGGCACTGACGGCAACGGTGACACGTGGCACTCACCTGTGCACCCTGGGAGTGCCAGGCCTGATGCCATTTGGTACATTTGCCGTCCGGGGGCGGACGGCAAAGAAGTTATGCTGACGGTGGCCGTCGGCAAAGGAGGGGTGGCGGGGGGCGGACGGCAAATAAGCTATGCCGATGGTGGCCGTCGGCAAAGGAGGGGGTGGCGTGGGGCGGATGACAAAGAAGCTATGCCGACGGTGGCGTCGGCAAAGTCAGCGGACGGCAAAGGAGGGGTGGCCGACGGCAAAGGCTCCGTTAGCCACTAACGGGGCTAACTAGAGTTTAGGCCGTCCAGTCGCTTTACCGTCTGCTGCCTGACGGCAAAAACACTTTGCCGTCCGCTGTATAAAGGCAGACGGCAAAGCACTCCTTTACCGGAGTTCCCACTGCCGGAAATTTTGCCGTCTGCTGCCCGACGGCAAAGGCTTTGCCGTCGGTGGTCCTGCCCTTTGCCGTCCGCTATGGCAGACGGCAAAGTACCTGATTCCAGTAGTGTAAATGTCATCTGGTTCAGTGTCACCCTCACAGTGCATTGCTGCCTTCCTCTTCATATCTGTTATAGTTGCCTGCAAATCAACATTCTCTTCACAAGAGCTATTATTTGTACTTTCTACAGCATCAGCATACTCTCCAACATCTACATCCAGTTCCATGTCTGAATAACTGACACTGTCTGTTGTCCGATAGTACTGGTAGTCAACAAAAGCTTCTAGCTGGGGAGGTGGCATTGTTTGGATGGGCTCACAGTTCACACTCTGCTGTGTGAGCATGAGTAAGCAATCTTCTGTACCTGACAAACAAGATCGAACACACTCTTCATATGTCTTATGGGACACACCTTGTTCATTGACTGCAAACACCAATGAGGGATCAATTGTGTTTTCTTCATCAGGTATGTCAATCACTGCTGCCTTCCTCTTGTCCTTCTTTTCTAGAGATACAACTATTGCTTGCCCCCTCTTCCCCTTAGTAACTAGCAATCTTATCCCTCTAATGTCCTCATATTGCCTCAACATTTCATCCACCTTGATCAGATTGTCCAGAAGCTTAAAACCATCCAGTCCTATCCCTTCACTTTTCATATAATACATGTAGTGTGAAAAACTATAACCATTGTGAAGCAGTAGTGACATAAGATAGAAATATCTTATGTCCTTCCTAAACATCTTAGTTCTGATTAATTTGGTCCCTTCAAAGTCAATGTGAATATCCCACTGCTCATAGTTCAACCTACAGTACAAATTAAATTCACACACTAAATCAATGAAAGCCACTACATTGAGCAGAGAAGCACTACATTGAGAGGCTAAATGCATACAGTAAATCAGAACAGAGGTGGCAGTAGGGAGGTTGACATACACATGGGGGTTGTCGACGGTGGCAGTAGGGAGGACTCCAGCGGCCCGTGCCGCCGCCTATGCAGACGGATTCTCCACACGAGAGGGAGATTGTGGCTCACCATCATCGGATCTGGAGCAGCCCGTACCATCAGCCATCGCTGCCGTCGCCGCCGCCTCCGCTCTAGCCGCCATCGCTGCCGCCGCCTCCGCACCAGCCCTCTGCACGCGACACGGTGAGGGGGGGCGTCCTCCTCCTC
This sequence comes from Elymus sibiricus, assembly GCA_039707655.1. Classification (NCBI taxonomy): domain Eukaryota; kingdom Viridiplantae; phylum Streptophyta; class Magnoliopsida; order Poales; family Poaceae; genus Elymus; species Elymus sibiricus. The sequence goes on along the minus strand of CM077665.1, from coordinate 564,144,325 downwards.
TGACGACGACCCATACTGCAGGCCAAGAAGGTTTAGACCACGGTCGCGGCCGGATCTGGAACCACCGTCGCCATCGCCAGCAGCCGCCATTGCCGCCAAGAACAGGAAAAGGGGGGATGTGGGAAAGGAAAAGGCAACGGCCGTTTCAGGGGGGAGAAGACGGGCGGTAACGGCCGTTTGGGCGCGGCCGTTTGCCCTAGCCACGTGGCTCCGACGGGTGGGCCAGCGTTGTCAGTTTTCCTGTTAGACGCGGGTCTCAGCTGGTTTAGTGTTTTTTGTTACTCACTTGCCGTGGAAGTGGTGGTTATCTGTTATTTTTGACAAAAGTGGTGGTTTTGGAGTACCCTTGCCACAAATGTGGTGGTTTTGAGCAATTTACTCGTCGCGAGACAATAATAAAAACCATTGTGCCTTTAAAAAAAAATCAACACTTCACTACACATTTTCTTACTACTGTATTATACATCACTAGTTGATAGCCAACATTCAAATTTAAAAAAATGTACTTAGTTTGTAAACTTTATTAAAGGTTTTAGAATGTACTCATTTTGCTCCGTATACAATCCCTATTGTACTAATATATATATCATTAGATTCAATCATTTTGCTCTGTACGTGGTCTGTATTGTAATCTCTTAAAGGACTTATATTTAAGAACGGAGAGAGTATTAGGTAGCAGTACTAACATGAGCAGGTATATCGATGGATTTGATGATTTTCTACGCTTTCATACTTGTAGTAGTACTTTGTGAATGAATGAACTTAATAAATATGATTCGTAATTCTTCAACACGGCTTACCAAATCGTCCCTAAATGTAGCCCGAACATATTTAGCCATCGAACGCGGCTCATCAAATTGGGTCCAACGTTCGAAATCTCACCAGACCAACCCCAAATCATTGAGGTCTAGGGGAGTCTGGACGTTCGACACCCTGTACCAACTCAAAAACCCTTTTCCACTTTGAAACAGTCTGCATTGATCTTGCCCTTACCCACTCTCTGTAGTAGTTCCCTTCTATTCAACGTAGGGACAGTTTCAATCGGGTCGATGGACCCTTGGTTTTTTATGTAATAAGTCACTATTATCAAATAAATAGTCATTTCTTGCTCGATTCGAGAGGTGATTTCATTACACAGTGACAGCTCGCCGTCTATGCACATTCACCGCGCATGCTTGCACAGAGAATTAAATTTTCAAGGCCTTTGGTTGGCTTGTACTACCTCCGTCCTAGTTTATTAGTCCTTCTCGTATTTTGAATCGTATTTTGACCATGATTTTAACTAATAAAATATAAGTTATATGTAGCAAAAATTATATCATTGGAAAATATATTCAAATATGAATCCAACAATATAATTCTGTATGTCATGCATTGATATTTTGCTAGTCAAATATGTGGTCAAACATTGACACAAGTTGCAATGGGGAATAATAAATCAGGACTGAGGTTGTACGTGGGAGGAGAAGAAAGAAAAAGTGACAACGCGTTCTACGATGACAAATGCGGTTGAGAAATTAGTGCTAATTAAGGAAAGACGACTAAAACTCTTGGAAAAATCTAAATTCTCCTAGACGCCCTATGCACGTAGATGGTGGGAGTATCAATTTTGACCGGGTCAATAACCTCTCACTCAATTTTTTTAATTCATTATGCTCCCTAATTTCGGAACTCTCTCATTCCATAGAGAAATTCAATATTGGATTTGGTTCATGATTTTTACTAGCTCAACAATATTTCAAATCAATCGAAACCAACCGCCCAAAAAACATACCAATCCCGCGCATGCTCTCGTCACCTAGAAAAAGAAACATCAACATGTAACAATATGGCACCAATATAATACATACAGCCATCGACGTAGAAAATTTCCTCAAATAAGTATGAGTTGACCAGCAGACAACACAAAATCACCCCGCAAAAGGCCATAAAAACATCGCATTATATGAATAAAAAAGAAACACACACTCCATTATTTTCCCCGCTAAACAAACCAAATACTCCCTCCGTTACCAAAGATAAGGTGTATTAGTTTATTGAAAAGGCAAATTCCTTTAATTTTGACCAAGTTTAGAGCAAAAACTATCAACATCCATAATAGTAAATAAATTAAATATATAACTTCATTTGATGTGATATTATGGATGTTAATATATTTGTACACAAATATGGTCAAACTTAAAGAGGTTTGACTCTTCAAAAAAACAAATACACCTTATATTGAAATATATGAAGTAATCAAATTATGAAAACAAAACAGCATTAATAGTGCGGCAAAGTGGGCCCAAACCTTCTAGTAAATAGTCATTTCTTGCTTGATCCGAGAGGTGATACCATTCCATAGCTCGCCGCCTATGCACATTCACACTAGTGCGCTGCACAAGAAGCCTACTCTGGCTCTTAAAAGCTGTTTGTCCTCTCTTCCAAACCATATCGTCCACTCATCTCCCTCTCGCAAAAATGCTGCACACCACCTCCACCCGATACCTCTCAGAAAAGCCGCCGCCATGCCAGGACTTCACACCCGGGGGAAGTTCCCGTCCAATCCACGCCATCACCCCCGATCGTTGGGTCCATATTCGTTCACCGCTATGTCCATATCGTGAAGGAGGAGCCGGTCTCGGACAACGACAACGTCGACTAGACCAAGATCGAGATCGTGGAGGAGAAGTTGTTGCAACCGAACCACCAACGATGCGGGCGGACGATGAGTTCTAGCAACACATGAAAGATCACGCTGCAACAGTCGTTGAGCGACTAGGGTCCGGTCGCGCGTCCCCTCCATGCAATATCGTTGCCCCTGTAGCAAATGATGCTCGGGGCTAGTGAAGAAAGAGTCGTCCTCACCAAAGCAACAACACCTGGAATGCATTCCCCCATTGGCGTGACGACGCCTCGGGCGGCAACGACAACAACGACGCGGATGACGATGGTGTTGCAGTAGCCTCGGAGGCAATGCCTACAAGGTGAGCATACGCCACTTAGCTCAGTTTTATTTTAGTCAATTTTCTAGTAGTTTGAATGAAACTTGTTAAATTTAATCAAGTATGCAAGAAATATGTTGTATTAGGTTTAATTAAATTTGTGTTTGAAATGTTTCATATGAAGGAAATACTGGATAGGGTTGGATGGCGTCCGCCCGTCCAGATGTCCGCAGACATTTGAGGACGTCCGTTTGATGATCACCTTAGGAGATCCCCTAAAGAACATGCTGGTGCTGATGAGATATTATATGGTCTCTAGGGCATCTCTAATACGGTCATGAAATCGTCCTCAAATATTCAGACCAGACAGTCCAGACACTTTTAGAATTCTTCCTCTTAAACCATGACTAATCGATGTTTTATATGTGAACCAATTTTTTTGCCAGCTATAGCGGTTTGAGCAGGGTGCCCCTAATGGTATTCGTGTACAATTGTTCGGTAAAATTACGAAATACTCCATTAGTGGAGAAACGGGCTTTAGTCCCTGCCACAACCCTTTAGCCCCGGTTGGTATCACCAACCGGGACTAGAGGTCTCCCATGAACCGGGACTAGAGGTGACCCTGCCCCCGTCCGCTCCTAGCCGTTGGAACCGGGACTAATGCTAACATTAGTCCCGGTTCCAGACCTAACCGGGACTAAAGGTGTGGACGAAAGGTCCGTTCTCTACTAGTGCTCCCTTCATTCCTTTATATAAGGTGTATTTGTTTTTTTTTTCAAAAGCAAACGATATGCATGGAAGTAGGCATACCGCAAAAAGATAACACATAATATAATGTTCCTATAGCCATTTTTTTGCTGATAAACCGATGCTTCTCATTATAGAAATTATAATGTCTTTACAATCATGTAAGAGCACACATGCCCTTATACGAACCCAAGTCGACCTAGCCCTACCATGTTCTGATTGGTCACCCTCGATTAGCAATGCAAGCGCCTACTGCAAAACTTTCGGCACGAGGCTCGGGTGCAGGCTGTTCGAGACTACTACGCCTCGCGGCGTATTAGGAAGGAGAAGTCGACGTGCCGCAGAAAGAAGATGGAGAAGGAGCATTACATGAAGGTAATTACGTATTCTTAAGGCCTTGTACTTAGTTTCCTTCATTTGATTCCTACGGGTAGCGCTCAAATATCTCTTTATTAATTAGGTGCCCCCAAGATGGTGTGCGGATATGATGGATTGTTGGGAGGCGTTGGTGGATGAGTGGTGCTCAGAACAATGGCTATCCGTCCACAACAATGCCAAGGACCGGCGTAACAAAATGATTGGTGTGCCACACCATCAAGGGAGCGCCAACTTAAATCAGTTTGGTCTGAACTGGGTATGTGGTTAGCTTCATGATTCATGCAATTCATTCTTGATTCTAGCTTGAGCCCTTTACTAATACTTTGTTCCTCTCTCTCTCTTTTAGGCGCATCACAATAAAACAGAGGTGCCATAGATGTACGACCTCTATGCGATGGCCCATACTGCCTCGTACAAGAAGGTCAAGGCATTCTCTGCGTCTGACCTCGATGATCCCTTCAAGTTCAGCAACATCTCCTCCCACAACAAGCTCGTGAGGTACAGAGATGAGTGGAAGGCGAGGAAAGGGGAGGACTTTAACCCGAGCCAGGATCCTATTGATCCAGAGCTGGTGATGATAGCTGGCGACGGGAGGCCCCATGGCTCGATTGCCATTGGAGATGGCCTTATACGTTGTCCTAGCAACCTCCGGGAGATCAAGGCGTGCCAAACGAGCTCCTGTCCTGAGATAAGGCCTCGTCCACGGCGAGTCGAGCTCGCCATCGAGGTTAGTTATACGGACTCAGATATCTTTCCTCATTACGTTGTGTGTGTGAACAAAGATGATTACAATGCTAACGAGGAGTTGTGTTGCAGGCTGCTATTCTGAAAGAGAGAGAGGCAACACATGCGCTTATGGTGGCGAAGGAGAAGGAGATGGAGGAGAGGACGGCAAGGTTGTTGGAGGAGGAGAGGGCACGGTCCGATGCGTCTTACCGGGCCATCTACGAGCTCTTTGTGGTAAGATTCTTCTTCATATTTGTGAAATCTTGCATTCAATGTTCCTTTCATTAATAATGAATATCGTTGACTTGTGAAAACCAACTGTGCAGACTATGTGCGAGAAGACCGGCCAGGCCGCTCCGTCGATGCCAGTCATTACCACGGCTGCAACGGTGAGTTTCATTTCAATGCAATGATCTTTTCAGTGTCATCATGCTAACGAGACATTGCAAATCAGCTTTGGTGCAGCTTAACTCCGGAGTCGCATCGCATGACCCTTCTCCAGGGCAGCCTTCTCCAGGTGAAACCGGTCCGAGCAACCGCGGTGCCTCTCCTCCGTGATGACGAGGACGGTAAGCCCCAAACTTAGCTCGTTTTCTCAAAGAAAGACAAACTTAGCACTTAGACAAACTTAGGTCCTTCCGAAATATTAGTGTTAGGGGAAACGACCATCACCAACTGTCGAAATATTAGTGTTAGGTACTGTCCACCAACATACACCACCATATAAGTGTGAGTGAGTGCGCACCATACACACCATGAGGCAAACCTCGAAAGACCTATCCTTCTTCCAATTTTGCCCGAATGACACAAATAAGCAATAAGAAGAAGAAAACAAGAGGAGAAAGATAGAGAGAAGAAAACCGCTTCTTCATCTTCTTCTTCTTATTCTAGTCTTCTTCATCTAACTTTCGTATTTCCCATTTTGCAGATTAGAGTCACTTCACGGAAGCTTGCATTGATGGAGTGCTTGTGATTTTGTATCGATGAACAATGTTAAACTTGCTACATATGTGAAACTTGTTACTATTGTAATGTGGTGAACAATGTGACAGATGTTTTGGTATGTTTGTTGGATACTTGTGCTTGTTGTTAGATGATCATCAGTAGGGTTATTGTGAAATATATACATATATAGCATATTTTGCCTGTGAAAATTGGATATAAGAAAAAACAGAAAAACTGGGGCAATATTGCCACTTTGCCGACGGACACCGTCGGCATAGATTCTTTGCAACGGTGACACGTGGCACTCACCTGTGCACCCTGGGAGTGCCAGGCCTGATGCCATTTGGTACATTTGCCGTCCGGGGGCGGACGGCAAAGAAGTTATGCCGACGATGGCCGTCGGCAAAGGAGGGGGTGGCGGGGGCGGACGGCAAATAAGCTATGCCGACGGTGGCCGTCGGCAAAGGAGGGGGTGGCGTGGGGCGGATGGCAAAGAAGCTATGCCGACGGTGGCCGTCGGCAAAGTCAGCGGACGGCAAAGGAGGGGTGGCCGACGGCAAAGGCTCCGTTAGCCACTAACGGGGCTAACTCGAGTTTAGGCCGTCCAGTCGCTTTGCCGTCTGCTGCCTGACGGCAAAAACACATTGCCGTCCACTGTATAAAGGCAGACGGCAAAGCACTCCTTTACCGGAGTTCCCACTGCCGGAAATTTTGCTGTCTGCTGCCCGACGGCAAAGGCTTTGCCGTCGCTGGTCCTGCCCTTTGCCGTCCGCTATGGCAGACGGCAAAGTACCTGATTCCAGTAGTGTAAATGTCATCTGGTTCAGTGTCACCCTCACAGTGCATTGTTGCCTTCCTCTTCATATCTGTTATAGTTGCCTGCAAATCAACATTCTCTTCACAAGAGCTATTATTTGTACTTTCTACAGCATCAGCATACTCTCCAACATCTACATCGAGTTCCATGTCTAAATAACTGACACTGTCTGTTGTCTGATAGTACTGGTAGTCAACAAAAGCTTCTAGCTGGGGAGGTGGCATTGTTTGGATGGGCTCACAGTTCACACTCTGCTGTGTGAGCATGAGTAAGCAATCTTCTGTACCTGACAAACAAGATAGAACACACTCTTCATATGTCTTATGGGCCACACCTTGTTCATTGACTGCAAACACCAATGAGGGATCAATGTGTTTTCTTCATCAGGTATGTCAATCACTGCTGCCTTCCTCTTGCCCTTCTTTTCTAGAGATACAACTATTGCTTGCCCCCTCTTCCCCTTAGTAACTAGCAATCTTATCCCTCTGATGTCCTCATATTGCCTCAACATTTCATCCACCTTGATCAGATTGTCCAGAAGCTTAAAACCATCCAGTCCTATCCCTTCACTTTTCATATAATACATGCAGTCTGAAAAACTATAACCATTGTCAAGCAGTAGTGACATAAGATAGAAATATCTTATGTCCTTCCTAAACATCTTAGTTCTAGTTAATTTGGTCCCTTCAAAGTCAATGTGAATATCCCACTGCTCATAGTTCAACCTACAGTACAAATTAAATTCACACACTAAATCAATGAAAGGCACTACATTGAGCAGAGAAGCACTACATTGAGAGGCTAAATGCATACAGTAAATCAGAACAGAGGTGACAGTAGGGAGGTTGACATACACATGGGGGTAGTCGACGGTGGCAGTAGGGAGGACTCCAGCAGCCCGTGCCGCCGCCTATGCAGACGGATTCTCCACACGGGAGGCGGATTGTGGCTCACCATCATCGGATCTGGAGCAGCCCGTACCATCAGCCATCGCTGCCGTCGCCGCCGCCTCCGCTCCAGCCGTCATCGCTGCCGCCGCCTCCGCACCAGCCCTCTGCACGCGACACGGTGAGGGGGGGCCGTCCTCCTCCTCTCACGACGACCCATACTGCAGGCCAAGAAGGTTTAGACCACGGTCGCGGCCGGATCTGGAACCACCGTCGCCATCGCCAGCAGCCGCCATTGCCGCCAAGAACAGGAAAAGGGGGGATGCGGGAAAGGAAAAGGCAACTACTGTTTCAGGGGGGAGAAGACGGGCGGTAATGGCCGTTTGGGCGCGGCCGTTTGCCCTAGCCACGTGGCTCCGACGGGTGGGCCAGCGTTGTCAGTTTTCCTGTTAGACACGGGTCTCAGCTGGTTTAGTGTTTTTTGTTACTCACTTGCCGCGGAAGTGGTGGTTATCTGTTATTTTTGACAAAAGTGGTGGTTTTGGAGTACCCTTGCCACAAATGTGGTGATTTTGAGCAATTTACTCGTCGTGAGACAATAATAAAATCCATTGTGCCTTTAAAAAAAAATCAACACTTCACTACACATTTTCTTACTACTGTATTATACATCACTAGTTGATAGCCAACATTCAAATTTAAAAAAATGTACTTAGTTTGTAAACTTTTATTAAACATTTTAGAATGTACTCATTTTGCTCCGTATACAGTCCCTATTGTACTAATATATATATCATTAGATTCAATCATTTTGCTCCGTACGTGGTCTGTATTGTAATCTCTAAAAGGACTTATATTTAAGAACGGAGAGAGTATTAGGTAGCAGTACTAACATGAGCAGGTATATCGATGGATTTGATGATTTTCTACGCTTTCATACTTGTAGTAGTACTTTGTGAATGAATGAACTTAATAAATATGATTCGTAATTCTTCAACACGGCTTACCAAATCGTCCCTAAATGTAGCCCGAACATATTTAGCCATCGAACGCGGCTCATCAAATTGGGTCCAACGTTCGAAATCTCACCAGACCAACCCCAAATCATTGAGGTCTAGGGGAGTCTGGACGTTCGACACCCAGTACCAACTCAAAAACCCTTTTCCACTTTGAAACTGTCTGCATTGATCTTGCCCTTACCCACTCTCTGTAGTAGTTCCCTTCTATTCAACGTAGGGACAGTTTCAATCGGGTCGATGGACCCTTGGTTTTTTATGTGATAAGTCACTATTATCAAATAAATAGTCATTTCTTGCTCGATTCGAGAGGTGATTTCATTACACAGTGACAGCTCGCCGTCTATGCACATTCACCGCGCATACTTGCACAGAGAATTAAATTTTCAAGGCCTTTGGTTGGCTTGTACTACCTCCGTCCTAGTTTATTAGTCCTTCTCGTATTTTGAATCATATTTTGACCATGATTTTAACTAATAAAATATAAGTTATATGTAGCAAAAATTATATCATTGGAAAATATATTCAAATATGAATCCAACAATATAATTCTGTATGTCATGCATTGATATTTTGCTAGTCAAATATGTGGTCAAACATTGACACAAGTTGCAATGGGGACTAATAAATCAGGACTGAGGTTGTACGTGGGAGGAGAAGAAAGAAAAAGTGACAACGCGTTCTAAGATGACAAATGCGGTTGAGAAATTAGTGCTAATTAAGGAAAGACGACTAAAACTCTTGGAAAAATCTAAATTCTCCTAGACGCCCTATGCACGTAGATGGTGGGAGTATCAATTTTGACCGGGTCAATAACCTCTCACTCAATTTTTTTAATTCATTATGCTCCCTAATTTCGGAACTCTCTCATTCCATAGAGAAATTCAATATTGGATTTGGTTCATGATTTTTACTAGGTCAACAATATTTCAAATCAATCGAAACCAACCGCCCAAAAAACATACCAATCCCGCGCATGCTCTCGTCACCTAGAAAAAGAAACATCAACATGTAACAATATGGCATCAATATAATACATACAGCCATCGACGCAGAAAATTTCCTCAAATAAGTATGAGTTGACCAGCAGACAACACAAAATCACCCCGCAAAAGGCCATAAAAACATCGCATTATATGAATAAAAAAGAAACACACACTCCATTATTTTCCCCGCTAAACAAACCAAATTCTCCCTCCGTTACCAAAGATAAGGTGTATTAGTTTATTGAAAAGGCAAATTCCTTTAATTTTGACCAAGTTTAGAGCAAAAACTATCAACATCCATAATAGTAAATAAATTAAATATATAACTTCATTTGATGTGATATTATGGATGTTAATATATTTGTACACAAATATGGTCAAACTTAAAGAGGTTTGACTCTTCAAAAAAACAAATACACCTTATATTGAAATATATGAAGTAATCAAATTATGAAAACAAAACAGCATCAATAGTGCGGCAAAGTGGGCCCAAACCTTCTAGTAAATAGTCATTTCTTGCTTGATCCGAGAGGTGATACCATTCCATAGCTCGCCGCCTATGCACATTCACACTAGTGCGCTGCACAAGAAGCCTACTCTGGCTCTTAAAAGCTGTTTGTCCTCTCTTCCAAACCATATCGTCCACTCATCTCCCTCTCGCAAAAATGCTGCACACCACCTCCACCGGATACCTCTCGGAAAAGCCGCCGCCATGCCAGGACTTCACACCCGGGGGAAGTTCCCGTCCAATCCACGCCATCACCCCCGATCGTTGGGTCCATATTCGTTCACCGCTATGTCCATATCGTGAAGGAGGAGCCGGTCTCGGACAACGACAACGTCGACTAGACCAAGATCGAGATCGTGGAGGAGAAGCTGTTGCAACCGAACCACCAACGATGCGGGCGGACGATGAGTTCTAGCAACACATGAAAGATCACGCTGCAACAGTCGTTGAGCGACTAGGGTCCGGTCGCGCGTCCCCTCCATGCAATATCGTTGCCCCTGTAGCAAATGATGCTCGGGGCTAGTGAAGAAAGAGTCGTCCTCACCAAAGCAACAACACCTGGAATGCATTCCCCCATTGGCGTGACGACGCCTCGGGCGGCAACGACAACAACGACGCGGATGACGATGGTGTTGTAGTAGCCTCGGAGGCAATGCCTACAAGGTGAGCATACGCCATTTAGCTCAGTTTTATTTTAGTCAATTTTCTAGTAGTTTGAATGAAACTTGTTAAATTTAATCAAGTATGCATGCAATATGTTGTATTAGGTTTAATTAAATTTGTGTTTGAAATGTTTCATATGAAGGAAATACTGGATAGGGTTGGATGGCGTCCGCCCGTCCAGATGTCCGCAGACATTTGAGGACGTCCGTTTGATGATCACCTTAGGAGATCCCCTAAAGAACATGCTGGTGCTGATGAGATATTATATGGTCTCTAGGGCATCTCTAATACGGTCATGAAATCGTCCTCAAATATTCAGACCAGACAGTCCAGACACTTTTAGAATTCTTCCTCTTAAACCATGACTAATCGATGTTTTATATGTGAACCAATTTTTTTGCCAGCTATAGCGGTTTGAGCAGGGTGCCCCTAATGGTATTCGTGTACAATTGTTCGGTAAAATTACGAAATACTCCATTAGTGGAGAAACGGGCTTTAGTCCCTGCCACAACCCTTTAGTCCCGGTTGGTATCACCAACCGGGACTAGAGGTCTTCCATGAACCGGGACTAGAGGTGACCCTGCCCCCGTCCGCTCCTAGCCGTTGGAACCGGGACTAATGCTAACATTAGTCCCGGTTCCAGACCCTACCGGGACTAAAGGTGTGGACGAAAGGTCCGTTCTCTACTAGTGCTCCCTTCATTCCTTTATAAGGTGTATTTGTTTTTTTTTCAAAAGCAAACGATATGCATGGAAGTAGGCATACCGCAAAAAGATAACACATAATATAATGTTCCTATAGCCATTTTTTTGCTGATAAACCGATGCTTCTCATTATAGAAATTATAATGTCTTTACAATCATGTAAGAGCACACATGCCCTTATACGAAACCAAGTCGACCTAGCCCTACCATGTTCTGATTGGTCACCCTTGATTATCTTTTGTCATAACTTTGCTAATTTTCAGTTGATTTACAAAAAATAATCAAAATAAAGTGTACATCATTTACCCTAAATTTCCATTATGGAAAATATGCAATTCTAACAAAATCCAACTGCAACTTGCACACGGGCAATATAAAGTGAAATTGAGATGATCATTGTTGGATGTTGGTCGAATGGCAAAGAAAGTAAATGAGATATACTAGTAATAAATAATTAACCAGACAACTCAAAATTGACAAACTTTACAATAGGCATGGTGTGTCTTTCCAAAAATAGTCCGGCTTTATTTGCTGGTACATCGCACTACATTGTTTGCTATCAAACTGAAATTACAGGCTCCAGTACGTATCACTAAGATATTTTATCATAAATATGCCATTGATACAAAAACTCATCATCTTAAGTTACAAGTTATAATCCATTGAAGGGATTACAGATGCACAAAATACATAAACAACTCCTATATAGAATGATGAACACTCCATTTATGTTTATAGGTAGTAGAAGACTTCATGAGCAATGAATCTTTGGGGAGGGGGGATGAGCAATAGATGCCTCGGAGACCAGCCACCATACCTTCCTAGCTATGAGCAGTACGGTGGGCAGCGTACCCCTGGGGGTTTATGCGATCGGTCTGTTACAATTTGGAAAATATCATGCCATGAACAAATAAAAATAGAACTACGAGAGAAAAGCAGAGTACAGAGATAGTAATGTGTACTAATTATACTGTTCCTAGACATAGAACTACCTATACTGCGAGCTGGTTTAGAAAGCTGTACTACATGTTTAGAAACTTAAACAACATGAATACCTACGGACTCCAGGACAGCGCTGATCATGGCCGCGCGAGGATGAACAAGTAAAAATGTAAGTACGAGAGAAGAGGAGAATACAGAAGTAATCATGAGTAATATATAACTGTACTGCTACCGGACAAAGAGCTGCCTATAGTGCGGCCGAGTTAGTTTACAGAGCTGTAGTACAAGGCCAAAACCTTATATAAACATCAGCACTTACGGATAGGATGGTAAGGGTCGGCAGAAGCAGATCCTGGCGCACATAAAAGCCGGCAGAAGCAGATCACAAAGAAGAGGATGGTAAGCAACTGAATCATAACGGCACGCGCTAGGAAGTAGTGTAACCATTCTTTCTGAACTGTATACAACATGAGTACTTACGAGTCGGGGAGAGACGTGGAAACAGGGGTGTGCCGCTTGAGGGACCGTAGAAGAAGCAGATCGCAAAGAAGAGGATGGTAAGCAACCGAATCAGATGGCGAGCGTTGGGTAACATTCTTTCTGAACCACCTCTGTGAGGGAAATGAACGAGTGGCCAGCGTACTGGAAATGTTACTGCTAGCTCCTGCACCTATTAGTGATCCATCTTATCTCTATCTTTTATAGAGAGAGTATCTATTAAAATTCAAGCGTTAATGTCCTGGCCGTGCCTTGCAAAGGACGGTATACACTTTAAGCTTTACACTGAGTCAAGTATCTGCGTGACTTCAAATTGACTGGCGTGATAGCAATAGCAGTCAAAACCATAGTTTTAAATAGCCCCGTCATAGCCTTGCTATAGCCTTTTCAGCAGGGTGCCGCTAAATGGTTTCATGTACAAATGGCACGCTATAGCCCGCTATAACCTGCTATAGCTCCGCTATAGCTTATTTGAAGGTCCGCCGCTATTTGCCATAGCCCACTATTTAAAACACTGTCAAAACCCATTAGTCTTGTATGGATGGGGGAAATCTTTTAATTCTTCTGCTACAGTCCCTAATTAGTTTTTGTATTGCCTGTAGAATATGACTAAACTTGCAGGCAATTTATATAACTTACTCAAATTGCTATGCATGCATCGATGTCAGTTTTCACCGAATAAAATGGAAACTTTGCGCAGGAAACCAACTCTCGATACCTCACTGTCATTTTTTTAACAGGTTACTGTCATTTATTTTTATTTTTTATTTTTAAAAGGAGGATATACCCCTGGCTTCTGCATTTGGACGATGCATGCAGTCATTTTATTAATTATTCACAAGGACCATACAAAGTAATACACTACTCAGTCTGAAGCAGCCATCTAAGCAACACGTGTTGCTACTCCTATCCCCTTGATGAAGGTGTACCGAATATCCGGGCCTAATACCAAACAGACATCGCACCAAAACCTAACATCTATAACCGGATGCCCCAGCCCAGCCACATACCGGGACTAGGTCCCACACCGGTCCGACGCACTCTCAGAAGCTGCCGCCGCCATCTTCCACGGGTCCATCTCCAGAGCAGGAACTGACGCATCGACCTTGCCTGGCCTGCCGTCGATGCCACCACGGCGCTAGACAACGCCACCATCCTGCACGTGTCCATCCATCCGTGCCCGTCGCCGAAACTCCACAACGCCATGCTGCCTTGATCCGCCGTCGGCCTTGCGGTAGATGCAACACCGCTCCTCCTCTTGTCCCCTCCAGCCATCACTTGCTCCAAAACGATGCCCCTAGGAGGAAAAAGCGATGATGTGAACGCCATCATCGTCCGATCCGGAAGACCCAGATCTAGGGTTTCCCCCGGAGCATCTCGATCCTGATGACGCAAACTGCAACGACAATGCCTCGACAAGGAAACGACATCAAAGACGCCGCCATCGTCTGCCATGACCATAGTCGATGCGATTTTCATCGACAGTTGCGCCACCAGGTGTGCGCCGTCGGCGTCGTTGGTCCCTTCAACCGGAGCAAACTCTAAAACGATGCCCTGAAGAGGGACTACGACGCAAAAGCACCGCCATCGCTCGATCTCAAGGTGATCTAGGGTTTCCCCCGGAGTTGCCCGTGCTGTCATGGACCAGACAAGGGTAGAATCCCGATGGATCCACCCAGCTGCCGACGTGTCGCACCCATCATCACGCTGACTGAGCCCACACCTAGGCCCAGGTCCAGCCGCACCGTCGCCGACCGATATGGTCACGTCACCGCCATCCTTGGCTGCTACGACGCACCAGAACGTGAAGCCGCCTGCCGCGAAGGAACGGAATCGCCAAAGTGCCGTCACCACCCGCCGTGACGTCCGGCCTGACGCCACGCCCCAGCCTGGGAGCGCCGTCCTGCGCCAGCCCCACCCGAGGGGGAGGACCCCGAGTTCCCGCCGCCACTGGCGACGGCAAGGCTTCGCCTTGCCGCGCCCTTGGGCGGCGGCGAGGGAAGAGGAGGAGGAGAGGGGGAGTCCGGCCGACGGGATCTGGGGACCTCCCTGCCGCCACGCAGGAGGTGACTCGGGAGGAGGTTACTGTCATATAGATATATATTCATTTTAATATAATTTTCAAGAGCACGCCCTTTTTATTATTCTTGTAGGCAATCAAAACAACTAGGAGCTAATATTTTGTATGCATAATGGCCGATGTTGACATAGTAGAGTAGAAACTTTGTTCAGGACACCAAGTCTCGATGAATTGCTGTCTTTTTTAGCACCGAACTTTTTGACTGGGAATTTGTGGAACTAGGAAACTTGAAAAGGACGGCCATGAGCATAACAGTGAATCAAAAGTCTACGCATGACATTGACTCACTGTTATAACAATGAGTCAAGTCTCCGAATAAATTTGAGTGGCTCATGTGATCATCATAGCAATAGCAGTTGAGATTGCATTTCATATACTTGCCCCGCTTTGGTACAACCCCCTCGCTAAAAATATAAAGGGCAATATGAACATTTGACAAATCGTACCACTTTCGTATATATGTTGGGTCGCCCGCAGGAACTTATACGCCGTACATTACAGCCCCTTGCGTACTCGGCTTGGACGATTTATTTTCTTCTTCTTTTTTAACCTTCAAAGATATGGTGTTCTTTTTCTTAACCTTCAAAAGTATGGTGAGGGAAGTGGGATTCAAACCTCAAACCTCACTGTTTCGTTTGAAGCACAGTAACCAACCGGGAAAGCTCATGTTGTGCTTTATTACTATTTCCTGTTATCTATACCTATTAATAAAGCAAGATGATATTCTTGGTTTCGTCCCGTGATTAGATTTTTTTTCTGTAAACAATCGTCGACTCGAACTGCGGTTGCCGGAAAGGAGCACGTACACTCAAACCAACTCAACCAGTCGACGATCTTGTAGAATTAGAAAAAGGAAGTACACGTGTTATTGATATGAAGAAATAAAATCAAAACCAAGCGGCTAGCTTGGTAAGCTACCAACAAAAACTTGCAATCAATCAAAAAAGAAATAAAATAAAACACTGGGTGCATGTTACGTGGGCACCCTGCTGGGCCAGCCTCGTGGGCTTAAATGGGCCGCGTGTGTGCCGCAACCTCTTCCTTTTCCACCTTTTTTCTTCTTATGTCACACGTACTGGCCATGAGAAGACCAATCAGCCAAAAATTGATACATAGAATTTTTGCTACAAAGTAGGGTTCTCTATCCAATAGTCTCACCTTGATTCTTTATTATATATTCCATCGATTTATATATGTTTAAAAGTTGCACATCAGCAAGCCTCAAGAAACAAAGGGAACAAAGGAATTATAAATCAAGAAAATGAAGGAGGAATATGAAACGGATGCGGGCTGGCTAGCTCCAATTAAATCGGATGGGATTGAGGAAGAAAAAGGAGGAGGGACATGCGCTGATGAAACAACTATATATGGCCTGATTATAGGGGATGGATGGAACAGAAAAAGAAGAAAAGATGCTACAAACGGGATGTGACGGAGGAGGGACAACATGCATAACTATTGATTTGTGGGCCATATAGTTAAAATTAATAATTAGGAATTGACTCCCCGTACCCAGCTGCGCGCGAGTAACTGCACACGAGCTCCGGGCCAATATCAATTTCCCCGAGATTTTTCCAAGCAAGTTAATCCATTTCTTAGGAGAAAAGCAATTGTGCTAATTGGAAGTGGGCATGTGAAATTGGTTCCCTACGATGAGTTTAACTATCTATTTTTGTTGAGATTCATGAGATAGCCCAAGCAAACTAAAAGGGAGGGAGTAGATTCCAATCAAATTGTTCTGTTGCACTTTGATTTTGTTCATGGTTTTATTTTACACAATATAGGCGCAAGCGCTCATATACACGCACATACACTCACCTTTATGAACGCACACACGTACACCCTATCCCTATGAGAACCTCCGAGAGACTGAGCCGGCATATCATCTTGAGATTTACGAAGTCACAATAGACACCTCGTCGTCGACGGAAACGTCTCCTCCCACTGAAGGCGTATCGCCGAAAATCCTGAAATAAATGGATAATAATGCGAGCACCAGGACTTAGAACCCTGGTGAGCCGGGGATACCACTATCGCTCTAACCATACAAACACCGGTTGGTTCGCGATTTTATTCATGGTTGGTGTGAACAGAATTATCAAGCATCACATGTCATGCCTTTTAATATCCTAATGATATGCATTTCTGCTAGAACTTCGCATGCACCCCCTGTTGCCGTCAGGTTGCACTGTCCGATTGTTGTTGTCTCATGTTGATGGATGTTTTGATGCACTTGCCAATTACATTTCCCGTTGCAACGCACGGGCGCTTTTGCTAGTTGTGAACTCATAAATGTTGCATCTAGCCAGGTTGGTACGGAGAATGGAAGAAGCCTGCAAATCGAATCGGACTGGAATCCAAACCGAACAAGCATGCAAGCATCAAGTTTACTAAAAATTACATCGATTAATTTGACGATGATCAACCAAGCCAAGCTGAAGCAAAGATGCTGATCTGAATCAGAATTTAACCAAAGCCGAACAAAGCAACACATCACGTTTATAGCAAATACTCCACCTAATGCATGGTGCAACTATCATGTCTTCTTCATGTCCAGTTTACACCTTATTAATTTCCTCTCAGAATGCCCACTTAACTACACTACAAGAAGTTAAATATATGTCGATGGCCGGCAGCAGTCGGCAGAGGGCTGTGCCAACGGCTACCGTTGGCATATGGCCGTCGTCTTCGATTCCGTCGGCATAGGGTCGGCACCAGTCGGCATAGATAACCTATGCCGAACGCTTTCTCGGTGGCCGTCGGCATAGATTTCCGTCAGCAAAGAAAATAGACGCGCGTCCGTCCAATACTGTTTGATCACGTGCTACAATCAGATTAGGCCATGTTGCCGTCGGCATACATCTGCCACACGGCAGCTCCCGGGGGCTCTTGGTTGTTATAAATGACGACGGCAAAACTATGCCATGGAGATTCGTGCCACGTGTCAGCTCCTGGGAACTCGGGGCATAGCTATGCCGACGACATAGTTTTGGTCAATTTGTTTTTTGCTTGTTACCTACAAATACATTTAATGTCCTACAAATAGAAAACTAACCCCTAAAATGGACTATATTCAAGTAAAAAAACATGGAACATAATCATAACCTAAAACCCCTAAAATAGCCTAAATACCCTAAATATTATCAGTGTTTTGAGAGTAGATGCCACATGCCACAAATAAGGTCATTAGGGCATCTCCAAGGGATACCCTCAAAGCGGTATATGTCTGGATTGTAGTGTTCGGAGCACTTTTCTCATTCAGTGGGTACTCTTATCGGTCTGCGGAGCGGTCCGGGCGTTCCTTTACCCATAAAACGGAAGCAAACTTGTGGCTGGTTTGGGAGGGTGGACATCCACTTGACCAACAAAAAACAACCATGTGGTCCTATTCTCTTTTCTCTCTCTTCACTTGCATGGTCACCGTCTTATTTCTCTCTTCTTTCAATTGGACACAATACCACAATATCCCACCAAAAGCAACCACATGCATTAGTCCTCTTTCATCTTTCTCCTCCCAACCAGACAAATAAGGATTACATTGTGAAAAAGCATTGGACGATTTTCTCCCCCATTATGTTCGTGTACCATGTCCGGACATAAAAAAAGGACATTTGTGGTGTCCGTTTAGGGGTTAGCACTGGAGATGCCCTCAATTGCGTGTGGACTGTGCGATGCGCCACTAACAAAAAAAATTAATTCTCTTAAAATAGCAACTAACCCAAAAAATCCAGATTAAGAATATAAAATTGGAATGGCAGGCTCAGTATATTCTTTCGCTCAAAAATATAACCCAGATTGAAAACATTGTATGAATCTGCAATTGCGGAAAATAAAACATATCATCTTACAAATTGGGGTTATAATATCGATAAAACTGATTACAGTTGCAGAAACTAAATAGTTGTTGTAGAGTGATGAACACTCCATTTATAGGTACGTAAAAGACTTAATGTCCAAATGGCGCGACAGATGGCTCGGACCAGCGACCATCCACATATTCGCACGCCCCATATTGTATAGATAGAATCAGCCCTTCATATCGGCAGCATTGGCAGTTTGGATTGTGTAACCGTTCGTCTGGATCCAGTCCGTCTGTTAAAATATGAAAAATAGTAGGCGATGAACAAATAAAAACGTAAGCACGAGAGAGAGAGAGGAGCAGGATACAGAGGTAATTAATCATTTGTAATAACTGTACTATTACTAATTAGACAGATAACATGAGTACTTACAGAAACAGCGTGAACATGAAGGCCGGCAGAAGCAGATCAGAAAGAACAGCATGAAGATAATAAGCAACCGAATCGAAGATTGGAAAGCGTTAGGTAACATTATTTCTGAACTGGGGTGCCTTTTCGATGGCAGCACCAAGATGGAACCAACAATTGGATCGCGTATTAGAATTCGCAATGCTATCTCCGGCACCTATCTATCTATGTGAACTGGACTTTTTTGACTGTGAACTGGGATTGGGAATCCTGCCAAAGATGGCAAAACATAAAACTGAGTCAAAGTCTTCGCATGACTTCACTGTTAGCCCGAACAACGAGTTGTAGCTCTCACTTGTACACTTAACAGAGGAAGAGTAGCCAGATTTCAGCTTCACGCAAGCTGCCGCGCGCGCGCACACACACACATTTAACGGAGTAGCTCAGGTAGTATTACTAGATAACATGAAGTTGAATGCGTCCTTGTATTGAACGTTGGATGGAGTGAGATCCTATCGTTACAAGGAGTGCCCCTTTAAGCTACATACCGCCCCTGCGGCTTATTCCTTACAAGCTAAGTAAACTACTAGGAAGCTACTAGGAAATTACTACGTAATGTACAGCTAATGCAACTTTCGGTCAAGTTCTTTGCACCCTTCCAGTCAAGTTCTTTGCACGTGTCTACTTCCTGGCTGTTGACATCAGTCTTTTGCATGGATAAAAACTCAATTAAGATTGCTCCAAATGAATAAAGTTTCGGTCAAGTTCTTTGCACACTTCCAGTCAAGTTCTTTGCACGTGTCTACTTCCTGGCTGTTGACATCAGTCTTTTGCGATAAAAACTCAATTAAGATTGCTCCAAATGAATAAAGTTTCAACACGAAAAATATCCGCCTCGTCGAAACGGCCGATTTTGATATTTAAATTGTCTTAATCTGAGGTCATATATGTAAAAGTTAGAACCAAAAATACGCGATGCAGTTCATGGCCAGACCATCCGGATTGGAAGCCGGAGGAACTAACGACCCAGACGCCCGGGCTATCATCCGTGTAGAGCAAAAGAAGGTCCAACTTGAACCCGGATAATCCCGGATGGACTCCGGATCCGGGCAGTCATCCGGCTTGGAGTCCGGACATCCGGGCAAATATTCGCGTTTTTCTGCAGCAGAAGTAAATAAACGGCCCAAAATCCTCTAAAGATGACCTCATATCGAAAAGTGTTCGACATCAAAGTTGTTGGTCTCATCAAAACGGATAAATTTCTGTTGCAGTCATATTCATCCGATGTCTTATACAAATTTTACAGCCCGAGCAATGTGCTTCTATAGGAAAACTTGGCATGGCCGGGTCATCTGGGTTGCTAGCCGAATATCCGATCTGACGATCAGGGCATTTCAAGTCCCTTTCTTGTACGAGAAGTCCATGCGCATCATATATACCTAAGAGGTGACGGTTGATTGAACAACAACACACAACTGCAAAACCCATTTATTTGTATCCTAGTGTTACACCTCTCCCTTGTTTTTTTATCTCTCGTTCTTCGTTGGTTCTTCGTGTTGAAGGGCGGTAATCTTTAAGGTTCTAGGGCGAGCGAATCGACCTAGGGCAATCCATAGCCAACGTATCTTCGTACAGGGTCCCTCCCAGGAGCATGGGGTTTTTGGTCTACAAATGCGCCCACGGGATTGCTTGTGTACCGCGCTTCCGGCCGGGTCACCTTTGATGTGAGCTATAGTGCATCACCCTCGGCCTCAAGGGTACACGCTGACATGTTCGTTTGCGAACACACTTTTTGACGACTCCGCTGGGGACTAAAGATCAAGAATCATCATCAACCATGTATATATACTCTCCCCCAAGACCTCCGATAATATCATTAAGCCCAGTCTTGATGAATTAGCGGAGGAACATCGCCGGGCCTACGAAGTGCACAAGAAGCAGCGTCAGGAGGCTTGTGAGGCGCTCAAGAAGCGGCACGAGGAGAAGGATTTGCAGGCTTTTCTTGCAAACTTCAAAAGGACCGTCAAGGCAACATCACTTCAGTTGGAGAAATCAAGTTACCTCCTCTTCTTGGCAAATAGGTTGAAACCGTTGTAAGTAGTGCATTCTCTACAGAGCAATTGGTTTACATTAGTACGGTGATGATTTAGCGTTATAATTCACTCATAGAGAATGAGAAAACTAAGAAAAATACACCATAATCATCAAATGATTATGTTGGTATGGCTGCAAGTGGAAACCCTAATTGGGTTTTACCTATTTCATCGGCACCTCCCATACAACATCAATACAAGTTGCCGTTGAATTCTTATCCGATCCCAACTAATCAACTTATGGCTGCACCAGTATCCCCTAGTCCTATTATGTGTTGCGAAAACTCCCGCCTCTTCAACCCGTGCCTTGTTAGTCCAAAATTTCAATGCACGGGAAAACTCCCTCCTCCTCTGAAATCGGTCGCGCCGCCCCAACAACCGAAATCCCCCTTGTACCCCTCAGCCAAAAATGCCTCGATGTCCCATGGTCAAAATGGGTGGGGTTACTTTCGTAACTTACTCAGATTTCAAACAAGTGCATCCCTAAGCCATGATTCCTCCTCCCATCCTCTCTGTTTCCCCCATTCGTATGTACTGGTACGCAAAATCAATCAAGCAGCTTGATTGCTTAGCTTGCTCGTACGTTGTGTTGCTCTCGGGAGAATCCAAACTAAGTGCTTCAAATCAAACATGGTCGACAATAGTAGCATTTGTTAAACTAAGTTCGAACATAGTCAACGGTAGTACCGTTTGCTATAACCGCCTACCACATGCATTGGTACATGTCTGCAGGTGATTATGGTTGTATGCATCGATCGAAGCAGGGGCTGAGCGTAATCCTCCTTTTCGAAAGAAAATGTCTGCAAGTAATTACTACATAATGCATTATCCCTAGCGGCCGGCTGTGTATAAAGGAAAAGTGGATATCTCAAGATCCTACGGTGGGATGGTATGAAGCCTATCGCCACAGTCTTTGGGAGTAGCCTTTTGTGCCCCTACCACTATCGTGTAAGGCGGTAGCAAAAAGTTTAGACCGTGCTAAAACTTTGAAAGGGATAAGTTGTGCTAAACTTTTTTTTAACACAGTATAGGCGCAAACGCTCATACGTATGCACATACACTCATCCTTATGAACACCCGCACGCACAACGTACTCCTATGAGGCCCTCCGACAGACTGAGCTGCCACACCATCTTAAGATTGAGAAAGTCACCATAGAAACCAAGATGGAAACGTCTCCTTCCACTAAGGACACGTCGCTGAAGGGCTGAAATAATTCAGGAAAGTGCAAGTACCATGTCAAATCTAGGTCATGAGCTTTGGTTGTTTGAGAATACCACTGTCTTCTAACCATGCAACCACTTTTTAAGTTTGATCACCGGGTCAAAACCATGATTTTGGCCTAGGCCTGAATCGTTACCTTTTTTCTTTGATGGGGTAAGAGCATCTACAGCCCGACCCCTCATACCCTCCTCAAACGCCCCCGGGCAGGCCGTCAGGGCACTGTCCGGTCACAAAAAATTGATCCAGACGGGCCTCTCAAACTGGTCTCAAACGCTCGGGCTGACCGGCACCCCTCATTTCTAACCCAAATATGGGGTGGATATGGGGGAGCCCGGGGGCGCCCGGGCACGCCCGCCTGACTGCTCGGCCCACCATCGACCCCACCGCCATGTCAGCTCGACCCATCACCGACCCCACTAAATACCCGAATCCGGGAAACCCTAGACATCCGTTAGTTCACTCTCCGTCCACTCCACTTCCCCTCCCCAACCCACCCCCCGATTCGATGGCCGGCAACGGAAGCAGCTCCGACGGATCGAACATCGATGCGGAGGAGGTGGCCCTCCGCATCGCGTTGAGCCGATCGCTGCAGGACCAAGGCGGCCCCGGCAGCGGTGGATCTGTATCCTCTCGGCCCGTCGCACGTCGACGGAGCGCCGGCGACGTCGCAGGCCCTTCCCGCCCGGCGCGCAGCTCCGGCCGCTCCCGCTCCGGCCGCTCTGCACCAGGTCAGGTACGCCGCCCACCTCCACCACCCTCTGCTCCGGATGCGGTGCCCGGCCACCGTTGGGTCCTCGTGCCCGCGCTGGGGACGAGGCGCACGTGGACGCTGGAGTCCGAGGCGCGCCCAGCCGGTCGCGAGCGATAGCGGGCGAGAGAGAGGGGGGAGGCATTGGACGCGCGCCGGTGGACCTCGAGGACGCACTCCTCGCGGGTGTCATCCGTCGCTCGCTGACGACGGCGGAGACGGATACACGCCGCCTCCGCCGCAAGAAAGCCGACGCGCTCCGACTTGCAATCCAGTTATCGGAGCGCGAGGCAGCGACAGAGGCGGCGGCGAAGGCGAAAGAGGCCCGCCACGCGAAGGAGCAGGCCCGCCTACTCCGCAGGCTGACCGGCATGCGGTGCTCCGACGTGGACGACAGCGACGCCTCCACCTCCGGCTCCGATGACGACGACAACGATGATGATGACGACGCTCCACCGCACGCCGACGCCTACATGGAGGATGGGCACATCTGTGCGGACGACCGGAAGGGGAAGGGGGCGGCAAGGAAATGGTGATTTCCTCCGCCCTTCCCCGTTTTGTTAATATTTCAATTATATTTAAGTAGTTCTTAGTTTGAATTTGCCGATGAACTCGATAGAACTATGATTCTTTTGTTCGGCGAAGCAATCCAATTCGATGAAAGTGTTTTACGTAATGTTGCATGCGTTTGTATGGATATGAGGGTTCGGATATGAGGGACGCGGATGTGAAAGGCAAAAAATAAGGCGCGTCCTGTCATTGCCCGCGGACGCGCCCGGACGCGTCCGCGGACGTTTGAGGAGCCAGATTTGCAAGGTCCAGCTGTAGATACTCTAAGATACTGGTGTGCTCTGTCATTTCAGGCGTGTACAGCCCTTGTGGACTCTGAAATCAACGCTCTACGGTGTAGACAATTCAAAGCGACATCATTTGAACATGTTGGTCTAACACGCTCTCCAGACATCATCATCATCATCATCATCATCATCAACGCTCTACGACCCAGCAGCTTCACACTCTTTTTCTCTGTCGGCATCATCATCATCGGAAGAAAGGTCGGGCGAGGAGACCCCTCCGGTTTCCTAGCATAACCCGTGGCCCCGTCCCACCGTGTCGGGTTCCATGTAAGCACACGTCGTGCATCCCTTATGAGCTGTAGTACGTTAGAGCATCTACACCCACGCGTCCCAAACGACAAACAAACATCCGGGCAGGTTGCCCTTGTCCGGTCATGAAATTTCGAACCAGCCGTCTGCCTCAAATGGGCTTCAAACGTCCAGGCTAACCAGCACCCCTCATATTCAGCCTAAATATGAGGCGGATATGGGGCACCCAGACACGTCCGCCACGTCGGCCTAGCCCGTGCTGGTCCGCATCGACTCTACATATATTCGTCTTCATCCGCTCGTTGGACCAAACACTAGCTATTTCACTTCACTTCCATCCACCACCCAAGTTATTTTCCTGCGATCTCCGGCCTTCTTTGGCATTAGGGCAGCGGATCCGATTCCTTCACCTCCAGATCCGTCGACCACGAGCTCATACCACGCGGCCTCGAGGAGGAGATGGCCGTCCGGCTTGCACTCTGCTGCTCCCAGGAGGTGGCCGTCCGGCTTGCGCTCCACCGCTCCCAGGAGGCGGCCGCCCGACGACAGGCTTGATTTTTCGTCATTGAAAGCATGTTATATATGTAATGAATCATCTTCCATTTCACTAGCATACCTATACTTGTTGTGAAGGCAAACTATAGTTCAACCTATATACAGTTAAGTTCAGCATGGGCACTATATTTCTTTCGAGTTTGTTGTTTTTTCCCTACACCTAATAAACTAGTGTTACATATAAGGATTAATCCCAAGTTCCCAACTATGATCTAACCACACCCCTGTAAAGATGTTAAACTTGCACACACAAAGAAAAAGGTTAAGCTCGAGGTTCCATTATATAGAACATGCAAGAATGGCTGGAAAACAGCAAGGCGCATATAAGGGTATACATGCTTGAAGTACAGCAAGAGAACACGGAGCAAGCGGATTTCCTTGTTATGGTCTGTTACTTATTACTAGATTTTTGTAGGAGTGCTGTGTGCAAACTGTGGTCAGTGCAGCACCCTGGGAAAAAGTGTTTTACTATCCATTTAATTTTGGCTCTTATTTGAGAGAATACATTTCAATTTTCTAACCTTGCATGATTGCTTTCATTTCGCAATACGTTATTTACAGATCGGCACTGCCTGGTGAAGACTAATGTAACCATGTCACCAGCTAGCTGCAGGACCATCTGATTTTTCTTGAGCTTCGTTCTTGTTTGCAGGTGAAATTTGAGTGCTATGTTACCTATAACCTAGCTCAAGGTTATATTGTGCATTTACTATTTCTACAGAGTGAAATCAGCCTATTAGTAAGCCGAATGAACTGAGGCAATTATTTTCAAGAACCTGAATACAGAGAGAGGTTGGAGAAACCTGCCTCCGTCCAGAGGAGTTAGGGAAACATACCGCCGACGAGAAACGTCCGAGGGCGAACCGAAGCAGCGCGTCCCCTGGAGAAGCGGCAATCCTGGGCGGTAGCTCACGACACAGCATCGGCGGAGTCGACGCAGCCGAACTTGCACCCTATGGCCAGCGCTGACGGCGATGGCACAAGCGAGGCTCGCCCAGCCGCTTTCCGCGAACCAGCTCAGCTCAAGTCCCGCCGCATTATCAGTAAGCAGCTCGGCCCATGCGGGAGACCGGGGACACCATACCTCCGGACGAACACCTTGAGGGCACACACGTTCGGCAGCTCCGAGAACCAAAGACGCCTTGGCGGAGCAGATCCCCAATTGGTAGTATGGAGGAAGGGCAGTCAGTGCCCCGGAGGTTGGAGAAGCTCGGACCAGCGGTCGAACAGGTTGTGTGCACCTCCGCAGCAGCGACAGCAGAGGCGCAGATCGTAGGCGAGGCGAGGCCAGCGGAGTAGCATTTGGAGGCACGAAGTAGGGAGGAAGGCAGAGGAGGACAACCGACGGCAGCTTATGAATGTTGAGCGTAAGCGGCGGAGCGGGTAGGGGCGGTGGACGCGGCCGGTGGGGAGGACGGGAGAGGAGGGGGGCGCAGGGACAGGGAGGGGGGAGAAGGACGCTGCGGCCGGGGAGAGCAGCGGCGGCGGCCCCGGCTGGTCGGCGGCCTCCTCAGACTCAGATGCGGCGAGCCATCCAGCTCCAGGTCGACGGAATCAATGGATGGTGTGGCAGCGTCCTGAGATAATGACAAAAACCATTGTGCCTCTTTTTTTTAAATCAACATTGCACTACACATTTTCTTACTACTCCCTGTTCTAAAATATATGTTTTTTTTAGAGATTCCACTATGAACTATATACAGATGTATATAGACATATTTTAGAATATAGATTCACTTATTTTGCTTGGTATGTAGTCTTTCATGAAATTTCTAAAAATACTTATATTTAAAAACGGATGGAGTAGTATACATCACTAGTTGACAGACAAAATTCAAATTCTAAAAAATGTCAATTGTGAAGGAGGAGCCGGTCTCGGACGATGACATCGTTGACTAGACCAAGATCGAGGTCGTGGAGGAGAAGTTGTTGTAACAGGACCACCAACGGTGCTGACGGACGATGGGTTCTATCAACACATCAAGACCATGCTGCGGTAGTCGCTGATATACCTAACCATATGTCGGGCCGGGCCGGAAAAAAACGGCTGCTGAAAACCCAGGCCCGACTCCGGACCAACTGGGGCTAAAAAATAGTTTTGCTCAAGCCCGAGCCCGGCGCGGGCTGACTGTCGGGCTCGATTTCCAGGCCCGAGCTTGGCCCGATGGGACAATTAGGCCCGGCCCAGGATTTTCGGGCCGTGCCGTGCTGCCCATGGCCAGGTATAGTCGCTGAGCGACTAGCGTCCGGTGTCGCATCCCCTCCATGCAATCTCTCTACCCCCGTGCCAAATGATGCTCGGTCCTGGTGAAGGAGTCGTCCCCACCAAAGCAACGACGCCCGGAATGCATTCCTCCACTGGCGGGATGATGACTCAGATGACGACGAAAACAACGACGCTGATGACGATGGTGTTGCGATAGCCTTGGAGGCAACGCCTACAAGGTGAGCATACGCTACTTAGCTTAGTTTTATTTTAGTCAAATTTCTTGTAGTTTGAATGAAACTTGTTAAAGTTAATCAAATACTAGAAGGGTTGGGCGCGCTTTGCTGCGCCGTCGGTGTTGCTGGGTTTTCATAAAAGAAATAACTCCATCTATTTCAAAATATAATCAAAATATAAGGTGTAATTTTTGAAAAGTCAAATCTTTTAAGTTTGGCCAAATTTATAGAGAAATATATCAATATACATAATATCAAATCGGTATCATTAGATTCATCATGAAATAAATTTTTATTTTTATTTAGTTAGTATTGTGGATGCCAATATTTTTGGCTATGAACTTGGTTAAAGTTAAAGATATTATACTTTTCAAAAATTTAATACACCTTGTATGTTAAAACTGAGTGAGTATTTGGTTTGGCGAGAGGGGAAGACGATGAAGTGTGTTTTCTTTTCGTTTATATTGCAGCATGTCTGGTGGGCCTTCAGCAGTGTGATTCAATGTTATTTGTTAATCAATCAATACTTTTGTGTGAAAATTTCGTAGGTGACTGCATGTTCTATATTTGTGTCACAATATCACATGTCGGCACTTCTTTTTTGAGGTGGTGAGAGGGTGTGCGTGATTGATATATTTTTATAGATCAATTACTGTCGATTGATTTGGAAAATCGTTGGACCGGGGAAATCGTGAACCAAATCCAAAATTGAATACCTCAATTGAATGAAAGGGCTTCAAAATTAGAGCATGTGGAATAAAAGAATATAATAACAATGGTGAATTAAAAGCATTTACTAAGAGAGACGAATTAAAAGAATTAAATAAGATAGCTCCTTGAGAAATTGTTGACCCGGTCAAAATCGGGTGACCCATGTATAAATTGAAGACTTCAATTGATTGTGAGGCCTTAAAAATAATGGGCATGGTGTATTTATAGATATAATATAAAAGTTGAATAAGAAAGCTTTGAGAAATTGTTGATCCGGTCAAAATCGGGTGACCCATGTATAAATTGAAGACTTCAATTGATTGTGAGGCCTTAAAAATAATGGGCATGGAGTATTTATAGATATAATATAAAAATTGAATAAGAGAGCTTTGAGAAATTGTTGACCCGGTCAAAATCGGGTGACCCAATGTCAATTGGAGACTTCAATTGAATGTGGGCTCTCCAATTCTAGGAGGATTAGAAAGATATTATACTTTTCAAAAATTTGATACACCTTGTATGTTAAAACCGAGTGAGTATTTGGTTTGGCAAGAGGGGAAGGCGATGAAGTGTGTTTTGTTTTCGTTTATAATGCAACATGTTTGGTGGGCCTTCAGCAGTGTGATTCAATGTTATTTGTTAATCAATCAATACTTTTGTGTGAAAATTTTGTTGGTGACTGCATGTTCTATATTTGTGTCACAATATCACATGTTGGCACTTCTTTTTTGAGGTGGTGAGAGGGTGTGCGTGATTGATATGTTTTTATAGATCGATTACTGTCGATTGATTTGGAAAATCGTTGGACCGGCGAAATCGTGAAGCAAATCCAAAATTGAATACCTCGATTGAATGAAAGAGCTTCAAAATTAGAGCATATGGAATAAAAGAATATAATAACAATGGTGAATTAAAAGCATTTACTAAGAGAGACGAATTAAAAGAATTAAATAAGATAGCTCCTTGAGAAACTGTTGACCCGGTCAAAATCGGGTGACCCATGTATAAATTGAAGACTTCAATTGATTGTGAGGCCTTAAAAATAATGGGCATGGTGTATTTATAGATATAATATAAAAATTGAATAAAAGAGCTTTGAGAAATTGTTGACCCGGTCAAAATTGGGCGACCCATGTATAAATTGAAGACTTCAATTGTTTGTGAGGCCTTAAAAATAATGGTCATGGAGTATTTATAGATATAATATAAAAATCGAATAAGAGAGCTTTGAGAAATTGTTGACCCTGTCAAAATCGGGTGACCCAATGTCAATTGGAGACCTCAATTGAATGTGGGCTCTCCAATTCTAGGAGGAATAATTCTATAGTATATGCATGCAATATATCATGTTAGGTTTAACTAAATTATGTTGACATCGTCCCCAAATATTCAGATCGGACGGTCCAGACACTTTTAGAATTCTTCCTAAGTATGACTAGCTCATGTTCTGTATGTGACCCAAAGTTTTAGCCAGCTATAGCGGGTTGAGCAGGGTGCCGGTAATAGTATTCATGTCTAATTGTTCGGTAAAATTACGAAATAATCTTTTCGTTTCTTTATAGGTGTATTTGTTTTTTCTAAAGTCAAACAATATGCATGGAAGTAGGCATACCTCTAAAAGATAACACATAATGTAATGTCCCTATGGCCATTTTTTTGCTGATAAACTGAAGCTTCTCTTTATAGAAATTATAATGTCTTTACAACCATGTAAGGGCACACATGACCTTATACGAAACCAAGTCGACCTAGCCTTACCATGTTCTGATTGGTCACCCTTTGATTGCCTTTTGTCATAACTTTGCCAATTTTCAGTTGGTTTACAAAAATAAACAAAATAAAGTGTACGTCATTTACCCTAAATTTCCATTATGGAAAGTATGCAATTCTAACAAAATCCAACTGCAACTTAGCACACGGGCAATATAAAGTGAAATTGAGATGATCATCGTTGGATGTTGGTCGAATGGCAAAGAAAGTAAATGAGTTGTACTACTAATAAATAATTAACCAGACAACTCAAAATTGACAAACTTTACAATAGGCACGGTGTGTCTTTCCGAAAATAGTCCGGCTTTATTTGCCGGTACATTGCACTCAATTGTTTGCTATAAAAACTGAAATTACAGGCTCCAGTACATATCGCTAAAATATTTTATCATAAACCTGCCACTGATACAAAAACTAATCATCTTAAGTTACGAGTTATAATCGATTGAAGGGATTACAGATGCAGAAAGTACATAAGCAACCATTTATGTTTATAGGTAGTAGAAGACTTCATGAGCAATGAATCTTCGGGGGAAAAAGTGAGCGATAGATGCCTCGAGACCAGCCGCCATACACATATTCAGAGGTTTCACTGTCTAGAACCAGTATCCTTCCAATCAGCAGCGCGGTGGGCAGCGTACCCCTGGGGGTTTATGCGGGTCGTCTGTTACAATTTGGAAAATATCATGCCATGAACAAATAGAAACTGAAGTACGGGAGAAAAGCAGAGTACAGAGGTAATAATGTGTAATAATTGTACTGTTACAAGACAGAGAACAACCTATACTGCGAGCTGGATTAGAAAGCAGTACTACAAGGTTAAAAACATATACAACATGAATACTTACAGACTCCAGTACAGTGTGGGCAGATAGGGGATGAAATCCGGCAGGAGCAGATCATAAACAAGAGGATGGTAAGCAAATGAATCAAACGGTACTTGTTAGGGAGTACCATGCTTTGTGAACTACCTCTGTGAGTGCACAACTAACTACTGGAAATCCCCTTTGCTTGAGGTAATACTCCAGTATGCACCGAGATTGAATGAACGATTGGCTGGCTTGCTGGAAATGTCACTGCTAGCTCCTGCGCCTATGTATCTATTAAAGCTCAAGTGTTAAATGAACTATTTGGCTGGGAATTTGTGGAAGAGCGCTCGTGCCGAGAGCTGAGATGACACATCCACTTGGCTGGCCGTGCTTTGCAAAGGACGGTATAGACTATGAGCATAACACTGAGTCAAAGTCTCCGCATAACTTTCAAATTAACTGATGTGATACATTGATAGCAATATATAGCAGTCAAACCCATTAGTCTTCCCTTCTAGAGCACGCCCTTTTAATTATTCTTGTAGGCAATCAAAACAACCAGCTAATATTTGGTACGCATTAATGGTCGATGCTGACATACTATAATAGAAACTTTGTCCAGGACACCAAATCTTGATGACTTGCTGTCATATTCATTTTAATAGAATTTCAAGAGCATGTCTTTTTTAGCACCAAACTTTTTGACTAGGAATTTGTGGAACTTGGAAACTTGAAAAGGACAGCCATGAGCATAACAGTGAGTCAAAAGTCTCCGCATGAACTTGAAAAGGACGGCCATGAACTTGATAAGGACGGCCATGAGCATTGTAGTGGCTCGTGTAATCATCATAGCACTAGCAGTTGATATTGCGTTTCATATACATGTACATCAAGCATCGAAACCCACCAGCCTTCTATAAATCAAAGTAGAGAAACCATATCTCAAACCCATCAGCCCCTCTATAAATGCACAAGAGAAATCACAACTCAATGCAAGACGTACTTAGTAGAGCATAAGTCCTCATGTCTCCTGTGCAGTTATTGCCTCTAATCCTTGTCCTATCCTCTCTTCTGACATGCACATTAGTAGGTGCCACAGCTCTACACGCTGATGCTAGCACCGACTTCGAAGCTCTTTGTTGCCTTAAACTCCATCTCAGCGCTTCTGCTGGACTCCTAACCTCATGGAAGATCGATGATCCCCTCCAACAGTTCTGCACTTGGTCCGGTGTAACTTGCAGCAAGAGTCACACATCTCGTGTTGTTGCACTGGACCTCGAGTCGCTCCACCTTGATGGCCAAATACCTCCTTGCATTGCAAATCTCACTCTCCTCACAAGAATCCACCTCCCAAACAATCAGTTTAGGGGTCCAATCCCAGCTGAACTTGGCCAACTGAATAGGTTGCGCTATCTTAACCTCAGCTCAAACAACCTTAGTGGCATGATCCCAAGCAATCTACCCAAATGTTCTCAGCTTCGAGTCATTGATCTTGGGAGCAACTTCATCAATGGCGAGATCCCACCAAACCTAAGCCAGTGTTCAAATATGCAGTGGCTGAACTTGGATGACAACAAGTTCACTGGAGGCATCCCAGAAGGGTTTGGGACACTACGCAACCTTTCAGTTTTGCAACTTGCTGGAAATTCTTTGACAGGCAATATACCTCTTTCACTTGGAACCAGTTCTTCCCTTCGCTCTGTCAATCTCACCGACAATAGCCTCACAGGACCTATCCCGTCTTTCTTAGCTAATAGTTCATCACTTCAATTTTTGGTCTTAACGAAAAATCAGCTTGGTGGAGAGATTCCGACAGCCCTATTTAACAGCCCGTCACTCCAAATCTTGTCCTTGGGACTGAATAACTTCATTGGGTCCATACCTGCTGTTTTACCGAATTTTGTTGACTCGCCCTTGAAACGTCTTGTCTTGGCATCAAACAATCTTACAGGCGAAATACCTTCTTCTCTAGGGAATTTTTCTTCCCTTTGCTGGCTATTGCTTTCACAGAACAGTTTCCAAGGTAGCATCCCAGTGAGTATTGGTAAACTTCCCAACCTGCAATTACTAGACCTTACTTACAACTTTTTGTCAGGGAGTGTCCCAGCCTCTATTTACAATATATCAACACTCACATACCTTGGCATGGGTGAAAATATTTTGTCCGGGAAAATTCCATATAACATTGGATATACCCTTCCAAACATCCAAACACTGATTATGGGAGTGAACAAATTTCACGGCCAAATCCCCACTTCACTAGCCAACACAACGAATCTTCAGGAGGTTGATCTCGGTAACAACTCATTTCATGGTATTGTGCCTTCTCTTGGGACTCTTCCCTACTTAATCTACCTGAATCTCGGAGATAATCGCCTTGAAGCAGGAGATTGGTCTTTCTTAACCTCATTGACCAACTGCACGCAGCTGGTAGAATTATCCTTGGATGCAAATATCCTTCAAGGAGATTTGCCCAGTTCCATTGGAAGCCTTTCAAAGAGCTTAGAATCATTGTTATTAACAGCCAATAAAATATCGGGCACTATACCACAAGAGATAGGACACCTCACAAACATCAATAGTCTTTACATGGAAAAAAATTTGTTTAGTGGAAGTATCCCTGAATCAATTGGAAATCTTCAAAACTTGTTTGTCTTAAGCTTATCCCAGAACAAACTTTCTGGAAAAATCCCGTTATCAATTGGCAATCTAGGCCAATTGAGTGAGCTATATTTACTAGAAAACAATTTGAGTGGTCCAATCCCAGGAGCTCTAGGAGAATGTAAAAAATTGGACATACTGAACCTCTCTTGTAACAGCTTTGATGATAGCATACCAAAGGAGCTCTTTACTCTTTCCTCCCTTGCAGAAGGTTTGGACTTATCTCACAACAGACTCTCTGGAGAAATACCATTGGAGATTGGCAGCTTGATAAATCTCGGCCCATTGAATATTTCCAATAACCAGTTGTCTGGACAAATACCCTCTACTCTTGGTCAGTGCGTCCACTTGGAGTCGCTTCACATGGAGAGGAACAATTTTCATGGGAGAATCCCTCAATCTTTCATGAATTTGAGAGGCACCATTGTGATGGATCTATCGCAAAACAACTTGTCTGGTGAAATCCCTGACTTCTTCGAGTCCTTTAGTTCCATGAAGCTTCTAAACTTGTCGTTCAACAACCTCCAGGGACCAGTACCACCAGGTGGAATGTTTCGGAATGAAAGTGAGGTGTTCTTACAAGGAAACAAGAAGTTATGTGCCAACACCCCATTGCTAGAGTTGCCAGTTTGCAATGCAGTGATATCCAAACAAAAGCTGTACACCTCCAAGATTCTGAAAATAGTAGCAATTACAGTGGTTTCTTTGGTTATGTTATCATGCTTTGGAGTCATTATCTTTAAGAAGAGAAAGATCAAACAAGCAGCACATCCATCTGTCAAGGAGTTAAAGAAGTTGACATATGTTGATTTAGTGAAAGCAACAAATGATTTTTCTTTATCCAACTTGGTTGGTTCTGGAAAATATGGGTCTGTATACAAAGGTAAAATTGAGTCGGAAGAACATCATACAGTTGCTATCAAAGTTTTCCAACTTGATCAACTTGGAGCAACAAAGAGTTTCCATGCGGAATGTGAGGCACTGAGAAACACTCGTCATCGCAATCTTGTAAGGGTGATCACTGTATGCTCAACAAGTGACCCGACGGGAAATGTGTTCAGAGCTCTTGTTCTTGAGTTTATGGTAAATGGCGACCTAGAGAGTTGGCTCTATCCAACACTACTCCATGAGCATCATCCAAAAAGGGCACTGTGTTTCGGTTCAAGAATAGCAATAGCAGTGGACGTAGCTGCTGCTTTGGATTACCTCCATAACCAATGCATCCCTCCAATGGTCCACTGTGATTTGAAGCCTAGCAATATCCTTCTGGATGATGTCATGGGTGCACGTGTTGGGGACTTTGGGTTGGCTAAGTTTCTAAATGGTTATTCTTCTTCTTTGGGGGTTGGCGGTTCTACAAGCTTAGTGGGGCCAAGAGGATCAGTTGGATACATTGCACCAGGTACCAATTTCTTAATACAAGATGTTGTATTTTTGGAAAATATCCTTTTAGTATATAGTATATTACTTGGATTTTCCTAGAAAATCTGTTGGTTCTTGTGCTCCAAACCTTTAGTGCTAATTAATTGTTTGAACAATTATATGTATTGCAGAGTATGGCTTTGGGAGCAAAATCTCCACCGAGGGTGATGTTTACAGCTATGGAGTCATCATCTTAGAGATGCTCACAGGGAAGCGTCCAACTGACGAGATGTTTAAAGATGGCCTGAGCCTTTACAAATTTGTGGAAGATTCATTTCCTGAAAAGATTGGGGAGATTCTAGATCCTAGAATCATCATCCCCTCAGATGGGAACCGAGATGAAGAAGAAACTGGCAGTTCTTCAGACCAGGAAAACCATCAAATGGCCATAAGAATAATGGGCTGCATCACCGCTCTCGCTAAGCTTGGCCTGCTATGCGCCGCAGAGACGCCTAAAGATCGTCCAGTGATGCAGGACGTCTACGCTACTGCTACCGCAATCAAAGAAGCATTTTCAGCACTGCAGGCCTGAGCAGAAGAAGCATTTGGAACCGTATCTATCGATTGCCCACACGCTGGTGGTCTGGTGCATGATGACCTACAAATAGTGTTTTTTTTACATAAGGCTTTATTTCTCTTCATTGAAAGGATGCTATGTATGTTATGAATCATCTTCTATTGCAGTAGCAAATCAATACTTGCACTGAACGCAAACTATAGTTCAGTCTATATACAATAAACTGTATTTCGGGAGCATGTATACAATAAACTTGAGCATGGGAACTGCATTATTTTCAACTTGGATGTTCTTTCATTAGACCTAATAAACTTGACTTTAAGGTTGAAGCCTAACTATATATGAACTAAACGCGCCCTTGTAAAGATATTAAACTTGCACATCAAACTGTTAAACTTGAAGATTGAATGAAAAGCATTTTCCTAACAAAAATAAGAGGACTATTGGAGAAGAGCATACCGGCAAGGGAGAATTATAGCAACGATGCTTCGCCAAGGGAAGCAGCGATCTTGGAATAGAGCTCCTTGGGCAGCTGAGGAAGGTCCGGATGGCCAGCCAGCAAGGCCAACAACAGAGACTAGTGCAGCATATATACAATAAAATGTACTTCAGGAACCTATATATATAAAATAATGTTGAGCATGGGAACTACATTATTTTCGACTTGGGTATTCTTTCCCTACACCTAAGAAACTGGTCTTAGTTCAAGGTTCATAATCACACGCTTGTGAAGATGTTAAACTTGCAAGGATAACACATTCCGATCTGAGCGGCAGAGGGAAGCATACCAGCAGGTGGGAAGCATCGCAGCTGCGTGAAGGCGAGAGGAAGCCAAAGCGCATCGACAAACAACAGAGCGTCAGCACCCGCGGCCAGCTCCCCGAGATTCATGCCTCCCTAGCCGCCGCTTGAAGTAAGACGGACAGGGCCGCCGAGGAAGCCCCAGATGACGACGACGATGGCCGGCCACCAAGAAAGTAAGAGCTGCGCCCCAGGACGGGACGACATCCAACTTATGCAGAGCCCAAAGAGGGCGAAGCAGGCGGCACTAGTACAGCAGACCATGGAAAAAGACAGCGGGACGGCGGCAAGACCATCGGTCGAACAGGTGGTGGGCATCCCCCCTGGCCGAAGCAGAAAGACGGTGTGTCGGGGAAGACTGCGGGATTGAGAGCTTCGGACGGCGGCCTGGATGGAGGACCAGCCGTGCAGTGGGCGCTGCCGCTGCAGGCGTCGACGGCCAGCTTAGCAGAGAGAGGCAGAGGGCCGTCGGCTCCCCCGACTCGTCATGCTTCTCCAGTCTAGTACTACTTCCTCTGTTTCATAGTGCATACAGATTTTTATAGAGAACTTTTTTTATCTTGAAATACCAAGTACTCATAACATGGAAATACGCCTCTACTGATATGTATTTGATATTCTAGATGTATGTGTTTTCTTTACAAATTTGATACTCCCTCCGTAAACTAATATAAGAGCATTTAGAACACTACTTTAATAATTTAAACACTCTTATATTATTTTACAGAGGGAGTAGTTTGTAAAGTTTGTTTTTCAAAAAAAGTTACATATGCACTATATTAAGGTGCGAAGAACATATATTATATATTTCCGCCTATTGAAGTTATTCATTTTTCTATAAGAAAGTGTTTGTAAGAACCTTTGATGGCCTTGGACCTTTTCAAGAAAAAAGAAATTAACAATATTTCAGATTTTTGCTCTAGACAGTTGGAGCGAAATACAATGGTTTGCCTATTTTCAACCTCCAACGATTCTTCTCACCCTTGTACTGTCGTCTTGAAAAGTTTATGTGCAGCGACCTCTCAGCGCACCTTGGACCCGAACCCATCAAATCTCTTACTTGTCTCCACATGCAAAGCCGCACACAGCGGAAGCTCCTATGCAGTGATGCAGGCGTCCGTTAACGATCGGGCGCCCGCAGCGTCGCTAGAATGGGCTGGCCGACTAGCGTCCTGCCCAGTTTTGTTTTGATCTGTTTTTTTTTGTTGATCCAGTAGAAAAAACCGTCCAGATTTTTTTATTTGTTATCAAAATAAAAATATGAAATCAAAAAAGGTTCATCCATTTGGAAAAAAAGTTTATATCTTTAAAAAAGGTTCATCAATTTTGAAAACTGTTCATCAATTTGAAAAAAAGTTCGTTGAAATTGAAAAAACAGTTCATCCAATTTGGAAAAGGTTCATTATTTTTGAAAAAAGTTCATAGAAATTCAAAAAAAATTCATGTGTTTTTAGAAAATGTTCATTGAACTGGAAAATGTTCATTAATCTTAAAAAAAATCATCCTTTTTCAAAATGATGTTCATCAAATTTCAAAATAGTTCATTGATAT
This sequence comes from Elymus sibiricus, assembly GCA_039707655.1. NCBI lineage: Eukaryota > Viridiplantae > Streptophyta > Magnoliopsida > Poales > Poaceae > Elymus > Elymus sibiricus. The sequence goes on along the minus strand of CM077665.1, from coordinate 564,106,886 downwards.
TCAAAAGTGTTCATAGAATTTAAAAAGAAAACGTCAACCGGCGCCTAGATGGGCAGGCTCATTTACGAACGCCACAGGCGCTAGTTAATGAAAATGCATGTTAACTGGCGCCTGTAGCGCCAAATAGGAAATGTCGCACACAGCCGCGTCGGTGGCGGCTCGTGGTCGCACCACGCGATGCCATGACTGGTCTCGGTGTCCCATATATCGAAATTGTTGGGCTTGCAGCCCATTTTATTTTTTTCCATAATTCCAGAAAATCCCGAGGCCCATATGGCCAATTCATGCATAACAAGGGGAGTGTGGACAGTGTGAGAATTCCTATACGACGCCTAGAGCGTTGCTTCGTCGACCAGTACCCGTGCTGATGCCATAATGGCCACGACCCAATAGTGATTGGCTCGCTGGGCGCTCAATCGCAGGTCGATGGTCGCTTGTCCCTCGGATCACTCGATCGATGGTTGACCATGATTGTGGACCATTGACCATTGAGTTCTACTCTCTATGTAAACTAATATAAGAAAGTTTATAGATTACTAAAGTAGTGATCTAAACGGTCTTATATTAGTTCAAAGAGGGACGACAAAAGAAAATTCATAAAAATGTGTAGAAAACACAAATTAGAAAGATTGTTCATAAAATTGAAAAGTTGTTGAATTTTTTAAAATCTCATATTTTTAAATCATGAATTTGAAAAATTTACAAAAATTAAAAAAGGTCATAAATTTGTAAAGAATCACGAATTTGAGGAAAGTTCATGAACTTTTTGAAAAGTACTTGAATTGGAAAATAAGTTCACAAATTTGAAAAAGGTCTTCCGATATGAAAAAAGTTCATGAAATTCAAAAGAGCTTGTGAATTTGAAAACAGTTCATTTATTGCAAAAGTTCAGGAATTTTTTTTAAAAAATCACACATGTGAAAACACAGTACGCAAAAAAGGGAAACACAAAAAACTGTAATAAGAAAAAGGAAAAGGGAAAAAACTGAAAAAACGGAGCAAAAAACCAAAAAAAAGGAAAAAAGACCAAAAGCATCTAGAAGCTTCCCAAAAGCAGGTGGAAGCTTCTAGAAGCTTCAGAGAACCGGCTAGTGAAAAATACGCAAATGCAAACCACATCCGCTCTATATGGATCGACCCATTACCACCGACTTGCGTTGGGAGGTCAACATGTATACAACAAAGTTACCCCTCAAAAAATGTATACAATAAAGTTGAGCATAAGAACTGCATTATTTTCAACTTGGTTGTTCTTTCGTTGCATCTAATAAACTGGTCTTTAAGGTTTAACCCTACACTCCCTGCATCGTAAAATAAGTGTATTAACTTTGAACTAACTTTAGTACAAAGTTGTACTAAGGTTGAGATACTTATATTGGGACGGAGGGAGTATGAACTAACCAGGCCCGTATAAAGATGTTAAACTTGCACATCAAACTATTAAACTTGAAAGTTGAACGAAAATCATTTCCCTGACAAAAAATAAGAGGATTGTTTGAGAAGAGCATACCAGCGAGGGGGAATTATAGCAACACTCCTTGGCTTAAGGGAAAACCAAAGCACACATACGAATGACCAACACACCGACATTACCCGTCCCTACCAGCCGCTTGATTATTGTAAGGATAGGGCGGCAGAGGAAGGTCCAGATGGCCAACAACAGAGACGGGCGACACCGAGAGCTGAGACCTAGGATGTGAAGACATTCAATTTATGCAGAACCCAAGGAAGGCGATGTAGGAGATATGCCCTAGAGGCAATAATAAATGTTATTGATTATCTCCCTGTTCATAATTATGTTTATGTTCCATGCTATAACTGCAATGATTCTCGAGTCTACAAATAAAACGAGGCTCGGAGGAAGACTCATTTGCACGTGTGGAATAATAAACGGTAAAATGTATTCCTAGTCTGGCCTCTAAGACTAGCTCAAGTATTGCATGATGATCCTGTTTTCCTGATCATGGGCATGGCTATGCCGGCAATTTTGAGGGCGCAATGTTGGTAGAACACTTGTGTTGAATCGACCCGAATTGATGTTATGCTATGAGATACATTCGTCATAAGTTAATGGTTAATAACACAGAGATGGTTAATGTTTGCATGATTCCTTAGACCATGAGAGTATCGAGTTTCTTCATGCTTGCTTCATGAACTTTGGGGTTTGTTAAACGTCATCCGTAAATGGGTGGCTATTACGGCGGCTTACGGGTTCATGGAAAAGTATGTCAAGTAACTTGATAGCTCAAGATTGGGATTTGATCCTCCGACGATGGAGAGATATCTCTGGGCCCTCTCGGTGTAACGGTATCCATCATCGTCTGGCCAGACACTTTGTGATTTGATCACGGGGATGCCGGAACACGGGAACGAGAAAAGAGAACAATACCGGTAACGAGGTAACTGGCATAGTGGACAAGGTGTTGATCCACGGGGATGCCAACATGTCTCACCTCGGGTATTTGTAACATATCGCGAAGCAACAGGAATAGCACACGGCAACTGGAGGTTCACTCGAATATTCATTCGTGTGGGTATAGGGGTCAATATGGGTGTCCACGGCTCCGATGTTGATCATTGATCGGAAGGGGTTCCGGGTCATGTCTATACTTCACCGAACCTATAGGGTCACACGCTTAAGGGTCATCTATCTGTTGAATGCTAGACAGGGAGTCTGAGAGAAAATCACCGAAAAGTTTCGGACGCCGGAAAAGTTTCGGTCAACGGAAAAGTTCCGAAGAAAGAGGTCACCGGATGAGTTCCGGTGAAACTGAAAAGTTGTTTCAGAGGATACCCATAAGTCAAATTGGATTTGGCACATGCCTGATAATTCTTGGAAGATGCCAGAATCGTTCTGGAAACTTTTTGGAATTTTCCGGGATAAAAACCAGAAATGTTCCGGAGCTGCCGAAACCACTTCAGATGCTTTTCGCAGATGAAAATCACTAAAACGGAATTGTTCCGGCTCGCGTTGAAATTTATTTTGGTGGGTACTGGAATTGTTCTAAGCCCACATGAATATTTTCAGTTCGATCAGACGCTGAAAAATGTCGTCGTGAATAGTGAAAGTGCTTTTTGGATATTTTTGGAAAAGTGCCTTTTGGGATATTTTCCCAAAAGGTTTCTAGAAGGCTTGGGGGCTAAGAAACCCCCTTGGGGGGCCCCCCAAGAGATGGTGGCCGGCCACAATGGGGCTCCTCCATGGAGCCCCCACTTGTTCCTTGGTTTCACCATTAGGTCCTTGGGAAGGACTCCTTTCCATGTGGGTTTTGGGTTTTCTTGTAAAACCCCCCTACCCCTTGGGTTTCCTATAAATAGGAGGTGAGTGGGCTGCCATCTCACACATCCTTACTCTCATACACAAGCCATGCATGATCTGGCATTCTCTCTCCCTCTCAGCGAAATAGTTTCGTAGAGCCGAAAGGCTGTCTGGGTTCCGGCAGGAACTAGTTCTGGACGGCGAAGCCTTGCCGGATAGATGACACCGTATGTGTGCAACTCTGTAGAGAGATCGTAGTTTCGGTCTTAGTTCGAGAGTGCCTCCCGAAGGGCTGTCCGTGTGACCGTCCGAGTTTTGGAGGTCCTCCCGAAGGGCTGTCCGAGTGACAGTCCGAGTTTCGGAGGTCCTCCCGAAGGGCTGTCCGCGACACCGTCCGGGGGACTGTGCGACCGCCTCCCGGAGGGCTGTCCGTGGGGCAGATGAGGGTATACATCCTCGCGGTTGGGAGGTTGTAAAATCCTAGCTGCGGGGATCTGCACCGCCGTTCGTCATCGACTCTACTTCCGCTGCGCTACGAGTCGGTAACGAAAAAGATCAAACCTTGTATGCAGTCTCCATAGTGGTCCTGGGCTGGTGCGTAGGTCAGAAAGTTTTTGTTTTCTGCTGCGTTACCCTACAGTGGCATCAAGAGCCGTGCTATGCGTAGATGCAGGTTGCGATCTAGAATACATAGAGATGTATGGGTGTTGCGCAATATAATTAGGTAGTAGATGAGATCTATTGCTGAAAATTATTTGTGCGGGTAACAGATGAAATCTGTTACCCGATGTTCCTGTTGCTTCCCCTGAACTTGCGTAGTCCTGATCTTGACGGCATGGTGGAATCTCACAAAGTTCTGGCAATCCGCGATCCTTTCATGCTGCTCCTGAGTATGCTGATTGACAGATCAACGAAGTGCTAACAGTTCTTTGGGTTCCACCATAGTTGAGAAAGATGGATGTTTCGTAGACGAAAGGGCAATACAGATATGATCTGCACGGGGGTCACGCGTATGACGAAGTTCAGTATGGGGCTCGAGATTTTATTATCTCGTGTTTCATACACCCCGCAATGTTAATCTAGCGACTTGGATTATCATGCTTGATGATGGACGTTGGTAGCTTCGGTTTGTTTCGAAACCTTAGAAGCCACGTAAAATAAAATTTTGCATGGACCGATTAGAGGCGTCTAACTTGGTTTTGCAGGATTGTTTGCATGTGCATATGATGTGGTATAGCAGTGCTCATATTAATTTGATTATGTATGAGATGACTATATGATGTAATATTAACATGACCTGCGTGTCATGATTCGGCATGATGGCTGGAGCCATATGATTGCACTTTAATGACCTGCGTGTCAACCTTATGTAATGCACTTATTTTATTAGCTATAGAGATAGCAATATTATCTGGTGCATTGACAAGGTGGTGGCAATCTTCGCAAAGGTGAACACCGACGCGAATGCCGAAGACGAAGAAATACGAGACTTCTCCGTCAGAAAGGGCTATACCATATCATGCTAATTATGAATTGCCTGAGATGTTTATCCCTTATGTTGCACCCTTTTGATTGCGCAGTATTCGCTTTTTATTAGGGTGATCTCTCACTTAAATATCAAGTAGTTAGTGTTCTCCCAAGTGTAGCACCGTCACGACACCTATCTCTTCGGGGTATCACATGGTTGCATGGGTACGAACGATTAGAGAAGTGTGAGGCAGGTGAGTTGAGACCTCGCAGCGAGATCACTTGGTTGTCTTGACGTTCAGGCATGAAAGTCATGAGCTCGGAACACACGCATCAAAAGATGAACAAGAGTCACATAGAGATGTGATTGGCAAGTTGGCCTACCGATTGAAATTCTCGTCACTTGAGATGGTTGCATCCTTGACGCTGAATTGAAAGTTGGATCTTGAATCACTCACAATCAATTATGAGAGATATTGATTTGAGTGGGAGCGCACTGTAGAATTGAATTCCTTTAATTCTTAGTGCAATTAATTTTGAACACTGTCTGAGTGTGATTTGCAAAATAGTTGTAGAATAATGGCTCGCGTTTCCACCTTCCCTATTAAAATTGAATAACTGTTAAATATCTGGTTAAAACGTTACGGTTGGTAAACGTAATGTGAGGATTGTCCTCAATAGTGCCGAGAAGGACTTTGTCCTATCGCATACTTTCGGTATTCTCCCGCTAAATGCTATGGATCATGTGGCTCTTGTCCTTCGATCCAAAAGCTAGAATTCTATTTCAGTCAAGTGCAATACGTTTGCTTCCATGAGACCCAAACTTCGAAAGTTTGGATAGTTATGTGATATTCATGGAATCTGAAAATGATTTTCAGAGACAGACAAAGGCTAAAAGATATGAGATATCCAAAGCATTGTTTGTTTGCAAACTATTAGTAAAAGTGTTTACTGGGCATTTGACTGATAAGAGAGGGATCCAGGAGAACGCCTGTCATATGATGAAAGGTGAATAAAACAACAACTTAAAGAGAAAGGAAGTGTCCGAAGGGTGTTAGTGAAACTTTCACGCCTAGGAAGTCCGGGGATATCGCCACTCTTAAGTTGGGTGCTTCTTTTGAGAGTAGGAGAAATACTGAAAGTTAAACTGTTAAAAGTATAATGGCAAAAGGAAAGAAGACTGGAATATCCAGCTCATGTGTGAATGTCATACAAGTTTTTGATGTATAGAAGGCTGGTCAAAGATATAGTTCTTGGGAATTATGGTTAAACATGTTAATCACTAATTCTTGGGTATTGTGAGTTAGTCGCAAAGATACCCGCTTGATTGCATTCTGTTGCAACTCGATGTAAGAACTACTATGACCTGAAAGACTAGCCAGGAATGAGGTTTAGATACACGCAGGGAACATAGTAAATGTTACTATGCCTTCCATAGGTGTATTCCCTATCTATTTACTTTCATAATTCATTTTAGAGTTTCACACTCTAGCCCTTTGCATAAGGTATCTTGCAAGAAGGTTGTTCATAAGAGAACTTTTGATGTTCGGTGTTATGAATAACATAAGGGCCATACTTTCATTATGAATGAGACGTATGTTATGAATATTGATAAATAATACATTACCTCTGGGTTTACTTTCATAATTCATTTTAGAGTTTGACGCTCTAGCCCTTTGCATAAGGTATCTTGCAAGAAGGTTGTTCATAAGAGAACTTTTGATGTTCGGTGTTATGAATAACATGAAGGGCCATGCTTCCATCAAAGATGGGATGTATGTTATGAATATTGATGGAAATATGATACATCCATAACACTGACGCTAAATGTCGCAAGACTAAAAGAATACCACACAAGTGTGGCACTGCATTTGGTCACATTGGAGAAACCCGCATGGAAAATTCCATTATGATGGATTTTGAAGTCGTTTGATTTTGAATCATCTGACACTTGCAACTTTCCTCGGAAAGGTGAAGTGACTGAAATACCATTCACAGGCCATAAGGAACGAGCAAAGAACATATTGGTAATCATACATTATGATGTGTGTAGTCCAATAAATGTTGTTGCAAGTAGTGGATTTATCTATCTTCAGAAATGACTCAAGTAGATATATGGATATTTACTTGTTGAGACGTAAGTCTAGATCTTTTGAATTCATTCATAAGGTTTTCAAAAATGAAGTAGAAGTTGGTGTAACAAGAAAATTATGTTTCTACAATTCGATTGCAGAAAGGAATATTTGAGTTACAAGTTTAGCGAATGTCTGATGAGTTGTGAAAGGGGTTTCATAACTTACACCTCCCGGAGCACCACTGCAAGTGGAGAGTCCGTGTAGATGTAATCGAACCATTTATGACATGGTAAGATCAAAGATGACATAAATAAACTTGCCATTATCCCTTTTAAAAGAGTAATGCTTTAGAGACTACGGCTTTTACACTGAAAAGAGCTCCATCAGGTCTGTTGAAATGACGCCATGGTATGGTACGCCCAACCATGTTATATCTTTTCTTAACATTTGGAATATGGGGCTTGTGTAAAAGGTTACAAACCTATTCCAAATCAGACAAGTGCTACTTTGTAAGGTTATCCCAAGTCATTGGGTATTCCCCCACCACTATACCGAGGCAAAGGGTTTTGCCGCAAAAGGGTATGCTTTTAAAGAGAATAGTTCTTTCAAAAGGTGAGTGGGAGGACAGTGCAACTCGACGAGATAACCAGTATCTTCGTCATCAGATCAAAGGAAAGAAACCTTGGAAGTGATTCCGGAGTTTCCTACTACGACTGATACGGAAGTCTCTACAATAAAATGTATGGACTTCGGTCGAACTTGCAGCTGAACCACGTAGGCAAAGCTCGTGCAAACCTATCAGGTGCGCAAACGAGATATTGTTGTTAGACAACAGTATACCTACAATACACAAGGAAGCGTTGATGGGCCCTGACTCCGGAATTGGCTAAATGCCAATACAATCCGAGATAGTTTCCATATAAGTGATTCGAGATTAAAATCTTGATACACCTTTCGGAAGACTTAGAGTCTAACGAATATTTATGGAACTAAAAACTGATACGGAGAAAATGTTTTATCCATAAAGCTCGACTTGTTGCCATAACAAGTTCAAGGAGTTGACTATGATGAGATTGTCTCACAGTAGCGATGCTTGAAGTCGGTTCGGGTTGAACTGGCAATTAATACATATTTCAATCATGAGATATGAAACATGGATGACAAAAGGATTTCCATCTGATGGAAATAAAACCTAGGACTTGTATGTGATGCAGTCCAAAGTAATTTGTCGATCCAGAGGATGCTAGTAAGTATGCAAACTTCAGAGTTCCAGCGATGGACAGAAGAGAGCAAAGTGGAGTTGGAATCTTCGCTTTTGATGGAATGGTCAAAGGGGTTTGACTTCATCAAATGGATAACGAAGATGCTTGTGATTCAAGAAAGTAAGTGGGAGCATAATAATATTTCTAAAAACCTTGTGTGCTTGACACATTGTTAATTGGAAATAAAATTTCTTGACACGAATTATTACTTCATTTGAAAATAGTTTTTCGATGAAGTACTTAGGCTAAATAGCCTCAATATTAGGCATGATGATCTATGGAGATAGATTTACCTAATGGGGCTAAGCAATGAATACATATTGACAAGGTGCTAAAACCTTTTAGCATTTAAAACGCCAAGGAGTGATTCTTGCCGAAGTCACATGGAAAGAGTTTTGCAAGACTCGGTGTCTCAAAACACTGATGAGTAAAATACATGATGCAGATTCCACACACTCTTGTGTTTGGATTAATCATGTATTCCATGGTATGTAAAACAACCAGATATGTCCAATACTCCAAAGTTATTGCGAGTATAGATACCAAAGTGATCAAAGTACTGATCATAGGACAACAGTGAAAGATGTCACTGAGTACTAGAGTAGTACTGATGACATGTTTTCTCGCAAGCAGAGATTATGAAGTGCTCGTTGTAAGTAATTACATCGATACAGTCTTCATCAATGCTCCATGCGATTTTCGATTTAAAGTTAAGGGTTTTGTGTAATACACAATATGGTGGCACGGTAGTTGGAAATTGTTCCAAACAAGATACTGTGGCGAATTCTATAACAAAGGCCAAGTATGTTGACGCTTGAGAAGCGACAAAGAAGTTGTTGAATCATATAGTTCATTCATGAACTTAGTATGGTTCCAAGATGGCTTTGGTCTATGGGACACTATTGCAGATAGTTTCTCCATAGCTCAGTCTGAGGAATCAGGTTTCGACCAATGATTCACACACATGCAAAGCCAAGTCCACACAAAATATGAATTTTGTGAAAGCGTGAAAACGTGAGGATATGCAAAGTTACACACGGAGCTGAAGTCGTCAGATCCGTTGGACATCAGGCTATACCACAAGCGAAGCATATTTTACACCAGTATGCCATAGGTGTAAAGTGCACTAGCATTGACTAGATTATTGACTCTAGTGCAAGTGGGAGTCTGTAGGAGATATGCCCTAGAGGCAATAATAAATGTTATTGATTATCTCCCTGTTCATAATTATGTTTATGTTCCATGCTATAACTGCAATGATTCTCGAGTCTACAAATAAAACGAGGCTCGGAGGAAGACTCATTTGCACGTGTGGAATAATAAACGGTAAAATGTATTCCTAGTCTGGCCTCTAAGACTAGCTCAAGTATTGCATGATGATCCTGTTTTCCTGATCATGGGCATGGCTATGCCGGCAATTTTGAGGGCGCAATGTTGGTAGAACACTTGTGTTGAATCGACCCGAATTGATGTTATGCTATGAGATACATTCGTCATAAGTTAATGGTTAATAACACAGAGATGGTTAATGTTTGCATGATTCCTTAGACCATGAGAGTATCGAGTTTCTTCATGCTTGCTTCATGAACTTTGGGGTTTGTTAAACGTCATCCGTAAATGGGTGGCTATTACGGCGGCTTACGGGTTCATGGAAAAGTATGTCAAGTAACTTGATAGCTCAAGATTGGGATTTGATCCTCCGACGATGGAGAGATATCTCTGGGCCCTCTCGGTGTAACGGTATCCATCATCGTCTGGCCAGACACTTTGTGATTTGATCACGGGGATGCCGGAACACGGGAACGAGAAAAGAGAACAATACCGGTAACGAGGTAACTGGCATAGTGGACAAGGTGTTGATCCACGGGGATGCCAACATGTCTCACCTCGGGTATTTGTAACATATCGCGAAGCAACAGGAATAGCACACGGCAACTGGAGGTTCACTCGAATATTCATTCGTGTGGGTATAGGGGTCAATATGGGTGTCCACGGCTCCGATGTTGATCATTGATCGGAAGGGGTTCCGGGTCATGTCTATACTTCACCGAACCTATAGGGTCACACGCTTAAGGGTCATCTATCTGTTGAATGCTAGACAGGGAGTCTGAGAGAAAATCACCGAAAAGTTTCGGACGCCGGAAAAGTTTCGGTCAACGGAAAAGTTCCGAAGAAAGAGGTCACCGGATGAGTTCCGGTGAAACTGAAAAGTTGTTTCAGAGGATACCCATAAGTCAAATTGGTTTTGGCACATGCCTGATAATTCTTGGAAGATGCCAGAATCGTTCTGGAAACTTTTTGGAATTTTCCGGGATAAAAACCGGAAATGTTCCGGAGCTGCCGAAACCACTACAGATGCTTTTCGCAGATGAAAATCACTAAAACGGAATTATTCCGGCTCGCGTTGAAATTTATTTTGGTGGGTACTGGAATTGTTCTAAGCCCACATGAATATTTTCAGTTCGATCAGACGCTGAAAAATGTCGTCGTGAATAGTGAAAGTGCTTTTTGGATATTTTTGGAAAAGTGCCTTTTGGGATATTTTCCCAAAAGGTTTCTAGAAGGCTTGGGGGCTAAGAAACCCCCTTGGGGGGCCCCCCAAGAGATGGTGGCCGGCCACAATGGGGCTCCTCCATGGAGCCCCCACTTGTTCCTTGGTTTCACCATTAGGTCCTTGGGAAGGACTCCTTTCCATGTGGGTTTTGGGTTTTCTTGTAAAACCCCCTACCCCTTGGGTTTCCTATAAATAGGAGGTGAGTGGGCTGCCATCTCACACATCCTTACTCTCATACACAAGCCATGCATGATCTGGCATTCTCTCTCCCTCCCAGCGAAATAGTTTCGTAGAGCCGAAAGGCTGTCTGGGTTCCGGCAGGAACTAGTTCTGGACGACGAAGCCTTGCCGGATAGATGACACCGTATGTGTGCAACTCTGTAGAGAGATCGTAGTTTCGGTCTTAGTTCGAGAGTGCCTCCGGAAGGGCTGTCCATGTGACCGTCCGAGTTTTGGAGGTCCTCCCGAAGGGCTGTCCGAGTGACAGTCCGAGTTTCGGAGGTCCTCCCGAAGGGCTGTCCGCGACACCGTCCGGGGGACTGTGCGACCGCCTCCCGGAGGGCTGTCCGTGGGGCAGATGAGGGTATACATCCTCGCGGTTGGGAGGTTGTAAAATCCTAGCTACGGGGATCTGCACCGCCGTTCGTTATCGACTCTACTTCCGCTGCGCTACGAGTCGGTAACGAAAAAGATCAAACCTTGTATGCAGTCTCCATAGTGGTCCTGGGCTGGTGCGTAGGTCGGAAATTTTTTGTTTTCTGCTGCGTTACCCTACAGGCGAAACAGGCGGAAGCAGAGCTACAGAACAACACAAGAGAAAGCGAGGCGGCGCAAGACCAAAGGTCAAACAGGTGGCGGGCATCACCCAGCTGGCCGAAGTAGAGGCGGGCACTGCAGAAAGAGGGGTTGGCGGGGAAGGCATCCATGGACGCGCTCCAACTTGTGCAGAGCCCAAGGACGGCTAAGCTGGCGCACCAGAGCAGCTGCTGGCAAGCGCTCCAATGGTGAGAGAAGGCAGACAACGCGCAAGGCAAAATGTCGATCAGTTGGGGGCGAAGCAGAGGTCGGTGCTAGCAGGGAAGACGGGGATTACGATAAGAGAGATGGGTCGGGAGCTCGGGAAGGAAGAGGCGCCGTAAGAGAGATTTTTTTTATCGCTACTCTATTTCATAATACATATATATTTTAAAAATTCAAACTTGACAAATTTGGATCAAATTTATAGAGACTTTTTTTTTATATATTTACAATACCAAATATACCTCATATGAACAATATCTCTTATGATATATCTAATAATATGTATTTGGTATTCTAGATGCATATATTTTCTTCACAAATTTGATCAAAATGTGTAAAGTTTGATTATTATTTTTTAAATCTATATAGGGAGAAGAACATATAAAATTATCCAGCCTATATTGAAGTTACTATTTTTTCTATAAGGAAGTGTTTGTAAGGACATGTGATACTTCGTATATGGCCTTGAGCCTTTTTAAGGAAAAATAAGTTAACAATATTTCAGAATATTGCTCTAAACAGTTGGAGCGAAATGTAATGGTTTGCCTATTTCCAACCTCCAACGATTCTTATCCCACGTGAAATCCCACCCTCACACCAACATTGTCTGTAGCGACCTCTCGGCACCCCCTACATCTGAACCCATCAAATCTATGACTCACCTCTGCATGCAACGCCGCCCTTGGTCGCGTCATCGCCGGCTCGGAGCTCGCACCCCAGGGATTCTGTGGCTGGTCTCAGCATCCCACCTGTTGGAATTATTGGGCTTTTAGTCCATTTATCATTTTCAATAATTCTTGAAAATCCCAGAGGCCCATATGGCTGATTCATGAATAACATGGGGAGTGTGGACAATTTGAGATACCCTATATGACGCTTAGAGCATTGCTTCGTCAACCAGTACCCATGTTGACGCCATAATAGACCACAACCCAGCAGCGATTGGGTCGATGGTCGCTCCATCCTAGGGGCCAGTTCTTTTGGCGGCTTAAAAAATAAGCTGTCGCCTCCTCAGCTTTTCTCATAAGCCGCTTCCCTCATTCATTGGAGCTTCTAAACTAGTTACGGAATAACTAATTTAGAAGCCTCAAATTTTTTTGGGAGCGGCTTATTTGTTAAGCTGGGGAGATGCAGCTTATTTTTTAAGCCGCCCAAAAGAACTGGCCCTAGGTCGATAGTAGACCATCACAATTGACCACGATCATGTTGTTGTGTTTTACAAAAAAAAGTTCACATTTATTTTTGAAACAAATCAAATATTCCAAAAAATGTTCATAAAATTAAAACGACCGTGAATTTTAAAATGTACATAATTTTAAAAAATAATGAATTTGAAAATTTCACTAAATTTTAAAAGATCATGAATTTGAGAAGAGTTTACAAATATGAAGAAAGTTTGTGAATTTGAAAATTTTCCATAAATTTGAAAATTGTTCTTGTATTAAAAAGTTCGCGAAATTGAAAATAGTTTGTGGTTTTGCAAAACAAATCGCGCAATGGAAAAGTTAACAAGTTTGAAAAAAAACAGACATGTGAAAAGACAGTTTGTAAAAAGAAGGAAAAAATGAAAAAATAAAAGGTAGAAACAAAAAGCGACCAGGAAAAAAGAAAAAAAACGAATAACATTAGGTTCTCGAAAGGTTCCTTCCTAAAACCTGACGAAAGGTTCTCGAAGCTTCAGAAAACCGGCTAGTGGAACATACACAAAAGCAAACCGTGATGTGCCGGCCAATTATCACTGACGTTCGTTTGGCGGTGAGCTCCATGTACGAATAACATTATAAGGAGAGCTACAAGCGCCGAATATGGATTGAGGGATAGTTAGTCCCACCCCTTTTGTGCATGGTATATGGGAGCAAAGTATAAGCTTTGTTTCTTCTTACATCATTGAGAGCTTCAGAAGAGGGCACATATACGTGTGCTTCTCTTCCGTCATGTGCTTTGCCTTGCACGAGCGTCGTATTTTGTGAGTGTCGAGCCAGGCATATGAACTATGCCACGTGTATCCGCTGTCTATTTTTGTCACACAAGAAAATATTTTTGCTTATAGTGAGAGACGATTCTGAACAGTCCATGAATGTTTCTCTTCCTCTCCCGAGGGTCGCTCCTCTGCCATAGACGACAATACTTCATCTTGCCTCCCGGTTCTTAAGCTTTGCGCCACCCACCGTTTTTCCATCTCGCTCTTCAAAGTACACCGCAAAGTGAGAGACCAAGCCTTTGAAACCCCGTCTCTTGTGTTCTTGTACAGGAGAGGGGTGATCATGTTTTTGGGGAGAGCACTCGCGCGATTACTGAATATTTCTTCATCGTGGCTGCGCATGATCACATCCCTGACGACAACTACTTCCCCACCGTCAATAACCTCCTCGGCACATGGCGATCAACGGGGCTAGCTCTTGTTCCACCGCACCTAACGTGCTCATTGCTCCGACACGCTCACCGCTCTTGATGGCGACCTCACCTGAGGCTCTTCCTGCTCGATGGGGACCTAGTGGGCCTCGACAGGGAGTGGTGGAAGGGGGCCGTTGTCGTGCGGTGGAGGGAGGCTGAAATGCTTGGCCGCGGGGTGGATTGGTTGGTGGTAGGCGGCGTTGTGCGGGGAGCAGTCCTCTTTTTTTGACATGTGGAATTTATCGAGGGGGACACATGTGGGCCTCATCTGTTATAAATGTCTAATTATCTCTTGAACCTGGCATAACCCTTTTTTTAACTGAACAACGAAAATACAACATTTCCAAGCTTATAAACATTTAACTTGACGGTCAAACAAATGGATTTGTCATATGTGCCACGTCAGCACTTACATATAGGTCTGACCTGTAATAATCATGGTCATATAACCAAGCAAGTAATCAGTGTATTTTTGCTAAATTTTGCCCCAATGCATGTAAGTTTTAGCAGGTATTTTTGAAAGTCGTGGTTCTTTGAAACTCTAAAGACAATTGTGATGGTTTTTAGGTTTTTACTCTTTCAAAGTCCGTGGTACCATCAGCGTGGAGAGCTGTGGCACCTACTAAAGAACATGTCCGAAGAGAAGCGGATAGGACATGGATTATCAGAGACAGTCACTACTTCTTCTAGACAAAAGGATTATCAGAGGAAGTTACTACTCCATAGTGACTTCTGCTCTAGAGCTCTATGTTGGGATATCCTCCTCATGTGGGCGGTGAGGAGATGACCATTTGAAGCCTTTTAGGCATCCCAAAGAGGTGCAGAAGCCCACTACCCATTAGGATTATGACCTAGGATCATTTTGGTCTTTGCACGTAAGAGGATGGGGATGCTTTACCCTCCATCCATCAGCCACCACCAAGTGTGACGAAAATCAGTTCAGCCTTCATTGGAGAAGAAGAGAGAAAACCAAGTGAGAAAGGGAAGAAGTGGAAGATTGAAGGAAGAAGAAAAGGGAGTTCCTCCCCAAGCTTGTGATGCTCCAGATCCACCACCTTGCCTCCTTCAAGCTCCGGTTCCACCATCTTTGGTGAGATTGTTCCAATCCCTAGCTCTTGATCCCCAAATCCTATTGTGTTCATCCAAGATTTAGAAATCTTGATGTATGAGATCCTCTAGGGCTATCTAGAGAAGAACGTGTTGTATCTCACATTAGATAATAGTGGAAGAGGATTTGGGTGGCTTTGGTTCGTGGTTTTTCCCCTCAAGTTGAGGGGCTTTCCACGTAAAAATCTGGTGTCTCATTGTTGATGCTTGCTGCTCTCTAGAAAGTTTCGCCTACCACAAGACACTCTAGAGAGGAGTATCTTGCCTGCTGCAAAACATTTTACCTCCATATATGCTGCTGCATATGTTTCCTTCCGTGCTAAGCAACCATCCTTGAATTAGTACATGATGTGGTGCTGAGATTACTTTGTTTTCGCTGCAATTTTCAGTTAACTACAAATGCATTTATGTGCTAATTCCCAGCAGAGTGGCATCAGAGCATTGGTTGCTTAGGAGGTTGTTAATCCCAGTTGCTTGAATGTTACTGGAAGTGTTGCTCATGATGGCTTTGGAATAAAGCGCTACTACAAGTGGCATCATAAAACTTGATTCTACCAATTACTCATTATGGAAGCCCATGATGGAAGCATCCTTTATTACAAGGATTTGTATGAGCCAATTGTGAAAGACAAGATACCCACAGGTGTCATGGAAGAAGAATGGAGAGTGTTGCATAGAAAGGCAGTAGGTATGATTCGGTTGTACATCAACCACAATATATTCCACCATATTGCAAATGACACAAATGCGTATGATATATGGCAGAAGTTGGAGTCTACGTATGAGAGGAAGACATCAATGAACAAGGCATCGATGATCAAAAGACTTGCAAAGCTTGAGTACCGAGATGGCACAAGTGTGATTGAGCACTTGAATGTCTTTCAATGCCATATAAATCAACTTTCAGCCATGAAGATCAACTTTGAGGATGAGGTGCAAGCATTGTTGCTGCTGAGTTCCATGCCTGATAGTTGGAACACGCTTGTTGTGTCACTTAGCAATTCAGCTCCGGATGGGAAGCTAACTTTGGAGATGGTGAAGAACATCATGCCGAATGAAGAAGCCAGAAAGAAGGAAAATGGTGACGCCTCTTCTTCTGATGCATATGTGGCTGAAACCCATGGGAAGAATGAGAACCGTGGACGCGGTCACACCAGATTTCAGCAAGGGAGAAACAAATCCAAGGGGAGATCAAAGTCAAAACAGAGAAAGATATTATATGCTTTCATTGTGGCAATCCGGGGCACATAAAGAGCGAGTGCAGGAAGTACAAAAGAGAGCTTACAAAGGGGAAACTTGCAAAGAAAACCGAGCAAAAGGTTGATAGCAGCTCGGCCATGACTGCAACAGAGGAGGACTATCTAGTCATTGAAGATGATGAATGCTATAGTGTTATTCGTGATGATGCCATGAGTTGGGTTGTGGATTTAGGTGCATCCTTCCACATCACATCACACAAGGAGTATTTCACATCTTACACTAGTGGTGTTACTAGCCAAGTGAGGATGGGAAATAGTGGTTCGTCAACAATTGTTGGCAAGGGCTCTATATGCATTGAAACAAACACAGGTTGCAGGTTTGTGCTCGATGATGTGAGGCATGTTCCCGATATAAGGCTGAATTTATTGTCAGTGGGCAAGCTTGATGATATCAAACATCCCAGTTATTTTGGTGAAGGAAAGTGGAAGCTCACCAATGGCTCTTTGATTGTGTCTCGAGGAAGTTGGCAAGGTAATCTGTATGTGACTAAAACCAAGTTGTGCAATGAGGTGTTGAACATTGCTGAAAAAGACACTTCGGTGGAATTGTGGCACAAGAGGCTTGGGCATATGAGTGAGAAGGGCATGCACGCTCTTGCTCGCATGGAGTACCTTCCTGAGTTGAAAGGTATATCCTTGAAACCCTGTGCACATTGTTTTGCTGGCAAACAACATAGGGTTGCATTACGTACACTCCCTCCACATTGTGCAGAAAATGTTCTTGATATTGTGCACACTGATGTTTGCTCCATGATTGAAAAATCCCATGGTGGAGCATTATAGTTTGTGACTTCCATTGATGACCATTCCAGAAAGGTGTTTGTTTATGTGCTGAAACACAAATACCAAATACTTGAAGCCTTCAAGGAGTTCCATGACAAAGTTGAGAGAGAAACTGACAGGAAATTGAAGTGCGTGAGATCAGACAATGGTGGTGAATACTGAGGTCCCTTTGAAAGGTATTACAGAAAGTTTGGCATCTGGCTTGAGAAGAGTCCACCAAAGACACCTTAGCTCAATGGTCTTGCAGACAGAATGAACAGGACACTCACAGAGAGGGTCACAGCTATGCTCTCTCATGCTCATTTGCCTAATTCATTTTGGGCTGAAGCATTAATGAATGCTATGTATGCGGTTAACCTATCTCCCCCAGTTCCTCTTGCAGGTGATATTCCTCAGAGAGTTTGGTCAGGGAAGGAGGTATCATAGAAGCAGTTGAAGGTTTTTGGTTGCAGGGCATTTGTATATGTTCCAAGGGATGAGACATCCAAGCTTGATAGCAAGACAAAGCAGCGCATCTACCTCAGCCAATCAAGTGAAGAGTTTGGCTACAGGTTGTGGGATCCAACCAATAGGAAGATTGTGAGAAGCCGAGATGTGGTGTTCATTGAAGATGAAAGAATAAAAGATATAGGGAAACCAGAGAAGCCAATGACCAACACACCTCAGGTTGACATGGATCCAATCCGTCCTCCTCTCGTGCATGAGAATCATGGGGGATATGATGACACTGAAGACAGTGGAGATGCAACTAACCAAGGCAGTACAAGTCAAAGTGACGAGCAGCCATCAAGTGATGATGATGATGAAGTTAGTAATGATGACGCCAACGAAAATCCACCTGATTCACCACCAGTGCAGCAGCAAAGAAGAAGTGATAGAGGTCACATTCCTTCTTCTAAGTATCCAGCACATCAATATGTGTTCATGACTGATGCAGGTGGCCTCGTGCTATGATGAGGTAATGTCTCATGAGAACAAGGATGAATGGTCAGAAGCCATGCAGGATGAGATGAAATCCCTATATGAGAATGATACTTTTGAGTTAGTAAATCTGCCAAAGGGCAAGAAAGCACTCAAGAACAAGTGGATGTACAGAGTGAAGACTGAAGAAAACACCTACAAGGCCAGATTGGTTGTGAAAGGTTTCAGTCAGAAAAAGGGCATCGATTATGAAGATATTCTCTCCGGTGGTCAAGATGTATTCGATTCGAGTTGTGCTTGGCATGGCTGCCACCATGGATTTGGAAATTGAACAACTTGATGTGAAGACAACATTCTTACATGGTGACCTAGATGAGGAGATATACATGGAGCAGCCGGACGGATTCATGGTTGCAAGCAAGAAGCACTTAGTATGCAAATTGAAGAAGAGCTTGTACAGCTTGAAGCAAGCTCCTCGACAGTGGTACAAGAAGTTTTAGTCTTTTCTGGCTGGGCTTGGTTACCATAAAAAACAACCTGATCATTGTGTCTTTATGAAGAGGTATGCCGAGGGTGATTTCATTATTCTCTTGTTGTATGTTGATGATATGCTGATTGTTGGAAATGGCACAAAGAGGATTGCTCTCCTCAAGAAGGCTTTGAGTAAATCATTTGCCATGAAGGATTTGGGACCAGCTAAGCAAATACTTGGCATGAAGATCTCCCGTGATAGATCAAAGAAGCTGCTTTGGCTCTCATAGGAAAGATACATTGAGAAGGTACATGACATGTTCAACATGAAAGATGCAAGATCTGTTATCTCTCAGCTTGCAGGCCACCACAAATTGAATTCAAAACAGTGTCCTACAAGTAAGAAGGAGAAAGAAGAAATGAGGAAAGTACCTTATCAATTTGCTGTGGGCAGTTTGATGTATGCCATGGTATGCACTAGGCATGATATTGCCTATGCTGTTGGAGTTGTTAGCCGGTTCATGACAAATCCAGGTAAAGCTCACTGGGAAGCAGTGAAGTGGATTCTTAGGTATCTGAAGGGAACTTCTACATCTTGTTTATGTTTTGGAAGCGGTGAACCTGTATTGCAAGGCTATACAGATGCAGATTATGCAGGTGACAAGGATCGTAGGAAGTCCACATCTGGATACCTGATGACTTATGCAGGGGGAGCAGTGTCATGGCAATCAAGATTGCAGAAATGTGTTTCTACCTCAACTACAGAAGCTGAGTACATAGTAGTAGTTGATGTTGGCAAGGAAGTGTTATGGATGAAGAACTTCTTGCAAGAGCTCGACATGAAGCAAGAGAAGTATGTTTTATTTTGTGATAGTCAAAGTGCTATTCACCTTGCCAAGAATTAAAGCTATCACTCGCGAACCAAGCACATTGATGTGAGCTATCATTGGATTCGAGATGTTGTGAGTTCCAAGTTGCTGAAACTTGAGAAGATCCATGCCGACGACAATGGTTCGGATATGATGGCCAAGATATTGCCAAATGAGAAGCTACAAGTATGCTACAAGGTAGCGGGCATGGCGCGGTGCCCCCCTCATGAGTCGGAGGGGGAGATTTGTTGGGATATCCTCCTCATGTGGGTTGTGAGAAGATGACAATTTGAAGCCTTTTAGGCAGCCCAAAGAGGTGCAGAAGCCCACTACCTATTAGGATTATGACCTAGGGTCATTTTGGTCTTTGCACGTTAGAGGATGGGGATGCTTTACCCTCCATCCAGCAGCCACCACCAAGTGTGACGAAAATCAGTTCGGCCTTCATTGGAGAAGAAGAGAGAAAACCAAGTGAGAAAGGGAAGAAGAGGAAGATTGAAGGAAGAAGCCAAGGGAGTTCCTCCCCAAGCTTGTGATGCTCTAGATCCACCACCTTGTCTCCTTCAAGCTCCAGTTCCACCATCTTTTGTGAGATTGTTCCAATCCCTAGCTCTTGATGCCCAAATCCTATTGTGTTCATCCAAGATTCAGAAATCTTGATGTATGAGATCCTCTAATGCTATCTAGAGAAGAACTTGTTGTATCCCACATTTGATAATAGTGGAAGAGAATTTGGGTGGCTTCGGCCCGTGGTTTTTCCCCTCAAGTTGAGGGGCTTTCCATGTAAAAATCTGGTGTCTCATTGTTGATGCTTGCTGCTGTCCAGAAAGTTTCGCCTACTAGAAGACACTCCAGAGAGGAGTGTCTTGCCTGCTGCGAAACATTTTACCTCCATATATTCTTCTACACATGTTTCCTTCCGTGCTAAGCAATAATCCTTGAATTAGTACATGATGTGGTGCTGAGATTACTTTGTTTGCGCTACAGTTTTTAGTTAACCACAAGTGCATTTGTGTGCTAATTTCCATCACTCTAGTCGTGCATTAAGATATGTTTTTCTACTGTATTTATACAAGGCTGATGAGTTTGACTGCTATGATTCAATGATTGATGTACATATATATGAAATGTAATTTGGGCTGCTAGCTATTGCTATGATCGCATGAATCATTCAAACTTGTGAAGTCATATTGGAGACATTGACCAAGTTTCATGTACATGGTCGTATGCAGCCCTTTGCAAAAAGATAAAAAAAAATGAATAAAAATAAATCCCAGCTCCACGTACATATTCTCTGTCAAATATTTCACCCTCGATCTTAATAAATAGACGTAGAGAAGTAGGTGCGGGGCTACCATCTCTGTGCTACCTAGGTTTTGCCCTCTCTCAAAGGCACCTCGATTCAGAAAGAATGTTGCCTAACGCTCGCCATCTGGTACGGTTGCTTACTATCCTGTTCGTGATTTGCTTCTGCTTGCTTTCATGTTCGTCTCCATGCTTCAGCGGCAGAGGCAATCCATCCTGTACCACACCTTGTAAGTATAAGGTTTTGAGCTTGTAGTAACTCTCTGTATAGGTGTCTAGTTAGTCATTATCAGTAGTACATGATTACCTTGGTATTCTGCTCTTCTCTCGTAAGTTTTTATTTGTTCATGGCCAGATATTTTGCAAATTGTGACAGTCGACCCGAGTGGCCCCCCAGGGTCACACCCTCCGAACTGCCTGACGTGCTGCAGATAGGATTACGAAGGGCACTGGCTCTACAGAGTTAATGCATGGAGCGTCACAAACTCACAATATGTGGAGTCCTCTAACGCAGCATGAAGCCATGAAGTCCTCTATATATATATGTACCTACTAGTACAAATGCCCGTGCTTTGCACCGGGCAAAAGAAAAGCATAACCGGATTCATGTGTCATTGTGCATGTCCAATATATCGGGAAACAATATGCATGTTTCATCATGTAGAAGTGAAGCAAATTATCTAGAAGGAATAGAAAAAGAAATTAGTTCGTGATCCAAGGACCAAACTGGTAAACAATATTATAATCTTGAAAATAAACATCAACGCTAGTAAATTTCACAACGACACAACTACAGTCTTGTGCCACTTCCGGTTGCACCCCATGAAATGCCAAGAGAACCGCACATAGTGGCGAGCAGCTGGCTTTGCCTGACCGAGCAGCGGCAAACAAATTAGCAAAAATTTGCTAATTTCTATTTCCCAAGTAAACATCAGAGTTTCAAAAATATAGTACTATGATTAGAGTAGAAGAAGATTGCAGTCTAACTGAAAGGATATTCTCAGCTGCAGCATAAAACCACATTTGCAATAAGCTAAATTACGTAAAATAAAGATAAAAGAAACCAAAGTAACATGTTCCTTTCTAATCCGCATGTATAAATTTAGTCACATCTTGCTACCAGCAAGTAGGCAGGGGATTCCAGAAATCACCTTCACAACTGCTTAAGACAATTAAGCAGAGACCATATGTGGCTTCGGTCCAGGATTTGGTTTAGCGCCGAAACAACGCTTGGATCCATGAAAAAAAATCATCTCAACAAAAGCAGATAGAGATATTTTACTGGGTCATGTGAAGGGAATGGGAATATAACACCAACCGGTTCAGGATTAATCCAATGACTCATAGAACTGTCCCCAAATGAAATTCATAGCTGCCAGAATGGAGTAGATGCATTTAGTTAACCATGAATATTTTTCGTGTGATTCCACAGTATGTACTGTGCGTACTTTAGTTAAGCATGTATATATCTGAACTTGCAAAATATACATTGGTCAATGCTATTGTTTTCTATTTAATTTTGTGTTCCACCATGATATAGAAATTGCATATAAAATACAGTTCAAAACAGGTGCTATAAATGAAAGTACATATATTTATCACCATTATATTAATTTCCCTGAGGAAGTTTGTAATCCTTATAATTATGCTCATGAAGCATCATGCTCCATGTTTCATCTTGCGCATCCTCTGAATTTCTGGTCTCGCACGTGCACCACATTCAGTTTGAGGCTATCAACAATGGGGAGCAGACTTGTGACTGAAAACACAATTTTTATGTTATTTCCAAATGGTCCAAGCACATATGCAATTTTCAACAAACAAACAAATTGAGCATCATGGATGAGCAGGACACCGGCTACCGTTGTCGCTGTACGTTGCTGAATTCGGATGGAGCGGGTATGGGAGGTGCCGCCGAGAGCTTACCTGTAGAGATGGAGAAAACATAGCAGCGTCTGGATCGCTGGCACGGTGGTACCTCATATTTTCTTGCTGCTTCTTACTGCATGTCGGGCAGCCTCGAAGCCGCCTTTGCTCCAGCTCCTCCCTCAACCCACCACCTGCTCCAGCACCTTCCTCAATCCGCCTCGAATCCCTTAGATTTCTCACTGGAATGGTTTGTACCGCATATCCTGAAACAAACATCAGCAATAAGCTTTAGTATCTCAGATGGAGACTTATGGAGGTATACTCTACAGCAAAGTACCGACCTGTAGTGAGTAGTGGCTTCAGAGACATAGATCTAAAATTGGCTCAATAGTTGGTAAGAAACTCTTTTTTAATTAGAGCAAAGGTATGTAAACTTCTTAAGCTAGCAAGTGCTATCAGCTAGCACCATGGCCGTATCTGCTTGTATCCGTCAATTTTTTTATGATATGGTAAGAAACCCAGGACCAGAGCATGTTGTGAAAGACGCACACGAGGGGGTCATGCTTTGACCGTGTCTCCGGGGTACAGTTGATAGAAAACTTCCTTATCTAGTTCTAGTATTTTGGAAAAAAATGCTTCTTTTCGTAAAAATTATAAGAACAGACCACTTCCAAGGTTCAAACTATCTTTTACTTATCTATCTTATAAAACGATGTCTATGAACTGAATGTAAACAACATGTCTTAAAATAGTTCATCAACGGGCTGCAAAAACATACATAGAATATATCCCTTCCAAGGTTAAAATGGTTCTTTGAACAGTCTATCATTGCCATGAAGATTTGCATAACCTTGGAGAATCCCAGAAAGTAGGGCAGTGTTAATATAGGTTATGTCATGGTTAATCTACATCAAACAGTTTGCTTGATGGACGCACTTCATTATAAATTAGGTGTTTTTTCCTACCAAATAAAAACTTAACATCAAGGCTACAGCAAGAATCCAAAATGCAGACACTGATGGACGTGAGAGGCACTGTTCCTCGTAGTAAAGCTAGGTCCACTTGTCCTGAAACATATCTCAAAAGGCAAAATAACTAACTTGATTCATGCATAATTAATAACCTATAACCTGATAAGCTGCTTGCCAGAAAAGAGAATTTGAAATTAAGCACACGTTAATTATTTGAGGAGCAAAACAGCAGGACCTATCAGACCCATGGCTCATAGATGCATCAGGAGATCACATTCTCCATGCATGGCCTCAGCCAAAGACTCTACAATTCAGAAACAAGTAAGAGAATACAAGACCAGTTGAATAAAATACAGGCAGGTTCACAAATAAAACTATCCAGAAGTAGATGGGTCCGGACGATCTCACCGTGGATAATTTGTCTAGATTTCAGGTGGGCTTGGTCACAAAACAGTGGAGGTGAGGCACACACGGATCGCAACTAATGTCTATCCTATCTTCTTCACCTCGCTACCCCGGCCCAGCGCCTCCATCTGCACCATCATCTTTACCCCCGACACTAAGAACTTACATGGCATTTTCTGTGTAACTATTTTATGAGCTTACAAATAAAAGCACAAAAGTGAAAAGTGAAAAAAAATGAAAATAGCACATATATACACTGTTTGTGTTTGGAAGGATATCAATTCACAAATGAAAATAGATCTGTTCATGGACTTGTTCCTGTAGTAGCAGAATTTTGTTCAAAAAAAAAAAAAAACTGGACCGTGCTAATGGGATAAAGAGCAGATGGGGGTTGCTTGGCCTATCTCGGTGCAGGAGAGGCGTCATCCGAGGTGAGGAGCTGCTGCTGGATAGGGACCTCTGTGAGAAGGGAAACAAGATGAGGAAGGGATGGAAAGGGGATGGGATGGGATGGGGACAAGATAAAACCTTGAGGACCTGCAGGTCCATGGCGTCCTTTACATCTCCGTGAAGAAGCCCTTGACGGCAGCGACCATGGTGGATGGGGAACTCCCATGGTGTGCTCCATCTGCATCTGCAACAGATGATATCACTAGTAGAAAACAGGGCTTTGGTCCAGCCCTGAAAAGCCCATTAATCCCGGTTCACTCACGAACCGGGACCCATGGGGGCATCGGTCCCGGTTCGTGAGGCCAGGGCGCCGGCCGGGCCTCGTGGGCCATTGGTCCCGGTTTGTCTGACCCCTTTGGTCCCGGTTCCAGACACGAACCGGGACCAATGGGCCTCGCTCCTGGCCCACAACCATTGGTCCCGGTTTGTGGCTGGAACCGGGACCGAATGTTGTCCTTTAGTCCCGGTTCCAGCCACAAACCGGGACCAATGGTTGGCCTATATATACCCCCCTGCCCGCGAGGAGAGCAGTGCACTGCTCTGTTTTTTTGGCCGGCCGTGGGAGAGCTTTGTGGTGCTCTAGCTCACCTCCTATGCACATGAGGTGTTCGATGAAATGCCCGAGCCACACTTAAGCTTTCTCCTCTGGAAGCTCCTTGTCCAAGCTCCATTTTCCTCAAGATTTGTCTAGGTTTGGCGGTCCGTCCTGTCTCGTCCCCGTCCTCACCGCCGTCGATCGCCCGCGCCCATCTCGGCACCGGCACCACCGTGGTTAGCCTCTTCTTCTTATCTTCTTTCTAAAAGAAAAAAGTTCTTACTTGTATGATTTAGATAGATACTTGTGTAACTTTCTTACTTTTATTATTGTTTGTTATTATATAGTGCGATGGTTTTGGTATCCGCCTCCGTCGGCCCTCGTCCTGTCTATGATTCGTATGTGGTATATATTATCTTTGATAACTATTTGTTTTATTTAGTGTTTATGACAATTATGCCGACCAACGTGACATAGATTTTTTAATCTAGGAGGTATGTGAACCAGAAATTCCAACCGACATAGAAATTCTTGTCGAGAAGTTAAATTTGGTTGAAAAAGAAAACAATTACTTGAAAGAAAAATTACAAAGAGTTGAAGAGGAGAAGATGAAGTTGGAGTTGCATGTTGCCGATGTCGTCGACGATCACAAGATCAAGATGGATGCAATGTGCTTGAAGATTAGAAAGATTAGAAAATATGCCATTCATACTGAGGCTTGGTATCATTATGCCGTTGGATCAATTGGTACCTTAGTTGCGGTTATGATCGCATTTGTTGTTGCATATAATTTTTTTACATAGTTTCAATGTATGTTTTAATTAGATGCTGTAGAGAGTTATATGTTGTTCAATAATGAGAACTATATAACGCACGCAGATGAACCAGCAATGGATGTACGGTGACCGACGCACCTCCAAGTATATTAAGGGCCTGCATGATTTTCTCGAAGCGGCTGAGGCAAACAAGCAGAATGGTTTTATGCATTGTCCATGTACTGTCTGTGAGAATACGAAGGCTTTCTCCAACTCTAAAACCCTTCACTTCCACCTGCTTGAGAAAGGTTTTATGCCACACTATAATGTTTGGACCAAGCACGGAGAAAGAGGGGTTATGATGGAAGACAAAGAAGAAGAGGATGATGACAACTACCCGCCCCCTGAATACGGTGATGCTGCAATGGGGGAAGCTAAAGATCAAGAGGAACCAGACGATGTGCAGAGAGAATGCGAAAGTGAAAGGGAGAAGTTGAAGTTCGATCGCATGTTAGAGGATCACAAAAAAGGGTTGTACCCAAATTGCGAAGATGACAACAGAAAGCTCGGTACCACACTGGAATTGCTGCAATGGAAGGTAGACAATGGTGTATCTGACAAGGGATTTAGTTCGCTACTGAAAATAATGAAGAAGAAGCTTCCAAAGGATAACGAATTGCCCGGCAGTACGTACGAAGCAAAGAAGGTTCTATGCCCTCTAGGATTGGAGGTGCAGAAGATACATGCATGCCCTAATGACTGCATCCTCTACCGCGGTGCGTACGAGGATTTGAACGCATGTCCGGTATGCGGTGCATTGCGGTATAAGATCAGAAGAGATGACCCTGGTGATGTTGAGGGCCAGCGCACCGGGAAGAGGGTTCCTGCCAAGGTGATGTGGTATGCTCCTATAATACCACGATTGAAACGTCTGTTCAGAAACAAAAAGCATGCCGAGTTGATGCAATGGCACATAAAAGACCGTAAGAAAGACAGGAAGTTGAGAGCACCCACTGACGGGTCGCAGTGGAGAAAGATCGAGAGAAAGTGGAGCGACTTTACAGGTGACCCGAGGAACGTATGGTTTGGTTTAAGTGCAGATGGCGTTAATCCTTTTGGGGAGCAGAGCAGCAAGCATAGCACATGGCCTGTGACTCTATGTATGTATAACCTTCCTCCTTGGTTGTGCATGAAGCGGAAGTTCATTATGATGCCAGTGCTCATCCAAGGCCCTAAGCAACCCGACAATGACATTGATGTGTACCTAAGGCCATTAGTTGATGAACTTTTACAGCTATGGAATGGAAGAGGTGTACGTGTGTGGGATGAGAATGAACAGGAGGAATTTGACCTACATGCGTTGCTGTTTGTAACCATCAACGATTGGCCTGCTCTCAGTAACCTTTTAGGACAGACAAACAAGGGATACCACGCATGCACACACTGTTTAGATGACACCGACAGTATATATTTGGACAAATGCAGGAAGAATGTGTACCTGGGGCATCGTCGATTTCTTCTGACCAACCATCAATGTCGAAAGAAAGGAAAGCATTTCAAAGGTGAGGCAGATCACCGGAAGAAGCCCGCCCTCCGTACTGGTGATCACATACTTGATATGGTCAATGATTTGCAAGTAATATTTGGAAAGGGTCCTGGCGGACTATCTGTTCCGACCGACGATGCAGGACGCGCACCCATGTTTTAGAAGAAATCTATATTTTGGGACCTACCCTATTGGAAAGACCTAGAGGTCCGCTCTGCAATCGACGTGATGCACGTGACGAAGAATCTTTGCGTGAACCTGCTAGGCTTCTTGGGAGTGTGTGGGAAGACAAAACATACACCGGAGGCACGGGAGGAACAACAACGTGTGCATGGAAAAGACGGCATGCATCCAAAGCAGTATGAAGGTCCTGCCAGCTACGCACTTACCAAAGAAGAGAAGGAAATCTTCTTTGAATGCCTGCTCAGTATGAAGGTCCCGTTTGGCTTCTCGTCAAATATAAAGGGAATAATAAATATGGCAGAGAAAAAGTTCCAGAACCTAAAGTCTCATGACTGCCACGTGATTATGACGCAACTCCTTCCGGTTGCATTGAGGGGGCTTCTACCGAAAAACGTTCGATTAGCCATTGTGAAGCTATGTGCATTCCTCAATGCAATCTCTCAGAAGGTGATCGATCCAGAAATCCTGCCAAGGTTAAGGAGTGATTTGGTGCAATGTCTTGTTAGTTTCGAGCTGGTGTTCCCACCATCCTTCTTTAATATCATGACGCACGTCCTAGTTCATCTAGTCAACGAGATTGTCGTTCTGGGCCCTGTATTTCTACACAATATGTTCCCCTTTGAGAGGTTCATGGGAGTCTTAAAGAAATATGTTCGTAACCGCGCTAGGCCAGAAGCAAGCATCTCCATGGGCCATCAAACAGAGGATGTCATTGGGTTTTGTGTTGACTTCATTCCTGACCTTAAGAAGATTGGTCTCCCTCAATCACGGTATGAGGGGAGACTGACTGGAAAAGGCACGCTAGGAGCGGACTCAATAATATGTAGGGACGGGCAATCTTGGTCTCAAGCACACTACACAGTTCTACAGAATTCCACCTTGGTGACCCCGTATGTCGATGAACACAAGAATATTCTGCGCTCCAAACACCCGGAGCAGTGTGACGACTGGATTACATATGAACACATCAGGACTTTCGGCAGTTGGTTGCAAACACGTCTCATGGGTGACAACGCTGTTTCTGATGAGTTGTACTCGTTGGCCAGGGGACCATCTTCGACTGTATTGACTTACAAAGGGTACGAGATAAATGGGAATACATTTTACACGATCGCCCAAGATCAAAAGAGCACCAACCAAAACAGCGGTGTCCGCTTTGATGCAGCAACCAATAGGGGAAAGGACACATATTATGGTTACATAGTGGACATATGGGAACTAGGCTATGGACATGATTTCAAGGTCCCTTTGTTTCAGTGCAAATGGGTCAATCTGTCAGGAGGCGGGGTACAGGAAGACCCACAGTACGTAATGACACCAGTGGATCTGAACAATCTTGGGTACACAGATGAACCATTCGTCCTAGCCAATGATGTGGCGCAGGTTTTCTATGTGAAGGACATGTCTACCAAACCGAGAAAAAGAAAAGATAAGGAAGCGAATACATCATACGATGAGCCAAAGCGCCACATAGTTCTTTCAGGAAAAAGAGACATCGTGGGATTGAAGGGCAAGACAGACATGTCTGAAGATTATGAAAAGTTTCATGAAATTCCTCCCTTCAAAGTCAAGGCTGACCCAAGCACCCTGTTAAACGATGAAGATTATCCATGGTTACGACGCAATAAGCAAAGGACACAAGCGAAGAAAAAGTGAAGACTTTCTCTCCACAACTATATCATTGCAGTTACATGTGAAGAAATGAAATGCCTTTTGTAACAGATGAGTTTTCGTATGAAACCCTAATACTTCGAAAGAGATTGCCCGTTTTGTACACGAAGTGCATCCAGTTTTTGCCGTAACCCTCTCAACTTTTTATAACATGCTATGTGGGTGAAATGATGATACCATGCCAACTTTCAACCTTTTCAGAGTTCATTTGTAGTGCTTTTTCAATTTAAGGGTCATTTAGCTTAAAAAATCAGTAAATGCATGAAAAATACCAGATGAAGTCACAAAGGGTTGAAAATTGATGATGTGGCTTTGAATGGTTCATTTTGAACACACAAAAAGTCTGGAGTTCAAATAAGTTCAAAAAAATGAAATCCCTTTGTAACAGATGAGTTTTCGTCCGAAACCCTGATACTTCGAAAGAGATTGTCCGTTTTGTACACGAAGTGCATCCAGTTTTCGCCGTAACCTTCTCAACTTTTTAGCACATGCTATGTGGGTGAAATGATGATACCATGGCAACTTTCAACCTTTTCAGAGTTCATTTGTAGTGCTTTTCAATTTCAGGGTCATTTAGCTCAAAGAATGAACTAATAGCAAAAAGAATGAACTAGGAAACTTTTATGAAACACTAATATAAAAAATAATGAACTAAAAATAATCAATTAAAATATTCTGTTATGATCAACTAAAACAAAACTATAATATTCTTCAATAGCAAAAAGAATCAACTAAAAAGCTTTTATAAAACTCTAATAGCAAAAGGAATCAACTAAAAAGCTTTCATAAAACTCTAATATCAAAAAGAATGAACTAACAAGAATCAATTAAATATAATATTTTTCAATAGCAAAAAGAGTCAACGAAAAAGAATCAAAATAATATTAACTAAAATTATCAAAGTATTTATTTGTTAAAAACTTTAATAGTAAAAAGAATGAACTAAAAAGAATCAATTAAATATAATAATTTTCAATAGTAAAAAGAATCAACTAAAAAGAATCAAAATAATTTTAACTCAAATTATCAAAGTATTTATTTGTTAAAAACTTTAATAGTAAAATGAATGAACTAAGAAGACTCAATTAAATATAATATTTTTCAATAGCAAAAAGAATCAACTAAAAAGAATCAAAATAATATTAACTAAAATTATCAAAGTATTTATTTGTTAAAAACTTTAATAGTAAAAAGAATGAACTAAAAAGAAAATAAATAAAGCAAAAAAACAAAACAAAAATACTGGATTTAAAAAAAAAATGCCGCCTACTGGGCCAACACGGCCTGCATACGACTAGAAACCCATCACGCCAGTTGGGCCAGGATGCAGGCCCGCTTAAGCCTCAGTAGGCCACAGGTTGAGGGTGCGTTTAGGCCCGTAGGCCTGCTAAAGAGAGGAGCTCGAGAGGGTTGGCGCAGCAGCGCTTATAAACCACTCTCGGCGCCTCTCAGCTAGCGAGGTGGGACTAAACTTCCACCACACCGTTGTGCCAGGCTATTGGTCCCGGTTGGTGCCACATCGCTGCGCCTCCTCGTCGCCGTCGCCGTGCCCCCTGCCTCCCTAGCCCTGTCACTGCCCGCTCCTTGTCGCCGCGCCTCCTCGTCGCCGTCGCCCTCTCCCATCATCGCGCCTCCTCGTCGCCGTCCCCCTCTCCCATCGCCTTGCCTCCTCGTCGCCGTCGCCGTGCCCCCTGCCTCCCCAGCCCCGTCGCCGCCCGCTCCTCGTTGCCGCGCCTCCTCGTCGCCGTCGCCCTCTCCCATCGCCGCCCCCAGTGAGCACCCCGCCTTCCCCCGCGCTTCTGCCCTTCCCCGCCGCCGCCGCCGTCGCCGACGCCCTCTGCATTTTTTTTCATACAATTTTTTTGTTCATATAAATTTTTAGTAAATGGATATGTATGCATATTGTTTTTCTAAATATATGAGTGTATGTTGATATATGGATGATCCATTGATGTATGCTTTTTTTGTCCATTGATGTATTTTTTTTTGTTCATATATGATGATTTTTTTTGTTCATAGATGATCATATGATGTTTTTTTGTTCATATGTATGCATGGATGTGGATGGATGTATATATATAGAAAATGATCATATGATGTTTTTTTATTCATAGAATATTTTTTTGTTCTTAGAAATTAGTTAAAATTTACCAAGCGACGTCGTTGTCGATCTACCCCCTCCCCGATAACTTCGACATGAGGGGGGACGTCGGACATGACATGAGCGGTGAGCATCGTTGTCGTCTACCCCCTCCCCGATAACTTCGACATGAGGGGCGACGTCGGACATGATATGAGGGGTGAGCGTCATTGTCGTCTACCCCCTCCCCGATAACTTCGAGATGAGGGGGGACGTCGGACATGACATGAGGGTTGAGCGTCGTTGTCGTCTACCCCCTCCCGGATAACTTCGACATGAGGGGGGACGTCGGACATGACATGAGGGGTGAGCGTCGTTGTCGTCTACCCCCTCCCCGATAACTTTGACATGAGGGGGGACGTCGGACATGTCATGTGGAATTTTTTTTTGTTCATATAGAAAACTCCGGTAACATAGATTTATCAAGAATGCCCCCATTATGGATTTGCACAAGTTGATCCAATTTTTTTCTGATCTCATCTATATATATATTCTTCTATATGTCACGTTGTCTGTCAAAGTATTCAAGAAATCCATGGCTTCATCATTAGCCGGAAGTAACAGGCGTATGATGCTACGAAGCTCTTCAAAGTTGTTTTGGAACGGAATTCCGGATAGAATAATTCGCTTTTTGGTACGAATTTCAGCAAAGGCCTTCCAAATAGCGATATTCGGAAGGCTCTTGCTGAACTTCGTACCAAAAAGCTAATTAATTATCCTATCCGGGACTCCGTTCCAAAACAATTTTGGAGAGCTTCGTACCATTATGCGCCTGTTACTTCCGGCTAATGATGAAGCCATGGTTTTCTTGAATCCTTTGACACTAGACAACGTGACATATAGAAGGGTAGATGAGATCAGGAAAAATATGGACCATTTTCTGCACATCCAGAATGGCGCCATTTTGTTAATTAAATCCCTTAAAGGTTAAGAGAATCCCTTGTTTGACATTCATGAGAGAGGCGGTCCGGACGTCGGATATTCATGTTTGTATATTAATTGCCATGTTGTAATATTTGCAGAAACTATGGCTCAAAGAGACTTGGAACAAGAACAGTTGTTGGGGGACATAATCCTCGGCGGACGTGATGTCTTGTCGTTTCTCAACGACACAGATGGTCTGGAAGGAGAGGATGACGGCTCCGGTGATCGAACAATAGAGGAGGAAGGACATGATCATGATGGCTCCGGTGACCGAATGCCGGAGGAAGAAGGAGACCATGATGACGGCTCCGGTGACCGAACGGAGGTGGGAGATGTTGCAAAGTCCGGCGAGGAATATATATTAATTAAGCCTGTGCTGACTAGCTAATTGATGCATTAATTGTTTTGGTATGTACATATATTAACTCTTCTTTCTTCTTTTATAGCCCTCCGGATCGAGCCAAACTTCGGTAACGAGACGAGGCCCGAAGAAGAGGTTGCGCAAGGATGAAAGGTTCACGATCACAGCACTCGCGGACGATGGCCATCCGATTGAACCCAAGCGGACCAAGGACACATTTTCTGCTCAGTGCGGAGTTATTGTTAGGGACAACATCCTGATCAGCATCAAGCGATGGAATAAGCCTAAGGACGACGCCCCTGAAGGTGATTATGTCACCGATAGACAGAAAGATGATCTTTGGACCGCGCTGAAGGCAAATTTCACCCTACCGCCAGAGGAGGATCCGAATAAGCCAGTTATAGAGCCACTGGTCAAGGCATGTGCTCTTAAGAAGATGGCAGATCTATTCAGGAGGTGGAAGAATGAGTTGAAATCAAAGTTTGTCGACAAAGGGAAGACTCCAGAATTCACCGGCCGATTTGAGAAGATAAGAGATCACTGGCCCGCATTTGTGTCCTACAAGACATCGGACAAGAGTAAGAAAATGTCAGAGACAAACAAGAACAACGCTGCAAAGAAGCAGTATCACCATCACACGGGGTCAGGTGGCTACCTCAAAGCCCGGCCGTTGTGGGACAAAGCTGAGAATGACCTGATTGCTAAAGGGGTCGTACCATAGACATTGAACTGGCCAGACCGTTCAAGGACTTGGTTCTTCGGGGTTGGGGGAACTTTGGACCCTGAAACAGGGAAGTGCCGTTGGACGGACGAGCAACTTGCAATACCCGTCACGAAGCTTCAGAAGTATATCACCGCAGCGCAGGAAGGGACGTTCATTCCCGACAGAGAGAAGGACGAGCTGACTGAGGCCCTAGGGAATGTTGAGCACCCTGGACGAACACGAGGCACACCAGGCTCCGTTCCGTGGAAGGTTGGGTTTCCCGACGCAGGCGGTTACAGAAGCCGGGAGAGAAATAGGAAAGCGGAGCTGAGCGACATGCAGAAGCTCAATGCAAGACTACAAAAGGTAGAGGAAGCTGAGAGCCAGCGAGCTGCCGGCCAACCATCTCAGCGGCATGAAGCTACCCCAGAAGCTACCCCGCCATCTCAGCGGAGAAGTAGCGTCGCTTCCACGAAGCCCGTTCAGCCTGACTTCACGTCTCCTAGCTACCCCGTGGATACTATCACGGAGGCTCAACATTGCGAGCTTATGACGAAATGCCGGAACCTCACTTTCAAGGCGGCTGTCGGCTCTGTTGCACCTCCTCAACCCAACGGAACTTTTCACTGCCGTCCGATTCCACATGGCTATGCTGTTGTGATGGTGGATAAAGTAATGGAGGGATTTGAGGAGCTCGAGCTTGACCACTCTACAGGTGAAGGGGAGAATCGGCTGGTTCGTGCTCCGAGGAGTACATGTCTATCGCAAAAGGAGTACATCAAGCTTCCAAACTGGACGCCTCCGCCTCCTCCTCCTCCTCTGGCGGGTCAGGGCACTCCGCCGCCTCCTCCTCCTCCTCCTCCGGCGAGTGATCAGGGCACTCCGCCTCCTTCTCCATCTCCTCCGACACGTGAGGGCACTCCGCCTCCTCCTTCGCCTACTCCGGCGCGTCGAAGCAGTCCGCCTCCTCCTCAGCCTCGTCGGCAACGGCGGAAGACAGACGCCGCCGCTCTGGCTCCTCCGGCGCGTTGGATTTCTCCGCCTCGTCAGCAACGACGGAAGAGAGACGCCGCCGCTCCGGCGGCTAGCAGTACAAGCAGAGGCGGGAGCCAATTCAGATACGGTCCATCTCTCAAGCCTCTGGAAAAGTTACCATATGAGAGGACCGAGCAGGAAAACGAGGACATATGTCATGCCCAACTGAGGGACCATTTTGCAAAGAAAACTCCACCTCCGAAGGAGAAGGTAGATCCGGTGAAAGTGAAGCGCACTATCCATGCCCTGAAGCGACCACCACCGCCTCCGCCGGATTCCAACTATGACCGCATAATTACTAAGACACATGCTGAAGCGCAGCAGCCGGGAAGTACTTCCAGTGCTGCAAGAGCGAAAAAACGAAGAAGTGGGAAAACAATTCCCCAGCTCGGCGAACAGGAGAAGCAATCGTGCCCCTCGCTCAAGGTGTCTAGCGATATCGCTAATCATCCGATGCTACTGTCCGGTACCACTCTTGATGATTACCTGCCCGATGATGTACAGTTTGAAACGACTGAGGTAGTAGCTGACGTCTTTAGATACGAGCACGGGAAGCCTCTCGTCAAATCTGATCATCCTCTTCTAACAACGATGATGCAAAAATTGCATGACTGGTACATGGAAACCTGCAGGAAGTCTGGGAAAGACAGTTTGTTTGTCGGAATTAAAAAAGAGCATGACTTCCCTGGAGTCGACCTGCTGCCTGTTGAATTTGTGGAGTTATTTCAATTATACAATCAAAAGGCCCTCGACAAACAACTCATGACTTGCTACTGTCTGTAAGTATTACTTCTATAATTAAGTATCTAGCTCAGCTCGTTCATTGCATGTATATATAATTATCCTCACTATATTATGCAGATTGAAGATGGTCGAATGCAAAAAAACAGGAATCTTCGACGTTGGGTTCATTAGCCCAAATACCGTAAATGAATGGTCGGTACGAAAGGAGGCTGAAGATACCGAGAACAACTTGCTAGAAACGTTCCTTAGACATCAAAACAAAAGGGAAATACTCTTTCCTTACAACATCAAGTGAGTGTTAGTGTCTTCTGCATATTCGGTTTTGCTTACTCGTGGTGAAGTAATGTAATTGATGAGTTATGCGTGCGCATCTTCCACTATATTCTGCTATCCATTAACCTTGATGGGGCATTAGTAACTGTCTTAGACTCGCTCCGTAAAGATCCCAAGTATTATGCGGACATGACTGCATTGCTCCAGAAGTAAGTTCAGTCAATACTGGGACCATATCGGCAACTTTCGTTCATTTCCTGATATCAAGTAATCATTTTCTTTGCCTGCCAGGGTTTGGAAAATGTTCACCGCTATGGTTCCGGGTCTGAAGAAGGAGCTGCGATTTACACACCCCAAAGTAAGTAGTACTAGCTAGTGTTGGGGAACGTTGCATGGGAAACAAAAATTTTCCTACGCACACGCAAGATCTATCCATGGTGATGAGCATCTACGAGAGGGAGATTGTTTCTACATACCCTTGTAGATCGCTAAGCGGAAGCGTTAAGAAACACGGTTGATCTAGTCGAACGTCTCCGCGATCCAAATAGCAAGTCGTCCCTCGATCCGATCACGAACTAGTGCCGAACGGACGGCACCTCCACATTCAACACACGTACGGCTTGATGACGCCTTCACCTCCTCGATCCAGCGAGCGATGGTGAAGCAGTAGATGAGTTCCAGCAGCACGACGGCGTGGTGATGGTGGTGAGGAACAATCTCTGCAGGGCTTCGCCAAGCACCACGGAGATTATGACGTAGGAATTAGAGGGCTAGGGTTGCCGGCACACGGCTTGGGAAATCTTGATGTATCCCGTGTGCTAGCCCTGCCCCTCTATTTATATGTTGAGCCCTGGGGTCTAAACTTGGAGAGAAAACCTCTACAAGGTCGGTTTTGCCCGCACAAGGTCGGTTTGGCCCGCAAGAAAAGAGTCCAACTCGGATCCCTGCAGTACCGCGCACAAGCGGTAGTACGTACCGCTTCACACAAGCGGTAGTACCACTTACGCGGTTGTACTGCCTTACCAGCGGTAGTACCGCTTAAGGCAGCAGCAAAACTTCATTTTGCACTTTCCAATACCTCGTGGGTTTTACCCCTTTTGCACTCTTCTGGAGATCCTCGTCATGTTCGGGATCTTATCCGAGACTCCGAACAACCTTCGGTCACCAACACAATAACTCAAATATACTAATCGTCACCAAATGTTAAGTGTGTAGACCCTGCGGGTTCGAGAACTATGTAGACATGACCTAGACACCTCTACGGTCAATAACCAATAGCGGGACCTGGATGCCCATATTGGTTCCTACATATTCTACGAAGATCTATATCGGTCGAACCTCTATGTCAAGGATTCAGTTAATCCCGTATGCTGTTCCCTTTGTTCTTCGGTATGTTACTTGCCCAAGATTCGATCGTCGGTATCCCTATACCTAGTTCAATCTCCTTACTGGCAAGTCTCTTTACTCGTTCCGTAATACAAGATCCCGTGGCTAACACTTTAGTCACATTGCTTGCAAGGCTTACAGTGATGTTGTATTACCGAGTGGGCCCTGAGATACCTCTCCGTCACACGGAGTAACAAATCCCAGTCTTGATACATGCCAACTCAACAGACACCCTCGGAGATACCTGTAGAGCACCTTTATAGTCACCCAGTTACGTTGTGACATTTGATACACACAAGGTATTCCTCCGGTGTCAGTGAGTTGCATGATCTCATGGTCATAGGAACAGATACTATGACATGCAGAAAACTATAGCAATAAACTGACATGATCATATGCTATGTTTATAGTTTGGGTCTTGTCCATCACATCATTCTCCTAATGATGTGATCCCGTTATCAAATGACATCTCATGTCTATGGCTAGGAAACCTTCACCATCTTTGATTAACGAGTTAGTTTAACTAGAGGCTTACTAAGGACACATTGTTTGTCTATGTACCCACACATGTATTTGAGTTTCCAATCAATACAATTATAGCATGGATAATAAACGATTATCATGAACAAGGAAATATAATAATAACCATTTTATTATTGCCTCTAGGGCATATTTCCAACAGTCTCCCACTTGCACTAGAGTCAATAATCTAGCTCACATCACTATGTGATTTACATTGTAATGAATCTAACACCCATACAGTTCTGGTGTTGATCATGTTTAGCCCTTGGAAGAGGTTTGGTCATCGGATCAGCAACATTCAGATCCGTGTGCACTTTGCAAATATTTATGTCGTCCTCCTTGATGTAATCGCAGATGGAATTGAAACGTCGCATTATGTGTCTTGTCCTCTTGTGAAACCTGGGTTCCTTGGCTAGAGCAATGGCACCAGTGTTGTCACAGAACAGAGTCATTGGGTTTAGTGCACTAGGCACTACTCCAAGATCTTTCATGAACTCCTTCATCCAGACACCTTCCTTCGCCGCCTCCGAGGCAGCGACGTACTCCTCTTCGCATGTAGAATCAGCTACTACGCTTTGCTTGGAACTGCACCAGCTAACCGCACCTCCATTGAGAATAAATGCGTATCCGGTTTGTGACTTAGAGTCATCCGGATCAGTGTCAATGCTTGCATCGATGTAACCCTTTACGACGAGCTCTTGATCACCTCCATAAACGAGAAACATGTCCTTAGTCCTTTTCAGGTACTTCAGGATATTCTTGACCGTCGTCCAGTGTTCCATTCCTGGATCACTTTGAAACCTTCCGGCCATACTTATGGCAAGGCTGACATCGGGTCTTGTGCACAGCATTGCATACATGATAGAGCCTATGGCTGAAGCATAGGGGACGACACTCATCTTTTCTCTATCTTCTGCAGTCACTGGGCATTGAGTCTTACTCAACTTCACACCTTGCAAAACAGGCAAGAACCCCTTCTTGGACTGATCCATTTTGAACTTCTTCAAAATCTTATCAAGGTATGTGCTTTGTGAAAGTCCTATTAAACGTCTTGATCTATCTCTATAGATCTTGATGCCTAATATGAAAGCAGCTTCTCCTAGGTCCTTCATTGAAAAACTCTTGTTCAAATATTCCTTCACGCTTTCCAACATTTCTATATTGTTTCCATTGAGCAATATGTCATCCACATATAATATTAGAAATTCTATAGAGCTCCCACTCACTTTCTTGTAAATACAAGCTTCTCCGTAAACTTGTATAAACCCGAACGCTTTGATCACCTCATCAAAGCGAAGATTCCAACTCCGAGATGCTTGCACCAGTCCATAAATGGATCGCTGGAGTTTGCAAACTGTGTCAGCATTCTCTGGATCGACAAAACCTTCTGGTTGCATCATATACAACTCTTCCTTAAGGAAACCGTTAAGGAACGCTGTTTTGTCATCCATCTGCCAAATTTCATAATCAAAAAAGGCAGCTATTGCTAACATGATTCTGACGGACTTAAGCATCGCTACGGGTGAGAAGGTCTCATCGTAGTCAACTCCTTGAACTTGTGAAAAACCCTTTGCCACAAGTCGAGCTTTATAGATGGTGACATTACCGTCCGCGTCCGTTTTCTTCTTAAAGATCCATTTGTTCTGAATGGCCTTACGCCCTTCAGGTAATACTTCCAAAGTCCACACTTTGTTTTCATACTTGGATCCCATCTCGGATTTCATGGCCTCTAACCACTTCTCGGAAACCGGGCCCACCATCGCTTCTCCATAGCTCGTAGGTTCATCGTTGTCCAACAACATGACCTCTAAGACAGGGTTGCCGTACCACTCAGGAGCAGTACGCGTCCTTGTCGACCTACGAGGTTCGATAGCAACTTGATCCGAAGCTTCATGATCATCATCATTAACTTCCTCTTCAACTGATGTAGGCTCTACAGAAACATCTTTCTGCGCTGCGCTATTCTCTGGTTGAAGTAAAGGTTCAATAACCTCATCAAGTTCTATCTTCCTCCCACTCAATTCTTTCGAGAGAAACTCTTTCTCAAGAAATGTTCCGTTTTTAGCGACAAACACTTTGCCTTCGGATCTGAGATAGAAGGTATACCCAACTGTCTCTTTTGGGTATCCTATGAAGACACATTTCTCCGCTTTGGGTTCCAGCTTTTCAGGCTGAAGCTTTTTGACATAAGCATCACATCCCCAAACTTTAAGAAACGACATCTTTGGCTTCTTGCCAAACCATAGTTCATATGGCGTCGTCTCAACGGATTTCGATGGTGCCCTATTTAAAGTGAATGTAGCTGTCTCTAATGCATAACCCCAAAACGATAGTGGCAAATCGGCAAGAGACATCATAGATCGCACCATATCCAATAAGGTTCGATTACGACGTTCGGACACACCATTACGCTGTGGTGTTCCAGGCGGTGTCAATTGTGAAACAATTCCACACTGTCTTAAGTGACTGCCAAACTCATAACTCAGATATTCTCCTCCTCGATCAGATCGTAGGAATTTAATCTTCTTGTTACGATGATTCTCAACTTCACTCTGAAATTGCTTGAACTTTTCAAACGTTTCAGACTTGTGTTTCATTAAGTAAATATACCCATATCTACTTAAGTCATCAGTGAAGGGGAGAAAGTAACGATAACCACCGCGCGCCTCAATGCTCATCGGACCGCACACATCAGTATGTATGATTTCCAACAAGTCACTTGCCCGTTCCATTGTACCAGAGAACGGCGTCTTAGTCATCTTGCCCATGAGGCATGGCTCACATGTGTCAAGTGATTCAAAATCAAGTGACTCCAAAAGTCCATCAGCATGGAGCTTCTTCATGCGTTTTACGCCAATATGACCTAAACGGCAGTGCCACAAGAAAGTGGTATTATCATTATCAATCCTACATCTTTTGGCATCAATGTTATGAACATGTGTATCATCACTATCGAGATTCAATAAGAATAAACCCCTCACATTTGGTGCATGACCATAAAAGATATTACTCATATAAATAGAACAACCATTATTCTCAGATTTAAATGAGTAACCGTCTCGCAATAAACAAGATCCAGATATAATGTTCATGCTTAACGCAGGCACTAAATAACAATTATTCAGGTTCATCACTAATCCCGATGGTAATCGAAGAGCGAGCGTGCCGACGGCGATCACATCAACCTTGGAACCATTTCCCACGCGCATCGTCACTTCGTCCTTTGCCAGCCTCCGTCTATTCCGCAGTTCCTGTTTTGAGTTGCAAATGTGAGCAACCGCACCGGTATCAAATACCCAGGCACTACAACGAGAGTTGGTAAGGTACACATCAATAACATGTATATCATATATACCTTGTTTGTTGTTGGCCGCCTTCTTGTCAGCCAAATACTTGGGGCAGTTCCGCTTCCAGTGACCAGTTCCCTTGCAATGAAAGCACTCTGTTTCAGGCTTGTGTCCAGCCTTGGGTTTCTTCATGGGAGGAGCAACTGCTTTGCCACTCTTCTTGGAGTTACCCTTCTTACCCTTGCCATTCTTCTTGAAACTAGTGGTTTTATTGACCATCAACACTTGATGCTCCTTCTGAATCTCAGACTCAGCGACTTTCAACATCGCAAACAGCTCGGCGACTGACTTGTTCATCCTGTGGATGTTATAGTTCAACACGAAGCTCTTGTAGCTAGGTGGCAATGATTGACGAACTCTGTCAGTGATAGCCTCTGGTGGAAGGGGCATCCCCAATTTAGCCAGACGGGTGGAGTACCCAGACATTCTGAGTATGTGATCACTGACAGACCCGTTCTCCTCCATCTTGCAAGCGTAGAACTTATCGGAGGTCTCATACCTCTCGATCCGGGCATTCTTCTGAAAGATAAACTTCAACTCCTGGAACATATCATATGCTCCATGACGTTCAAAACGTCTTTGAAGTCCCGGTTCTAAGCCATACAACATTGCACATTGAACTATTGAGTAATGATCAGAACGAGCCTGCCAAGCGTTCACAACGTCTGGAGACTCAACTGGAGCGGGTGGATCACCAAGCGGTGCATCAAGGACATAAGCCTTCTGGGAAGCCGTAAGGATAATGCTTAGATTAAGGGCCCAGTCCACAAAGTTACTTCCATCATCTTTCAACTTAGCTTTCTCTAGGAACGCATTAAAATTCAGGGGTGCTACTGCGCGAGCCATGATCTACAACATAAATATAGCAAAGACAACTTAGACTATTGTTCAAGATAATGAGTTTAGTTAATCATATTACTTAAAAAACTCCCACTCAAATTGACATCCCTCCGGTCATTCGAGTGTCACATGATCCAAATCAACCAACTCAAGTCCGATCATCACGTGAGTTGAGGTGGTTTCAATGCTGAACATCTTCATGTTGATCATATCTACTATATGACTCATGTTCGACCTTTCAGTCTCTTGTGTTCCGAGGCCATGTCTATACATGCTAGGCTCGTCAAGTTTAACCCGAGTGTTCCGCACGTGCAACACTGGCTTGCACCCGTTGTATGTGAACGTAGAGTCTATCACACCCGATCATCACGTGGTGTCTCGAAACGACGAACTTTCGCAACGGTGCACACTCGGGGAGAACACAATTTTATCTTGAAATTTAAGTGAGGGATCACCTTATAATGCTACCGTCGTCCTAAGCAAAATAAGATGCATAAAAGGATTAACATCACATGCAAATCATAAGTGACATGATATGGCCATGAACTTGTGCTTTTGATCTCCATCTCCAAAGCACCGGCATGATCTCCATCGTCACCGGCATGACACCATGATCTCCATCATCTTGATCTCCATCAATGTGTCGCCATGAGGTTGTCGCGCCGACTGTTGCTTCCACGACTATTGCTAACTCATAGCGATAAAGTAAAGCAAAACGGCGAAAATAATTAAAGACAACTCTATGGCTCCTGCCAGTTGCCGTACTCACCGACATGCAAGTCGTGATATTCTATACAACACATGATCATCTCATACATCACATATATCTCATCTTGTAATTGGCCATATCACATCACAACATACCCTGCAAAAACAAGTTAGACGTCCTCTAATTGTTGTTGCAAGTTTTACGTGGCTGCTACGGGTATCTAGCAAGAACGATTCTTACCAACGCAAAACCACAACGTGGTGTAGTGATTGCTTTTAGATCTTCTAAAAGAACCCTCTTCATTGAACCGATTCAACTAAAGTGAGAGAGACAGACACCTGCCAGTCACCTTTATGCAACAAGTGCACGTAGCGGTGAAACCAGTCTCGCGTAAGCGTACGCGTAATGTCGGTCCAGGCCGCTTCATCCCACAATACCGTCGAATCAAGTAACAACTAGTAACGGCAAGCAATATGTATACACCCACGCCCACAACTCCTTTGTGTTCTACTTGAGATCTCATCTACGCATAGACCTAGCTCTGATATCACTGTTGGGGAACGTTGCATGGGAAACAAAAAATTTCCTACGTACACGCAAGATCTATCCATGGTGATGAGCATCTAAGAGAGGGAGATTGTATCTACATACCCTTGTAGATCGCTAAGCGGAAGCATTAAGAAACGCGGTTGATGTAGTCGAACGTCTCCGCGATCCAAATCGCAAGTCGTCCCTCGATCCGATCACGAAGTAGTGCCGAACGGACGGCACCTCCGCGTTCAACACACGTACGGCTTGATGACGCCTTCACCTCCTCGATCCAGCTAGCGATGGTGAAGTAGTAGATGAGTTCCAACAGCACGACGGCGTGGTGATGGTGGTGAGGAACAATCTCCGCGTGGAATTAGAGGGCCGCGTGGAATTAGACGGCGTGGTGACGGTGGTGAGGAACAATCTCCACGACGCCAAGCACCACGGAGATTATGACGTAGAAATTAGTGGGCTAGGGTTGCCGGCACACGGCTTGGGAAATCCTGATGTATCCCGTGTGCTAGCCCTGCCCCTCTATTTATATGTTGAGCCCTGGGGTCTAAACTTGGAGAGAAAACCTATACAAGGTTGGTTTTGCCCGCACAAGGTCGGTTTGGCCCGCAAGAAAAGAGTCCAACTCGGATCCCTGCAGTACCGCGC
This sequence comes from Elymus sibiricus, assembly GCA_039707655.1. Taxonomy (NCBI): domain Eukaryota; kingdom Viridiplantae; phylum Streptophyta; class Magnoliopsida; order Poales; family Poaceae; genus Elymus; species Elymus sibiricus. The sequence goes on along the minus strand of CM077665.1, from coordinate 564,063,580 downwards.
ACAAGCGGTAGTACCGCTCGTGAGCGGTAGTACCGCTTGAGCGGTAGTACCGCTTACGCGGTAGTACTGCCTTACCAGCGGTAGTACCGCTTAAGGCAGCAGCAAAACTTCCTTTTGCACTTTCCAATACCTCGTGGGTTTTACCCCTTTGGCCCATATAAAGTGTTGCTGCACCCGAACACTTCGGTAAACATCCGGAACCCCTTCCGGTGAATTCCGGAACCCTTCCGGAGATCAAAACACTATTATCACATATATCAATATTTACCTCCGGACTCTTCCGGAGATCCTCGTCATGTCCGGGATCTTATCCGAGACTCCGAACAACCTTCGGTCACCAACACAATAACTCAAATATACTAATCGTCACCAAACGTTAAGTGTGTAGACCTTGCGGGTTCGAGAACTATGTAGACATGACCTAGACACCTATACGGTCAATAACCAATAGCGGGACCTGGATGCCCATATTGGTTCCTACATATTCTACGAAGATCTATATCGGTCGAACCTCTATGTCAAGGATTCAGGTAATCCCGTATGCTGTTCCCTTTGTTCTTCGGTATGTTACTTGCCCGAGATTCGATCGTCGGTATCCCTATACCTAATTCAATCTCGTTACTGGCAAGTCTCTTTACTCGTTCCGTAATACAAGATCCCGTGGCTAACACTTTAGTCACATTGCTTGCAAGGCTTATAGTGATGTTGTATTACCGAGTGGGCCCTGAGATACCTCTCCGTCACACGGAGTAACAAATCCCAGTCTTGATCCATGCCAACCCAACAGACACCCTCGGAGATACCTGTAGAGCACCTTTATAGTCACCCAGTTACGTTGTGACGATTGATACACACAAGGTATTCCTCCGGTGTCAGTGAGTTGCATGATCTCATGGTCATAGGAACAGATACTATGACATGCAGAAAACTATAGCAATAAACTGACACGATCATATGCTATGTTTATAGTTTGGGTCTTGTCCATCACATCATTCTCCTAATGATGTGATCCCGTTATCAAATGACATCTCATGTCTATGGCTAGGAAACCTTCACCATCTTTGATCAACGAGTTAGTTTAACTAGAGGCTTAATAAGGACACATTGTTTGTCTATGTACCCACACATGTATTTGAGTTTCCAATCAATACAATTATAGCATGGATAATAAACGATTATCATGAACAAGGAAATATAATAATAACCATTTTATTGTTGCCTCTAGGGCATATTTCCAACAGCTAGTTCAGCGCATCTCTCATTGATTCTAGTTTCATCAATACCATTATCATGCTTGCTTATCAGTTTGATTGAACTCTATTCTCGTAAAGTGCTTGTTGCAGGCACCCAACACTCATTTATGTGGATACTACGTATGCGAGTTCATTCGCTACTATACCTCTGAACGGGCTTCCTCTGAGAATCAATTTGAAGTACGTAAACAATATTCACAATTTTATTTTATATATTACCATCAATTGTGTTGAATTTCATTCATATATATGTATTGACCCCCTTCTTTAAATTAGATCTGGCAGATGCAGGATGAACTCCTACCACATGATCGCATACGAGCAATTCAAGAGGAATTGGCGGGATTCTTTCTTGACCATGTCATACCTGAACACGGAGAATACCATGTGAAATTGAAATGGTTGTAAGGGATGTTATATATTGTACATATGTAGCAGCGTCGGATAGATATACGAAAACTTGTTGTTCGACCAAGCACGAAGAAAGAGATGTCACTTCTCTCTATATATGTTCATGACGATCTTGTGTAATTAATGGTTTCCTTTATTTGCTTACTAGCTAGCGTCGAGTTCTCTCTATATGTGTAGTAGCTAGCGTCGACCAAGCACGGAAAAAGAGAGGTCACTTCTCTCTATTAGCTCGCTAACACAATATGAAACCCCTAAATTAACCCACCAAAACCCCAAAACCCCGCCTTCCAAAAAAAAACCCCCAGCGCCTGCGAGCTGCTGACGCGTGGCCGCCTTTTGGTCCCGGTTGGTGTTACCAACCGAGACTAAAGGTCCTCCTGCCTGGGCTCCCGCATCGGCCACGTGGAGCCCCTTTGGTCCCGGTTTGTAAGAGAACCGGGACTAAAGGTTTTGGGCTTTAGTCCCGACCCTTTAGTCCCGGTTTCAGAACCGGGACAAATGGGCCTCTGGAACCGGGACAAATGGGCCGTTTTCTACTAGTGTATGAAGAGAAGGTGAGGTGTAGGGGTGGCGGATCCTGGCCAAGAAAGAAGGAGGGATGGACCTGGGGCTGCTGAAGACGCGCCGGCGAAGCCCTACACGAAACCCTAGCGACTGGGGTAGGGTGGCGTGCGAGCGGTAGAGGCCGGGAGCGGAGAATCTCGACGGAGGGGAGGGAGGCGCTGACCATGGGGAGCTTGGGGTCGTGCTCCGCGGCGCCGGAGGTCGCCGGAAGCGACCGGCGTGGGTGGTGGCGGCGGCGGGGACTTCGTGGTCGACAGGGAGAGGAGGCGCTCGTGGTCGTGTTTTTCTTTCCTTTCTGCGCGGGCTGCGGATTGAATCCTCGAAACGACAGGGTTGTTTTCGCAAAACAAAACATTTTCTCAGATGCGACTTAAAATAGGACCGCGGGTTGAATACCTGAAAACATAGGCACTTTTTTGCAAAACGACCGACGACGTACGACCAGAAGTTATCGGTGCTTTATTATTAGGTAGAGATAAATGTAGTGTTCATCACCCTATACAACAACTATTTACTTTTGGCAACTATAATCCGTTTTATCGAGATTATAACGTTAGTTTTTATGGTGGTAATTATTTATAGACAAGTGTCGTGTGCCATGTACCAGCAAATAAAGCCGAACTCTACTCTGAAAGATACAGTTCCCTTCGAATATTCAATTATGCACTCGAATTCATCTGATCACGGTGAAAAGTAAAATAGAAAAAAATACTAGAAAAATTCTGAAAAATCTCAATTTTGTAGCTCTCAGGAAAAAACAGTCCGAACAATGCATGGACAGTAAACTTCTTCACATACCCAATTTTTTCATCAGAGCTATTCAGATGTCCAAACACGTTGAAAACTGGCATGGACATCACACGCTCAAACATCTTCCATACAATTGTTTATTGGATTTTTCTATTATGTTTTTCCTATTTCACTGTTCACAGGCGGGAGCCGATGAGCTCATGAGCCATTTCGCCGCTCTCCAACTTCCTTGCCCTATTTTAAAGTTTGTCGGATCATTTGTACAACTTCTCAGTTGCTTTCCTAGACTTTTGGACCAAACATCCAACAATAATCATATCAATTTTACTTCTATATCCAGTTGATTATAAGCTAAGGCCCTATAGAAGTAACGCACTAGAACAACAACAACTGTCGATGAAGAAAAGCTTAGATCGGAAGGTTCCAATTGGCAGACACACAGACGCAGACGGACAAAGACCGGATACAAGTGGATTCACCGAAGACAAATGCCGATCAAATCCCACGAGATCCGCCGAAGACACACTTGACACGACCTCTGACGAGGCTAGACGCACCACCGTGCGGGGGCTAGGCAGGGAGAACATTATTCTATCTTCAGAAAGCCGTCACCGCCTCGCCTTCCTGAGCAAGATACAAACCCGAAATAGATACAAAAGACACCCAACGGAGCCGGAGCCCTCCCGTTGGTATGGGCCAAGATCCACTAGTCCTCCATGGCCTAAGGGATACGGTGTAGACCTGCAAGGGCGCCGACAGGAGGCGAGCAACTCTAGCCGCCTTCGAGTCGCTAAAACACAATGTAACTGGAAATTAACAAAATGTGTCTTTTTTTTTGTCATGGACTTCAAATTAAGCTTAAAGTTAAGACCTACTAGATCGTTGATGACGTGTGTTGTCGCGTCCGTTTATGTTTGCGATGGACTAATAGGATTTTTCATATAATTGTGCATAAATAAAGTGTTGAAAGATGGGTACAATTTTTGTGTTAAAATTTAAATGATGCAAATAGTTGAAAAGTATTGCACTACCCATACCAAGTAATAGAACCGTACTGACAACTTTGGAATCAGTGAAGCGATATCTGACATACTGTACATCAGTTGGATAGTATACAATGAATAGCAACACCACCCTCAGCCACTCAAAAAAAAGTCGCAATACCTTAGTATGACATGCCATATAAAAGTGTAGGAATATGCGCAGACCTAGTAAAAATGAGTCATACAACTCCAGCTGGCAGGCTATACATCAACTCTAGCATAAAGTAGAAGGACTGAGCCTAGGTAGAAAAGGAATAATATGTTGTGCGTAAGCGTGGAATGACATAATTATTTGCCATTCTCTACTGGTCTGAAAGTTCTTGGTTGCTGCGCCAATCCATTTGTTAGATCAAGTGAGAGATATGTCTATAAATACTTTAAAGCAGTAAGCACTGAAGATAAGATATTATAGCTATGATGTATGATCACATGAGCTATTCAAACTTGTGAAGTCGTACAGGGACTTTGACTCTGTTATGGTCAATTGGTCATGGTCGTATGCCTCCCTTTGCAAGTTTCCCAGTTTCCAGTCAATAAATAAATAGAATTCCGAGTCAAAATTTCAGTTCACCCTTCAACTTAATAAGTACTCCTTCCGTTCCAAAATAAGTGATTCAACTTTGTACTAAGTTTACACTAAAATTAGTACAAAGTTGAGTCACTTAATATGGGACAGAGAGAGTAGAGATAGATGCAGGAGCTAACATTGACATTTCCAGAACGCGATGTTCCATCTCGGTGTTAAATAGCTAGGTTTTTGCCCTCGCAAAGGCACCCCGATTCAGGAACAATGTTACCAGGCACTCGCCATCTGATTCGGTTGCTTACCATCCTCTTCTTTGTGATCTGCTTCTGCTTCAGTCCCTCAAGCCAGAGGCCATCTCCCTTCCCCCGTAAGTACTTCAACTAAACCAATTGGATCGCACTGTAGGATAACTAAGCTACATATTCTCCTACTTATGCTTTTACTTGTTCGTAACAGACCAACCGGATCGACCCCAGGGACACACCCTCCAAACTGCCCAACGTGCCACAATTAGGATTCGGAAAGGCACTGGTTCTACACAATGGAGTGTGCGGATATGTCAAGTCCTGAATCGCACCATGACGTCATCTATGTACTATAAATGGAGTGTTCATCACTCTACAACAACTATTACTTTCTGCAATTGGTAATGCTAAAAATCTGCCGTCGGATTTTTTAGCATGGAAAATCCTATGTTTTTTATGACAAATTTAGTTGGCGTGAGCACGGAAAATTTAGTTTACAAGCACATCAATTTCCTGGCAAAAAATCAACTACCAACTAAACTTGACATCCTCGGCAAGCATGAACTGCATAAAAAATGTTCGATTTGTCATGTTCAAAAATCTGCTGCCAGATTTGTAGTGGAGTCCTTCTGCAATTGAAATCTGTTCTGTCAAGATTATATCTCGAATTTCCATAACTTCTCAGTTACTTTTCCAGCCTTTTGGAGCAACATCCAACAACGATCATCTCAATTTCACTTATATAACATGTGGATTGTGGACTAGAAATTGCAATTTGGTTTATTTTTTTAGAATTGCAAATTTTTAGTTTTGGAATTTAGGATAAATGATGTATAATTTGTTATAATTAGTTGTTGAAAAAGAATGTAACTAGAAATTAGCAAAAGGCTAACAAAATTAAGATTATATGGGTGTTCTACAAGAAAAAGGGACTTACGAGAATCAGAATATATGTGCCGGAGCGGTTTCCAAATAGAAAATAGAATCTTCTTCTTTTTTTTCCTCCAAAATCCAGGACACAAAGCAGTTAAAAGAAAAATTATGCCATTTTTTATTTTGTTCATGGACATTAATTAAAGATGACAAGAGTGTAAGACCCTTAGCTAGTCTGGCAGGCAGGTGGCTCCAACAATCAACACTTTTTTCTAACCTCGAAAGGGAAGGGTGTTCCTGCATTTCATAAAGAGGAATAGAATGACCCAGTTTATAAAAAACGGGTCAGAAACAATACATGAGCACCGAATTTTCCTAACGAGTCAACCATAGACCTAAACACCACATGTGGATTATTCCTAACCTAAAGACACCGTGGCAACATGGCCAACGCAATATGGACGGTGGCACTTCATCCTCAACCCAGCCAAACAACTATGACATGCAACTAGGCTATTGGTAAAACATCAAATGTCAGTACAAAACCAACACATGTTGCTTACCATGACGATAACTTCAACCATAGACAACAAGAGGACAAGCAATTGTCCATCCATGGGTTTCACTTTACTATTCCTCCACACTGTAATGTCTCTATCCCGTTCGGACCTTCAAATAACTGGCAAGTGTGTCACAAGTCTTATCAATGAACTTGGGTTTCTGGTTCAACATCCCCTAGGAGCGCCTAAGTGTTAGAGCGTGCTCCTTTCATATCTCGGTCGTGCGTCACCTCCTCCTCATTGCATTATTCATAACAAACCGCCTCCTAGGGTCATATCCCATTCAAGTGCCGCTGGATTGCGTCTGCTGGGAAATACTCCCTCCGTAAACTAATATAAGAGCGTTTAGATCGCTAAAGTAGTTATCTAAACGTTCTTATATTAGTTTACAGAGGGAGTAGCTAGGAGGAGAAGACGAGGACGTGTGGCATGTAGGGTAATGCAGCAGAAAACAAAAAATTTCCGACCTATGCACTAGCCCAGGACCACTATGGAGACTGCATACAAGGTTTGCTCATTTTCGTTACCGACTCGTAGCGCAGCGGAAGTAGAGTCGATGACGATCGGCGGTGCAGATCCCCGCAGCTAGGATTTACAACCTCCCAACCGCGAGAATGTACTCCCTCGCCTGCTCCCCGGACGGATCTCCGGCAGCCCTTCGGGAGGCCTCGGGACAGTCCCTCGGATAGTCCCACCGGACGGATCCTCGGACAGCCCTTCGGGAGGACCTCAGAACAGTCCCTCGGATAGTCCCACCGGACGGATCCTCGGACAACCCTTGGGAGGACCTCAGAACAGTCCCTCGGATAGTCCCACCGGACGGATCCTCGGACAGCCCTTTGGGAGGACCTCAGAATCTCGGATGGTCACTTGGACAGCCCTCCGGGATGCACTCTAGAACTAAGACCGAAACTACGATCTCTCTACAGAGTTGCACACATACGGTGTCATCTATCCGGCAGGGCTTCGCCGTCCAGAACTAGTTCCTGCCAATACCCAGACAGCCTTTCGTCTCTACGAAACTATTTCGCTGGGAGGGAGAGAGAGAGCCAGATCATGCATGGCATTTGTATGAGAGTAAGAGTGAAGTTTTGGGCTGCCTCCTCACCTCCTATTTATAGGGTGAGAGACTATGGTAAAAATACCAAAATGCCCTCAGATTTTCCACTATTCATAATAGTGATTCCACTATTCATAAATAGTGTTTTCACTAGCCATGAGATATTTTCTCCCAATAGTGTTTCCCACTATTCATAATAGTGTTTTCACTGGTCATGAGATATTTTCTCCCAATAGTATTTCCCACTATTCATAATAGTGTTTCCACTATTCACGACATATTTTCTCCCAAAAATCACTTTCACTATTCACGACGCCATTTTTCAGCGTCCGGTTGAACTGAAAATATCTATGTGGGCTTAGAACATTTCCAGTACCCACTAAAATAATTTTCAATGTGATCCGGAACAATTCCGGATTAGTGATTTTCATCTGCGAAAAGCATCCGAAGCGGTTCCGGCAGCTCCGGAACATTTCCGGTTTTTCTTCCGGAAAATTCCCAGAAGTTTCCAGAATGATTCTGGCACCCTCCAAGAATTATCAGGCATGTGCCGAAACCAATTTGACTTAATGGTATCCCCTGAAACAACTTTTCAGTTTTACCGAAACTCTTCCGGTGTTCTCTCTCTCCGGAACTCTTCCGTTGTCTCCGAAACTTTTTCGGTGAATTTCTCTCAGACTCCCTGTCTAGTATTCAACAGATAGATGACCCTTAAGCGTGTGACCCTATATGTTCGGTGAAGCATAGACATGACCCGGAACCCCTTCCGATCAATGATCAACATCGGAGCCGTGGACACCCATATTGACCCCTATACCAACACGAATGAATATTTGAGTGAACGTCCAGCTGCCATGTGCTATTCCTGTTGCTTCGCGATATGTTACAAATACCCGAGGTGAGACATGTTGGCATCCCCGTGGATCAACAACTTGTCCACTATGCCAGTTACCTCGTTACCGGTATTGTTCTCTTTTCTCGTTCCCGTGTTCCGGCATCCCCGTGATCAAATCACAAAGTGTCTGGCCAGACGATGATGGATACCGTAACACCGAGAGGGCCCAGAGATATCTCTCCATCGTCGGAGGAGCAAATCCCAATCTTGAGCTATCAAGTTACTTGACATACTTTTCCATGAACCCGTAAGCCGCCGTAATAGCCACCCATTTACGGATGACGATTAACAAACCCCAAAGTTCATGAAGCAAGCATGAATAAACTCGATACCCTCATGGTCTAAGGAATCATGCAAACGTAAACCATCTCTGTGTTATTAACCATTAACTTATGACGAATGAATCTCATAGCATAACATCAATTCGGGTCGATTCAACACAAATGTTCTTCTAACATTGTGCCCTCAAAATTGCCGGCATAGCCATGCCCATGATCAGGAAAACAGGATCAGCATGCAATACTTGAGCCAATCTTAGAGGCCAGACTAGGAATACATTTTACTGTTTATTATTCCACACGTGCATATGAGTCTTCCTTCGAGCCTCGTGGTTATTGTAGACTCGAGAACCATAGCAGTTATAGCATGGAACATAAACCTAATTATGAACAGGGAGATAATCAATAACATTTATTATTACCTCTAGGGCATATCTCCTACAGACTACCACTTGCACTAGAGTCAATAATCTAGTCAATGCTAATGCACTTTACACCTATGGCATACTGGTGTAAAATATGCTTCGCTTGTGGTATAGCCTGATGTCCAACGGATCTGACGACTTCAGCTCCGTGTGTAACTTTGCATATCCTTGCGTTTTCACGCTGTCAGAAAATTCATATTTTGTGTGGACTTTGCTTTGCATATGTGTGAATCATTGGTCGAAACCTGATTCCTCAGACTGAACTATGGGGCAACTATCTGCAATAGTGTCCCATAGACCAAAGCCATCTTGGAACCATACTAAGTTCATGAATGAACTATATGATTCAACAACTTCTTTGTCGCTTCTAAAGCGTCAACATACTTAGCCTTTGTTATAGAATTCGCCACATTATCTTGTTTGGAACAATTTCCAACTACCGTGCCACCATATTGTGTATTAGACAAAACCCGTAACTTAAATCGAAAATCGCATGGAGCATTGATGAAGACTGTATCGATGTAATTACTTACAACGAGCACTTCATAATCTCTGCTTGCGAGAAAACATGTCATCACTACTACTCTAGTACTCAATGACATCTTTCACTGTTGTCCTATGATTAGTACTTTGATCACTTTGGTATCTATACTCGCAATAACCTTGGAGTATTGGACATATCTGGTTGTTTTACATACCATGGAATACATGATTAATCCAAACAAAAGAGTGTGTGGAATCTCCATCATGTATTTTACTCATCAGTGTTTTGGGACACCGAGTCTTGCAAAAACTCTTTCCATGTGACTTCGGCAAGAATCACTCCTTGGCGTTTTAAATGCTAAAAAGTTTTAGCATCTTGTCAATATGTATTCATTGCTTAGCCCCATTAGGTAAATCTATCTCCATAGATCATCATGCCTAATATTGAGGCTATTTAGCCCAAGCACTTCATCGGAAAAACTATTTTCAAATGAAGTCCTAATTCGTGTGAAGAAATTTATTTCCAATTAACAATGTGTCAAGTACACAAGGTTTTTAGAAATATTATTATGCTCCCGCTTACTTTCTTGAATCACAAGCATCTTCGATACCCATTTGATGAAGTCAAACCCCTTTGACCATTCCATCAAAAACGAAGATTCCAACTCCACTTTGCTCTCTTCTGTCCATCGCTGGAACTCTGAAGTTTGCATACTTACTAGCATCCTCTGGATCGACAAATTACTTTGGACTGTATCACATACAAGTCCTAGGTTTCATTTCCATCAGATGGAAATACCTTTGTCATCCATGTTTCATATATCATGATTGAAATATGTATTAATTGCTAGTTCAACCCGAACTGACTTCAAGCATCGCTACGGTGAGACAATCTCATCGTAGTCAACTCCTTGAACTTGTTATTGCAACAAGTCAAGCTTTATGGATAAAACATTTTATCCTTATTAGTTTTTAGTTCCATAAATATTTGTTAGACTCTAAGTCTTCCGAAAGGTGTATCAAGATTTTAATCTCGAATCACTTATATGGAAACTATCTTGGATTGTATTGGCATTTAGCCAATTCCGGAGTCAAGGCCCTTCAACGCTTCCTTGTGTATTGTAGGTATACTGTTGTCTAACAACAATATCTCGTTTGCGCACCTGATAGGTTTGCACGAGCTTTGCCTACGTGGATCAGCTGCAAGTTTGACCGAAGTCCATACATTTTATTGTAGAGACTTCCGTATCAGTCGCAGTAGGAAACTCCAGAATTACTTCCAAGGTTTCTTTCCTTTGATCTGATGACGAAGATACTGGTTATCTCGTCGAGTTGCACTGTCCTCCCACTCACCTTTTGTAAGAACTATTCTCTTTAAAACCATACCGTTTTGTTGCAAAATCCTTTGCCTCGGTATAGTGGTGGGGGAATACCCAATGACTTGGGATAACCTAAAAGTAGCACTTGTCTGATTTGGAATAGGTTTGTAACCTTTTACACAAGCCCCATATTCCAAATGTTAAGAAAAGATGTAACATGGTTAGGCGTACCATACCATGGCATCATTTCAACAGACCTGATGGATCTCTTTTCAGTGTAAAAGCCGCAGTCTCTAAAGCATTACCTTTTAAAAGGGGTAATGGCAAATTTATTTATGTCATCTTTGATCTTACCATGTCATAAATGGTTCGATTACATCTTCACGGACTTTCCACTTCCAGTGGTGTTCCGGGAGGTGCAAGTTATGAAACCCCTTTCATAACTCATCAGACATTCGCTAAACTTGTAACTCAAATATTCCTTTCTGCAATCGAATTGTAGAAACATAATTTTTTTGTTACAATAACTTCCACTTCATTTTTGAATACCTTCTGAATGAATTCAAAAGATCCAGACTTACGTCTCAACAAGTAAATATCCATATATCTACTTGAGTCATTTCTGAAGATAGATAAATCCACTACTTGCAACAACATTTATTGGACTACACACATCATAATGTATGATCACCAATATGTTCTTTGCTCGTTCCTTATGGCCTGTGAACGGTGTTTCAGTCACTTCACCTTTCAGAGGAAAGTTGCAAGTGTCAGATGATTCAAAATCAAATGACTTCAAAATCCATCATATTGGAATTTTCCATGCGGGTTTCTCCAATGTGACCAAATACAGTGCCACAATTGTGTGGTATTCTTTTAGTCTTGCGACATTTAGCGTCAGTGTTATGGATGTATCATATTTCCATCAATATTCATAACATACATCCCATCTAGGATGGAAGCATGGCCCTTCATGTTATTCATAATACTGAACAACAATTGTTGTTTTTATGAACAACTCTTTTGCAACAAACATTGTGCAATGGGCTAGAGTGTATGAAACTCTAAAATGAATTATGAAAGTAAACCCAGAGGTAATGTATTATTATCAATATTCATAACATACGTCTCATTCATAATGAAAGTATGGCCCTTATGTTATTCATAACACCGAACATTAAAAGTTCTCTTGTGAACAACCTTCTTGCAAGATACCTTATGCAAAGGGCTAGAGTGTGAAACTCTAAAATGAATTATGAAAGTAAATACATAGGGAATACACCGATGGAAGGCATAGTAACATTTACTATGTCCCTGCGTGTATCTAAACCTCATTTTGGCTAGTCTTTCAGGCCATAGTAGTTCTTACATCGAGTTGCAACAGAATGCAATCGAGCGGGTATCTTTGTGATTAACTCACAATACCCAAGAATTAGTGATTAACATGTTTAACCATAATTGCCAAGAACTATATCTCTGACCAACCTTCTATACATCAAAAACTTGTATGACATTCATACATGAGCTGGATATTCCAGTCTTCTTTCCTTTTGCCTTCATACTCCTAACAGTTTAACTTTCAGTATTTCTCCTACTCTCAGAAGAAGGACCCAACTTAAGAGTGGCGTTAGCCCCGGACTTCCTAGGCGTGAAAGTCTTACTAACACCCTTCGGACACTTCCTTTCTCTTTAAGTTGTTGTTTTATTCACCTTTCATCATATGACAGGCATTCTCCTGGATCCCTCTCTTATCAGTCTAATGCATAGTAAACTCCTTTACTAATAGTTTGCAAACAAACATTGCTTTGGATATCTCATATCTTTTAGCCTTTGTCTTTTTCTGAAAATGATTTTCAGATTCCATGAATATCACATAACTATCCAAACTTTCAAAGTTCGGGTCTCATGGAAGCAAACATGTTGCACTTTGACTGAAAAGGAATTCTAGCTTTTGGATCGAAGGACGAGAGTCACATGATCCATAGCATTAGCGGGAGAATACCGAAAGCATGCGATAGGACAAAGTCCTTCTCGGCACTCTTGAGGACAATCCTCACATTACGTTACCAACCGTAAAGTTTTAACCAGATATTTAACAGCTTATTCAATTTTAATAGGGAAGGTGGAAACGCGAGCCATTATTCTACAACTATTATGCAAACCACACTTAGACAGTGTTCAAAATTAATTGCACTGAGAATTAAACAAGTTAATTCTACAGTGCGCTCCCACTCAAATCAATATCTCTCATAATTGATTGTGAGTGATTCAAGATCCGCATTTCAATTCAACGCCATTGATGGTAGCATCACAGATGACGAAAATCTCAATCGGTAGGCAAACTTGCCAATCACATCTCTATGTGACTCTTGTTCATCTTTCGATGCGTGTGTTCCGAGCTCATGACTTTCATGCCTGAACGTCAAGACAACCAAGTGATCTCGCTGCGAGGTCTCAACTCACCCGCCTCACACTTCTCTAATCGTTCGTACCCATGTTGGCATGGCGCACCCCGAAAAGTAGGTGCCGTGACGGTGCTACACTTGGGAGAACACTAACTACTTGATATTTTTGTGAGAGATCACCCTAATAAAAAGCGACTACCGCGCAATCAAGAAGGGTGCATCATAAGGGATAAATATCTCAGGCAATTCATAATAGCATGATATGGTATAGCCCTTTCTGACGGAGAAGTCTTTCATTTCTTCGTCTTCGGCATTCGCGTCGGTGTTCACCTTCGCGAAGATTGCCACCACCTTGTTGATGCACCAGATAATATTGCTATCTCTATAGCTAATAAAATAAGTGCATTACATAAGGTTGACACGCAGGTCATTAAAGTGCAATCATATGGCTCCAGCCATCATGCCGAATCATGACACGCAGGTCATGTTTAATCAAATTACATCATATAGTCATCTCATACATAATCAAATTATTATGAGCACTGCTATACCACATCATATGCACATGCAAACCATCCTGCAAAACCAAGTTAGACGCCTCTAATCGGTTCATGCAAAATTTTATTTTTCGTGGCTTCTAAGGTTTCGAAACAAACCGAAGCTACCAACGTCCATCATCAAGTATGATAATTCAAGTTGCTAGATTAACTTTCCAGGGTGTATGAAACACGAGATAATAAAATCTCGAGCGCCATACTAAACTTCGTCATACGCGTGACCCCCGTGCAGATCATATCTGCATTGCCCTTTCGTCTGCGAAACATCCATCTTTCTTTAACTATGGTGGAACCCAAAGAACTGTTAGCACTTCGTTGATCTATCAATTAGCATACTCAGGAGCAGCATGAAAGGATCGCGGATTGCCAGAACTTTGTGAGATTCCACCATGCCGTCAAGATCAGGACTATGCAAATTCCAGGGAAGCAACAAGAACACCGGGTAACAGATTTCATCTGCTACCCGCACAAATAATTTTCAGTAATAGATCTCATCTACTACCTAATTATATTGTGCAACACCCATACATCTCTATGTATTCTAGATCGCAACCTGCATCTACGCATAGCACGGCTCTTGATGCCACTGTAGGGTAACGCAGCAGAAAACAAAAAATTTCCGACCTATGCACCAGCCCAGGACAACTATGGAGACTGCATACAAGGTTTTCTCATTTTCGTTACCAACGCGTAGCGCAGCGGAAGTAGAGTCGATGATGATCGGCGATGCAGATCCCCGCAGCTAGGATTTACAACCTCCCAACCGCGAGGATGTACTCCCTCGCCTGCTCCCCGGACGGATCTCCGGGCAGCCCTTCGGGAGGCCTCGGGACAGTCCCTCGGATAGTCCCACCGGACGGATCCTCGGACAGCCCTTCGGGAGGACCTCAGAACAGTCCCTCGGATAGTCCCACCGGACGGATCCTCGGACAGCCCTTGGGAGGACCTCAGAACAGTCCCTCGGATAGTCCCACCGGACGGATCCTCGGACAGCCCTTTGGGAGGACCTCAGAATCTCGGATAGTCACTTGGACAGCCCTCCGGGAGGCACTCTAGAACTAAGACCGAAACTACGATCTCTCTACAGAGTTGCACACATACGGTGTCATCTATCCGGCAGGGCTTCGCCGTCCAGAACTAGTTCCTGCCGGAACCCAGACAACCTTTCGGCTCTACGAAACTATTTTGCTGGGAGGGAGAGAGAGAGCTAGATCATGCATGGCATTTGTATGAGAGTAAGAGTGAAGTTTTGGGCTGCCTCCTCACCTCCTATTTATAGGGTGAGAGACTATGGTAAAAATACTAAAATGCCCTCAGATATTTCCACTATTCATAATAGTGATTCCACTATTCATAAATAGTGTTTTCACTAGCCATGAGATATTTTCTCCCAATAGTGTTTCCCACTATTCATAATAGTGTTTTCACTGGTCATGAGATATTTTCTCCCAATAGTGTTTCCCACTATTCATAATAGTGTTTCCACTATTCGCGAGATATTTTCTCCCAAAAATCACTTTCACTATTCACGACGCCATTTTTCAGCATCCGATTGAACTGAAAATATCTATGTGGGCTTAGAACATTTCCAGTACCCACTAAAATAATTTTCAATGTGATCCGGAACAATTCCGGATTAGTGATTTTCATCTGCGAAAAGCATCCGAAGCGGTTCCGGCAGCTCCGGAACATTTCCGGTTTTTCTTCCGGAAAATTCCCAGAAGTTTCCAGAATGATTCTGGCACCCTCCAAGAATTATCAGGCATGTGCCGAAACCAATTTGACTTAATGGTATCCCCTGAAACAACTTTTCAGTTTTACCGAAACTCTTCCGGTGTTCTCTCTCTCCGGAACTCTTCCGTTGTCTCCGAAACCTTTTCGGTGAATTTCTCTCAGACTCCCTGTCTAGTATTCAACAGATAGATGACCCTTAAGCGTGTGTCCCTATAGGTTCGGTGAAGCATAGACATGACCCGGAACCCCTTCCGATCAATGATCAACATCGGAGCCGTGGACACCCATATTGACCCCTATACCCACACGAATGAATATTTGAGTGAACGTCCAGCTGCCGTGTGCTATTCCTGTTGCTTCGCGATATGTTACAAATACCCGAGGTGAGACATGTTGGCATCCCCGTGGATCAACAACTTGTCCACTATGCCAGTTACCTCGTTACCAGTATTGTTCTCTTTTCTCGTTCCCGTGTTCCGGCATCCCCGTGATCAAATAACAAAGTGTCTGGCCAGACGATGATGGATACCGTAACACCGAGAGGGCCCAGAGATATCTCTCCATCGTCGGAGGAGCAAATCCCAATCTTGAGCTATCAAGTTACTTGACATACTTTTCCATGAACCCGTAAGCCACCGTAATAGCCACCCATTTACGGATGACGTTTAACAAACCCCAAAGTTCATGAAGCAAGCATGAAGAAACTCGATACCCTCATGGTCTAAGGAATCATGCAAACGTAAACCATCTCTGTGTTATTAACCATTAACTTATGACGAATGAATCTCATAGCATAACATCAATTCGGGTCGATTCAACACAAATGTTCTTCTAACATTGTGCCCTCAAAATTGCCGACATAGCCATGCCCATGATCAGGAAAACAGGATCAGCATGCAATACTTGAGCCAATCTTAGAGGCCAGACTAGGAATACATTTTACTGTTTATTATTCCACACGTGCATATGAGTCTTCCTTCGAGCCTCGTGGTTATTGTAGACTCGAGAACCATAGCAGTTATAGCATGGAACATAAACCTAATTATGAACAGGGAGATAATCAATAACATTTATTATTACCTCTAGGGCATATCTCCTACAGACTACCACTTGCACTAGAGTCAATAATCTAGTCAATGCTAATGCACTTTACACCTATGGCATACTGGTGTAAAATATGCTTCGCTTGTGGTATAGCCTGATGTCCAACGGATCTGATGACTTCAGCTCCGTGTGTAACTTTGCATATCCTTGCGTTTTCACGCTGTCAGAAAATTCATATTTTGTGTGGACTTGGCTTTGCATATGTGTGAATCATTGGTCGAAACCTGATTCCTCAGACTGAACTATGGGGCAACTATCTGCAATAGTGTCCCATAGACCAAAGCCATCTTGGAACCATACTAAGTTCATGAATGAACTATATGATTCAACAACTTCTTTGTCGCTTCTAAAGCGTCAACATACTTAGCCTTTGTTATAGAATTCGCCACATTATCTTGTTTGGAACAATTTCCAACTACCGTGCCACCATATTGTGTATTAGACAAAACCCGTAACTTAAATCGAAAATCGCATGGAGCATTGATGAAGACTGTATCGATGTAATTACTTACAACGAGCACTTCATAATCTCTGCTTGCGAGAAAACATGTCATCACTACTACTCTAGTACTCAATGACATCTTTCACTGTTGTCCTATGATTAGTACTTTGATCACTTTGGTATCTATACTCGCAATAACCTTGGAGTATTGGACATATCTGGTTGTTTTACATACCATGGAATACATGATTAATCCAAACAAAAGAGTGTGTGGAATCTCCATCATGTATTTTACTCATCAGTGTTTTGGGACACCGAGTCTTGCAAAAACTCTTTCCATGTGACTTCGGCAAGAATCACTCCTTGGCGTTTTAAATGCTAAAAAGTTTTAGCATCTTGTCAATATGTATTCATTGCTTAGCCCCATTAGGTAAATCTATCTCCATAGATCATCATGCCTAATATTGAGGCTATTTAGCCCAAGCACTTCATCGGAAAAACTATTT